>JAEIHA010000344.1:6000000-6722500 GCA_018904595.1 Zaprionus indianus
CAAGTCAACTCTGCCTCCCTCGTAAATTAGAGGGGCGTGGCGTGTGTTTCTTTAGGCTAAAACGTGATCGCAATCGACAGGCAAATTTACCAAACAGATTTGGCAACCTCTACCCCTCCCTTCCTCCCCACTTCCACCTTCCATTCTCGCCTCGGTTTACCCCAAATTCAATTAGCACAATTTTATTTTGGTTTTCTAAGACAGGGTGGACAGAGGGGGGAGGGGGATGTGGTACCATATACAATGTACAGTGGTTCGCAGTGCTGAAAGCTAATCAAGTTACGCGCGGCGACAACATGACTCACAAATCAATAGACCCAGATCAAGTTGATCGGGTTTTAGCCTGATTTTCGAGTATCCAAATAACAAATTAAACCAAGGTAATATTCGACTATAAAAATATATATGTAAAACATACATGATCCATATAGAGGGAGACAGAGAGAGAGGGGGGTGGCTTTAGATGGAGATTTTACTTTAAAGGTTTGATAAGCTGAGCTGGAAGTCGTTTAAATTCGTAAAATACTAAAGTTATAATTACTTTATCTGCACATACACTCATACACAATGTTTACCAACTTGCAATACCAGCAATACTGAATTTAAGTGTTGGTTAACGTATTTGCAAAGGTTTTTGTGGAATAACTTTTGCACCATCACTTAAAACTTCTCTTAACTCACATAATACGAAAGATATACATAACTGATTGATCTATATATAAACCATGTCCAACTTAACACACAAACAGTACAGGGTGTTAGTGTTGGTTAACGAATTTGTAAGGGTTTATGTTCTATACTTTTAACCTGTTTGTAATGCTTTTTATTCAATTTTTTTGTTCCCGCTCTAAATAAAACATTTATAGACGAACAACCTTCCATCGAATTAAGTTCGATTTTCTATTTAATTCTTTAATTTCATTTAATTCTTCTTTACAGTTTCCCTAGCACAGTGTATTTGTTACCTGCTGTTTAATTTAGGTCGAAATTCTTTAAGTTTCTGCATATTTACCTGCAAAGAGAACAATCAAAGAAGGCAATTAGTAAAGAATCAAAGAGAAGTATACAAAAGAAGTTTATCTTATACATATGTCGAGAATATAATATGGTAAACAAACACGTTAGTAATCTGGCAATAAAAGAGTTGCAGCAATGTATTGTAATTGTTGTCACATTCGAGTCACAGTCACGAATCACAGTTCTTGTCACGACACAGAACAAATGAAAATTTCTTATCAAACAAGAGTAGAAGAAGAAGACATAACGCCCGCATTGCGTGTCTCTCACTCTGCTTGTTCTTCTTCCTTTTCTTCTTGTTTACTTTTTCTTCTTCTTCTTTTTCTTGTTGTTGTTGTTTTGTTTTTGTTGCCGTTGCTGTCCTCAATTTGCGTAAAATGGCACAACGAAATAAATTAAAATGCAGCAAGAGTCGCCGTCGACGATGTCGCGCAAGTTTCCACTCTGCCACTTCATATCACACAACAACATAACATAAGGGGGTGCGGGAGGGGACTGTGGCAACATGTCATGGCATGACTGCAACGATAACAAAATCACATTGTTATCGTCGGCGCAACAACAAACGCGCAACAAAAACTTCAAGGAATATGAAAAGTAGCACTACGAATATTGAATGCGCTGCAAGGGGGGGAAGGGTATTTACTATAGAATATATCTGTTTATCAAGAGAGTATTGAGAGTATTCAGATTAAAGATTTCTTTTAGATTGAGACTAACAGCGACCTCTCTATCTTTTTTCTCAAGTTGTATCTGTCTCTTTGTTCTCTTTCCCTTCAAAGTCTGCTCAACTCAGTGTCACAGCTAATATGCCCCAAAGCAAAGCCTGTGGCGCATATCAAGCTCCAAGAGAATCGAGGCATAATTGACAAGAGTCGCGCTGCCAGCTGCGTATGTGTGTGTGTGTGTGTATTGGTGTGATAACATGCCCCCATATAGCGTCTATCTTCGGTTCTGTGTCTATTTCTCGACTGTGTAACCTCCTTCCCTCTTCTCTCTTTCCCCCTCGCTCTCTCTCTCACCCACTCTTTTTGTTTTTGCTTGTGGGTGACTTGCTCTTCTTGTTATTGTTGCTGCTGCTGTTCTTTAATTTGCATTTAGCAACAACAACAATAAAACACGATCATTGAAAATGTCGCCTCGGCATATGGCGGCGGCGTAACTTCAAAGCGTTTGTTTAGTTTCAGTTTCGATTTCAATTTAAATAAAATGCGCAATGAACAAAAAGGAAAACAAAGAAGCAATTTAAGTAAAACCTTTTATGCAGTTATACATACTATATACATACATATATATAGTATATACATATAAGAGAACCTATACCATATACCTGATACTATTATACTATAGTGACAACCTTGGCAACCTCTAAGCAACTTTGCTGCACCAGCCCTAGCCACTACCCTGCCACGCCCTCACTTCCGCCTTCCCCCCCTCTCATGCTGTCTAGCTTTGACCACCCGCAACGTTGAAACAAATTGACCAACTTGTCTGTGGCGCTTTGCGAATGCGGCCAAAACCCAGCGGGGCGTCACATTTAGCCAAGACATCAACCATGTTGTGCAATCTCAGCTTAGTCAAGACAGCAACAGCAAAACAGCAACTGTAAAATGCGTGGGATCAGTGGCGGCGTCCAGCTTAAGGGTTGTATAAGAGCCAGTAGGTGCAGTGGGGGGTAAGGGGGTGTTCAGGCAGACAGAGAGAGATAATTAATGGCACCACTTTAATGCAATTATTGCATAATTATATTGCCAAGACAATAAATATTGCCGATGCACATTAAAAGTTGTTGTTGCTGTTGTTGTTGTCGGCAAATTAACAAAGGCCGCGCAACCACTCTCGTTAGACGCCCCCTTAGCCGATCCAGTTCAGCCCTGCCACGCCCCGCTGACCAGCAATGCGACGCCACTTAGCACAAATCTTAACGCACCGTTCACCTTGTGCCCTCCTCCCCCACCTCACACTTTCCCCATCTCTTTCACACCTGCTCCCGCTGGCTGCCACGCCTCCAAGTTAACCGACTGTGAAGCGAATGTCGTAAAATGAAACAAGTAAGAGTGCCCTAATTAAAGGCAATTCGACGTGGGGAATACCCTCTAAGAGGAAGTAATGCTTTAACAAGAAACTATCGAGTTATCGATGTATGAATTGTATGTTACTATCGGAGGAGAGATTAAGATTAGCAGAAGTGGAGTCTGTTTAAAATATTAGAAAATACATTTATCGAATTCTAACAATACTATCGATAGTTGCAGTAGAGGAAGTAACAAAAGCAACTATCGATATGCAGCATGAGTTTAAGATAACTACACCTAATGATCGATACTATCGATAGTTTTATGTATCGATTATGGCGTTTTATACTTTTGTGTTCAAATTTATTTATCTTCACTATTTATCTTCTCTCACTCACCTACTCGCACCCACTCAATTACAGGGTATACGCAAGCATTTATCGCAAACGATGTTTTTATTCTTGTTTTGTTTTTTATTATTAACATTAAACATTTGTTCTAAATTAGTTTCTGTGTATGTGTGAGTGTTCTCGGTTTGTTGTTATGGTTTTTTCTGGTATTTTTTCTTAGTATTTTTATTATTGTTACCATTTTATGGTGTTTTGTTTTTATGGCATTCACAAATGGCTTAATGTCTGCTCAGAAGATTTGCAGCGCTAATGGAAGGTGCTCTGTTTATTAAATACACTTCGAGTGTATTTGTGAGTAGCCGAGAGCAGTTTATTTATTTCACTTTGATTTGAATGCATGAATCATATGAATAAACCAATCGCCAAGTTAATCAGTTTATTTATTTACTAGGCTGTGAATGAATACAACGAATCATCAGTGGAAACTTAGTTACAAAATGTATTCATTAATGTTCATTCATGAATCATGGTTTTAGCAGCGATAATTTGACTGGGATATTCACTAATAATTCAAGTGCTTTAAATCCATTTACTCTAGAATTTAAATATTCTTTCTATTCTAATATTCATATAATTCTTTCATTCACAACTTCTTAACTCATTTGCTTTGAATCTTTTTACTTTGTTACTCAAACATTCATTGTATTTTTATATTCATTTGATTCATTCATTCGCAACTTCTTGAATGAGGTCAAAGTTAGCTTGCATTTGCAATTTTCACCGCCTGCAGTCGCAGTCGCAGTCAGTCACTCACTCACTCAGTCAGTCACTCAATCAGGCAATCACTCACTCACTCACTCAATCAGTTCAAGAGAAACTCTCTCTTTCTCCTCGCAGAGAGAAGGCGTGAAAATGTCTGCAGAGGCGCACGCGTGAAAATGTTTGCCTCTTTGGCGAAAATCGCGAAGAAAATTCGCTAAAGAAGTTGATTAGTTTCATCGGTTAATCAGTCCGATCGTTGTTGTTGTTGTCGCCACTGAGATACTAACTCACTTTGTTTCCTCATTAGACGCCACAACTCACCACCCTCCCCCTTCTCGTCTCCCTCTCTTCATCTGTCTCTGCCACTCGCTTTGCATGCATAAATCACCTATCCCCTCTCCCTCTTCTCTCCTTTACATTGCAAACTTGTTTCACGACGCGCGTGGAATTTGCCCGCCTGAGTTGTTGCATGATGCAGGGAGGGAAAGGAAGGGGGAGGGGAGAGGTGGGTTGCTGCTGCAACAATTTATTGAACGCTTAAGTTTATAACTTAAAAGCTAATTGAAGTTTGACAACAAAAACAACAACAGCAGCAGCACGACTCAAGTGAACTGGCAACGCGCGTTTTTTGTCGCGCTCTCAACGCAAATGTCGCTAGCGTTTTTTTTGAAGCGCCGCATGCTGCCTCTCTCTCTCTGTCTGTCTCTCTCTCTCTCTTTCTGGCAGTTGTCCGCTTTTGGAGCTGGCCTGGCAACACGGAAAAGGCAATGAGAAAAGCCAAAGCAGCTCAGCGACAATTGCTGCGCGTAGTATCTCCATTTGGAGATCTCTCTAAGCAAAGAGCGCGACGCCGCCGTCTTTGATCGCTTTGATCGCGTTGATCTTGTTGTGCGGGTGGGCGAACGATCGCGCACACGGCTGGCTCCATCGATAATTCTGCTACGATTATTTGTAGGGTATATGCAAAGAGGGTATATGCATTTGAGAAGAAACTGTTAAGGAAGCAATGAATGCAAGGAAAACGATTGGTTCATCGATCTTGAGTACTAAAAGAGGGTTTGCTTCTTTTTAATCGATTGTTTTGGCTTTATCGATAATTCTGCTACGATTATTTGTCGGGTTTATGCCTTTAAGAAGTCAACATTGAAGTAGCTATGGTTATATACCTATCCAAATGAGCGATCTATCGATCTCTAGTACTAAAGAGGATTTTCTTATTTGCAATCGATCATTTTGGCTGTGATTAATTCATTATTAGAAGGAAACATCAAGGTAGCAGTAAAAACTCTCCTATTCAGACGAGTGATCTACGATCTATTAATAAGAAGGATCTTCTTTCAAATTTCAACTCGATAACTTTGTTGGTGATTCGATAACTTTGTTGGTGATCATTTAGAGGGTATTGAAGCTTCGTCATGTCAAACATTAAACTTTTCTTTCATGTTGTTGCATTGCAATTACAATTAAATGAAAATGTGTTTATTGTTTTTGATTTATCATCGCACTGTTATTATTATTATTGTTATTAACCCCTCCCCCCTTCTCTATACCCATCCTCCACCCTCTGTGGCAGGCATGCTCCGCCTAATGGCGGCTAATTTGACACTGGGGAACACGCCTGTCAAATCAAACTTTGAAACCTCTCGACACATTTCACAATGACAGTGTGGACGCCTCCCTTCCCTCCCCCCTTGCATCTTCTGTCTGAAATTCATCTGGGGGTCTATCATTCTATTTAGCATTTGCATGTAAATTATGCTAATTAAAACTGAACAAAAACACGTTAATAATATTGCCAAAGGTGTTGCCCGGCTTTGGATTTCGCCTCGGTTCGCCGCGACTCGCCGCAAGACTCAACTCAACTTAACTCAACTCGCGACTCGATTTGACTTGGAAGATTTCTTTTGCCTATGGCATGTGTCCATATTTAGAGACTTGGGAACGGTTTCGTTTTATTTTCTTTCTCTTTTTCTTCTCCTTCTTCTTCTGTGGTAATTTCCATCGATAGTATTTGCGCATGATCATCAAGTGCGCGCCGATATATTTTTTTTTTCGAATAAGTTTGTTGATTTTCTCATGGCGACATTGAGAGACTAAGAAGAGAAGACCTTAGTGTTCTCCTCGAGATTATGACAAATATAATTGTTTAATGTTTTGATTATTAGTCACAGTGACTGACTGTAGAGACTAGCTATGAGATAACTCGATTAACACCTAGCAGGAAATGCTAATTTGATGATTTGATTAGATTAGATGATGCACAGTTAATCGATAAACTTAGTGAATGTGTTGAAAAATGAATAGTTTGTTGAAAATTTGATTAAACTGAGAATTTGATAACATGTTATCGATTAATCGATAGATTTTTAATCGATAATTTTGATAAGTGAGTTTAAACGTACCGATTTATGCTTTAATCCACAACTTGGCAGTTATTTGGATATTATTATAAAATATGTAAGGTATCGAAGGGAGAATTATTTGATGAAACCTCAATAACAATAACTTTAATAACATGCTATCGATTAATCGATAAATTATTTAATCGATAACATTGTAAAATGGTCATTGATGAATCAATAAACTATTTAATCGACAATACAGCAGCTTCTTACATATCACGAAAAAACAATGTAAGACTCAACGATAAATCGATCAAGTGATTAACTGATTGTTATCTCTTTAACAAAATCAAAAGAAGCTGTAACAATAGAACATTCCGCACACTTAAGCAATAAAAAGAGAGATAGCTGTAAATGGGAGGCCCCAGATCGGCTCATTAGTATCGATTCATTTCTTCAAGTTTTCGATTACAACAAAATGGGACAGCTAGTTATGTAAATCTAGCGTGAAAACAGTTCTACAACACATGAATTTAGCTTGTTCTAAATGACGTGTGTGACTTGGGGCGGCTTCTCTCTCTCTCTGTCTCTCTCTCTCGTCCCATATTGCCAAATTCAATCGCAGCTCTTGCCATAAAAAGCCTCCGTTTTAGTCAGTTAGTGTCAATCAGGCTTTTTCAGTGTCACCCTCCCTCCTTCCCCCTCCCTCTCCTCTCTGTGGCAGCTCCAAAAATTTGGCAATTATTTTGTCACGATTCTGCGTGCCAAAAAACAAAAAGGCTAAATAAAAAAACAATCTCGCAACGTAATTAAATTCCAATGCAAGTCGATGCCAAAGCTGAAGTTCAAGGCCGCCCAATTGGCGCCACTTGCTGTCTGTCTCCCTCTCCCCCCTTCCCTCGTACTCCTTGTGTGTCCCTCCTCTCTTCGCACTGTAACAATCCAACTTGACTTGAAATTCGATTACAAAATTCCGTCTACAAAATGTGCAATTGGCAAACATTTCTCGACCGTGCGCGCGCGCGTGTTTGGAATCTTTTCTGGCCAACCAACAATTTTAGCCGTTTTTTTTATGGTTTTTTTTTCCAGCCACTGTGAGAAATTGTAACGGTTTCCAAATCGTTTTTTGTTTGCCATTGATTTGTTGGCCCTGTCACAGAGAGACACTTTGTGTCTTCGCAGCGAAAGTTTCCAACAGCAGAATATGATGAATATAATTCGCCACTGATTAACACGATTCCCCCCTTCATTCATTCATTCTGTGTGTGTAACTGCCGTTACAACTCGTTTTATAATTACATAAAATATACAAAATCCCATTCAAAATCATCAAGAACGGAATTAACCCAATTCGAAGCACCTTTAAACATTTTTCTAGGCTATGAGCCGCCTACAAATTGTCAAAAAAGACAATTGAGAAAGTTGCAATTGATTTTCTCGTAATAATTTCGATTTGTGCCACAAGGACGGGTGTAGGTTTTACATAGAGTGGTAAAGGAGGAGGGGGGACAGACAGTGGCGGCGCTATCAATGGGCCAAGTGGGGCAGGGGGTCGTGTGGGCGTCTCTGTCTGTCTGACAGTGTCTGTGTGGCGTGTGGTGTCAATGATGACACCATCGCGGCTCCATCTCCATTTCAATTCGGCTCAACGTTGCCCACACGAACAGCTCAGCTCAGCACGGCACATAAAACATTTAACAGCAGCAGCAGCAACAACAACAAGCTGGAGTTGAGAGACAGGTGCACAACAGATAAGGCCGCGACACACGATCGAAATCAAAGCAAATCGAAGCGAATCGAGAAACAAGTCGAAATACCAAAATAAAAAAAGCTAAACGAAACGAAATGCATTTTAACCAAGTTTGACGCCAGATTTGTCGTTAAACGGGGCGCCGCAGCGGCGCCAAGGTCGTTCAAGGTAGTCCACAAAATGTTTCACGACCCAAAAAGCGAAGCGTCGCGACGCATTTGAAAAACATCAACAAAGCACAACGTGAGACGCGCCACACGCTGCGTATGCGCAATTTGGCATGAGCTAAGTGAAGAGGCAAAGAGAAGGGAAGGGAGGAGGGAAAAAAAGAGTGAGTGAGAAAGGGAGAGTGAGTGAGAGAGAGATTGTGTAGCTAAACTTCTATATAGTGCGTTAATCAGTTGTTCAACTCATTCTTGACCAACACTTACAAATCGTACAACTCTAGCGATTATATAGCCACTATATACACACACACATATGTACACACGATCTGTGTACATGTCAGGGAACTTATTATAGCGTGCACTCGAACAACATTAACCACATTGGTGCGACGCATTGCAATGAAGCCAATAAATCTAAAGCAATAAAACTTGCAGTTGCCGGCGACTTGAATATATGTTATATGTAGTTTATATTGTTGATATATAGTTTATAGTGCCGGACCGGTCTCCGGCTTCGGCTCCGTCTCCGGGTGCGATAAAGTAATCACCTCGATGGCAATGGGACATTTCTTACAATGCTTTATAATTTAAGTTTGTTTCGCTTAAACGGTTTTCATCGAACAAAGCGAACAAGTTTTCAAGTGATTTTATTGTTTTGCCAGTTCTTTTTCGTAAACGTTTCACTGGCTGCAAGAAACAATTGAGTTACAGGTTCTTCATTGAAGGTATCAACGTTAACTAAATTCCTTTCATTATATTAGATTCCTTACAAATGACTCATTTGTTTTAATTCTTTCTCTTTTCAACGCTTTCGTAAACGTTTTACTGGCTTGTCGAGGAAGATTTTCGTATAATGACACTTTACTTTAAACTATTCTTGGCAGTAGTAAACTTAAACTGCATTTTAATTGAGTTTTATCGTTTTTGCTATGCTCTTTGCTCATTGTATTCGTAAACGTTTCAACTTAGATATAAAGTTTGCTTATTTAAGCTATTCACATCCACTAATTCACTCTTATTTCATTATCTTTTGCTCATGACTGATAAGTTCCTTTAACTACCTTTAAATTCTTTACCTACTTCTCTTTTCAACGTGTTCGCAAACGTTTTCACTGACTTTTCGCACATAATTGGGAATGTTTTGAACTATTCTTACTATTCTTAGGCATTCAATCAAATTGCATTTAGTTTAAGTTCATCTTATTGCATTTTCTCTGCTCTGCTTTGCATTTATAAACGTTTTACCGGCTGCCCACAAGTTCAACTGCATTTGTTATGAAACCATATATGAATTCCTCTTGTCTTGTTTCATTTAAGCGTTTCTTTCTTCTGTGCGCCATGGATCTCTCTCACCTTGGCCTGTCTTTGGCCAGGTATGTATTTTCGGCAATGCTTGCATGTGGTGTGTCATGTGTGTATGATTGTGTATGTGTGCGATGTCTGTGTGCGATTGTGATTGCGTTAGCTTTTCTTCCTGCTGTTTTTGGCCTTGGCCCGGCCACGTTTAGCGGACTCCCTTTTGAGTGATTGGCGCTTTTTGTGTTTTTGCTCATTGTTTGCCTAATGATTTTGCATGCTGTTGCTCTTGTCTGTTGCCTGTTGTTGCCAGTGGTTGCCATTTGTTGCTTGTTTCTCTTTATTTCTTTATTTTTTTTTTGCTTCACCCCAAGACACTTTTTGTTGCGCTTGTTGTGTTTGTTGTGTATCATTTTTGGGTCAATAGAGCGGAATTCCGTGCAGTTTATTGAACTGTGAAAACGATGGGCAAGCCAAGTCAAGCAGCAGCAGCAAGTACTGCCAGCTTCCAGCTCCAGCTCCGTTTACCGAGACTCCGATCAACTCCAACTCCGGTTCCAGTTTCCCGTGGCTTTTGCCTCGTTTCTCAGTTTTTCCACCATTTCAATAAATTTTTGTTTTTGGTTTTTTTTTTTTTTTTTTTCGTGTACCTTTCACAAGTTTTGATTGCAAAGTATTTTATTATGCAATCCCGACTGACTGACTGACTGTGGGGGCTCATTATAACAATCGCAATTAATTAATAATAATAATAATAATAGTAATAATAATGATAGCAACACTCACATAATTTCGCAATAAAACGCAGCGACACACTGAGATACATTTACAAGACACGCAAATTGACAGTCGATAATTAATCGTTATCGCGCAGGGGGATACAGGTAAATGGGGGTGGGGGAGGTATGCCACGCCTACGCCCGGCTCTAAGTAGCCTCCCAACTTGAATATTTATTTATTTATTAGACAAGTCTCGCGACACTCGAGCAATTTGCATCAGCAAAACAAATATGATTATTACTTTTTATGACATTTTACAATTATTACAGATTTATTTATTTACTTTAATGAATATGAAACATTACACTGCACTGCGCGTTAACCTTCGCTATGCTATTTTGCATTTAATCGATTATTATTATTATTTTTGCATTACAACTTTGATGTTTTCTTTTGTTGTTGTTGCTGTCGCACAGTTTCCTTGTTCGATAAAACAAAATGCGAAAACGAAATTCAATTTGTTTTACAATCGGCGATTTGCTAATCCCCCCGCAGCGTTCAACTCTCCCTCTCCCTCTCTCTCTCTCTCACTTACTCTTTCCTTCTCTCTCTGGCTTCGATTTTTGTTGAATTTGCTGTTGTTGCATTAAATAAATTGCCATTTTAGCCAAAGGTCAAACAGAGAACCCGTTGTTGATTCATTCGCTTGCATCGCCGCGCTTGCCACGCCTCCCTCAGCCTCCGCCCCCGATGCCAATCGTTCACTCTTTTTTTTATATACTCCCTGCACTTATATAGACGTAATCGGCGACTTGATACAACACACACAACGAGCTTTATTTGATTTCGCTTTTGACGCCTAATTAGTCATAATTAACGGATCGTTCCCATGAATCGCCAACACACACACACACATAAAAATATATATATAAATATGTTGTACAGATATGCCAGATATCTGGCACGCTGTGCTTACAACGAGTGACTTTTGATAAATGTAAATGCTTTAAGCGATCTATCGACAGTTTGTTAATTCCGGAACCGGAAATGCTTTTCATTTTATTCTACTCTGTTTCGATTTATAATTAATTAGCATATACTCGTACTAAATATAAACAATTATTTTATGCATAGTTGTGGTGACTCATTTATCGACAACATCGTTCATTGGCCGCTTTTATGGCAAATTTTAATGGTATCTAATGAAGTCATAAACTATTTCATCTCATTCCTATCTGACCCTCCCTACCTAGTGCCCACCTGTTGCGACTCCCCCCTCACCCACACACCGCACCCCCTGCTGTAATCAGCGTTTTGCTTGTGTTTTTGTCTCCATAAATTTAGGTCGATTTATATGTTAAAAGTTTTTTTGGTTGTGCGTCTTATGCAGGTTACCCACAACAACAATGGCACTTAATACATATGTAGGCTACCTGCCCCACTACCTCTCCCTTCCCCTACTCTCCCCACTGGCCACAACTGCCCCTGCTGCTGTTGTTGTAGCCGGCAAACTCAAGAGGCTATTGAACCGAGAGCGACAATAAGACACAGACAAAGTTAGAGGAAGGGGGAGTGCTTGAAGTGGAGGGGGGCAGCCGAGGGGGGTCAAGGCGGGTCAGGCTTCGTGCTTTTGTTTTAAACAAGAAGAAATTATGCAGGTATATGACCGAGTGCCGACACAGACGGAGACGAAGACGGAGACAACATTATGGAAATTATTTTCGGGTAAGTAAAGTCTAAAGACACGTTGAAGCGTGTGTCGCATATGCAAGAACAACAGCAACAACAACAACAACAACAGCAACAACAGCAACAACAATAAGCAGCAGCAGCAACTACAACTACAGCAGAGACAGACAAACAACGACGAGAACTTAAAATTCTATGTCAATTAACGGTCTTTTGTTTACTAAAACGAAGAAGAAGCAGCAGAGGCAGCGACGTTGTAGTAAGCTTGGCTGAGCCACACACACAACACACACACACACACCTTCACACACATACACGCAGCTAGCTTCGCATCGTTGTTAACAAGCCGCCATTGTGCAAACTCCGCTCAGCTCTCCCTTCTCTGTCTGTTTCTCTCTCTCTTTCGCACACTGATCTCGCACTGTTGTGCCGAGTGCTAAGGTCACTCGGTGGTTGCACACGTGTGTGTGTGTATGTGTGTGTGAGTGTTTGCAATTTGTTTACATATGCGAACGAAGCGGAGCAACAACAGCCGAAAAACCAGACAAAATCTACAGCAGGGCACGCCCGACTTTAAGATACCCTACGCTTAGGGTTCTTTGTGGCATAACTGCTTTGTTTATAAACCGATCGGTTTGAAATTCGAAATAGAGCTAGTTAATAAAGTCTGCTTACTATATACGCAAGTGCAAAGTTGTACCTCTACTGCGTCTCTTGGAAATTGAGTTTAAAACTTTTATTGTTGATTTGCAAAGGCGGTGGGCGTGGCAGTTAATATTTGCAAACACCTTTATCTGTGTTTGTTATATAGCTAACTTCATGCCAAATTAGCTGTCTCTAGTTATTAGAATAGTTGAGATCTCTTTCATACAGACATCCATACAGACCTAAGCTAGTAATACTGTTACTGCAGTCTCCCACGCCTTCTTCTACCTCTAACATACATTTGCAAACATTTGGTATACCCTTTTTTGCTCATTTTTAATGATTGAAGGGCATAAATAAGCTGCTATTGTTGTTCTTCTTCGTTCTATGTGGAAACTTACTAAGCTGTTGAACTTGCTTGTGGCGCTCTCGCTCTATTTCTCTTCTCTTTCGCTCTATTTGCAAATTAAATGTGCTCTCTGCTACTCTCTATCATCCTATCTCTTTCCCTCTCTCGCTCTTCAACTGTTGCTGCATTTGTTGCATTGCAAAAAGGGAAAGAGAAATCAAAGCTAGCTGATTAGGTCATTAGCGAAACATGCGTTGTAGAATCTTCACACAGTAACAGTCACAGATCACATTTGGCAGTCACAGTTTACAATCACAGTCACAGTTTGCAGTCTCAGTCGCAGTCACAGTTTACAGGCAGCGGCAGAGAAGGGCAGCGAAGTGGCAAAGTTCATTGCCATATTGGAAAACCTTCACTTGGTTTGACGTTGTTGCTGCGTGTGTGTGCATGTGTATGTGCGTGTGTGTATATGTGTGTGTATGCGTGTGTATCATATTCGATTTCCTATGTGCATGAACAGAGGGGCAGAGGCATCTAGAGATATAGAGGGGAAGTTGCAAGAGTCAGCACATCAAAACTTTCTAAGATTTGTGCTTCTACTTTTCCTACTCCTTCTTCCCCGTCTTCTGCGTCTTCTCCATCTTCTACTACTTCTACTACCACATTCACTTGTTATACAACAATTTAAAAGGTGTCAAGCAAGGGGGCATAGACGAGGGGGGGATTTGAGTTCTCGTCTCTGCGTTGCTGTTTATGATCGATGTTGGAATCGATATGATCGAATTCAATGACTTCTAATGCGCATTTGACTGTCGCATTAGTTTCCCTCTACGCTCTACGCTCTACCCCCTTCCCCCACCCCTCTTACCCTTTTCTCTAGCTGTCTCTTCTGCTTTTTTTTTGCCACCGCCGCCGGCTTGTCGCACTGTGTGGTGAAAGTTAATTTCTTCTTTCGATTTTCGCTAGCCATCGCCGTCGCACACATTTCTGCACTTTTCAAACGAGCGAGGGGCGAAAGGGGGGTACAGAGGGGGGCCTGGGGGAGGTGATGGTCTCCTCTCGAGTTTCCAGCAGCGAGCGATTACTTTCGGTTACTTTTGCCAACACGAAGAGATGGGCAGAGGGAGGCAGGAGGAGGAGAAGAGGGAGCAGATCTCGTATCTCTGGGATCGCAGCTCATCAAAGTTAATGTGACAGTTGTAGATGCTTTTTATTTTCTCAGTCTTTTTTTTTTTTGTTTTTGTTGCCTCTTTCTCTATATATCTCTGTTTCTTGCTCTCTTGGGTTTTCTTCACATTCACACAGCCGGATACAAAACTTGGCACTGACCTTGCGGCAAAAAATAAGCAGAACTAGCAGAAGAAGAGAGACAGAGAGGGAGGGAGACTTAGAGATGTTGTGTAGCTCATAAAATTGGAAATTGATTTTTGGGAATGTGAAGTTGAAGGAAGAAGCAAAAAGAATCCCTAGTTGACTATGATAAACTATGTTATTATATTGTTTGAAGGGGAGAAAGAAAGAAGTTTCATGTAAAAGTTTATACAATTTGTTGCTAAAACAGCTGATAAACAATTAGAGACTGAGTTAAGATCCAAAGTTAAATAGAATTCACTGCAAATGTAGAAAGAGATATAGAGATAGAGCCAAATTACTTCATTATAAGGAAGTTAAAGGAAGGGAGATATATAATTGTAGAGATATACATAAATATATAGAGATATCTAGCGACACATTAGTTCAACTATTTGCTGACTTGGCACAACACAAACTTCTTCAAAGTTCTTCAAAGTTCTTGGCTCTGTTCTCTCTTTACTCTCTGTGTTCATTTCCAAGAAGTTTCTTCTTTTGATTTTGTTCGATATTTGAAAACTGTTTCAAATGCTTTCATGACTAACAAACAAACAAGGCACAACGCAAAATGCCAAAGTATCTACAGATCTATGTGTGTGTGTGTATCTGTATTTGTATCTTTAGCTCTACTTGTAGCTGTAGCTGTATCTGTATCTGTTGCCGTATTTCGTTCTCTGGCTCTCTGCGCACACATATTTGCCTTTTATGTTCGCCTTTTTGAAACTCGTTCATAGTTTCGCTTTAATTACGTTCTCGACAAGAGCTCGACAAAATTTATGCCTCGTGTTGTTGTTGCTTTGTTGTTGTTGCTGCTTTTATTATTGTATTTGCTTTGTTGTATTTAAATTGTTACCGTTGTTATCTTGGCTCATGTAGGAGGTGCGATCGATTGATTGAGACAAGGTGTCTGACAGCGAGAAAGAAAAAGTAGAGAAAGAGTGGAGTTCATTCTTAGTGTGCTTGGGGTTCTACTCTCTCTTTCTCTCTCTCTCTCTCTCTCTCCACCTTGTTTCCCCAACTACCTCTAGTTTATAGCTTATCTATAACTGTGCTAGCAGGAGATTTCTACATTTAACTTCAGTTGCCAAGCTCAACTTGATGACAGGCAGCAAAGGGTCTTGCATAATGCAGCAGCTGCTTGACTAGGACAGAGAGAGGGACAGAAAGAGACAGAGTGACGGCAGAAGGGAGAAGGAAGAAGTAGCAAGCAGAAGGCAAAGATCAGCAAAGCGCGGCAAATGCATAAAAGATGACGATCAGTTCTAAAGAAGCGACATGAAAGCGTCGGAACGAAGTCAGAAAAGTCAGTTACAGCTGAAAACTCACAGCTCAAGCGGGCTAAAGAAAGACAGGGAGAACGACAGAGAGAGAGAGAGAGAGATAGAACAAGTGAGAGAGGTCTTAGAGAGAGAGGGAGAGAGGAGGAGAGTTGTAGACAGCGCGCAAATGACTGTGGGAAGTCAAAGCACTTTAAAGCACTTTGAACTTTATAGCACAAACTCACACACACACACACACTCGCACACACGCACACAGACACACACACGGGCAGTTATAGCGTATGTAAGACAAATTGTGAGCACTTTCTACAAACAACAACAGCCATAACAATAATAACAACAACCCAGTTAGTTAGTGAATAGGAAAATTCTTAACAAAACAAACAATAAAAGCAGAAAACGTTGAAGAAGGGCCAAAAAAACAGAAAAGAAAAGAAGAACTCAATGTACAAATAAACAAATAGCCATTAAACGGTAAAAATCCTCTATGTGTGTTGCACAATTGAAGGCAACCAACGCGCAACGTGCAACAAGCCGAAGCTAAAGAGAACTTGCTGCGCGTGTGTGTCGATGTGTTGCAAGTTGAAGTTGAAGTTGAACTTGAAGTCGAATATCGAAGCAGCAGTTCAAGTTGACAGAGAGCAAAGCAAAGTGTTGCAGAAACTTCAACTACTTCCCTCTCTCTCTGTCTCTTTCTTTCTCTTTTTTTACCACATTTATCGCACCAAACTATTCCCTGTAACGTTTTCAACGCCTCATCAATCTATGAAGTGATCCCACATCGCATGATCGATCGATCGATAGATCGTTCAGTTCGTCGTAATTTCTTTGACCCTCCCTTCCCTCTTTCTGCCCCCTTTCATAGCCCTTCTTGACGAGGCCGTTGCTTGATTGATTCCGTTGGCTTTGCTGTCAGTCATTGTCATTGTCAAGTCATGTTCCAGCCTTCTCCCTCCCCCTCCCCCTAGGCAACTCCCACTGCCAACACTTCTCAGTCTCTCTCCTCCTTCTACGCACATTTTGCGTCTTTAAGCTTCCCACCCTGAGAAGGGTTAACGGTTCTACACAGTGAGAAACTACTGCGTGTATTCGAAAGTTCAATGTCAAGATTTTTACAAAGTACGTTGAACTTTTTTTTTTTATTGTAAAATTCGAGAAGAATTAGTCAACAAAGTTGAAATTCGATCGACCATTTGCCCATTAGCAGATTTTGTTTTGGATATATAGTCACTACACTACAGCGCACATTCGATGTCGATCAATCGATAAATCGGCTTATAAGGCTGCTTCGAATTACCAAAAATAGAAATGGCGGCAACACAAAATACAAAGCGAATTCCAAATCGCAAATCTCACAATCGAACGTCGCGTTGTCGTGATGATGACATTATTACGAGTATTTTATAAAAGACAATATTAAGTGATGAAAATGGCAATGGAAGAAGTTGGGAAAATGTACAGAAAATAATACTAGCAGTAGTATTCATTTAGTATTTAAATACAGTCTTGGAACATTGAAATTGGTCAAAATAGGCTTAAATACGTTTTTGCTTATGATTGTAAGAGGCGGAGGGAGGCGTGGCAGACCGTAGTAACAGGATCACTAAACTTGATCTGTTTGGATGTCAATTTTTTTTTTTTTTTTTTTTTTTTTTTTTTTTTTTTGAATTAGTCATACAAGGCACCCCTTGATCGCTCGCATCGTTAGCTGTATTAAATAAGGTACAAATCAGATAAAATAAACAAATAAAAAAATACGCAATACTGCATTGAGAGAAAGAGAATAGGAAAGAGATAGAGACACAGAGAGATACAGCACACACACCAAAGCTCAGAGGGGGGCAGCTAGAAGAACGTCGTCTTATATGGACATTTATTCTGTCAGATAATCAAGTTTGAATTTGTGAAAAAAAAAAGCCAAAGCCGCGCTAAATAAACACGAACAGCAAAGACGACGACACGCCCCCTACCACCCACCTACAACTTTGAGTGTGTGAGTATGCTATAAATACGCACAAAAGCCGTCCATGTGGTTGGTATATTTTTGTTGATATTTCCCTATGCTTTTTTGTTTTTCTTGTTTTGTTCATTTTCGAGCTAAAAATAAAGCCAGAAAAGAAAACAAAAAGCCCAACTCGGGGCCCGCCTCGAGACTTGGACGATTCTTCATTCTTCTTCAAGCACTTTTCTCTCTCTCTCTCTCACTTTGACTGTGTTTTGTTGACCTTGACCCATGGCTAAATCCTTTCTGGCTAAACAGACGCGCTTTAATTAATCAAATGAGAAAAGCTGACAACAGGAAAATAATAATAATGAAATAAACTTGCAACAGAGTCGGGAGAGTTCAAGGCAAATTCTCGCCCTCTCGGACTTTGATCGACAAATTAAAAATCGATAAATTTCAATAATTAAAAACCAATTAGGTTTTATGCCTATTATTCTGCCCCCTTCCTCCTCCACCTTCTCCTCCTCCTCATTCTTAATTAGCTTTCGAAGAGGCAGAACAAACAAACAGAAAACCGCACGACGAAGGTCGTTACAAATGCCACAGCGAAGGATATCGTATCGTATATATCGTATTGTATATCGTATAATCGGAAAACAAATTGGAAACCCTCTTTGAAAGTCAAGTGAAACTTGATTGATCTGCGAGCAAGTGCGGAAAAACTTTTTAGCTGTTTAATTTGTATCGATAATTTATTGGGGGTATTCCATCTAAGTGAAACTTAGGTAGTTTTCTCAGCTTCTTACTGCAAATTACTTTCATAACCTCTTTACGCAATTACCGTCTAGAGTTATGTTATCGAAATGTCGGAAACAGGGTATGCTATCGGTAACAAATTGTGTTTAATTTAGTAAGTGGGGTATTCCCTGAAAAGGTCGTAAAATATTTTTGTGTTAAACTAAATCTCTCACATTCCCCCTGTTCGATATGTTATCGATAGGTTGTCCAAAGCATTATCAATCAAACGATTCTCAACTCTCGGGGATTCTTTGCTACTAAGCTTCCCAAGCTCATCACAAGCTCATTATGCTTGGCACCTGGAGAGCAGGGGAGCTAAGGGGGAGAGGGAAGGGGCATTCATATGTCACAATGGCGCCCTCGTACATGGCGGAGGTGATTGAACTGATGCCAAAGCCGAAGCTGATGATGAAGCTGACGGAGTTTGTCAAAGGTTTTTTGTTAGGTACATGACGAAAGTGTACAAAGCACACGATCAACGCCATTCCCGGAAGGGTTCATGAACCTTGCCACCTTACCTTCCCCCCCCCCTCCTCTCTCCGATCTGCCACTGCACCCTCCCTCTACACACACACACACAAACGTTAATGCTGTGAAGCGTACAAATTATGCAAAAACCAAAACAACCGCAGCAAATGATTTAAGACTTAAAGAAGATCGATTGAGAAGGGGAGCCAGAAGAGAGGGAGGAGGGGGAGGTGGCAGGTGGTGCTAAGGGGGTACACAACATTTTGGAGGAGGCAATTTGTTAGCTATTTCGTTGCTAATTAACCAAGCCAGTGCTGAGCTGAGCTGAGATGCAGATACACAGCATGAGATACAGATAGATAAGCAGATGCAGATGCAGATACAGATGCCAGCTACGCAGTGATCGTTTCAGCTTGGCTGACCAGTACTTGCCACTCTGCCACTTGCCACCACGCTGCATGTGCTGCACACGCCGCTGCTCAAGGCAACGCGCGCTCTGCGCAACGACCTTGACAGCAAATTGCGACCTCGTTGGGGCTTCTAGAGATCTTTCTCGTGGTGCTGTTGCTGGCTTTGTGGTTTTCTTCTGATCATCGTCGCCGTCGCCGTCGTCGTCGTCGTCGTCCTTGTCGTTCTGGTTCTGGTTTTGGCTTTTGCTTTCGTATCCGATCGCGCAATGGTGGTTCTCGCTCTCCCTCTCTCTGCCTATCTTCGCCTCCCTCTACCTCTCTATCTTTGCTTTGGTATTTGCTTTTAGCTTTTAGTTCGAATCGTTAAGCTCCGCATTCCTTTTGTGCTGCCCATTTGATTTGATTTGGCTCTCGCATTCCTTGCGCGCGAGGGTGTGGCCAGGTTGCACTACAAATGACTCTACAACCCCCCCTCCTTCATCCCCCTCGTCTACGCCTCTGCTCATCTCTATTTGCATCTCGGCGACGAGTACTTGAAATGCCACAGCGTTTATAGTGCGGAACGTGAGCGTCGTTGTCGCAGTGCGTGTACGGGCGGGCAATGAACAGACAGTTCTGCATACGCTTTACAACACTGAGGCACTTGTAATGTATGTATGCAAGCATGTTGTAGTGTTGTGTGATGTAGATTGTTGTGATATATAATCGGTGTTCAGTGTTTGTTGTCGATTCACTGGTACTTTACAACACTGGGCATATATAGTGTTAAAAAACAATTGACCTGAATATTGTAGTGTTATACAGAGTTACTAGTGGTCTTTACTGAGTTGATGTGTCGCACTTCTGCATACGCTTTATAGCACTGCACATGTAGGGTGTTTAAAAACACTGATTGTAGTGTTGATCAACGTGCATTTTGCAGATTGACGCTGTTTTCCTTGACAGAGTTGATTTGGTGCTTTACAACAACTCATTTGAAATCATTTCAAAAACTCATACGTGAGTATTCTAGGGTATTCATAGAGTATTTCCAAGTCACTTCCAACTATTATTTCATGTATTATTTCATCGACTTTTGTCTGCCACATCGACACAATCGCCTTGACCAACGCACCGCGCACAGGTCTCTTCTCATAATACCCCCCCTTCTGCCCCTCTGCTATGCAGCTGCCACGCCCATGTCTCGATTTGCAAATATGTAAATGGGCAGGCAGACAATTAGTTAGAGCAGAAATTGTGAAAGAAAAACGCTTTGCAATTAATTCTGTGAGGCGCGTTTCTTGAATAACAATTTCAGCAATTACAACTGCAACAACAACAAACAAATAAACAACAACAATTTAATGCAATTGCAAAATAGTTCTTAATTAATTTAATGCACTTTTTTATACAAAAAGAAAAAAGTATCACAAACATTTTTCCATGCACGCGCTAAGCTTTCCATTTGCCTCCCCCAGGGCCATAGCGCCGCCCCCCTCCTCCACTCTCCTCCACCTACGCCTCTGCACACTTATTTAATTGTTCACCATGCAACGAATGAAATTGAATAATCGATGAATATGAATGCCTAGAAAGTGAAATGAATAGCGGCAATAATTGATCAGTGAGTAAATGAATTTATGAGTGCACTCATGAGTGTTTTCGAATAAGCAGCGAGTATGAATATCTAAGAATAAGTGCAGTAAATAGCAAGTGAATACTTATGAGTTTGGAATGAATGCACTCATGAGTGTTTTTGAATAAGCAACGAGTGTGCATATCTACGAATAAGATGAGTGAATAGCAAGTGAATATTTATGAGTATGGAATGAATACACTCATGACTGTTTTGAATACTCACTCAAATACAAGTTCGATTTTTTGAATGCCTATACATAAATACTCAGTGAACACTGGATACTCAATTTGCATGCGAATAACAAGTGAATACCAAGTGAATAACATGAGAATAAATGCAGTTTAGTTTATAACTAAACAAACTTAACAAAGGAATGCTAATGAATAACTCTAGTAATTTGCACACTCTAATATCAAATGCAGTTATAAATGAATAGTACTCATGAGTTCTTAGTTCACACTTTAAAACAGTAAAACCATCTTTACTTATTCACTTTAATTGTTAATGCTGCATGCAGATTCATCTTATAATCATACATTTGCGTGTGAATAACGGTTTCGATCTGCAATTATAAATGAATATATGAATGAATGAATGAGAGATAATTGTGAATAAGTGATGGACCAAATGAATGTGTCGAACAGCAGCAGCGTGTGAGTGTTCTAAGAGCTTAAGAAGCGATTTAATCGATTGACAAACACAAGTGAATGTCAGAGAGACAGAGAGAAAAAGAAAGAGAGAGAGCGAGAGAGAGAGAGAAGGCACAAGAACTTGGCCATAATTGTTATTAACTGCTTTTAAATGGCCAATTCGCGGCAACTTTCGACTCCTCAAGGTCGTCTCGCTCTCGTTCTCTCGTGCCTCACTCGCTCTCTCTCTCTCCCTCTCTCTCTGTCTCTGTCTCTCTCTCTTTGTCGCTTTGTATACTTTCTTTGTGCAACACGTTTGCTGTCGTTGTCGTCAATGGCAATGCCAACCAAAGTGATTTGGCATTGCAGGCGGCTCAGTTTGATTCTCTCTTTGTTGTTGCAACAACAAAAGCAGCAACAGCAGCAGCAACAGCAACAACAACAGCAGCAGCAATAATAACAACAACAGCAGCAACAATAACGGCTAACGCTTTTGTAATTAATTCAACGGAAATAATGTTCTCAAAAAGCCAACAACAACAACTTAGATGACGCAGCAGCAACTGTTGCTGTTGTTGCTGATGATGCTGCCACCTTTTGTCGTGTGCTGTCGCCAATTTTGGTTGCAGCTTTCCAGCAGCAATAGCAGCAACATCGGCAACAACAACAACACACTATAAATTTCCCCAATTAAGAAGAGATTTAATCTTTTTCTATACGCCGTAGGTTTTATTCCCTTTAATCAATTGTTGCTATATCGTATTATATATAATAAAATACATATATAAAATATACATTGCAGTCTATTTTATGGTTTGTATAATATACTAAAGATAATATATATTCTTATGTAGGAACATAAAAACAATATTCATTGTTCAATGTATGAAAATATTCAACTTTTTTCCATGTGCCGTAGGTTCTACTCCCCTTTATCAATTGTTCCTATACCTAATATATATAATACAGTACATATTGTAGTATATATACACAGTATATATTTTTGTGTATATAATATACTCAAGATTATATGTATTCATATGCAGTAGCACAGATATATTCAATGTTCAATCGCCTTAATGTTCAATCGTCTCAATTTGCAACTACTTTATTCTTCTATGAAATCTATACGATATAGTTGCTTGATTCCTATGAAATCTGAGCAGTATGTAATGCATATGTAAGTATACCCTATGCCCGTATGCTCTGCCAGCGCCTGCCTCGCTATAGTGCCGTGTTTCAGTTGATTGATCGATTAATCGCTTGATTAAGTCGACCCGCTCAATTTGCTAATTGCGTTGTAAAGTGGCGCAACAGTTGCCGCTATGTGTTGCTGTCTTTGTTGTTGTTGCTGCTCAGACAATGCCAAATTTGATGACGCGCTTATCAGAGATAAAGTGAGTGAGAGAGAGAGAGAGATAGAGTGGGCGGGGTAGAAGAGCCTTAACAATTGTCAAACTGATTAGCAAAGCGTAGCAAGTGCAAAGTGCAAACAAGTGTTGGTAAACGCACACACACACAGACAGACACACGCACACCTTCACTCTGTGTGTGTCTGTTTGTGCGATTTACCGTTGAGCAAGTCGTGAGGCAATAGCAACAAAAACAACTACGTGATTTGCATGAACAATTGCCAAAAAAACCAAAGCTAGAGGGAGCGAAGAGCGAACAGCATGAGTGAGACAGATAGAGAAAGAAAGAGAGAGAGAGGGAGTACAAACTGAAGCAAAGCCCCCAAACGTGGATCGCATTTGGAACGTAAGCTTTGGTCTTTATACCCATCGAAAATGATCAACAAAGGGTATACTAAGTTAGTAAAAATGTATGTAAGTGGCAGTAGAAGGCGTGGCAGACCCTAGTAGGAGTATTACTAGCCTAGGTCTATACCGGTGCCTGTGTGAGAAAACTTTGCGTAGGGTGTCTTACTGTCATTAGTGCTCGACTGTAGATTTTGTCTGGTTTTTGTTTTGGTCAAATGCGGCCTGGGTGTTTTTTTTGTGGGAGGTGCGGCTCCTCAGCCCCAATATGGTCACAGAAAAACATCACACACACACACAGAGACACACTCACACACACACACACCCGCGCAGAGCAAAAGGTAAATAAACTTCTTATTGCCTGCACAACAAGCAACGACTTCATCTCCCTCTCTCTCCATCCCGTTCTCTCTCTCTTATACTCTCTCTCTCTCTCTCTCTTCTGCTACGTCTCTCTGCATTCTCCGTTCGCTGTTTTCGCCAGTTCCTTCTTATGACTTGTTTTTGTTATAATTTTCGTATGTTTATGTTAATTTTCATCATGCCTTGCAGTGCCTCCCTTCAAAAAGAAACGTGACATTGTTTCTTACCGTTGTTGTTGCTGTTATTGTTGTCGTAGTTGTTGCCATTGTCGTCGTTGTCGTTGTCATTATCCAGGCGGCTTTAACCCATGTTGACCCGCGACTAACTGTTGTTGTCGCCATCGTCGTCGTCAGCGTCTCTTGCAGCTATTTCCACATTTCCACACACAAATGGAACATTCGTTGAAGTTTTTTCTTGATTTTTTTCTTTTTATACTCTTCGACCATTGAAAATGGTCAAAAAAGGGTATACAAACTTTGTGCAAATGTAGGAGGCGTGGGAGACCCCACAAAGTGTATAAATTCTTGCTCAGGAGTAGATTAAACCATGTCTGTCCGCATGTCCAGATTTCCATATGAACACATAGAGCTCAGCTATTATAAAAGCTAGCGACACCAAATTTGGCATGAAGGTTTTTGTTTACCAGGCGCAGATGAAGTTTATTTCACATCTTGGCTGCCACGCCCACCGCCCCCGCAAATCAAATCTTACTCGTTAGTGCATCACTCGCTCTAATTTCGTTCATTCGTTACCTATGTTTCCCTACAATGCCCTTCTACATTACTCACTACAATAGTAACGACTCGAAATTCCTTATCAACTCTTGGCATAGTGAAAAATTGATAGCTCACATGTTCTAATTCATGTGAAAAGAGGGCGAGCGACCTCGCCTACTACAACTACAACAGGTAACTCTCCCATTACCATCATGGCTGTAGTATTGTATATTGTATATATGACATGTAAGCCAATTGGGCCCCGGTTTGTGGACTTTTACATATGGGGAATATGCGTCATATGCTAACGAATTGGAACAGAATGGAACGAAACACGAATGCGGTACGTGTCAGGCCACAAGCAGAACAACAAGCAGAGGCGTGCCCACAGAGCAGCAAGGTGCTGAGGGGGCAACAAGTTGAGTAGTGTTAGATGTACTGGTGTGTGTGTGTGATGTGTGTTGGTGTGTGTTGTGTCTGAGGCTTAGCAAATACGTAGAACAAATCGCGTTTATCTTATCAAGTTGGCGTTGCAAACGAAGGCAACAGACAAAGTAAGTAACCAAAGCAAACCAAGTAAACCGAGTAACGGGCAACAAATTTTCGGGGCGACACCCTTAGCCCCATTTGGTCTGATGCGATGCTAAGCGACGAGACTGTTTGGCCAAGATAAAAATCCAAGTAAAGTTAAAACTTTGGCCTTAAGATCTCTCAATCTCTTTCTGTCTCTCAGTAGCTTCTCCAACTTTCAAGGGCACGTGAAAACTATCGCATTATATTGTGCAACTATCGCTATAAATTCACATGGGAAGAAAAGGTTTTTCGCTGCCATTAAGACCTTTAGGGAAGGTAATTTTCGCTCTAAGGGATCCTTTGAATAAAATCACTGACTTCTTTCAAGGCCATAGAAGTTACCCCTCCTCCCTTCCTCCTCTTCCCCATCCCGCACATTAGGCCGTAGGCTCTGCTCGAATGCCGTCGACCTTGGCTAACATATAAACATAAAGCCAGAGCCCCCGAAAAGGTTAAAGGGTGACGCGCGCTCTGCCAGCTTCGTCAAGCGGAAATCAAAAAACAAAAATCGAAAACATAAAAAAAAACAGAATACTAAAACCAAAATTGCTCCACAACGTTCAAGCGACCCCAACTAATAAACACTTAACTATTTCAACAAACAAAACAAAAACAAAATGAAAACGACGCCGAGAAACGAAGCAAAAGAAACGATAATAATAATAACTAATAATAAAAAGCCAGAGAGATCATTAAAAAGAGCTGAAACCGAAAGCCAAAAAACTTTGCAATGCGTGTCCTTGACATTCTCTCCCCACCTCCCAGAATAATAAGCCGAGTTTAACCTTGTTTATGTATCGTAAATCGTATTTTAGCACAATCCTTGATGGATTCCTAGGTAGATTTGGATTTACTTAAAATTTGCAAAAAAATAACTTTGCCTCAAGGTTTGGTGAATTACTTTACGACTTGAATATATTATAGCTTTACTTTATGCACAGATTTTGTGGCTATATAAAATAAGGTATATTTAGAGTATATATTATATATATTTTAGTATATATATTCTTTAACATTTTTTTAAATTTTTCAAGTTTGCTTCTAGTAATTTCCTGTGGAAAGTTTTGTCGATATTTTTGACAGTTTTCCAAAAGTTGTTCCTTTCTTTTCTTTCTTTCTTTGGTTGTTTTCTTTTCAATATGTTTTCTCTCCCTGCCCCCCTCGTGTTGACGTGTCATCTGGCCATAGTTCAAATTAAGCTGTCAGTTGTCACCCCCTCACCCGCTGCAATCCTCCCCTAGTCAACACGCACGGAGTCATTAAGCGCAGCTGCACTTATTACAAACAGACAAAGGGGAAGAGGGGAGCAGGAGCTCGAGCTGGTGCTGGAGAGGATCATTCTCAATGTTTTTCGGGCATTTTACGAGCGCAATTAAAGTTCAATGCACAACAACAACAACAACAACAATAAGAAAGGGAGGAAGCAGAGAAGGAAGCAAAAGATGAGGCACATAAAAACCACAATCAAATATTTATTATGTTCAAGACAAACAGATGAGCAGCAGCCAAAAGAGGGGAAGGGGAAGGGGAAGGGAAAGGGAGATAGCGGGTGGTGGAGGGGTTGCCCTGCAGCGGGGGCGTGCCAGGGTTGCTGACCCTTTATATTTTGGGCTTGTTGTGGTCAAGCAAATTGAATTCGATTCGATACGATGCGATGCTGATGCGGGGTGAGGCTGATTCTATTTTTGGGGGTGGTTAGAGAGGAGACATGTGTGTGCACATATAAACATATATACATATATGTATATATATTTATGTATGTATGTATGTGTGTCTGTTGCAAATAGGAAACAACCAGCGACACAAAACGAGGAAATGTTTACACAAATGATAAGCAAGGCGCAGCTTCTGCTGCTGCTGTCTCTGCCCCATTCTACATTGGTTTTATCATGCAACACGCAGCAAAGCTGATTGCAGTGCATCATTCACAGCACACGAACACACAGGCACAGTAAGTACTGGCTATAAATGAAGTGCGTTTTGTTTGCAATTTGGCAAAAGAATATAATTTGCCCTAAATGGGTCTAAATGGAGCCCATCCCCCTTTCCAGCCAACAAAGACGTAAACAAATTGTAAATAGGCACACACGCACGCACACACACACACGCACACACACACACACGCACACACACACACACGCAGCAGCAGCACAGCAAGCTAAGACGGCGCGACAAAAGACGCGATCGCGTTTTAAAACGCGCGTGTGCTGCGCTTTATTTGCTTAGCCGTTGGCCCCTAACAAATAAACAAATGTGAATACGAATGCGAATACGAATACGAATACGAATACGAATACGAATATGAGTGTGAGTGTGAGTGTGAATGGAGAATGTGGAATGCGAATTGTAAGGCAGATACAAGGGGTAGCGGAGGTAAACCTTTGGTATGTGGTGGAATGTGTGTTTCGATGGGTTTTTCTTCTCTTCTTCTTCTGCTTCTACTGCTTCGCTTTGCTCCCAAGACATCATCATCATATCACACGAAATGCGCATGTAAATGACGCAGCAAACCTTGTAAATATGGCAGCAGTAGTAGGAGCGTGCCAGGGGAGGGGACTGGACTCCCCTGGAGAGCCCTCAAATAAAAGTTTGATGTCATTTTGTGGGCGACAAAGGGTTAACATTGGGTGGGTGTTAATAAACATAATAGCCCACAGCTAGAGCAGAGGGGGGGCGGTGTGCAGGGCATAGAGGTGGGGCGTGGCATAGCATAAATTTCCAATGCTTTTACGCAGTGACCTTCAGGAGGTCTTAGCTTTCCCCTCTCCAATCATAAATCATTCCATTTATCGCAGGAATTTGATTAGGATAATGGTTTGCCAAAATAAAAGGGAAACCTTTTGCGCTTTTCCTGAATTTTCCTTGAGTTTCCTAGAGGTTTTTCAACATTTCCTCAACTTGCAAAAATTTAAAACATTTTCTAGCAATAAATAAGCTTAACAATCGATTTAAAATCAAGTTTTTATATATTTCATTTGGCAATTTTATAATGAAATCAATTTAGAAGCTGTTATTATTGTTTTGCGTGGGCGGTGGGCGTGGCAGCCAACATTTACTAACACCTTTATCTGTGTATTATATAGAACTAACTTCATGCTAAATTTGCTGTCTCTAGTTCTTCTAATAACTGAGAACTGTGCGCTCATACAGACATACATACAGACCAAAGCTAGCAATGCTGTTGCTGGGGACTGCCACGCCTTCTACTGCCTTTTATATATATTTTTACAAACTTATTATACACTTTTTTGATGCATAAAGGGTTTAACTATTTAGGTTAGTTGACAATTTGCAGTTTCACAGTTTTCTTTTTCGTTTTTAGGTCAGTGCAGAAAGGCTCTCCAAACAGGCTTCCCTCCTCCTTTGACGACCTACCCAACTTGTTGTTTAATGTATAATGAGAACTCTCCCATCGTTGCTTGATTGACAGTTTTAATTACTTAGCCAGGTGCCCTCACCCCTTACCCCCTGTCATGCCCAACATCTTTCCCTGTGGGAGCTGTGCCCAAAAACTGGCGGAATTCGCTCTCTTGATTGGTTGCAAGTCACCTAGTTAGTTGCGAGGGCTGTTCCGTAACTTGGCAGAAAGAGTTTAATTTGGCACGTTTGCCACACACACACACACACACCAGACACACACAAAGGCACAAAGAGTAAAAACCTCAGCGGGCTTTGACAATTATATTTCGCGTCTTCCACAATTTTTAGCTTGAATGATGTATCGAAAAATATTTCGCCAAGCTGCGCTGAGTTATTTTTTTCTTTTTTCTTTTTTTTTTGCTGTTGTTGCCCCAATTTTGCCAGCAAACAACAACAACAGCAACAGCATTGACAGCCCCAGACAGACGGTGAAATAAAGCTGTTCAAACTCAGCAGCCAAAGTTCGGCTCAGGTAGGTTTTTTGTTAGCCTTTTTTTTAGCCTTTTTTTCCTTTTTTTTTTTTTTTGGGTGCCCACTTTGAGTTGTCCAGCTTGTTGACCGGATTTCAATTGAATATATCGAGAGCAGCTTGAGCGTAGCTTGCATAATATGCCTATTTTTATTTATTTATTACTCTCCCTCTCCCCCTCTCTCCCCGTCTCTCTCTTTCCCTCTCCTTTGCCATTTGTCGGGGCAAAATTACAATTCAATTAGCCGCCGTCTGCAGCTGCTGTCGCTGAGTTAGCTAACGGTAAAGTGTGCATAATGCGCAGCATACATAACCTCAAAATGCGCAACTACGTCATGGCGAGGCGCGCAGGGGGAGGAGGTTATAATCAGCCGCCTGTATAGAATGCCATGCCCACCTCCCCCTCCACTGCTGCCCACTCATTTCTTATGACGATTTGTCTTGCTCCTTGTGACGCATTTTGCTGTGCTGCGTGGGTGCTTTGCCTCCCCCCTCCCCCTCTCTCTTTCTTGTGGGGCAAACAAATTTGTGCGTGGGCGAGGTTCAGCTGTTTCTGCCCGGGGTTCAACATTGCTGACGTCGTTCAACCCTCGTTAAACGGGCGAAAGTGTGGATGAGTGTGTTGGGTAAACTAAGACGGCGCTCAAGTTGTAAGTTCGACCAGTACTTGCAACACTGCCACAGCTATGTGTTCAAGATTGATTTCAGTTTAATATATGCGACCTAGAGACGAGAGAGCTGCATGGAAGGCAGGCGACAATCAAGGCAAAAAAGGAAGAAAGGAAGGAAGTATCACACAACAAGAAACCCCAGAGCGGAACTTGAGATTGTCATGAAGAGTCAAGAAATATACAAATATATATACGTACTATATATACACTATCTGTGCATGTGCTACTATTATACTCAATTACCCAATCTGCTTATCTCGTCATCATCAGACTGTGAACTTGCATTGCATCACAGCAAGAGGGAGAGAGAGCTGCAGAAGGAAGAGGGAGCTTCGAGAAGTTTTCTCCTTAACTAATCAACTCTACCTGTAATAGCAGCTCTTCTCAGCAATTCTTCTCCCTTCATTAGTAACTCTTCTCTGCAATTCTTCCCCCTTCATTAGTAATTCTTCTCTGTGCATTACGTGTTTCTATTTTGCACTCAAAATCCATTCGAGCTTAATCACTGCCCAAAGATGTTTCCGCTTTAAATAACTGCCGCATTATCATACTTTATATATTTAAATATATATGAACAATATATCACTGCCTTCTTCTGGGCCATCTTGGCTTTATCTGCCTTTCTTCTGGCCTATACGGCAGCACATTGTTAATCGCATTTTCCGCTTTATCGTGGCCCATTCATGATCCATTTTGACTTTAAATCTGTCCCAATATAACAGACATATCTCAAGAAGAAACGTACGCAGCAAAAATAAAAAAACTTTTGCTTATCTATTGCAAAAAGTTAAGTGGAGAAAAAATATGTATAAGAAAAAGTGCGAGTGTGCGATAAAAAACGTTAACACAAAGCCGAAAACAAATGGGCAAAGCTTCTGCTTCTGCTACAGATTCTTCTGCTTCTTCTTCTACAGATTCTTCTACTGCTTCTACATATTCTTCTTCTTCTACATATTCCTCATCTTTTTTTACCGTCAAAACAGGCCCAAAATGTTATGTTTGTTTTGATGAAACGCACGAATTGATAAGAGCAACGACAACGACGACGACCCAAAAAGTCCAAGAAGAAGCCAAATCAAACAAGCTAAAAGAGACAAAGACAGACAAAGAGAGAGACAGCGAAAGACCCCGAAATGAAAGCAGGCCCAGCAACAGGTTGCAGTCAACAGAAAAAAAAGCTAAAGAAAACACGAGGCAACAAAGAAGACGAGAAGAAAACGCAGAACTTTGCTAAAAAAAAAAAAAAAATAAATAAAAAGGGGCAACATTTTATTTCGCTGAAAATACAAATACTTTTCGCACTACGCCGCAATGAAACGAACGATCTTGATGAAATTTTGTAGATCGATAATGAAAATATTAATAAAGAAGTTGGTAAAAGAAAAATGAGAGGGCTGTAGTAATACCCATTATATTGTATATTTAATGTTGTTCTGGTTACTTATTGATTGATTCGATGGCAACAGCTTTAAAGGAACAATGTACAAGATCTTTCTCTCTCTCTCTCTTTCTTCTTTATAAGCAAGTTTCTCTACCTCATCCCAGACTCTACAAATATTTTCTCCATTATCTTTTTCATCTCTTTTTCCAACTAAATCCGCACTTGATTTGCTCGTAAGGGGGATTTTTCTCAGTTAATATTAAATAATTTTTGCGTTTATTTTGCAACTTTGTTTAAGTCTTTAGTCTGTTTGTTGTGCACACACACACGCACACACACTCACACACACGAGGCAATTTCCACGCAGCTGTTTAATATAATTAACCAATCTTAAGTACAGCCGCAGCTGTTTCAAAAATGTTGTTAAGCACACAAAAAAAGGAAAGAAAAAAACATAATAATAATAAATAAAGCGACGCAACAAATAAAAGTTTATTACGAGAGAGAGAGAGGGAGAGGAAGAGAGGGGAGTCGTTAGGGAGATTGGATAACAGTTATCACAGCACGGGATAAGGGTAGATAACCGATCTATATATGTAGAACGAATGTAGCACGAATTTTGTTTCAAGTTCAGCAAGCTAAGCGACTCATGTCATGCTCTCTCACTCTCCCTTACTCTCTGTCTCTCCCTATTACACACATACATATACTATATGCATATATTGAAAGCCAATTGAAATGATAAGAACGTTTGTCAGCTTGGGGGTGCTCAACTCATGACAAAACTGTACGATACATGTGCCTCTGTATGTGTGTGTCTGTATGTGTGTGTCTGTGTGTGTGTGTGTGTGTGTGTTTACGGGTTTCGTATTTTGTGTTTTGGATTGCGCGCGACTTACGAAATCAAGCATCGATAGTTGATAAACGATGAGCTTATCACCTTGCGAGGCAGCAACAACAACAAAGTCACACGAGCAGCAGATAGTAGAGAGAGAGAGAGAGTGAGAATGCGGCAGCTTTTGAGAGACAACTGTCAGTCTGAGCCTTAGCAGCAGCCTCTCCTTCTCCCTCTCTCTCACTCTTGTCTGTCTGAAGCTGTCGCCCTCTTGTGTTCTAAACTTGCACTACGTAACGAAGCGAAGCGAACGACCTTCACTTGTGGACTAAGCAAAGAGAGAGAGACCAGAAGGAAGAGAGCAGAGGCAGCAGGCAGAGATAGAGGTAGCAGCAGAGGTAGAGACAGCGGCAGAGTCCGGCAGGCAGGCAGTGTCTCAAGTGGCCTCTCTCTCCCTCCTACTCCCTATCAATAGTAGGGAGAGCGGCTCAACAAGGAAGCTGCTGCTGTAGAAGAGAAGCAACAGCAGCGCAGTCGACAGCGCAGTCGGCAGCGATATTAATGCAAATTGAAGTCGCGGCGATTTTGAATAAAAACCAAATAAAAACTAATGAGCGACGGAACGGAACGGAAAGCGGAAAAGGCATAAAGCGAAATGCAAAACAAATTATAATGAACTGAATGCGAAACGCAACAGCAACAACAACAACAGCAGCAGCAACAACAACAAAGACGATAACGCAAAAATGCAAATCTAGCAGAAAACCAGAAAGAAAGGTTTAACTTCACCACGACGAAGGTATTAATACCCTACGTTTTATACCCTATTAGTTCCTATACTATTTACTATAATTTTATGGCAATGTTTATGTTAACTAGCCATAATATGTTCTATGTTAACAGCGTGCATATGTTAACAGCGATAATTACTGTAATCGATTTCTGAATTGATTCTAATTCAGAATATATGTACATTATAGTTGATTCTACCCAATATACCCCTTGCAAGGGTATCACAGAAGAGAAAAAAAAGGTAGCCCGCATCGCAGACAAAGGGCAACAACGGCGGCGACCGCGACTGCAGCTGCGGCAGCAGCGACAAGAGAGTCCAAAGCTGCTGCCGATGGTCGCCGCTGCTAGAGGGGGGGAGGGGGTGGGCAAAATGTGCAAGGCGAAGGCGAAATGAAATGCAAAAGCGAAGCGAGGGTCAAGTCAGCAGCGACAGCGGCAGAGGCAGCGACAGCAACAGCAGCAGCGGCAAACGGGAACAGCTGCTCGTCTTGTTGTTGTTGCACCAGTTGCGCTGCCTCTGCCCTCCCCTCTCTGCCCTTGTGGTCAATGCAAGTTTGTTAGCAGCGCGTGTGTGTGTGAAGTAGAAGCTCAAACACACACACACACACAGTGACTGCGACAAGAAAAATAAAAACAAGTTTTGCAGCAGCAGCGCTGCCGCTGCGACTGCGCAGAAGTTTTCAGTCAGTTAAAAAAAAAAAGACAGAAAAAAAGAAACAAACTGAGTGACTTTCTTCCGCGCAGTTTTCGCTTTTTTGGCCACAACACTCACCTGGCAAACGGCGTCTGTTCCACCTCGTAGATCTCGTTGATGTCGTGCGACACGAGTAATCCCTTCAAGCGTTCGGCGTCCACGTCCAGCAGGCCATCGCCTATGGGAAAGATTCCCTCCTCGGTAAACATGTTTCTCTCTCTCGCTCTCTCTCTCTCCTTCGCTCTCTTTGCTGTTGTTGTTGCTTGTATTGCTGTTGTTGTTTCTTGTTGTCTTTTATTTTCGTTGTGCTTTTCTTGTTGCTTCAGTTTGAGGGGTTTGGGGGCGGGCACAGGCACAGGTTGTTGTTGTTGTTGTTTTCTTTTTTTGCGCGAAATTCAAACTGTGTCACAAAACAATAAAAAATGAATAAATAATATGCAAAAAAAACAACAACTAAACACGTTGGAAGAGAGCCGCGCGCGCGCTCTCCTTCTCTTTAATTTTTTTTTTTGTTTTATTGTTTTGCAAAACTTTGGTCACACTCGGCAACCAACTGCAAACGGCAACAGAAGCAGAGAAATTCCAGCGCCCTTTTGAACTGCGCTGCCGCTGCCTGCGCCGCTGCTGCGGCTGCTGCTGTCGCAAATGCAACAGTCTGTGAGTTGAAGCGTGACAGCACTAGGGATGCTGCTTTTGCCGCTGCCGCAGCCGCAGCAGCAACACACAAAAACTACACGGGAATTTCTCGATTCTGTTTGTGCCGTTGGCAGTTCGTTGTTGTAGTTGTTGTTGTTTATTGTAGTTTTCTTCTTGTGATGTTTTTGCTTCTTGTATTTTATGAATTTTTGTTTCGTTTCTCAACCAAAAAAAAAAATGTTAAATTTGAATTGAACGCGGCGCAACACACACGGGGACACGGACAGGCACACACACACACACAGGCACACCACTCGCACAACACAACACACAACACGTTTTACGTTATTTTGTCAATGCTGCGCCATCTGTGTATGAGTGTGTTGTTGTTGTGTATGTATATGCTCAATGCTGCTTGTGTTGGTGTATACCGTGTTCTGCCAACTCCAGCAGTGGCAGCGCAGCCCGCAACAACAACTTCTTTGCTGTTGGTGCTGCTGCTGCGTTTGCTTTATTTCTATGTGTGCGTGTTTGTGTGTGGTTGTCCAACTTAACACAATAAAAAAAACTTTAAAAAAATTCAGTTAATTTAAAATAAATCCCTTATTTTCATTTATTATTATTAATTATTTGATTATTAAGCCACAAAACAAAAAGGAAAACACTTTGCGCAATTGATTTTAGTTAATAATATTTGAATTTGTACTTGTTAACACCCACAACGCATACACATGCACACGCACACAGGAATACACGCAAACAAACAAATAAACAGACACTCTCGTGGTTTAATCGTAGAGTCACAACACGGACACGGGGATAACAAAATATCACAAACCCAGCACACACACATATGCACACATATGTAGAGCAGGCGACAAACGACAAACGAATTACAACAAATCACAATTAAGCGCACCGAGCGTCACACGTCCGCCTCGTTCGGCTTTATTCTTGTTTCTGGCTTACCGATGATAGATTTCTGGTTTAATGGCGCGTATTATCGATAACAGCTGTTAAGCAGATCCGTTTGCTGTTAGCTAACAGCGCTGTATCGATATGTGCCGTGCCGTGCCATTATGCTAACAATAGTTCCTCTGGCTTGGCAACAGTTTATATTTTTAGATGGTGGCAGTAATTTAGTTAATAGCTAAATTTTACTAACTATATTTTACTACTGTAGATTGCACAACTCAATTTGGCACTGCAAACCAATAGATAGGCGCGCTGTTAAGCCGATAACGATACACTTTGATGAACGCATGCGTGCCAACTTGCTGCTAACAGAGCTTGATGCAAAGCAACCCTGTGTGCGGCTCATAACGCGGGCCCGGCTTAATTTTGAAATTTTGAAAATACCAGTGGAAAAATAATGAGCACACACGTTGCACACTTGACGGAATCTTGAGGCGCAATGGGCAATGGTTTTTGGGCCTAAACATAGCAGTGGCAACCCCGACCCCCCCACTCCCTCACCACCCGCTGCGCGACGACATGCCCTGGCGCCGACGCCGCCTGTAAATATCTTAATTTAGACATTTGCATTCGCATTTATGTTTATATTTATATTTATTTATGCGCTGCGTGCGTGCGTGCGTGCGCGTTGCACGTATGTGTGCGTGCTCCACTTGCGGCGCGCTGCAAGTTTTCATGAGCAGCGCTAGAAAAGGAGCAAGCAAGCGGGCCAGAGAAAGAGAGTGGGAGCGAGGGAGAGGGAATGAGCAAACGAAACGAAACTAACGACGACGACGCAACGACGACGACGACGACGACGACGACGACGAGGCAGGCATCTCAGGAATGCTCTGCACCAAAATAGCCCAAAAAACCAAGTGCAAAAACCTTTGCCGGGTGCATTCTCGCTGTCTCCGGCGCGTATTATGCGCTTTATTAATAGTCGCGCAATCTGCTGCTGCTGCTGCTGCTGCTGCCCACCAATACATAGCACACACTCTATCTCTCTCTCTCTCCCTGTCCCGCTTGCCTGCTCTCTCTTTCTTTCTCACGGGGTCCAGTGCGCTGAACTCCAATTGCAGCGAACTTTGCCCGCCAGGCACCAAAATAGGCTGCACTGCATCATTGCCAAATGTCGTCACGCCTCCCGCCTCCTTCCTCCTGCTCCATCAGTCGGTGCAGTAAGCGCATTGTTGTCCCTTAGCGACGCTTGCCTCCTCATCGCTATCCTCCTTATCCCCAGCAGGCTCATCATCGTCACCCACTCCACTCATCTTATAATCATCGATAATCTGCTGCAACTCCGACTGTGCATCGATGAACTCCTGCTCCTCCATGCCCTCGCCAGTGTACCAATGCAGATGCGCCTTGCGACGCAACATAATGGTGGAGCCATCGAGCAGACGCTGGAAGAGCGACTGTATCGCGGTGGTGTTGCCAATGAACGTGGCCGCCATCTTGAGGCCACGCGGGGGAATGTCACAGATGGCGGTCTTGATGTTGTTGGGTATCCACTCGACGAAGTTGTGCAGATTCTTGTTGCGCACACCCGTCATCAGTTGATCGACCTCACGCGGCGACATGTGCCCCCGAAAGATGCCCGCCGCCGTGAGGAGTTTGCCCTTGCGCAAATCGATGGCACAGAGTAGATTATTGCTGGAGAAGATCTGCTGCACCAGCTCGGAGACGGTGCCCTTGCTGAACTGTTGTTGCTTGCAGGTGACCAGTGGCGCGAAGCCGGGTATGAGGAAATGCAGGCGAGGAAATGGAACCATATTCACATAGATCTTGCGCAGACCAGCATTGAGTTGTCCGGGAAAGCGCAGACAGGTCGTTATGCCGGACATGGTGAGGGCAACAATGTGATTGATGTGCTCGTAGCCAGAGCCGGGTATCTTCAGATTGCGATTGCAGATCTGGAACAATGCCTCGTTGTCCAGGCAAAAGGTCAGATGCGAATTATTCACCAGGGCTGGGAAACTGAGTAGAGCATTGTAGGGTTCCACCACCACTTGCGACATATTGGGTGAGGGTATGGTCACGTAATTGCAGAGCAAATTATCCGGATATTGTGTGACCAGTGCCTCCATAATCAGCGATGTCAGACCTGAACCGGTGCCGCCGCCGATGGAGTGCAGCAATTGGAAACCCTGCAGCGAATCAACATTCTCCACCTCCCGCCTGGTGTTGTCGAGCACCTGGTCGAGAATCTCGGCACCGTCTGTATGATAGCCACGTGCAAAGTTATTACCCGCACTCTCCGAGCCGGCAACGAAGTTCTCCGGTCGGTATAGTTGGCTGCTCGACGCCAGTCTCTGGATGGTGCTCGCCTCCGTGTCGATCACAATGGAGCGGGCGTAGAATCGCTTCGAGGCGGTCGCATTGAAGAACACATTGATCCTCTCCAGCTGTAGTGCACTAGTGCCCTGGAAGCGACCGCTCTGATAGTCCACACTGTGCTCGTGTGAGATAACATGCCAAAACTGGACGGGGGGAAGAGGTGGGATGGTCACTCTCTTAAGTCTCTCTCTTAATCATGGTGTTTCAGGCACTACTCACCGCATCGCCTATAGAATTGCCGGCACCGCCAATTTGCAGCGTCACTATATCCCGCATTCCACGCGCCTCTCACTCTCTCTTTACTTTACAATTTCGAATTTCGAATTTTGTTCCTAATTTCGACCGAAAACGTGAGAGAAATGTGAGAGCACATTTTGTATTTTGTTTTGCTCGTTTCAAGGATGTTTCCACTCCCACTGCTGGCGCCATCTTAACTTAGCAGAGAGAGAGAAAGGAATGACTTAAGAGAGAGAGAGTGCAGTGGAAGTCGTGTTGTGCTCTCATTCTGTTTCGCATGATTGTCCACTATCGATGACAAGGTAACTTAAGAGAGGGCGCCATATTGACTTGAGAGAATGAGCGAAGCTGCACAGTGTAGTGGGGAGTCTGGTAACTCTCATTCTCTCGACTATCAAAATTGCACGATTAAGAAACTGCAATCGTATTATCGCTAAATATGTATGTTGATCTATCTTAAATTGTTTTATATCTAAAGTATTTGATCCATATCAAAAAGGACCTTAAAAATTATTAAACAATGCAGTGGCTCCATTCCGATTAAGCAAACGATCAGCAATCTACCCGTAAGCCAATCGATAGCACTGCGTTAGTTGAAAAATTCAAATTCAAAGATTTAATTAGCAAATTCATCATACGATATCATCCCTGGGCAGTAAAATACACACACAGCAAAAGTTGACTACAATTAATTTAATTTGAGAACGTTTTAAAAAAAAAATGCAGCGCGATTCGAACACAAATCGATTAAGGGGCCTAGACAATTAACGGTTGCTGCTGCAGCTACTTTTCCTTCTTCTCGGCGGCCAGGGAGTTGTACAAACGATTAACCTCATTGGCCACCAGGTGCTCCATGATGATGCCATTGCTGTCGATGAAGGCGGCACAAGACTTGGTGCTGGTCTGTTCACGTTGGCCGCGTGCATCACGCACCAAGAGGGTCAACAAGTACTTGTCATCGTATTTCTTCATATCCGAACTGGCCTCCCAGATGCGTTGCGATTTGCCGCCCGATTCCTTCTGCACGGCCACGGCAAAGGTGCCCTTCTCCCGGAATGTTGTGTGCAGCGTGAGCACACCCATTAGAGCGAAATAGGTCAGCACACTGATGAGCAGCACGGGACGCGAGGCCGGGAATGGATGGGTGTAGTCCCAGGCGTGAGCCATTATGGCCACACCGACAGCCAAAGCGCAGAGCACCAGACGCGTATTGACCAATCCGAATTGTTCCTTCAGCTGTGGACGGTCTCCAAGCAGGCACGTCTTGACTGCATCATCGAGGGCATGCTTGACTGCCGATCCGTCCCATTTGTTGACCTTAACCAGCTGGACGAGGAGAGTAGAACAATTATAATCTCAGACTGACGTGTACAATGAGACAGAAAGGGAGAGAGAGAGAAGGCTAGCATCGGTGCCGGCGGCGTCGGCAGAGCGTTGCTGGTGCCGCTGGAGACTTACCTCCTCGGCAGGCTGTGATTTCTCGTCCTTCTTGGTCATTATCCGTTGCTTTTCTGCGTTGCTTCTGCTGCAATTCAGCTGTCTAAAATGATAAAACACTTGTTTTTGCGATTTGACAACGCGACAGACACAAAATGTTTAACAGAGTGTGACCGTATGTTCGAGGTGGTTCATTTCGATATTTATCACTGGTTGTCAATTGTTATCGATAAGCTTCAGAGCGAAAAATTGCAGTTAATAAATGGATTAATTAATGTATATTTTAGATAAATTAACAAAATTGAACTATTAATTATTTTATATGTAAATAAAAACGAGTCTATCTTTTTTTAAACAATTGCTTGTTAGCGTATTTTCCACAAGCCTCACTTAACAGCTGCTGTTAATTTAACTGTTTATCGGTTTTAACAGTGGAAGAACCGTTTATTTCGTTTGTGCAAATTTAAAGAAAATCTAATTAAATTTTAAATGCTTGTAAATATATAAATTTATTGATTTATGTATATAAGTCTGTAACAGCATGTGAAATTCCGCAGTAAAAAAAAATTGTAAATATGTGTATATTTATAAATAACAGAGTATGGAATTTGTTCAGCGCCCGCAAATTTACATGGACTTCATCTGGGCCATCAGATCCTCCAGGCTTGTCTCGTCGGGAACAGCGTCGCCACCGGCAGCAGAAGACGTGTCCACTAGCAGGTCTGTCTTCTCGGGTGCCTCGTAGGCCAATCGCAATCCGGAGGCAACATTTGTCGTCGTCGTCGTCGTCGCTGACGCCTGCTCAACTGGAGCATCCTCAGAGACCAGCTCAATGCCCCAATCGTTACTGGCATGAATGGGTTCGTCGGACACTTCCTCTGGCTGTTGAACTGCTTCGGGCTTAGGACGTGCTTGGAACTCCTTCTGGCGCAGCTGGCAATGCCGATCATCGCACTGTGTATTCGGTCTGAGCGTCATCTTGGGGAAGAAGTCGTTGAGGGCATTGTATCCCAAATAGTCGGAGACCTCGCCAAAGTTCAGCAAATACTTGAGAGCATTCTGGACGAGAAGACCCGCTGTGATGCCCATGGTGGTGGGCAATGAGGCGGCGCAGACGCCCTCACGCTTCAGGGTGCGCTCATCGATGTTCTCCGCCACAACCAGGGGAGGAGCACAGGCAAAGCAGGCCGTATCACCGGGCCTGATGAACTGTATGTGGCCGGAAACGGCATTCTCCGAGACGCCCGACTCGAACCAATTGAGATTGATCTCATTGCAGGCCGAATTGATTGCCATACGTGCCTCAAAGTTGTCCACACAGCTGAGCACCAGATCGACACGTTGACCCTGCACCAGACCCGACTCCGAGATGGTGCTGAGGAAATTGTCAAAGTTCTCCACCGTTGTGATGTTGTAGTTGTGCGTCTCGATGCGCACATCCGGATTGATGAAGCTGAGCGTCCGTGCCGCTGCCTCCACCTTGGACAGGCCAGCCTGATCGGGTGTGAAGAACAAACGGTTCATGTTGGCCAGCTCCACCTTGTCGTAGTCGAAGAGTATCAGCTTGCCGATGCCACAGCTGCAAATGAGAGGGTCAAAATGGGGAAATCTCTCTCTCTCTCTCTCCCACTTACCGCGTCAACATGTCTGCGGTGACACTGCCCACTCCGCCAACGCCCACAATGGCCACCGCCTTGTCGCGTATGCGTTCGTAGTCCTTCACAATGTTCATGCGCTGCAGGGCCATCAAACGACTGTAGGGATTCGAATCGACCACCTCCGCGGACATTCGCTCGATCCGTTCCCGTGCATTGCGTGTGCTGGCCTTCTGCTCCTCCAGCTCCGACTTCAGTTCGGCAATAATCGCCTGCAGCTCATCGATGGCCGTCGACATGATTGTTGTTATTGTTGTAAAAGGACAAAACAAAAACAAATATGGCAAAGAAAGTAAAGCTAGATCTCAACAGCACCAGCAGTCCAGCGCTGTGTGTCGTCGTGTCACTTTCGCTTTGACACTGCACAGCTGTGCGGCGCTGTCAGAAATCCATCGTTTGCCAACACTGCGAAAAGTAATTGTTACTCACTCAGCACATTGATACTTATCGATGGCGCGTGTGTTTGAAAAAGTAAATACTTAGCTAAAATAGCGCAATAAGTCGATACTTTGCCGACATGCTGATATATACTTATTACGCACAGCACATCGATACTTATGAGGGCGCGTGTTTTTAATAATGAAAATGCTCAGCTAAAATGCATCAAGTCGATGTTTTGCCAACAGTGCAATATATACTCGTTACGAATAGCACATCGATACTTATCGAAATAAGTCGATGTTTTGATCTTCTCGTTTGCCCATCCCCAACGAAATAAAACAATGGCGCCCAATTCAAAATATTACACCAAATATATTGTCAAAACATTACACATAGTATTATTAAATACACAAAAAAAAGATATAGAAATAATTAATTGTTGTAGTTGTCGCTGTGTGTGTGTGTGTGTGTCTTTGTCTGTCTGTATGTAATCAATGTGGAATGAAGCGTTTGCAAATTGTCACGTGAATCAAATCAGTGACAAATAAATCTCCTGCTACGCTCTTTTGTGTGTGTGTGTCGTTCTATGTCTGTGTGTGTGGGTGTGTGTCGCTGTGATTTCTGTTTGTTTTCCTCTGTTCAATCGCTGTTCTTTAATATTTAATTATTATTATCATTATGTATGTATGTATGTATTACTGTATAAACCGGGACTATCACTTGCAGAGAAGGTTGTGCATAAGTTTATGATGCTGCCGTGCTACCGGTTGTTGTCGCCTGCCCCGGCTGCCGGGGCTGCAGGCGGACGCGGAAACCCTCCTCTCGCTTCAGTATGATATCTGCCTGGAGCCTGAAATCCGATTCGCTGAGGTCCGAGTAGACACGGTAGTTGCGCATGATGGTCGACAGCAGGATCTTCAGTTTGAGCATTGCGTACTTGCGACCTGTATCGAAAGGAAGAAGGTTAAACGATTGATCGATATCAGTTTGTCGATAGCTAAAACTGCGATTCCCCTGGCAACTTGATTCGAACACGATTTCTATACATACCGATCGATAAAAGTAGTAGTAGCAACAATTATCGGTTTATTACTCACCCACACAGCTGCGTGGTCCCGCTGAGAAGGGCACAAAGGCGTAATAGTGTCGGTTCGCCTGACGTTCGGGCAAAAAGTTATCGGGATCAAAAACATTTGGATTATCGTAAACTTTGCGATTGCGATGCAACAAAATGGTGGCCACAGTAACGGTAGCGCCACGCGGTATGACATACGGTCCCGAGTTGAGCTTCAAATCCTCCTGCAGTTCACGTGCTATCAACGGCACGGGGGGAAACATGCGCAACGTTTCCATCAAGCAACGTTCCAGATATTTCATCTCAAGTGTATCCTGGAACGTGGCCGGACGTTGAGAGTCCCCGAATATGCCATCCAGTTCGGCAATCACACGATCCTGTATATCCTGATGGATGCCCATGAGCGATAGAAAGAACGAGGATCCCGCCGCGGTGGTGTCGTGTCCCTCGAACATAATGGTATCGACTTGTTCCTTGATTTCCGTATCCGTTATGAGTGCTCCATTCTGGGCACTCTCCAGCATTAGATCAAGAAATGCGAGACGTTTCTTCTCACCAATATCGTTATCCTCCACATCCAGATCGTCTTTCAGTCCTGCAGATTGTCCATACGAGAGTCCAGCAACTGGAGGCGGTACTTCCTTGTTGCCTTCATCGTTGCCCTGCTCCTGATCCCCTTGCCTTGCTGCACGTGCCTCCCTCTCCCTTTCCCGTTCACGTTCCTCCTGCTCCAGTGCGGCCTGCTTGAGCTCACTCTGCGCCAGCGATCCACGTGTGCCCTGCTCAAATGCAGCCTTCTTGCTACGTATCACCTTCGTGGTCAGGCCATGTATGATGTTCAGCAAGCGACCCTGTTCCTTGTAGTAGCGCGTCAGTGTGAAGATGAACTCGTTGCGCAGGAAGATGCTGCGGTGCCGGGCGTGGAGGATATCGCACATGCGCATCACTGCCATTGCGTACTCGAAGCCCGATTTGTCCTGCGTCTTCTTCGACACACCCATGGCCGTCTCTGCCAGAGAGAGAAGGAGACACAGAGAGAGAGAGAGAGAAAGAGAGTGGGGGAGAAAGAGAGCAGACAACGACACAGATGAGCCGCAACTGCGATTAGTCTAGAGCTAAATAATAGAAAGAGGGAGACAAAGCGAGAGCGAGGTTGTGCTGTGTGTGGACATGGGAGATGGGAGCTGGGACTGGGAGGATGATGATGAGGTTGCTGATGCAGATCGCAAGTGGAATGCACTCGACTGACCCAAGCGCCAATTGAACTTAACAAACAGACAACGACGACTAACGACAACAACTTAGTATGACTGCGACTGCGACTGCTCTGCACTGAGGACTGTCTAATTGTAGATACAATGCATAAATAGCAATCGCCCTGGATGCAACCTGCACACACACACATACGCACACAGATACACCACATGCCAACGGGGCGTATGTGCAATATTCGCAGAATGTGGGAATTTTGAGGCAAACAAAACAGTTCAACAATAGCAAAAGAATAAATCAAACGATATCTTAGCTAAGCATTTTATCTCCCTCCCTTTCTCTCTCTCTTTTTCTGAGTACTTAGTACTTCGCTGAGATATCGCTGTGTTTAATAGGCAGCCCTTTTCATCTTTATATTCCCTTTTCTTCCCTTATTTTTATCTTTTATATTGCCTTCCCTTCAGAATCCGATTCAGACCTTTGTCAGACCTAAGTCAATTGTGATTCTAGTGAATTTCAAACATATTCTGTCTTTAAACCTGATTATTAATCGACTATTGAATCAAGTTTTAGCATAGCTAAATATTAGAAAAACAAACCTCAGCTATATATTCCTTTCCTTTCAGTGACCGATTTAAGGTACCTATGCTAAAAAAAATTAAAACTGAACGATCTCATCTATCGATTCTCAACCATGAAGTTGGCTGCGCTAATTCGCTTTAAATTACTGAAATTAAAATACAGTTTGCACTAGAAAATACCGTTGTTATAGGCAATTTCCTGTGCTTAACATGATATATCTGTCAAAACGAATGTGCTGTATTATGCATCGCTTTTAATTAATGGAATATTGAGTCGACATGAACATTTCTTCCGTCAAGTGGAAGAAAGGTGTTGCGCAAGTGTGTGGAAATGCGAGTTTTCACCGGAGCTTCCCCTTCAGCTATTGGTTTTTTCCCCCAACAAATTTGGCCCACTAGCAGTGGACCAATGGAAGTGGAAGCTGGAAAAACTCGTTGTTATGCAATGCAAAACAATCGAAAATGACATTTGGTTCAGTTTTAGTTTCAGTTTTTAGTTTTGCTCCTTTCCTTCGCTCGTGTAGTGTTTTTCCTCATTTTTCGCCATGGTTTTTTTTTTTTTTTTTTTTTTATTAGTATTTTCACTCTTAATTGCTAATTGCCCGTTTGCGTCAGACAAACAAACAACAGTCGACCCGGCGGCGCTGAGATTGGGACGACAGATGCAAGACAGCATTGACGGGATTGGGGATGGAGAGGTTACTGTGGACGGGGCTGGGTCTGGGGCTATGTTCATGCAGTTGCATTCAAATTTTCCTGATTAAGTGTTTAATGGCAATGCGACGTGGTTTTAATTGCACTTGGCTGCGAGCCTACCGGCAAATGGAATGACAAATGGCAAATCGGTTCGGGGTGGAGATCGGTAAGGTGGGTGGGTAGATGGGTAGGTGGGTAGATCGGTGGATTGGTGGATCGTTGGATCAACGCTGGCTTGGGTTGGCAGCATTTCAATTATGGGCGAAGGTAAGCCAAGCGCTGTTCGCGCATTTGCAATGGCCTAGAGACTAATCGAACTATCGAACGATCAATGGATCGCAACGATCGTCTATCGATCGACAATGTCATTAACATTGCGACCCATTTGAGCCTGGCCAACGCGCCTGCAGTTTCACTTTTAGGCCGAAACGTGTTTGGCTTTAAGTGAATGAGGCTGGCACAGTTAGCGGGGCCGACTGTACTGACCAGTAACCCCGCCCCCATTCACTCTTCCCCCAATGCGTATGACTGTGTATTACATATAGTAGTATGACCATATACCTGGTTTAATCGGGTGTCATAATTCGTAGTTATGATATAAGGGGTGAGTGAAAGTAGCGCCAACACGTAACGACAGAAACAGAAAGTGCTGAGGATAACACTGAACGGGGAAAGAATTGAGTAAAATACATAATAGAAGTAAAAAAAAAAAAAAAAAAAAAAAAAATAGAATAGGTACTCCACTGAACTCGTCAATATTGGTTTAGGTTACTGTACATCTCAATAAGTAAAAATCTATACAGAAAATTTGTCAGTATATTTTTGGATAGGTTTCTTTAGGAAGTCTGAAAAAGATGAAACTTTCGCTCTTTACTTTCGTTCCTCCATTCCAGCTATATTTTCTATATATATCTTTATATCAATTTTGATCGTCGATTTGATTTGTCGATTCTAATTAAGAGAACAGAACTGTATAGAACAAATCAATGTTAAGCATATAAAACAGCTAGATCATAGGTTAGGAAGGAATAGGATGGGTAAAGATATCTTTCTGGTGCTCTACTCCAATTTCCTTCAAATTTTGTAATTTTTATTTAGCCCATAAGAAGTTTAAACTAATTGCATATTAGAAAACTGTTCAATAGTGCTACAGAATCCAATTTAGATAGAAAAAGATTCAAATTAATATAGAAATAGGTTAGGTACAGTTATCTTTCTGGTGTTCTTCTCGAATTTTTGGCTAATTATGTCCAATGATTTCATAGAATTTAGGTTACATGGAGGCATGAGTTTACCAACCAAAATTTGAATTAACTTTGTTGCTGCATTACAATCCATATACGAATTCTATGGTTTCGGCATGAATATAAATCTTGAGACATGAATGTAAAGCGAAATAGACAAAGAGAAGATGAATTGGTCAGTCTATGCCAGTTTGGAGCGGTTTTTTGGTTGAGTATTAGTTAGCTATGTGTAGTTTAGCAATAATTCGGGTCCCGAGCTCAGAGATACAACAGGCAGATCGGCAGATGCTGTCTCTTTTATGGCATTATTGTCACACACACACACAAACACAAAAAATAAGAGGAGGGGGCAAACCGGACAACAAACAGAAATTTTGATTTGTGCGAGTATATAGGGAAATGGGACTGTGCTCAATTGTGTGGGGCATATCTAGTATATGCTACTATATGGAATACATGTGGGATATAATGATGAGCGTAAAGCGCTGACACGCACACACATTCACACACACACACACCCACCTCCACACACTATGCAAAAAAAAAAGAAGGAAAACTAAACGAAATGAATAAAATAAAATAAATAAAAAAGAATCGGAATTTCAATCTGAAACTGAATCAAAATCGTAGTCTGAGTGCGTGTGAGTTGACTGTACCGTGTACCAAGTTTGAATAGCTCTGAGGGGGTGTATGTGCGAGTGTGTATGTGTGCGTGTGTGTGTGCGTGTATCACTTACCCAATAGAATCTCCACAGTTGCCTCACTCATGTAATCATGACAATCAAATGTGCGTCCATCCTCCGCACGCAGTTTCCGCACCACATTGCGCGAGTTCTCGTTAAACAATTCAATGAAACTCTTTAAGACATTCAAATGGAATGTGGGTGCGATTAATTTGCGATGCGCCCGCCACTTTTGACCTGATCCGCAGCAACAAAAGAAATGGAAAAAAAAGAAGAAAGAAGATTACATTAGGCAAAGATTAAGTTGATTAAGCGCAGACTCTCGTAAACTGTTGCTAGGGCTGCCTTAAAGTGTTCCGATTCAGATGAAACTTTAGGGATCCATAAAGCATATATCGGGCTTGCTTAATGCCGAGTTTCACTTAGTTAGCTTTATGAATTATTATAATACAAGCTAATTTATGATTTGACTTGGATTAACATGATTACAGTTTCATAAAATAATGATGTACTACTCTATGGGCACATAAAGTGTGATAAGACTCCAAAGATATTAAATAACATTACTGTCTAAGCCGTAAAATGAACAATTTTAAAGAAACCCTATAAGAAAAATTAACCGATTTTTACATCAATTAAGTTTTTCCGTTCCGAGTGATTAAGTGTCTAACTAATTGAAGCAAAACTAGTAAACAAATAGAAAGATGATCAGCTATGCTTATTGTAGGTAGATATAACAGATAAACAGATATATATATATATATATAGATATAGCATATAGTATAGGTTGTAATTATATTATAGATTATATTATATTATTTTATATCATATCAAATACTCAATGGGATTGTCAAAGCCTTCTTTAATAATGAAATGCACTTGCAAGTTAAAGGATTTGAAGGGGAAGAAAGAGAAGAAGAAGGATGAGTAGAGAGAGGAGAAAAAAAAGAAGGGGGATGAGGTAGATGAAAAGAGGAAGGAAGAGAAGTAGAAGTAGGGCGAGGAAGAGGAAGCAACGCCTGTGAGAGAGGAAATGAGCTGACAATTGCACCCCACGAGATGTTCGTTGTACGTATGTGTGTGTGTGTGCGTCTGTGTGTGTCTCTTCTGTTCCGTTCCGTTTCGTTCAGTTTCGTTCAGTTCGGTTCTGTTTCGTTTATTTATAGCCGCCATTTGCGCGGCGTTGTTGTGCCAACTGTCAGGCTTACAAATCGTTTTATTAATTTATGATTCCATAAACGCAATTTAAATTGCATTAGCAGAGCAGGCAGAGCTAAGCAGAGCAGCGACTGCGAGAGATGCTCGAAGCAACAGGAGGAAAGAGAGGCAGAGACAGTGGGAAGAGAGATGACACTCACCTGTGCTGATGAGGAGACCATCGCCCAGCCAGGGCTTGAAGAACTTGTACTCGGATGCCTTGTCGATGTAGACATGGCTGCTCAACAGCAGCTCCACGTCCCGCGGATCATAGATGAAGACCACCAGCTTGGGGCCGATCCACATTTTGGCGATGTGCTCAAAGGGCGTGCTCTTCCTGATGACTGTTTTGAAAACAGCTGCAAGAGAGAAAGAGAATGGAAGAGAGATAGGGGTAGTTTAAAGAGTTTATCAGGGGCAGAGAGAACCTACAGGAAGCCGGTCCAATCACATCAAACAGATGCCCCACAATGGGCAGACCGCGGGGGCCGGGCAGACGTGCCGCCAGCTTGTAGAGATGGGCGCGGGAGAGACGCCAGTAGGTGTACCAGAGCACCAGGGTGGGCAGCAGCAGCAGATAGAAGACGCTGCTGGACGAGCCCAGGGTGGGGTCTTTCTTCAGCACCTCCATTGCAGCAGCAGCAGTGCACAAGATTAAGGGATCACAACAACAACAGCAAAAAAAAGGCACAACACGCGCGAGACAGAGAGGGAGAGAGTTGACTTGGAGGAGACTGAGAAGTTGCTAAACTCTCGAGCTCCTTCTCTTAGAACATTTCTCACTACACGCGCCGCGACGTTCGTTAGTTTTTTTCCCTTTTTTTAGTTTTTCTAGTTTTTTTTTTTGTGTTTTATTTATTTGATTGCGTTGCGACTCCGACCCGTTGCCCGTTGATGAGCCTGCTCAGCCGGATGCTTGTCGCTGCTCGTCCGCCGCGATACTGAGCGATGGCACTGGACGAATCAAACGGAATTATAGAAGTGAGCAGCACAGAAAAAAAAAACAACAAATATATCTCTATAACAAAATCACAACCGAGCACACACACGGACGGGACACAACAGAATCCGAATCAACAGCAGCAGCAGCAGCACAACAAACGGCGACAATAACAAGACAAAAAAAAAAAAAAAACTGTACATACAGCAATAAAAAAAGAAGAGAAATATAACAAAAATTAAATGAAATGGAATGGGAAATGGTCGCGCCCGACACACGTTGCACGTTGCTCCACGCTCCGCGCTGTGACTAGTAGTGGCCACCGCCAGTGCGGCCGACTTTTATAGCCAACAATGTGCGGTAAGCGGACGGACGATCATTCCAGGGGTACACGGGGTACGTGTGGGACGAACGGCGGACAGACGGAGGCAGCTCGTTTATCCGCAAACGACAGACAGACAGATAATTCATCATCCCCAGTTCGGTTTTCAAAGTTGGCGCGGCAAGCTTTGGCAGCGACGACGACGACTTGTAAAGCTCGAGCCAAAGCTGGTTGTTGCGTTTGTTATTTTATTTTTTCTACAACCAAAATTAAGCACTAATCCAGTTTAAATTAATAAGAATTTCAACTTTTTAATTAAACTTCTAATTTAAAACGTTTAATTTCCAATTGCAAATCGATCTTAAGCTTTACCGATATTTTACAACACTGCACGCAGTGCGGTGTATTGCTGTTTTACAGCAGCAAATCGATACTTCATTCTCAATTTGGCATATTATCGATAGAGTAAATATTTTACCCTGTTCAGGGTTTTAAGCTCAGCTTAAAATGGTAATAATTTATGCATAACATATATATTTTGAAAATTGTCATTGCATACTTTGTTGCTGCACTATCGATACTTACCGTGTTGCACACAACACTCTCATCGTAACTAATCAATCGATATATCGATATAACAAGAACATACAGGCATCTCATCTTTAACTTTGAAAGCGCCTGCACTAGGAAAGGTTCGACTTTTTTGTTCATCGTGCGAGTAATTTGCGAAAAAATCTGTCAAAATGACCAACTGGAGAGCTGCTGGAGTTACGTAAGTATGCGAAATAAGCAGATACTTCTGTTGCAATTGAAATGTGACAAAACGACCGTATTGTTATGTGCGAAAACTGCGTGTGTTACGTAATTTGTTGTTTGCACACACACACACTGGCACAAACACAGCGCCGCAAAAGAGATTCCATAATCTTATGTGTTATTATTGTTGTTGTTGCAGCTACATCCAATACTCGAACATTGCGGCGCGTGTCCTGCGTGAGGCTCTGAAATCGGACCTTCGTGCGGATGCTGCCAAGCGCAACGAGAGCCACGTGAAGTTCACCCCATGGGCCAACGGCAGACCAGCACGTAAGTAAAAGAAGAAAGGATTGTGCAATCCGCCGTAACAGGAGTGCAGAGAAATTACCAAAGACGCGATCGTCTGCAGTAGTTATATAAATTCGATCTTGTCGAAATATTCTATCATATCATCATATTTCAATGTGTATTACAGATGAGAAGGCCTAAGTTGCCTTAGCCGACAAAAGTCAGTTATGTAGTAAGCTGGTGTAAGTCATTGAGCAACCCTCGTTCGAAATGCATCCTGCATTGCGTTGTGTGTTCGCCTAACAGTTTTCTCTCTCTCTCTAAATATAACAAAAATGTATTATGCAAAATTGCATTAACAAAGTTTGCCCGCCCGCCCCTCAAGACCCGCCCGCCTTCAATCTCGAAAGAGTTCTTTAATGTTCTTTACTAACTCTGCCACAGTTTTGTTGTTGTTGCCTTCTACTGTTCTTATTGCTTATGCAGCTTGATTAATATATCTTTTTTTCTTGTCCACAGCCCGCAAGGAAACTGCCTAAGATGCTTTTCACCATCATCAACCGGAAGGAGGCGAATTGCTGAGATGTTTCCATAATTAAATTATACTTAAACGAGAATTAAATATGAAAACAATTTGAAAAAACACAAAACAGTCGAACAAACTTGATTTATGTGCTGTACATAGAAAACCACATGCAACAACAATGTGTGTTGCATGCAACTTAAACCAATTCTGCAGGAACATACTAAAAATACCATATAAAAATTAACACACGAATACCGAAAAAAAAACACACGAACTTAAGCCAATTTGTTGTTGTCAGTAGTAGACTGATTTGTTGTTGTTGTTGTCATGTATTTCGCCGATCTATTGTTCTTCCTGGGCAATGTTATAGAAATGCGGCCATGTCTGTATCTCCTCATAGAGTCGCCGTCCCGGACTCTCTGTGGAATTGCACTGACAGTGGCAAATCAGTCGATAATCTGTGGCAATGTGTCCCTCCTCCACGCCCCGTGCCAACAGATTGCGGCACATATTCAGGGCATCTTTGGTGGGCAGTTCCTTCATAAAGCATCCAACAAAACTAATGCCCAGCGCTATCCTGTTGTATCCCAAGGTGTGAGCGCCTACCGCGTGCCAGCCGCGACCCTCGTAGATGTTGCCATCGCAGCCGATCAGGAAGTTGTATGCGATGTCATTCCAGCCGCGACTCTCGATGTGGAAGCACTAAGGGTGGATTATATATACATTATATATATATATAATATATATATCATATATGCAGTTACTTACCTGTATGTCGCGTATTAATCGCACATTGATTGCCCGCTTCTCAGAGCTCTCTGTGGCAGTGTGTACTGAAAAGCATGAAATATGGCAGTATTATAGATGGTTCCAACTATATGAGTATATTATTCATATATAAAATAGTTTAAATTAAATTAAATATATTGAAAGAAGAAGCAGAACCTTAATAGCCTTGCTTTAGGTTTGCTTTGACTGAATTTTAATAGGTAGGTATATAGTAGACCTGGAGAACCATCGATTGTGTGCTGAAGTGTATGTAACATCGATGTTTATTCCGCTATAAGATATAGTATTCAAAAATACATTTGTTACGAGGTCAAAGCGGAAAGTTAAGCCTTCGATTTGCAGGGAAGGTTTAAAATATTTAACAACATATTGAATAACTTCAGTGTCTATTGTCCGATTGGATTGAAATTTGGAGGCGAAGTAGATGTTAAAGTCAGCAAAGTATAAATCAGAAAGTTTTATCTTTCATCTGGCGCGTACAAATCAAATTAAAAACATAAATTATTGATTTCTGTGGATTTGAAGTAAACATTATCAGTGTATGATATAATCGAACCTTCATTCCCGATTTCTTATCTCTAGCTCTTAGAATAGCTGAGATCTGTAGATTCGTGCACCAAATCGACACTGCCATTGATACTAATTAAGAATATATAATACATATATGATTTAATCGAATCTGCTAATGATACTGATAAAGAATATATAAGTTTAGTAAAAATACTTCAATTAGACTGAAGGGTAAACAGAGATAAATGCAGTCTCTGCACGCCTCAATGTTAAATAGAGCAGAACAGGTATATGTGCGATAGAGACAGCGCATGTACAAATTTATAGCATAACAAATTGAAAGTTAAATAAAAGTGAAATGAATCTGAACTTTTCTAAGGCTATATAAGATATCATCTGATAGGTTTTATATGGCAAATATAATTCAATAATTTTGATAAATAATAAGATAAGAAATTAATGATTTAGAGTAGGCTAGCAATACAAAGCAAAGAATGATGGTCTTGAAGAACAATTTTAAACTGATATTTAAAAAATCTTAAGGGCATCTAATTGTCTTGGCTCCAGAAGGAGTCTTCTATGCCAAGTTCAAAGTCACGGAATAAGAAAAAATATCAAATGTAAATGACCTTTCTCATAGACTTACATATTACAACATATTTAACTGGACGCTGTAGCTTCGTGGGCTCCTCCATGGGCATCTGGGCCAGCCAGGAGTGGCGGGGCACAATGGAGCACAGCTCTTTGGGTATTTTGAACTCTGCAAATATAATTAATATGTATAAAGAACTATATAAGTGAAGGGATTCTTTTTTGGTTAGTTACTTTGCCTGCTGATAAAGACATCAGAGCTGACACGTTCCTCAGACTCTTCTTCCTCCTCCTCCTGGTCCACCTCATCTACGTTGGGCGCGTCAGTCGAGGAGACTTTCCTTCGCTCACGGCGCGTGTTGCGTGGACGTGGCGGTGGCGGTGCCTCTGCAATGATCTGTATGTTGCCATTGATGTTCGTCACATTGCCGATGTGCACGTTCGTTGAGTTGCTGATGTTCACATTGCCCACGGTCTGAATACTGTTGATCGAGTTGAGCAGGTCGCGCAGGGTGTCTCTAATGATCGTGCCTTTGCTGTCGGCTGTCGACAAATTAAATATATTTTAATTTTATATATATAAATATATAATAGAGGCACAGTTGATGCTGACTGACTCACCCACAGTGCGTGTGCCCAGTGCAATTGTGCTGACCTCCTCGCCGGTCTCCTCATCGTCATCGTCTTCGTCTTCTTGCTCCGTGAACGTATGCTCACTGTACTTGTAATCATCCAGACTGTCCACCACAGATGATTCGGCTATCGACTCAATCTCGTCCTGCTGCGAGTCAAGCCATTCCTGTGTCCGCTCGCGGGCTGTGCTCATGTTGGACGTTTATTTGATGATCTCTTGATGTTCTTGGATTGGATTCGAATATTCTACGTGCTAATTTTTGCCTCGGCCTCTGCCAGGTGCCTGAGGTGAGCGCGCGTGACGTCGCCGAATCGTATTGAATTGTTTATCAATACTTGGGTGTGTGTGTGCGTGTGTGTAAAGATTTACATGCGTGTATAGAGACGGACTCGTATATTTATATTTGGTAAGTTTCCACAGTTGTTAGCTATTTAACTGGCTTGGCTGTCCGCCGATAAGATACGGAACTCATTGGCTCTCTATCTGTATCTCTGGCTAAAGGCGCGTGTGGTCAGGTTGTTGAGTGCCGAAATGATGAAATGCAACCAAAAAGGATTGGTGGGAAGCACGATCATCTGGGATTTACAGCAACAACAACCGTACACTAATACAAATGCTAATTAATTGACATAATCTCCATATGCTATGCACAAAAGCAAAACAAAAGCGTTCGTCATTTGCGCACGGTATGCTGACCACACAAATGACGTGCAATTAATTAATTACCATTATAGAATTAACACATTTCGGTCAGGCGTAGCGTACACTATTATTAAATATTAGTTTTTTATCTATTTGAATGGCACACTATAAATTCAATACAAATTGAACGCAATTGTTTGTTTTGAAATTTATTTGCACGATATTTATAAATTGTTCGTCATATTTATCGATATGTGTGGGACAATAGACATATATCGGTATTTCATAAAACACAGTGAATAGTCTAGTAAACGTTTTAAAATGAATTATATTAATTACATTTTTATTTATTATAAAATAAAAATTTTAAATTAATTTATTTTTATTTTTGCGTGTTTGACATTGAGTCTGCGCAGCGTACTCAGCTGTTATTGCTGCCGCTATCGATATTTTATGCAGCCCTTTGCACGAAGTCATATCGATTTCATGCGATTTGTAGTTTTTCTTACAAATATATCGCTATCGTTCTTGCTCGGCCCGATGTCATAACCTCGCTGGCGGCGAGTATTTGTATTTACTTTCGTAATTCTGAATTAAACATTTTGCTCGGCCGGAAAATGTTGACGCTGCGACGTGGAGAGCAGCTGCGTGCGCGTCTACAGGCAGCGTGTTGCCGCTACTTGTCTGCCAAAGCAGAAGCACAGGCCACCGCATTGAGCACCGACTCGGAGTACACTGCCGAGCCGGAATATCCAGTGATACGGGACCTGAGCTACAAGGGACGCAAGGTGCAGTCAGCCAAGGACTGGCACGATGAAATACGTCGTGTGGCCACCGTCGAGGAGAAGATGATCAAAGTGAATATGCCGCGCTATTATGGCTACAAAGTGGTCGATTTGAACGACACCAAAACGCCTTACAATGCGTTGCCGCTGATGCAACACTACACGCGCACTGTGCTGCAACTGGAACAGGAGCAGAAGCAAGTGGCAGCGCCAGATGCAAAGGCGACCGAAGCGAACGACACAAAACAGAACCAGAACCTAGATGCATTTGTGAAAGCGGCGCGTGAAGATGTTATTGAGGCTTTGGAATATGCACACGATGTCTACAAGTAAGTTGGGCACACATAGGCAAGTCCAGTCGAGGCTAATCCTCTTGTTCACACTCATTCAGGCATCAGCTGTCGCAGCTGGCGACACCGCCCGATGCAGTCACACAGGAACGTCAGCTGACGCAAATTATTGTGGAGCAAATCAATCGGGCTGCTCTGCAGGCGGTCAGTGCGGACTTTACTCACCTGAACGATGTGGAAATCGATTATAATCCAAGGCACGAAGCCTTCTGGGCCGTCGGTGGTGTCGATCCGCCAAAGAGCGTTGTTAAATCGAAGGAGGGACGCGATTGGCAGAAGGACGATGCGAAAGACAGTGTCGATTGCCTGGTGCAGTACACGGGCGAACCATATCTGGCGCTGCGGCATCGCCAGCAGTTGCCCACGTGGAAGAGTGCCGAGGAGAGCGAGAATCTGGAGGTGGCCAAACAGCTGCCACGCTACAAGCTCGATGCACGCACACTGGGCTACAGCACCAAGTACCAGCATGCCGTGAATGTGCCTGGCTACTGGCCCAGTGCGAATGCACCCAACTTTGGCCTGCTCTCGTTTCAATCACGTGCCCATTTGCGTCTGCGTCCGCAATCATATGGAGCACAAGATGAGCTGGAGGCACTGCATGCTCTGGCCATTCAATCCTCATATGCCTGGCTATTGGCACAGGCCAATTACCATGGTTTCAATACCTACAATGAGCTGACCTACCCCCTGAATACGCAGACTGTGATCACCAACGGACGCGAGTGGAGCTTCTACGAGTATCAGCTGAACACCTTGCTGCTGCATGGCTCGAATGTGGATGAGAATCCACGTGTCAATTTCTGTCGCGGCACAGTGCCACAGCCGCTATACGGTGACATCTCCGCCGATGGTAAATGCATTGACTTCAATGAGCAGACGCTGCGTCAGCTGCTCAAGATGTATTGCAATGTGCCCAGCGTGCAGCGCAGTGCCGACGAGCTGCTGCCCTATGTGGAGGGGCCAACGTTGCGTCGCGTTGCCGACTACGAGGATGTCGAGAAGAGGGAATTCCTGGAGCACACGTTCAAGCATTTGTCCTCGAAGCGGCCACGTCATTTGGAGCTACCCGAGATCTATATGTGGGAGAAGCTCTACAAGATCGATCACAAGACGAGGCCCATGGAGGCACGTCGTCGTTACTTCGAGCGCGACATTAATCCGTGGCGACGAACACTTGACCAGCACGACAAGGAGTATGTGCCGCGCAAGGTGCGGCCGGGTGGCAAGAAGAATCGCGAGGGTCGCTTCAAGAAGACCTACTACCCCTAATGATCCTCCCCCCTCTTCATACCAGTGGCAACGCAATCCAAATCGATTTAATTTTAACACAAATTTAAACTAAAATAAAACTGTTTTTTTGTTGTACAAAAATATTGTTGGTTAATAGATTTGCACTAGAACTGATTCTAAGTGCAAGGAACTCTTCTTTGGTGTAGGATCGCAGACTGTAAAAATTGGGATAACAGACATTACCTTGCCTGTGATGGCAGATTGACCAATCCTGGTCGCAGTACCCCCAATGAAGAACACCCTCTTATATAATAATAATCTTGCACCGCCCAGAGAAAGTCTCTTTTGATTTTTGTTTAATTCCATATGGATTTGCATTGTTTAATATCCGTTTTTCAGTATTGTTTAAAACATTTTATTTAATTGCATATTGTATCGTTTCTTGCATTTTTTTTTTTATTTACTAAGTTAACATTTCTTGCCGCTGAGTAGTTGTTGGCATTTTAAATTGTTTAGTTTGCTTGTGTTTTTTTTTAAATTTAATTTTCAATTTATTGTTGATTAATGCATGTGTTTTGTCTGTTCGTGTGTGTGTTTGGGTGTGTATGTGTGTGTGTGTGGGTAAAGTTAAGTTGTGTTGTTTTCGAGTTGCTTCGTTTTTTGGATTTGCGTCTGCTTTTGGTATTTTTTTCATTTAGTTCTAAAACAATTCGCTTTAATTACTGTGTTTATTTTGCTTTTTAAGTTTATATTCTTATTTAGATTCGATTAATTTGGTTTATTTTGTTGTTGGTTTTCTTTGTTTATATCGTACAACCATATGCTTGCTTTTAAATGAAGTGTTTCTCCCATGCTGCCCTTGGGTGTAGTGTTTTTTTTTCTGAGAGAATTGCTGGGTATTTTAATGGGTATTTACTAAGTACGTACTATATGTTGATGCTGTATCTTCAATACACACACACACGCACGCACACACACATACGCACACACAATAAATTAAGTCATTGTGTAATCGATTTATTATTGTCCTAGATCAGAGAGTGCGAAGTGACGATGCTATAAACTGGGTGCTATAAAGTTTGGCATACTATCGGAAGCTTGTGACTTTAGGAGCGATTTAGTTTTAATTGAAGTTTTATGCCAGATTAGCTTGGATTTATCGTTTGTTTCAAGACTGCATTGAAGGTTTCTTTTTAGATTTATTTCTAGATTCATTTCAAAGATCGTTGCCATAATAAATGTATGGCTTGATTCAAAGATTGCTTGGGAGTTCCCCATAGTACTCACTTTAAAGTGTGGACATAAAAAATCATTAGTATTTTTTTAAAACACTGAAACTTTCGTTAGTTTCATATCTGAATCTGATCAAAATATTTTTTATTTTTTCCCAATGAATGATATATTCGTTCTGTGCGTACTTGTGTGTGTGTGTGTGCGTGTGTGTGAGCTTGGGAGTGTGGTTTATATTGATCTACGGCTATTGGCTTGAAATACCTTTTTTGGCAGCAGTCGCCTATTCACTAGATATATTCATTTATTGTAGATATACTCATTGACTCGTACACGCTAGACGATTAAAATTACATCTGATTTGGCCTCCCTCCAGATATAGTATATGTAAGTATGTATGCATGTAGTATATATCTTATATCGATTTATTTATTGTTGTCCTTTAGCACTTAATTGCAACACAGCTAACAAATACATTTAGTATGTTTGTGTGTGTGTAAGTCTGTTAGTGTGTAAGTGTGTTTACTTCGATTTCTTTTTATTCAGATGAAGCATATATTTTAATGTATGTATGTATGCTTATTATATACCATATATACTTTTGGGTATGCAGGCTCTCTAATCCTAGCTTAGTTCCTAGCGCATCACGAACAAGAACACACTATACATAGTACAATTAGCTGTGTGTGAGTGTGTCAGTGTCAGTGTGAATCTTAAGTATTTAATTTAGATATTTGCTTTACACCAACATCACTTGCAATGTTTTTGTATTTAGATCGTTTTTTTCAGCTATTTTTACTTGGCATATGCATCTTAGATCTCGAATCTCAAGAGAAAAATGTGTATAAAATTTAAAAAATAAGAAGAAATATATGAAATTTGAAAGTTTAGTGTGCAAAATTGTTCAAAAATAAAAGGAAATTTAAAAAAGTCTTTTAAATTCAAGGATTGTAATATTTTTGAAAATCTTCTTGAGGCCTCCATCTACTATTATGATATTGCGTTCTTATTTCTCGAGTAAGAGATAGATATAGATTGAGAAAGATAGAGAGAGAGAGGAGAGAGGGGAAGTTGTAGGCTAGATATGTAGTATATGTGTAGAAATGAAGCTATGTCTATGTCTGTGGCATGCAATGCTATAGTATATATCTCGGTCATAAACATACTTATCGGATAAGTCTTTGAAGTTGAAACATCTCTAAGCTAAAGCAAGTTCAATTCTGTCTGTCGCTTGATATACTTGTTGGTATTTTTTTTTTTTATTTTAATAGTTGTGGAAACCGAATAAAGTTGAGGTTCTCATTGCAGAGTTCATTAAGTAAGCCATTGTCATCGAGTACATCGTTTAACATATTTTCTTTTTTCGTAGTAGTATTTTAATATGCCATTAGGGTGTCTCTAAGTTGCTGGCAAGTATATTTCTTCTTTTATTTTTTTTTTTTTGTTGGTATTTTTCTCCCGTTCCTAATTGAACCACTCTAAAGGGATAAACCACAAAACGATCGAAAAATTGAAAAAATCATTTCAAAATAGATATTGGCAAATTCGTTTACCTAAGTAGTTTCATAACCTCTCTTGCTATTGTCAAAATGATATTCACATATACATACTATATACACTATATATGTATATATTTAGTATTCTTCATTTTTTTGTTGTTGTTTTGTGTTTGCGTCTGATCGGCGATTGTCTATACATACTCGTATAAGATGTTGTTGTTCGGAATGATCGAAGGGTAATTCGATTAGGAATGATTCGATATCATCGATTGAGAACGAAACGAATCAGTGAAATAGCTAAGTTATAGACACGAAAAGAGATAGGCGTATAGGTCGTATGCCTAACTATATATTGTAGTAAATGGATCTTAAACAATGTATAAACCAATCCCGAATCTATAAAATCTGCGCGTGTGTGAAACCATTTGCATTATTATAACATACATACATACATATTCGTTAAAAAAAGTTTATCAAAATCGGTTTATTTGGTTTTATCTCGACGCGTCTCTCGTATATATGTATGTTTGTACACATATACTAAATTCAAATAACTCATCTCAATTGCAATCAAATCGAATTGTACAACAAAAGTTTATGTTCGTTTCTTTTTTTTGTTTTGTTTTTCTACTACGAGGAAAAATTACCCTTTAGTTGTTGTTATATTTGTTGTTGTTACTGCTGCTGTTGTATTTGGCTGTCTTTTTTTGGCATTACCCCCTTAACAATCTGAACTCACCGTCCTACATCGCCTGAATTGCTTTTGGTAGTAAATTCGCGTTCAGCTTTAATTGGCTTTTTTTGTTTTTTGTTGTTCTTCTTTAAGCAAGATTTAGTTGAACTTTGTTTAAGTTGTTTGTGTTTAGCTTCTTCAACTACTGGTTTCACTTTGTGACTTTAAGTGTTTTTCTTTTAAATCGTAATTTAAATGTAAAGTTTAGTTGGTTTTTTTTTGTTTAGGTGCATACGTTAAGCATTTAAAATGTTGTTTAATAAGTTTTTTTTTTTAATTATAGAGAATTAGTTTGCTTAGCCGCCGCGCAATTACGTTGATGCGCACCAAAAATGGTCATAAAAACTTGCCTCGAGGTGTGCAGGAACAATGGAAAGCTCATGAAATCAAGTGCGCAAATTAATTTATTTTGAGAACTTGAAAACTCATTAGTAAAATAAGTGGAATATTTTTTAATGTAAATATAACAAAATATTTATAATAAATATGCATTAAATAAAGTATATATACTTTATATAAAATAAATAATTGAATATAAATAAATAATCTTACACAGAAAAAGCAAAATAGAATTTAAAAAACAAGTTTCTTGAAGAACTTCCATTGATGCCCGAAGAAAGCTTTCTCATGAGTACAAGAAGCTTCCTCACTGCAAGCTTTTATACCAGTTCTAGTTGTATTGTGCATACAGACTTATGCCAGAGTTGTGCTTTTATGGCAAGTTTTCGACCAAAGCGTTTTTATGGCGGATTCCCGTCAGCTCAAGAGCAAAGCTTTATGTGCAGCCGCTAGACGGCGCTAAAAGCTTCGCTGTGAGAGGCCCGTGCGGCGGCTAAATAAGGTTTGCATATACATTAGTAGTATTTTCTTCGTTAAGTTTAACATTTGGTATTTTAATTGAAAATCAGTTGATTTCGAACGACTTATTTAGCTTCTTCTCATGCAGTTTAGATTAGATTAGAGGTTAGGTTAAGTTTATAGATTTTTTAGTTGTTTTTTTTTTAGTTTAGTTTTAGTTGTTAGTATTAAACGCTTTGCTTTTAATAATGTAGATAAGTAATTCAATTATTTCTCTTTTGTTTTCATACGTTCTCGTGTTCTCTTTTTTTTTTAAGATTAAGGAAGACCTTTGCTTGTGCATAGCCCTTAGCAGCTCTTGGTGTTCTCCTCCTGCGCTGTCTGTCGATTTGCTCGATCTGCCCTGTACAAGTACTATACATATATGTTTATTGCTGAGTTACACGTAATTGGCTGCCTAATTGATATACACTTGTATATGGCTAATATCGTATATATGTATATATATCGTATATGTGTGAGTGTGTGTGTGTTGCAACTATAAAAAGTACAGTTATTGCAGCTTACATGGCTAAGCAAAAAAAAATACCATGGAAAACGAATACGAATCTCTTAAAATTCGCATTCGCCTCCGCGTCTGCCTCGTCTCGTTAGATGATAATGCACCGATCTAATACACATATATGTATGCGTGTATATATATATATCAATGCATGTATATATGTATGTATATATTAATGTAGAGTATATGCTCATTATATGTATATGTATAGCTAATACTTAGTTCTCGATTAATAAGAAGCATGTCAATGTGACACAGGAAATTATAATTCGTTTACAGCGTAATTTCATGGGGTGTCTTTGGGGTGATTTGATGCTATTATTAGGGGGCCGTCAGCCGTGAACCAACAAAGGATCAACAACTGCCAATCCCATGCATACATATGTATGTATGTATGTAATGTGATGTATTGTAAGCCTTATGCAAAGCAAAGTCCACACAAATTGTCTATTGGGGCTTGTAAAAAAATGCCGTGTGAGCGTATGGTATTTTCTGGTATATACTGTGTACTGCAGATGTTGTTGTTGCTGTTGTAGTTGTAGTTGAATACAATTGTTTGTTTACGCTACGCACGAATTTGCTGTTAACTTTTTGCTGTTCTTTGTTGAAATTTCGTTTAAAAATTCATTTAATCCTAAGTAGTTTTTTTTTCTGTTTTTCTTGATTTTTTCTCATTTTGTGTTTTTGTTTTTCTTCTTCATCATATTGTGTGTAGCTTAAATATTTGTCATATGTATGTATCTGTATATTTGACTAACCTTTCGTACTATACTTTATCTAACTCTTAGTCTAAGTACGGTAATTATCATTATTATTATAATATTTTTAGCTGTTTTTTTCATGTAACTTTCTTTTGTCTTTTTATAAGCTTTTCTTAATTTTTTCATCATTTAATTTTCCTTCTGCATTTTATCCGACTATCTTGCTTTGTTTTCATTACATTTTCATTTGCCTCGTATATATGCATGTATTGTATATATATATAATATTTAAAAATAGTTAACTTTATACTTTGTTTTCGATTTCAATACTCATCTCATCTCTGCTGTTCAGCTCTCTGTCGCTTGCTGCCTGCTACATAACTCGATCGTTAGCTGTGCCAATTCACATCGTTCCTTTCACTTTGTTTCCCTTCCATTTGGTTTAGCTTGTCTTTTTCTTTATCTTTGCTTTGTTTCCTTTTTTTCGGCCATGTTGTCCGTATGTTGTTCAGTATTCGTCATATGCATAATCCCGAATCGAAGCCAGATTCGATTCGAGGTGTATTTTTTTTGTTTTCACTTCTTTGTTAGTATTTTTCTTGAGTATTTTCTTGCATTTGCTGAATGCAGTGCAGTTTCAGTGCATGAAATTCTTATGGAAATGTTAAAACGAGTCGATACAATGACTTTTATGTAAGGGACATACTAAGTATGGTACAAGCTATGCTAACTAATTACTATGTGGATCTGGTAGATATACATAAACAGGTTGCCAATTGCCGATTTTTAACCTAGGCCACAGTCGAACTTCAATCCGAATCGAACTGCAAACTGCAGCGAATATTTCGATAGTTTTAATTTTGAAACAAATATCAAATATCGTTTTCAAAAGAGTTACTATCGTCGTTTGCAGCAAAATCGGAGTTTAAAATACTTATTTACAGTTTTTGAAATTAAAAAACAAATATGAGATGAATATGCAGTTCGACTGTTGTTTTGTGTTAAGAAAAATCAATTTACAACAAAACATGAGCACATGTGTACTATAAGTTGTGCGTGAGTGTGAGTGTGAGTGTGTTCGCCTGTATTTGCCTTTGTGTGTTTGTTCACATCGAATTTGAAATTTATTGTGACTGGTTTACGTTTTGTTCATACGATTTTCTATCACAGCAACAAATTTGTATACACTATTTTACATACTAAAAACGAGAAAATCAAAATCAGAACAGGGTCAAGGAAACAATAAAAGAGAAAGAGAGTGAGAGAGAAACAAAAACTTGTAACATAATAGTGAAAATTAATTATTTTACAATAATTGCATAGAAAGCAATGGGAAGGGGAATTATTCGAGCCAGAGTGGGAGAGGAAAAGTTAACCAAAAAAAGGTCGTACAATCACTTTTTATTTATCGGTTTATTGACAAACAAACAATAAAAAAAACAAAGTAAATTGGTGTACAAATTGTTTAATTGTTTCGCATTTGTTCTCTCTTGTTTATACTACTATATTTGAACTTATAACGAAGTGACTTTTAAAATAACTTCAAGTTGAAAAGCATTTCAAATTTTTTTTTTCATGTTTTTGTTGTTTATGTATTCTTTACACACGATTTCATCTGGGGGGCTTTATGTTTTCTTGGTTTTTTGTTTTGTTACAAAAGTAGAAACAATATTTGTACGACTTGAGTCAACTGAAGGACCATTACGAAGACCGTTGCAGCGGTGCGAAGCGTTTACGGGAACTGCATGAGACACAGAATTGTAGAAAGAGAGAGAGGGGGCGAAGTAAGTAGGGTTGCTTGTAGGGTTACTTGGTTCGCATACTCACAATGAAATGTGGCGCCGAAAACAACACCGCCAGCGTGGCTATAATGGTGAAAAGCGTGAAAATAATAAGGCACAAACGATCCACGACCATCGCAGCGAATTTCCAGTCACGTGTTATGTCTCCAGTTTCGTCCTCTTTCTTGAGCTGTGCATTCGGCATCACAATCAGTTCAATGTTGTTGTTCTTGGATTTTCCTTGACTCACCTGATCGGTTATCCAGCGTAGCTCCTTTAGTATTAGCGCCAATTCGTATTCTGCCGACGAGCCCAGACAGGTGTGGGATATGGCTTCGTGCATGCGAGCATCACCAACGGCGGCAACGGGTCCAACGGGACCGACAGGACCCACGCTGCCATCATCGCCTTGCCTGTGGGAAGAGCTCAGTGAATCAATCAATCAATCAATCAGTCAATTTGTAGTTCAATCATCAATAGAATGCAACAGTAATAATACATATATAGCGTAGGTATAGTAGAAAAGATACTGAATTAGTCAACTAATCCACCAGGCTGTCAATCGGTCAGTCAATCATTGACAGCATGTTCACTGATTGAAATCGTTCCATAGAATGTTTACAATTTCAAGAAACCCCTTTGAAGTTTTATAACCTCCATTAAGTAAACAAGAACGAAAACTACAGACTGGTTTGCTTGGCTACCCAGCAGTCCAAAACGATTTCTTATAGTTTGTGTTGCATACATTGAGGCGCCTTGAAAATAGCACTCTACCAAAACTGTTTCCTAAATAACTTCTATGTTAATTACACGATTGCAGCCAGATTTCCAATTCGAAATCGAAATTTAGAAATTAAATGAAATATACTATGAACTTAATTTATTTTTAGGCGTGGAAGTGGGCGTGTCATCTTCGGAATATATAAAGACATGTTGTTGACAAATTTGTAAGTTCTTATGGTCTCTAAAATCTAGATTTTCACATGCGTGGACAGACTGTATAGAGGAAGGGATAGATGGACTATCGACTCGGTAGCTTACTCGACATCAGTAATATACATATATACTCTCTTTAGTAGAGTTTCAGCTGGAATGTGGGTTTCAATGAATCCAATAGCATTAGTTTTGAGCTACTAACTTTAGCTAATTTCAACTTGTCATTTCAGTGGCCCATTGTGAGGAACTGTAGATTCAGTTGGATAGACACGTGACTGTGCTCTCACTGGCTTCCTATTACGATTGTATTTTTCTATGTGTGTTTTTCAGCTTGTCACTAAATGCGTGTACTTGCCACATGCCACCAGTTTCTATGGCATTGGCATGCCTGCACTTTTTTGTTGCCCTCTTTCATCCCGCTTCCCCTACTGCGTGTGTTTGTCTCCTTTGTTGTTGTGCCACACACACACACACATACACACACATCTTGTCATTGTCATTGACTGTCAGTCGAGGCATTGCTATATGAGACTGTGGATACGGATGAGGATGAGGATGCGGATAAGGATGCGGATGTGCCTTGTTGAAGTTGTTGTTGTTTGTCTTGGTTTTTTTTTTCGTTGTTTTTTTGTTGTTTGTTTTTTTTTTGTCTAGCTATTGTTGCAGTTGCTTATATTGATATTGTCGTCAAATCGTTTAAAGTTTTTATATTTTTCAGTTTGTCCCCATTTTCGCAGCATTTTGCTGTGTTGTCTCTCTTTTGTCGTTTTCACTTTTTATTTCTATAACAATTTTTTGTACAATTCATTGAAATTAAATGGTCGCGCATTAAAAAGTTTCCTGTGGTTCGGTTTTTCCATTGGAACTCCCACTGTGCACGTCACACTGTGCGTTCACGTACGCTTCCGCACATGTGTGAAATACTTTTTGTGTTATTTTTTCATATTTCTCAGATTTTTTTTTTTTGAAATTTTGATTCAAGCAACAAATGTGCTGAAACTTTTAAGAAAGTTTGATTTGTGGTAAGCGGAGAGATTTATTAAAAATAAAATATATTTTGTACGGATTTCGATGAGTTCAGCGATAATAGAATGTCTTTTAAATAATTTATACTGATTAAAACTGAAATGATATCTTAAAAATTTGTTTGTTTGAATTTCTCGAAATGATTGATACGATATTATAATTGTTTCTAGAAGATTAAGAAAGGTTTGAAAAATCATCGAGTTCTAAGGAGCATCAAATTTGTTTTATCAAAATTCTATTTAAATTTCAGTTTTTATTTTTTTTTTTTTTTTTCTTCTGGCTTCCACTCACCTGAACATTGTCCTGTAGTATGTTGGTTGATGTGGCAAAGTGGCGCTGGTGCAGCGATGATTGCAACGGAAATCGTCATCGATATCGAGTACATTGGCAAGCAAGGACTTGGAGGATCTGAGGTGATTAAAAGAACGAGAAGGTGGACGAGGCGAGAGTATCGTACAGTTTAGAGGTGAAGACATAAAAGAGATAGAGAAAGAGTTTGGTTTGGGGGCAAGTCTATGCTAGCTGGGTTACCTCTCCTTAAGCTCAACGTTCTGGATCTGCTGCTTCTTGTCGCCAGCGTTCGAGGAGCCCGACGACGAGGGCGGCGGCGGGCATTCGTAGCCGACCTGTCCGGGTCTTTGCATGCGCAATATGCAAGGTAACCAATAAAGGAATATTACTCTTATCTGTGTGTGCGAGTTCGACAGAGAGACGGAGTGTGTTGGGTGATGCGGTTAAAAATAATAGCAATAAGTATATTTTTGGTTTTGGTATTGTTTTTTTTTTTTTTTGTATATTTTTTTTTATGTATAGTAGATATGAAGTTTTCATTTTAATAAATTTTAAGTTTTGCATTTAAATATTGCGTTTTAGTTTAAGTAGATTAACAAGTGTTTTGATTAGTCGTTGTTAGTTGTAGTTGTATTTGTTGTTGTTGTTGTTACACACATACATAAGTCCGATAAGTGATAGTTTTTTAGGTATATTGGTTTTTAAATATCGTTAAAGTTCGAGAATTTAATGTTTTCGGTATTTTTTTTTTTTTAGTTACACATCGAGTCATAGTTATATGTTCAGTTTGGTTGTTGTATACGTGGGTGTATGTGTGAGAAGTATGTGTGTTTCGATTTGGATAGCAATAGCACACGCGAGTTGTTGTTGTTGTACGAAGATTGTTAGTTGGTTGCAGAGTTAGTTAGTTAGTTAGTTGAGGGGAGTGAAAGAGACAGTTGAAGAGGCATTCGAGTTGAATAGAGTTATTTGATTTGGTTTTTTTTGTAGCGTTGAGTTGCCAGTTAACGTAGAAGTAGATGTTGTTGTTGTAGTAGTAGTTGTTGTAGTTGTTGTTGTAGTTATAGTTGTTGGCCAGAGTTATATTTGTTTGTTATTTGAAAAATAAAAGTTTCGGGTGTGATTATTGTGCTTTTTCATTTCGATATGTTTGCAAGTAAGTATTAAGTATTAGTAGAAGGTAGTACAAAATACAAATACTTATAAGGCTTATAATGGGTTAAAGCATATAGTAGTAGTAGTAAGTATGTATTTTATCATTCAATAAGGAAATCAAATCACACGGAAAATGTTATGTGGAGTAATTGAATAAAACGAGAGACATTGCATGATAATTGATTGATAGTTAATCGGTTTAATATTTATGTAATTAAAGTTTTTAACATTCAGTTTAAGCATTATCTTTGTTTAACCTTCTCTGTTTTGGAAATCAAAAGCATTGCCGGGCAATTTATACACACACAAATGTATGTATGAATGTATGTAGTCTGTAGTCGGGCTTCGAGAAGGAGTTGGTTAAGGTCATGGTTAAGATGAGCTTCGATAATGCCAATCTTAATATATTTGACTTACACAATGAACAGCTATGGTTATTGGAGATGCTGGAGATGAGCATGGCCAGGATAGAGTGGTAAAGTTTAAAGACTACAAAGACAGTCACAGATAGAATAGACACCCCGATATGTACAAGGATATGAAAGGAAAAGTTTTGAAACAGCTATGATAGTTTTAGTGCCACGCCCATCTCCATTAGAAATAATATTTCCAGCTTTTCAACATTGAAAAACATAGGAGGTTTATATTTTTAGTAGAAAATCAAAAGGGAATACCAATATGAAAAGGTTTTCACTGGAGAATTGCATAAAGAGTTTGGTTTCGATTCTGGAGCATGCAGCGTAGTGTAAAAGTTAAGATGCATACGAGTTAGGTGAGTGTAAAGTTAAGAGAGTTCTTGTCTAAAAGTTTTCAACATGTTTCAGCTATACACAGGTGTGAGATGTGTGTCTTGTTTTGTGGGTATACAAGGCTTTTAGTACTTATGTATATATGTATATATATTTTGATAGTTAGTATAGTTAGTAGTATGTACAGAGAGAGAGAGAGAGAGGGTATTCGGTTTTGGGCTTGTTCTGTTTTCGATGTGAGTGTGTGGAGATTGCGTGGGCTGTTCTGGGGTGTCATTTTTTTTTTTTGGTATTTGGTATTTCAAATATTTGTTTGGTTTGAAATGATCGATTTGTTTTCTGACAAACATAAGCAATCGAACACGTATCGGTATCTCTCAGAACGCTCAGAAAATAACGAAAAAAAGAATCGAAATTGATATTAAGAAACGATAACATAGAAGTAGTTGAACTAAAAATCGAAAAACTTTAGGCATATTTTCGTTTTTTCGGTTTTTTTTTTTTTTTTGGTTTTTTAATAAGTAAGTAAAGTAAGTAAGTAAGTAAGTAAGTAGTTAGCAAGTAAGTTAGTTAAATTTAGTAAGTTTGAATATAAATATTACCCATTCACTCATTTCATGCGTATCTGGATTTCTATGATGATAATTGAGGATAAGTATGGTTGACACAACTGATGAGGCCACCATAAACATAATGCAATTGAAATAAGTTCCTAGAAGGACACAAAAATTACACAAACATTGTGGTCATATATCGATATATCGAATATTCATCGAATTCGCAGTACGCTCATTCTATTCTATTGTTGTTTTTTTTTTGTTTTTAGTTCTGTAAGAAGAATTTCATATGTTTATCATATTTCGCTGCCCGATCGAGGCAGCTTCTATATATGTAAGTGTATGCATATCTTCCTGACATACTTCTTGGGGAGAGTAGAGAACGCGATAATAACGTTATGTATTTTGTTCGGTTTTCTGTGTGTTTTCTGTTTACTGTTTTTGTTTGTATATTTTATTTTTTGGTTTTATATACAGTTTTTTATTTGTTTTGTTTGCATTGGTTCCTCTTGATATTTACAAATTCGCATTGCTTGTTACATAGAAAATTTAGAAAAATATTTGTTGTTGCTGTCTTTTTGTGTTTTCAGTGTATTTTTGTTGTATATATTGTTGTTGTTTGCTGTTGTTTTTAAATTGGTTCTTTTCTTAAAGCTTACTAAGATTTACTTGTGGCAAGTAAAGAGTAAAGTTAGAAAAAAGTTTAAAGCAGTATATTAGAAAAATTAATAAATATATATAAACATATACATATTCGATAGATATACACAGTATGTATATGTATGCGTATATCAAATATATATTTAGTATTGGTTTAAGACTTTCTTCGGTGAGAATTAAGTTATATTACAGGTGATCGCCTAGACTGAAAAAACATATAGCTAACGGAATGTTGAAATGTTGCAAATGGGTCGATAGTTGAGATACCGATAGGTTGCTACTTTATAATTTACATAAAATAGCAAAAATTTATTTTTATTTTGTGAATTAAAAGTTTTCAGAAATTTTATAAAATTCAATTTACGTAGAAATATTGCTTTATTCATATAGTTAATCGATCAACACAACTATCGATAGTTTTGCAGCATTTTCCAACATTTTTGTTAGTGAAAAACCACATAAAACCACGGTGCCGTTAACCCTGCCTCTGTCTGCTGTACATATCCGACCCCAGTGGAGCGAGCAGCAAACTTGTGGCCCAATTCAAAGCATTCGGTTCCGTTCGGTTAGGAGCTGGGTCTTTGAAATGAACCGCGCGTTTGTCTCAGTTCGCCCAGATCAAAAAATTTTCTATTTCCCTCAGTTCTGTTTCTTAAACGGGACTCTCTTCTATTTAAGCTTTAGGTTCAATTTTTCAAATATATATTTGCTCAGTAAAATTTTGGTTATTTTCTTTTTTTTTCTTTTGTTTCGGTATTTAAAGCCTATTTTGTTTTGTTTTGGGTTTAGGGTTTGCAATCTTATTAAATCGGTTTTCGTTTAGTTTTTGTGCACAACCAATTATCCGCAATCATCATTTTTGGTTAAAAATCGAGATCTGATTCGGTTCTTCGAAATAGTTGAGCTGTAAAATTGATGATAGACATGGGTCGGTGGGGCAGGGTATTTTGGATTGAGTTGGATGCTTGGTTAATCTGTTTGTTAAGCTACGTTTGGTACTTGTTGCTGTAGTTGGGTTTGGTTTGGTAAAGTTAATGTTGTTGCTGTTGTAGTTGGGGTGGTTTTAATGGGCAATTAAAGAGAGAGAGAGAGAGAGAGAGGAAAATGGAAAAGTTGTGGGGTTTATTTCAGGTCTTCGATTTAGGTAATTCTATTTAATTTGATTTGATTTAGCTTATGCACAGTGAATGTGAAAAGTATGCGATAGATAGTAAATGTATTTACACAAAATAGTAGAAAATGAAACACACACAAAATGGGAGAAAAGGAAACGGGGAAAAATAAACAGCAAGAAATTCGATGAGATCGAATTGAATTTTCCCATTTCACTGTGCATGTTGGATTAATAGAGTTGCGTTTTAGCTTTACATTCGGAACGGTTTAGCGATTATTGTTGGTATTTTTTTGGTATTTTTTGTTTGTTTGTTGCTGTAGCTGTTGCTGTTGTTGCAGTTGCTGTTGCTGTAACTGTTATTGTTGGGGCACATACACTCCACTACAAAGTTGTTGGCTTAAAGGCGCTCTAAGCAGTATGGATTGAATAGTATGTGGACGGTGTAACTAGTCGCATATGCATTAAGTAAAACGTATGGATTTTGTGGTATAGTTTTTAGATTGTTGGTATTTTATTGGTAATTTTTTTTTTTTTTTTTTTTGTTGGTGGAATTACCTTAGTAGGGAGTAGATATTGGAGCAGATCACACACAGACACTTACAGAGGCGCACGTGCCTAGACGTGGACGCTTCTACTACTGAGTACGTGTATGTGCGTTGCAGATATGTACATACATTGGTAGATATTGGGCACATACATAGACACATAGTACATATACAGTTACAGATACGTATTGTAGTATGTCTGCTAAGGTATCCGTTGAAAAAACAAACAAATTTCGTGTCTTATTTACAGGTGTGTTTTTAGCTAAGTTCTGTGAGCGTGTACATGTGTGTGTAGGTGTGTGTGTGTGTGTGACACAATGATTGCACATGTTTGTGTGTGTGTGTGTGTGTGTGTTGGCATGTCTTGTTGAGTAAGCGAAACACCATCAAAAAACATAGATCAAAAGTTAGCACATGGGATATACTTAGTATATAAACAACATGAGAGTTACTACCACACTACGTCACAGAGAAATCGAACAGAAACAATCAAGAAGAAGAAGAAGAAGACGAAAACTAAGGAAAGAACCTAAGAAAAAAAAAAATAAATAAATGCTTAATATATTTACAATAATTTCCACCCAACGAAAGCTAAAGGAACAAAAGATTTGCAGCTATGCTAGCTACATATACTGAGGTACCCCTTGTCGCCTAACCAAAGCTATTTTATTCGATTCGAGCTCGATTTCGAATTCGTAAAGAGCGATATTCAATTTTCGAAATTGTTTTTTTTTGAAAATCCGTTTGTTTATCTAGACAAAAGATTTGCAATTTATTGCATGCATACGAGTACGATCAAAAATGTTGCTGTACAGTTGCATATATATATATATTTCATATTTATATATATGCGTGTGTGTGCCATAATTTACAGTTAAACACAGACATCAAGAGCGAGAGAGAGAGATAGCAGTAGATAGATTAAGACAGAGAGAGAGAGAGAGAGAGAGACAGAGAGAAATTGCTTTGCTTTATTTTCGGTTTTTATTTTTTTTACGGACATCGAATTCCTCTTTTACTTAGTTATTTACAGCTGATCCCGTATAGTGTTTGTGTATGTGTGTGGGGTGTAGGTGTGTATGTGTGTGTGTGTGTGTGTGTGACTGTCTGTGTGTGTGTGTTAGTGTGGTAGTAAAAGCCGTTGGCTTATTGAGCAATGCGACTAGACAAGCTCAATAGCAAAACCAATTGACGGCTACGTTGACGTTGTCCCTCGCCCTTTATAAGGCGCCCCGCCCCTCACGCCCTCTCGCGAGTGTTTTGGGGGAATTGTAGCTTGAGAGTGTATCGACAACATATTCCGTATTCATATGCACATCCATATTCATATTGATATTCATATGTGCCTTGTGAATTGTATGCAATGTCAAGTTATTCGAGGTTTATTTTTCTTTTCTTTTTTTTTTTTTCTCTCTTGTGCTTGTGAGTTATGCGATGTGTGTGTGTGTGTAGATAATGCAGGGATGATGTTGTGGGAGGGAACGGGGCGGGGCTCAGGGCTGTCAACAGTTTATAGGCATTTGTGTTCTTGCATGCCAACAAGAACGTTTTTTCTTTTACATTATGTGGTAGTGGTCCTTGGCAATATCTGACGCTGGCATTGAGTTAATGCGAGTACTCGTCGTACGCATAGAATCCAAAATAATATATCACAGAATCAGAATCAGAATCAGAAAAACAAAGAGCTACACAAATAAAACAGATATCGTACATATGTGGAATATATATATATATATAGAGTATATAAAGATATGTATATATGTAGAGATAGATATACATATGCGTTTATAGATACTTTTGGTCGAGTCGCCTCCCACACGCTTCACTCATAACTCGATACTTTGTTGGCCAACTTTTGAGTTTGTTTTTCTTTCTCTTTTCTTTTCTTTTGTTTGTCTCTATCGAGTGCATGCTTTGAGAGAGTTTCAATTTCCATACCAGTCCTCGAGATACGATAAGAAAGATACAAGATACGAAATTCAAGATACACATACTACGATTGATAAGTATGAAATTTAGTAAATATGTTTACGTATCAGTGTGTGTATGAGTGAGAGAGAGAGAGAGAGAGAAAGAGAGCGTATATTTTGTGTGTGAGAGAAAGTGTATGTGTGTGTGTGAGTGAGTGTGTGTGTGTGTGTGTAAGTGTGAGTGTGTGTATGCATACTTATATTCTACTGTGCAGTGAGAGACGAACAAGTTTCTAGATTAACCAGAAATATTTACAATGATACTCAAAAGTTACTGGGTTTTAAGGAGGCTGAAGGTCCTGTGCATGCGGGAATGGAATGACAGAAACGAGAGAACTTCACGTTTTGTACTTATTATTGATGTGCGTTTGCTTCGTTCAATTCGATAACACCAGCGGCAGGCGGCGTCCGTCTATCGACAATCAATTCAAGTTGCTAAAAGGAGTTAATAATTCTTTTTTTTTTCTTTAGCTATGATCCAACAATGTTCAACAGGTCGCACACTCCCGCACGGGACTTACCTTGATGCGATACATACATACATCGATAAATACAATGCGATATATGGTAATGTATGTAGCTAATTACCAACTAGTTTGGCTACAAATAATGATGGTACATAGTTATGTGTATAGTTTCTGATATGTCGATCGCTATTATCGATGATCGATTATTGATTAGTTCATGCTGCAAGGTGCAAGAAACCCAAACTTCTCTAGATACGACTAGATGTTCTATAGATGGTATCGATACGAGTAGTTTTGTGTTTTGGTTGTTTTTGTTGTTTTGTGGTTGTGGAGCTGCAGGTAACGTTAGAGATTAACTTAATGGGGCACAGTGCATGTAGATATATCACTCAAATCACGCATATCTCTTAAGAAATATCGATAGTTTCGACTCTTCTACTGTTATGATTATTATCGATAAATCTATACTATCGATTAACTTGAATATATTTACTTATTTCATTTACTATCGATAAAAACTGTTACAATACTATTCTCACTATCGATATTTGTTGAAATATCGATAGTTTTGTCTTTTCAAGCGTTTTTATTACTATCGATACGATATGTTTGCTTATTTTATTTACTTGCGCAAACTTAACGCCACAATACTATTCTAACTATCGATAGCTAGTCGAAGTATCGATAATTTTGACTCTACTTCTCTTCAGATTACTATCGATAGTTTTAGCTAGACTATGCTATCGATTAACCTTGATATGTCTACTTATATCATTTACTAGCGATAACTTAATGTCATAATACAGTTCTGACTATCTTTAATTTGTAAAAGTAATAGTTTTTCAACCTATAATGCCGTTACTATCGATAGTTTAAACTAAATTACATCACAGTGTTGCAATGGAGCACTGCCACGAATACAAATTGTTCGCACACAAAGGCGTCTACGATTTCTGTTGCGATTTTAATTACAATTATGAACTGCATTATGCATATCGCATCTCAACTACGCATGGCACAATTGGAATCTCTAGCTGAGGAGCGCTAATTGCGCACACACACATCCAGACAGACAGAATAATACTCACACACACACACACACACATACTCTAAATTATGCTATGCGGTATGACAGATGTGAGTGTAAAATGATATTGTTCTGTGATTCTGGTATTACCTACACGTATTCATTTACTAACGCATTCAAACACTCACACACGCACACACACACACACACACACACACACACACACACACACACACACACACACACACACACATGTATGCATTTGCAATTATCATAATAGTGTTAAGAGAAGACAGGGCCGTGTGTGTGTTTGGGGCTTCTATTAAGTGCCTTAGTAAGCACAGCGACTAGGTGTTGTAGGAACTTTAAGCTAACCTCAACTAGGGAATAAGATTATATATAATTGGATTAGGCTATGGCTACGTGAGTTGTTGAGATACTTATGCTACTATTCATCTTCGTGGTTTCATAGTGCACTCTTCTAAGTCTTCAACTAATTTTATAAATTTTTTCCATATACGATTTTATAATTTCAAATCTAATTCCTTTTTCATTACTTTCCAACCTCAAGTAGTTTACGCTTGTAAATGATACAAGTTGATGGAGGGGGAAAAGAGGTTGGTAAGGGGGTTGAACTTGCAACATTTGCAACTGTTTCTTAAGTTTTGCTAAATGCACGTGCTTGAGGATAAACTTTAACTCTGTGCGGATCGCATAAATTTCGAAAGTTTATGAAATCGCTTAAATCATGGCGCAACCCTCCCCTTCACCCCGCGCTCATGTGATGCCCTTTCGCTGTGGCTTCCTTCATTTGGCGAGCATTAAATGAAATATTAGAAGAGCAAACGGCAAAACACAAGAAACCAGAAATCAGACACTAAAAGATTTTCTTCTGCTGCTCCACCATGACAAAAAACTTCTTCCTCCTTCCGCGTCATGCACCCACCTTCACCTTCAGCTTCTACTTCGTTTTGCGCCTTCTTCCTAGGCAGCGCACCTTGTGCTGCCTCGAAACTTGAGGCAGGCCAATTTGTTGTACGTGTTTATTGCTCTCAATCTCGATGCGGCAAAAAGCACGAAGAACGTGAAGCGAAGGAGGACGAGGAGTGCGAGCAAGTGGAGTGAGCCTGCGAGAGGCGGCACAAGTTCAAGTTTTAAATTTGAAACTAATAGCGCAGCAAATCTTGGCCAAGTTCAGATTTCATTGTGCGCCGAAAATATGTTTATGTTTGATTAGAGGCAATTTCTTGTTGTTCTTCTGGTTCTTCTTCTTGTTTCACTTGCTCCTCGTCTTCGTCTGTTTCTTTTGTTGCGTGTAGTTTTCTTAGTTTTGCTCTGCGAGTTTGTCTTGTAGTTTATTAATTAAAACTTTTGCGCCCTCTGCCTGACGCATTTCTGACGAGACAAACAAAGTGCTACGAGGGCGATATTTGTCGTGATTGTGTTAAGCTTTACAAGTGGTTAAACATGATTGGTATACCCTGTAAAGGGAGAGTTCTAGATTCACGAAGGGTTGAATGAATGCAAGCAATAAGGCTTTAAGTTTGATTGATCAGGGGTAAATGTTGAAGTTCTTGAACAGTCTGCAGATATTTATAGGAAAATATGATGTGAACTTTAACTTAATACTATTATACCAGGGCTGTAGCGACGGTCTCGGGGGCCCTAGAGCCCACATAGTATATATAAATATATATTCTCGTTCAGTATCAGATGCGTTCGATTATGTTATATCTGTCTGTCCATCTGTTCCTCTGTCTGTCCATTTGAACCTCGAGATCGCAGCTATTATATGAACTATAGACTTCAAACTTGACATGAAGTATGGTATAGTATTCTATATCTTGTTCCGTCTGTATACTATAGCCTTGGCTACCTCATGTAGTACCCGCCTACCTTATACTATGCACTTATGCTATGTAATTGCCTTTCCTGTTCATATAAACCTTTCATACTATGTACTTAATCTATGTTATTGTCTTTCCTCTTCACACAAACCTCTCAATGGCCTTTGTTTCTCTTGTCAATTTTCACATAACTTGCACTTTAACCACTGGTCAAGTTTGAAGCTTAGGATTAAATTGAATTTCATGTATAGTTGCATTGAAATTATGTTCAATGTTGCATGTAGTTTAGCCTATCACACCTCTGGCACACGTTGTACATCGCCATATGTTGTTGAGAGAATGCGCCATTGTTCTCTACACACACACACACGCACACACTTGCTGGCATGTATGTGTGTGAGTGTGTCTGTTCTCTATAGATAGGTTTATTCTTAGTTGGTTGAGTGTGAATGTATTTGTGTGTGTGTGTGTGTGTGTATCACATTGTGAGGTAGCTTAGGCCCAATCAGGCACCTTTAAGACCCAAACAAACGAAGTGGGAAAGGGAACACAACAATGGAGAGACAGAGACATAGACAGTGAGCGAAAGAGTAAACAATAGAGTATAACGGAACGTAGACCGTAGGCTATATATATAGTTTTTCGTGGCTGTGGCGTGGAAGGTAAGAATCTTGGCTGATTAGACGAGTTGAGAGCTAGAGAGAGAGCTTGGCTTGAGCTAGGGCTTGAGAATGTTGAATGTGCGTTAATATTATTGTAGAATTCAAAGTGCTGCGGTCTGGCAACCTTGACAGCCTAGTCTGGCGTTGCCACTACTTACCGAGCAGCGGAACGGCGTCCGAAGTCGCTGGCATCGTTTCGGCGACCATGTTCAGGAAGACTGTGAGCGATAGTAAAATAGTAACTCCTGAAAGTAGGCAGCAGAAAATTACAAGTGCGTATTGAGGTTATGTTGAAGCAGTTGCAGAGGGGGAAAGGAAGAAGAAAAGAAATATATATATAAAGAGAGAGAGAGAGAGAGAGAGAAATAGAGAGAGAGAGAGAAAGAAAGAGAGAGAGATAGTTAGAGTTAACCGATTCTGATTGCACAAGTCTGGAAACGAGCTGATTCTGCCGATCCAGCCGATCCCGTCCGTCGTCATCGTCGTCGCCGTCGTCGCCATCGTTGCTGCGTTCGCTGCAAGGATGTGTGTGTGTGTGTGCGTGCGTGTGCTGACAGTGTTAATGTGTGCGCTGACTCGCCCCGCTTCGCTCTCCTCCATTTTGAATAAAAAACTACTACCGTATTCTCTGCGCTGAACCTCACGAAGAGTCCGTCAACAGTTTCAGTTTCAAAATTTCGCACACAAACTAAGCAGTTTTTGATAAAAATAATAGGGAAAAATAAAAACCGAAGAAGAAACAAAAAACAAGAAACTAAAAACAGAAAAAATAACAATTTACACACACATCTTTATCATTATTTATGGTTGCTAGCCTGCGGGAAGAGGGCCTGGCAGTGCGAGTGGGGTTGGGGGAGTGGTGTGTGTGTGGCAGGCAGCTGGCGCTTGTCAGAGAGTTCTTAGTTGCCATCAAAGATGGCACTCCCCTGCTTTCTCCTTTAACTTTCTTCTTCTTGCCTGCGTTGTGGCGCTTCATACTTTCGTTTTTATTTTGTATTTTGTATTTTGTATTCGTGTTCGGTTCTTTTTGTCCTGCGCATATTTTATGCTCTTGCTCTTTTGAGGTTATATAAATTATGTCAAAAGTCAGTGGAGACAGTGGTGTGGAGTGGGGAGTGGGTTGGGGGGCGTAGGTTGCCGAAAGTGTCGGGCAAACATAAATTAGCCACAGGGTTTTACGCAAACTTGTCTATTATGCATGAACCACGGCTGGCGGCCCTAATGCGTTTTCCTACACACACACACACAGAGAGAGACTCACACACACACACACACACTGACACGCATGTCGCAGGGGGTTCTATGAACAATTTTTAAAATATGACCACTTTTCTGTTCTTTCGCTTTGTGTTTTCTGGCAGCTGCAAGCAAAAGTTTTGCCGCTTCTTCTCGGGCGCCCTCTCATATCGCATAATAAACGCGATATATTTATCTATATAATATATATACACATATATATATAATGCGTGTGTGTATCGCAGTATTGTAAAAATTTTGACATGCACCATATGCTGCGTGTTGAAAGTACGTGATGAGCCGCAGTGCCCCCGACCGGACGAGCTGAAGACGACGCAAGGATGCCGCTGCCGCTGCTGTTGCTGTTGCTGTGTTGCATGGTTTGCTGTATGTGCCACATGGCGCGGGATATGAGCTGCAAAGCATTTTGCCACATTTTCGCATAACTTTCTGGGCGTGCCACGTGCGGGTGTGCGTCAGTTGGACTTGAGCTTAGCCGAAAGCAGCTTGATTTAAGTATTTGCCATTTTATAAGGTGAATTCCAATAGAAGAAGAATAATATGAGCAAATCCTTTGGCACAGTGAGTTCAAAAATACCTCGTGCAGGTTAAAGTTTGCTAGCGCCAAATGTGCTTTACACGTGTGCCACATACCCTGTAGTCGTTTGAAAGTGGTGTGTATTGTAGGTAGAGTCGGAACTATTCGTACAGAGTATCTGCTAGTGGAGATCATTTGGCATTATTCCCTTGCAAAAGGTTTATTAATTTTAAATGACCCTAAGGATACTTCGCCGACTCTATAATGCTATATATGCTGACTCAGCTTTAATATAGGAATCAAACTAGTCATGTCCGTCTGCATTACTGTCTGTCCGTCTAACTGTCCGTCCGTTTGTCTATTCTTCTATCAGCCCGTCTGTCTGTTCGTCTGCCTGTCCGACTGTCTGTCTGCCTATTTGTCCGTCTGCTTGTTCGTCTGACTGTCCTTCTGTCTGTTCATCGTGTCTGTCTGTCTGTCCATCTGTCTGTCTGTGCGCCTCTCTGTCTGTCTGTCTGTCTGCTGCAGCACAAATTAGTCTCTCAGTCTTTGTCTTTTAAAGCTATCTTGCTGAAACTTGCCACACATGCTTCTTATTGCTGCACGCTGTAAATAAGTCTAGTAACTAGATTGCACTGATATATCGTATAGCTGCCATACAAACTATCGGCTGATTTTTGTTATTTGTCAAAAGATTTTAACCAAATTTCTTACATCGAACTCTTTCTGCAAAAATAATGTGCATATAAAATTTCATCAACATTGGAGTATTATAACATAAAGCTGCCTTAGGAATGATCAACCAAACGGAGAAAAGAAAATTCTATTTCCATTTTCCCACAATTGTTTTACTCTTACAGGGTATACAGCTACGCGACTACGCGGCCTGCCCAGTTGAATGCATTAGTACGGCTAGAATTTCTAGTATACGAGTATTGTAAGTATTTTGTATTTTAGCTGCGCTTCTTGACACGGTTAAGCAGAGATTTATATGTGTGTGTGGTGGCATTCGAATGTGCTGCCACACATCGTATAAGGCACATACATATATATAGTATTTATATTAAATATATATGTAAGTAAGTATATTTATATATATTTTATACACACGATGTTGCGATGTTGAGGTTCAAGGGGTCAAGGCTTTGTGCTCATTTCATCCAGTTCGTTCAGTTTCGTTTCGTCTGTCCATCAGTGCGTCAGTCCGTCCTGTCGCAGTGTGTCGCCCTGAAAGGTGCTCCCCAGCAGTTGTGCCATATTTGCTTTCCTTTTTTTTTTTTGCTGTACCATTCTGCCTGGCGCTGACTTTGATTACAAATGATGGCGCCTTGTTTTCACTTGCTCCCTCCCTTGCCCTCGTCCCCGGCCCCGTCCCCATCCCCTTTGCCCTACCGCTCTGTGCGAGTCTTTTGTTTGCCAGAGTTGCCAATGCCGGCGGCCATTGGATTGCATAGAGTGTGGTAGCATTTGCATAGTCAAGGCTTTGGCTTGAGCGCAGGCTGTGGCAGCGGGCGCGTACTCGCTGGCGTATATGTAATGTGCAATATGCTCGCAGTCTCCTGGCCTGGCGACGCAGCAGCAGCAGCAGCGGTAGCCTCTTTGCAGCGAATGCGCTTCCGTTGCGAAATAAATAAACTCGTCTGCGTGTGCGTACGCAAGAGTGTGTATTCGTGTGCGTGTGTGTGTGTGTGTGTGTGTGCAGAGACGGAACTTGATTTATAGAGCATGCAAAGGTTCGCACTGAGAGTCAACAATTAAATATCGAAACACTTTTCAGCCGCAGTTTCTCTTTCAGTTTCTGTTTCTCTTTTGGTTTTAGTTTCGGTTTCAGTTCAGTTGTTGTTCTTCTTGTTGTTGTTGTTGCTTGTGGCAAACAGATTGTTGTTGTAGTTTTTTTTTCGCAAAAGTTGGTGTGTGTGTGTGTTGGTTTTGTTTGTTTGAAGAAGACAGAGACATGTTGTTGGTGGGCACTTACCAAGCGAGAGCTTCTCACCAGAATCTGGTGGCAGTGTAAACCCTAGCAGTGCCATCGAGGCGATCAACACGCACGGCACAATCAAATTGAAAAAATAGTATAAAGTTTTGCGTCGTATCAAAATGGCGAATGTTATGTCAATATAAGGTTCTGGGCAGCAATTATAGTAGATTTCATTACGTTTACCGGGCACACCTTTTGTTTTTTATGTTTTATATTTTTTTTTTTCGAAATATACAAAGATATTGTGATTTATCGTTTATCGATGAATGAGGAGATATGGCATATGTAGAAGAAAAGATGGGAATTGTTAATGTTATTTGATTAGTATCATATATAGCAGTTTTTAGTAGATTAAGTACACAAATATTGTACATATGTTTGTTCAATATGCTTATTACTAGAGTCATTACTAGTTAGTTCTAGTTGGTTAGATTTGATGTTTAGGTTAGTAAAATGCTGCGTTTCCACTGTTGGTTTAGTGCTCAGGAATTTATAAATAATGATTAAAAATTACATATATTAGGTATTCAATAATTTAGGTTATTTGTTTGTCAATTTGAAAGATCCTGACGCTGGAAAAAATAAACTGTACAAAACACAATAAAAAAAAATATAAATAAAATAACTCAATCCTTTCTTTTTTCGTATTAAAATCTAATGCATTCATATATGCTAGAAAGTATAATTACGTAGGATTAAATTAAATGTAGGATTATCAAAAAAAAAAAAAAAAAAAAGTGCATATAAATATTGAGCTTTTAAAAAAAAATTAATCTCTTATTTTCTTGTTTGTATTAAACCCTTTTGGTTTTCTTTTTGCATACAAAATATAGATAAAAAAATACTATAAATTGATATGTTGGTATTAAAATCTTGTGCCTTTATTTAAGCTGAAAAATAATGGACTAGCCCAGGAAATCTCTTCATCTCATATGAAATAACTTTAATTATTTTTTTTAATCAATAACTGACTAAGAAATTCTCTCGCTGGCAAATGGAAACGCAGCTTAAGTGATTTACACCCATTCTGGGCCATTGCTTACCCAACAAGTCCCATTCACCGTTGGTTATAAAACTTGAGATGTCGCCACCAGCCTCGTCCTGTAATTGCAGATCCAACTGTAAATAGGAAAAACATGCAAAGTCCATGAGTTCAACTGTTAATACATTCAATGCCATATGAGTTCGAGTGTGTGCTTGTGTGTGTGTGTGTGTGCATAATACGTATTTAATCCAATATCTTGCTGTGTTTTGCCATCTTATATTATGTATTTTGCGAGGGGATTTGTAACGAAAGTCCAGCAAAGACAGGCATAATCTGTTGACCAAAAAGGCTGCAAAATGTAATAATTTTATCACCATAACAACAGCGAGAGCTTGTGGTATAAACAGATACGGATACAGATACAGATACGCATACATATGCACATACATTCTATGGACTTGCTACTAAATACTGCTTAAGCCCGCTAAAGTCCTCAACGAGTGAATAGAATGGTCGTCTCGCCCTCCTCCCTCTCATTCTTTGGCAGGGGATGAGAAACCAACCAAAAGAAACCAAGGATATACAATACATAGTATTCAGACTTGAGAATATACGAGTACTCGTTTGTGGTCCACCCGAAACTTGGCCCAATTACAAATTGATTTATCACACTTGCGCTTAACAACAGTTTATGCGATTTTGTTTGCTCAACTTTTATTTGCTGGTGACAAGCGCAACTCACTTATGTAAGGCGAGAAGATCTTGAGACTCGGCTGAGAGACTTTGAGTTACCCAGTGAAACAGGGAAGAGGAAAGTGTGCGACGGAATGTTGTTAAGTTTTAGATGGGAAACGAATTTTACAAACTTTAAATAGAATTTGTATCGATGGTAGACTATGCATTTTGCAGTTAAATTATTAACATATAGGAAATCTTATAAAGAATCTTTTTGGTGACATTTATTATTAATTTATCGGAACATAATAAGTTTCCGCACAGTAATTACTTCTAATTTAATCTAAATTCTGAGACTTTTCTAGGCTTATCATCCAAGAATAACTTCTTAGTAAGAAATCTTAAAGTTAAATCGATAATACAACTATTATTCAAAGATGGTACCCTATAATAAAATTAAATACCTTTGTTGTGTTTATTTTCAGTAATTATTAAAAAATAAAGAACTTTGTTGCCTTTACATTTATGAATTAATTAATATCGCCATCAAATCATTCTTTGCTTCTAGTTAAGTTTGTAGGACTGCAAAAGCTAGCTTTTCCCCCTCTTTTAATTCACAGGGTATTCCGGTCTAATGGGCACCCTCACATAGCTTTGCAGTATCATTATGTCTCTCTTTCTCTGCCGGCCACAATGCTTTCGGTTTGTCAATAAAAAGTCATATAAAACTCACGCATAACTTGTGTGTAACTTGTACAGTTTGGAAAAGTAAACAAAAAATCGCTTTTCTTACTTGTCTTGCGCTCATCTTTGGCTTGGGCAAATACGAGAGAGTATTTTCTTATTTTCTTCTTTCCCATATTTTCTGCTCTTTTTTTTTGGGCGATAGGGGGAAAGTGGGATTCCCCTTGTCCAATGGGCGTCATTTGGCTGTTTAGTTTGCTCTTAGATATATGTCAGTGTGTGTGCGAGTGTGTGTGTGGCATGTTGAACATGAGCAGGAAACAGGGGAACTGAGTAGATGAGGCTCGAACCGGAGCTGATAAAACTTTTCTCATTTAAATGTTCCAAACAAAAGAGGGCGCTAGACAAACAGCAGCAGCAGCATCTCAAATCAAGTCAAAGCCAAAAAGTGTTAATGTAGTTGTAGGCAAACAGTTCAGAGCACACACACGCCAACACGCACAACTTAATTGTGTGTGTGCTTAAATTCATTTATGCATTTATATCTTTCACTTTTCTGCCTTTTTTCCCTGTCCCGCCCCCAAATAGAACGTCTTGGAAATTGCCCAAATGAAATCCAAACAGAGCTCCATAAATAGACTAGATTTCTCATTAAAACTAGCTGGCATGCTCTTTGTGTCTGTCTGTGCGCGTTTGTGCGTGTTTGTGCGTGTTCGTACGTGCGCGATCATAATTAGATTTGCATAAATTGACAATGTTTGATGATATATCAATTGTCTGAGTCACTCGTAGATGAGAGACATTCTGCTATTAAGTTAATTCAATTGTTTTCTCTGTACAACTGGCTGTCAATAAATACATATTGTTATGGATTGCTAACGATAGTAAGAATACTATCGATATACGTCGAGGAAGTCGCCTGAAGTTAGTTCACATTGTTATAGGTTTAAAAATAGATGAAACTGATCAATTTTAACAATGTCTCTAATAACATACTTGCTGTCTATGAAAACATATTATTTAGTCTTGCTAACGATAGTAAGAATACTATCGATGAACATTGGGAAAATGATATAATGATTGTTCACCTTGTTGTAGGTTAAAGAAAGGATGAAACTTTTCAATTCTTACAGTTTCTCTTATAACAAAGTTTCCGTCTATAAAAATGTAGTTTAATGTTTTGTTAACGATAGTAAGAATACTATCGATAAGTATTAAAAAAATTATCTTATGTTAATTCACTTACATCATAAAGTAGTAAAGCACATAAGTTTCGATTCGCACTACGTTCCTGGCTCGATATAACGGCACCTTGATCCCCGACAATTAATAGAACTGTATAGTCGCTATAATCGCGGCCCCTAATGGACTGCACTCTGCTCTGAGCCCTTTGTAGTGCAACAGAGTATGTAAGTTTTGGCTAATGGTTTCTGTTATGTGCGTTAAAAAAAGGGCGATGCAACATTTTGATCGTTCTTTCGACACGGCAACTCTGGCCAGGCAAGCGGGGCCCCTGGGCACCAATTTTATCCATTTCGTTTTATGGCCATAAGGATGTGAAGCTCTGTTCCACTAGCGAAGCCGGAGTTGCTTGCTTTCCCGCTGCGTTGGCCTCATTAAAAATTGAGCTGCTCGCTGACAGGACTTTTACTTTGGCCAGACATCTGATATTATGAGGTTACGGCGGAATATGCGAAATATGCAAAGTGCAGTACACAGGGCCAAGCGTATCCGATCAACTCCGTCGACCCCATCGTCGTAGCATTTTAATTTCGAAAGGTAACTCTAATAAAGCGCGATATTCTTGCTATTTGTTTCTTTTGCTTCTCTTCTTTTGCCATAAAACAAGGTTGAAAAATTAATGAGGTGATAGGATAAACGCGCTAACAACATAATAAGCGTGCTACGGGCAGATAGTGTGATAAGAGAATGTTTTCCTTTGAGTTGAAAAATGCTTAAGACTTTAGAAGGTGAATGTTAAAGAGACATCTCTCTAACTTGGAAGTTCTGGAAAAGGTTACACCTTGGCTGATAGGTTAGCATAGATGTAACCTATTCAACAATAGGTCAGTTAAGATGTAACTAATTCAACCTTTTTCTTCTTAACCTCTTCCCAGAAGGTAGTTTACTCTCAACAAAAACAGAAAACTCAGCCGCAACAAGACCGCGCTGTGTTACATCTAAGCGCATTAATATCTCCTCCATATGACAACCTTTGTGTTGTGAGGTCAAGCAAAAGATTACAGATACCTACAACAATAGCAACTGTAATGCGCACAATAAAAATTATCTTTCATCTCCTCATTTCCTTGGGTGTCAACTTGAGTTTCATATATATGTAAATCTATTTAATAAATTCTCTTTAAAGTAATTTGCAAAATTAATTTGAGGATCTGAAACGTTTTCCTTGTTTGCCTCAAGCATTCCTTGGGCAACCTTTTACCTGTTGTGACCTGTCGTGGATCAGCTTGATTAGCTGGAGCCGAGTGAGAAGGGGAGGAGGAGGAGAAAGGGACAAGAGACTAATGAAACCCCATTTCCTGGAAGACAAACTCATCTGGCGTGTTGTGTATTAAAACTGTCGCTGATTAACCTAAGACGACTTTTATTTGTTGGGCGACCCTAGCTTAGCCCTTTTGTACCCATTTAACTGTCACAGACTGCCACACACACAGGCACACCAACACACACACAGAGGCACACACACATACACGGAGACTGCTTGACAGCAGGCACTCAATAAACTTGAGCACGTAAAGTTTTTGCATCAACATAAAAATAAAACTCAAGTCGTCGTTGGCAGCGCACAATTTGCTAAGCTGCGTTCACCTATTTTAGTATTTTGGTACTTTGGTACTTTGGTATTTTGGTATTTTTGCCCAAGCATGCCCACAAAATGCTATAGCTATTGCGCTGGCATAAGGATAAGGTGTGCCGGCTAACGGGTTAAGCGAGGTTATGTGGCAAGGGAAAGGAAAGAAACTGAAGCTGAGAAGTCGCGCACAGTTTTAAAGTTTTTCCTTGTGCTATCTAAATTTGCCTTTGACATTGACGACGACGACGCCATTTTGGGGGCCCGGGTCGGAAATGGCAAATGGCCAAAACTTCTCATATTACATAATTAGCATTAATTGCTAATTGAAGCTGCGCATTGTAACTGGCAAAAGTTTGAAGAGCCTTTGACGAGAGAGACGAGACTAAAATAGAATTTGGCTTAAAAGGAAATTGAACAGAGAAGGGAAGACTAAGAAAAGAGCTCTTAAGATTCTAATATGTCTGACATCGATTGCAATGAAATGAGTTTGGCTTGAAAAACTCTAATAGCTATTGTTCACATGCAAGCACTTTCAAGATGCTGAAATTGCAATGACGAATTGCACGGTAAGAGTTAGTAAGTAGAGCACTGAGGCCGAGTGACAAAGCAAGTATTTAAATGTATTGGGAACGGTCACGGAACTAGCAGGGAAATTCACTTAGAGCAAGTCAAAGGAATGCAGACAGTCTCAACTAGTCGTCATCGTCATTGCCGTCATTCAGATGCCTCAGCTCCGTTCGCATGCTTTCGCTGGCAGGCAGAATTAATCGTTAGAAAAGGCAACAGCATCGAAATCGACTTTAGTACAGTTCCAGAAACAGAGAGAGACAGAGAGGGAAAGCGGGCGGGACGGTACAAATGGATTGGGGCAGAGATTTTGTGCTGCAGAGATAAGCACTTACGACGCAGTCAGGGCCATTGTCAAAAAGTTTTAGCGATTTCGAATGGTGCTGCCTCGGCAAACTACTTGTCATCTGCCCGCCGGGGGCTCCACCAGAGTTTGATAGAGAGTGAAACAGCGACAGAGTGCAGAGTGAGTGAGAGAGAGCGAGAGAAAAGGAAAGAATGCAAGCAGAGACCCGCTTGGTCCTTCCAGCTTAGCCTTTGTCTCAGTTACAGTTGAACTGACATTGAATTAATTGCAATTGCTCAGATGGAGAAGCGAATTGGAACGAAGAAGCACACGAGGTTTACACTGTGCGAAAGAAGTAACTACCAAAGTAGCAGTTACAGTTGTAGCAGAAGCAGTAGCAGTAGCAGTAGCAGTAGCAGTAGCAGTAGCAGTAGCAGTAGCAGTAGCAGTAGCAGTAGCAGTAGAAGTAGCAGTAGCAGTGGCAGTAGCAGTAGCAGTAGCAGTGGCAGTAGCAGTAGCAGTAGCAGTAGCAGTAGCAGTAGCAGTAGCAGTAGCAGTAGCAGTAGCAGTAGCAGTAGCAGTAGCAGTAGCAGTAGCAGTAGCAGTAGCAGTAGCAGTAGCAGTAGCAGTAGCAGTAGCAGTAGCAGTAGCAGTAGCAGTAGCAGTAGCAGTAGCAGTAGCAGTAGCAGTAGCAGTAGCAGTAGCAGAAGCAGCAGCAGTAGCAGTAGCAGTAGCAGTAGCAGTAGCAGTAGCAGTAGCAGTAGCAGTAGCAGTAGCAGTAGCAGTAGCAGTAGCAGTAGCAGTAGCAGTAGCAGTAGCAGTAGCAGTAGCAGTAGCAGTAGCAGTAGCAGTAGCAGTAGCAGTAGCAGTAGCAGTAGCAGTAGCAGTAGCAGTAGCAGTAGCAGTAGCAGTAGCAGTAGCAGCAGTAGCAGTAGCAGTAGCAGTAGCAGTAGCAGTAGCAGTAGCAGTAGCAGTAGCAGTAGCAGTAGCAGTAGCAGTAGCAGTAGCAGTAGCAGTAGCAGCAGCAGTAGCAGCAGCAGCAGCAGCAGTAGCAGTAGCAGTAGCAGTAGCAGCAGCAGTAGCAGTAGCAGTAGCAGTAGCAGTAGCAGTAGCAGTAGCAGTAGCAGCAGCAGCAGCAGCAGCAGTAGCAGTAGCAGTAGCAGTAGCAGTAGCAGTAGCAGTAGCAGTAGCAGTAGCAGTAGCAGTAGCAGTAGCAGTAGCAGTAGCAGTAGCAGTAGCAGTAGCAGTAGCAGTAGCAGTAGCAGCAGCAGTAGCAGTAGCAGTAGCAGTAGCAGTAGCAGTAGCAGTAGCAGTAGCAGTAGCAGTAGCAGTAGCAGTAGCAGTAGCAGTAGCAGTAGCAGTAGCAGTAGCAGTAGCAGTAGCAGTAGCAGTAGCAGTAGCAGTAGCAGTAGCAGTTACAATTGTAGCAGTACTTTCGTCGAGCAGTGTAAACAATGTCACAAGGACGCGAACCGCCTCTCAGCGGAATTGCCGTTGGCAGCGAAATAATTAATTTATGTAAATAAGTCTTGGTAAGGTCTTAGATTGTGCCGTATTGCGGGGCCAGAGAACAGAAAATTGGTAACTGCTGCACTGGAAATTCGCAGCATTTGAAACAATTAAATTTGGCCAAAAGTCTTTTGTGGCATTCGCCTTGGCCCTGGGCCACAGGAATGGCAGCAGCAGCAGCAGCAGCAATGGCATTTGAAATTCGCAGTGCAAAGCAAAGAAAGAAACGAGTTCCAAACAAGAGTACAAATACGGGTACGCAGGCAGGGTCTGCCTGGCTGGCGGGTACAAGCGGAACGAGCGGCACTTATCAAAGTTGCAGCCCAAGCAGTGAGTCCCGAGTAGGGTACATATTTTTGACGACACTTATTACTGCAGTGGACAGCAGCAGCCGTGGCCCGCGGCGAGGCGCTTTGGTGATGCCTGGCCTGGGCCCGGATGGGCCACTCAAGGTCGCTGCGCCTGGGCCCAACTTGTCGCATATTTATCTAGCAGTGCCTCCTTCCCCTCCTCCGACGGTTCCAAAATGAAAAAAAAAGTACACACTGCCGGGAGAAGTCACTCTACAAAAGTTTCGGTGGTACACTGTTTACCCGCACTTGTCCGCTTGTCCGTCCGTTTGTCCGCTTGTCCGGTATTCTGCTCTGCACTTGACGGGTCCTCATGAGTGTTCTGTGCAGCGTTGCCCAACATTCACAACTCACCATTCAGCCACAAAAAAATAAGTAGGTGGACTTGTCCGCCTATAAGTAGGCTTTGATTTCTTTTGTGAAGTGCGCGGAGGGTGTGCGGGTTTCGGTCATGTTCTGTTATTATTTTATTTTCCTAGAATCGTAGCCCCCTCTCCTTATGCTACTGCTCAAGTGCTTGAATATGGTTAGCTTGAATGCAGTTTCACGTCCAGAAAATTTGTTTATATACCTTGACTATGCGCTATTTACTTAGCAACGTCTGTTGACGTTGTTGTTCTCGGTTATTGTGACTCTCGTTGTTGCTGCTGTTGTTGTTACTGCTCTTGGTTCTTGGTTTATTTGCAATTTGCATACACTTTTCCCGTTGCCGTAATAGGGTAATTTAAATTGTTTGAAGTTTTACTCAGCATTTCTTCACGTCGCCGGGCCAATGTGAGTGTGAGTGGAACGCAACTTTGTTGGGAGCAATTGAAATTCTTTTGTATACCTCTGTCAATCAATTTGAATAACTGTCTATTAAAAAGATGTAGTTAGGTCTAAGGAACCTCGAATTCAGGGCAATTACCTGAACTCGAATTGTGAATTGAATGGAGAGCAAAGCTCAAGCGTAGGCTCTTCTCGAGAGTGGTTGATTACATGAACGACACCTGCTATTGGCTTAGCTTGCCAGACCTTACATAACCTTAATTTAATTAGAATTATCTTGCCTTAACTATAACAAACCTAACGTAGCTTGGTCACACTTATCCAACTAATCTATAATCAATTAAAGATAATTTATCGTAACCAAAATTTAGCCTAATTTAACCTTAACAAATCGAAACTTAGACTACCCAATCGTAACCTATCCTTATCTTACTTAAAGTAACCTAATCTAACCCTACCTGATTGAAACATAGACTACTCTAAAATAACCTATCCTTATCTAACTAAAAATAACCTAAGCTAACGCCAACTAACTTAACCTTATCCAACCTTTCCTAAGCAATTCTAGGCTCAGCTTATCTCTAAAAAAACCTAACCTTGATTAAGCATAGCATAACCTCATTAAATTGGACTATATCTAATAAATCTAAACACAATATAAACCATATTTAGCTCCACCCTTCCCGTTCTACTTATTTTGTATATAACTACAAACATCCTAACCAAACCAAACATACAATTTCCTAACGTATCCTTAAGTTTATTAACCTAGGTTAAGCCAGCATCTTCAACTATTTCAACCTAACCTCTGTACATACTTTAACCTTCCCTATCCCAACATCTAAGCGAAATTTACCCAACGCAAGCAGAGGTACCTTGCGTAATGAGGCGACTAACTGGGCAAATGAGCAATTAATAGCGAAGCGTGCTTTGTCGACAACAACTAAGAGCTAATTTATGTACAAACTAAGTATGCGGATATTTTGTCGTAGTGCTGCGATTGAGAATTGAGGAATTGTTTGGGGCTATCGAGATAGCGATGGCAAGAGTACTTTTGCTTGGCCAAATGATGTCCAGAGCCATTGTCGGCGCATTATGTTACACTAATATAGCATATAATACACGAGCACAACGTGCACGACCACTGAAAGCAGTGGGCGTGACAGATGCGACAACACCAGCAACAACAACAACGACAACGACAACAACAACAGCAACGAGCAACGAGCAACAACAAGAAAGACAAGAACATCAAGGAGCAGGCAACAGCAACAACAATGGCAACAGCTGTAAGTAAGTGGCTAAGTGAGTATGGCCGAGAGTGCTTATTTGTTCAAGTGCGCTTGAATGAGAATAGCATCGCAGTGCCAGAGACTGAGTCAGAGGCAGAGACTCAGGCAGAGACTGGGGCGAAAGCAGAGCAAGAAGAGCCAACAACAGCGGCAGCGCCAACAGAAGTGACAGCAAAACGTTGTAGGCAAAGGAATGCTACAATAAAGAGAAAAAAGATAGAAAGAAAGAAGACTGAAGGAAAGAAAGACAGAAAGAATATCATAACTAGCAGTCGCACTCATCACACGCGTCGAGTGTGGGCTGCGAGTCCACTAGAGAGCAGTCTACACGCAAACGAATGAGATTACACTGGACTACGTAATTGTAGACTATGATATGCAAATTTATGAGAAAGTATGAGAAAATGATATAAGATGATGTTTTACAAAGTAGATCAGTGATTACATAGAGAGGTAATAGAGCGAATTCAAACACGTAAATACGAGGGTCGTTTGATAAGTCCGTGACTTTTTGAATAAAATATATTTTTTTCGTCAAAGAAGCGTTTTATTTCTCAACATAATCTCCTTTTAGCTCTATACATTTAGTCCAGCGTTTTTCCAATTTTTTTATTCCTTCCAAATAATAGGTTTTCTCAAGGCCCTCAAAATAGTCGTTTGTTTCTGTGATGACCTCTTCATTTGACCCGAATCTCTTACCGCCGAGCCATTTCTTCATGTTTGGAAACAAAAAATAGTCACAGGGGGCTAAATCTGGAGAATATGCTGGATGGGGTAGCAGTTCGTAGCCCAATTTATGAAATTTTGCCATGCTGACTACACACGTGTGCACCCGTGCATTGCCCTCATGGAACAGCACTTTTTTTTCGCCAAATGCGGTCGTTTCTGCTTCAAATCAATATCGAATCTGTCCAAAAGCTCTGAATAATATTCGTCGGTGATCGTTTTACCCTTTTCAAGGTAATCGATGTGAATGATACCTTGTGCATCCCAAAAAACTGTGGCCATGACCTTGTTGGCCGACAGACCCACCTTGGCCTTCTTTGGTGCACGTTCACCCGGAGAAACCCACTGTCTTGATTGTTCTTTGGTCTCTGGTGTGGTGTGGTGGATCCATGTTTCGTCTACGGTAACGAAACGGCGCAAAAATTCGTTTGGATTGCGGTTGAACATCGCCAAACACTCCTTTGAAATGGTCACACGGTTGCGCTTATGGTCGTGTGTGAGCAATCGCGGCACCCATCGCGCGGAAAGCTTTTTCATGTCCAAATATTCATGTAAAATGTGATGTACCCGTTCAGTTGAGATGCCTACAGCCTCAGCTACCTCACGCACTTTCATTCTCCGATCATCCAATATCATTCCATGGATTTTGTCGACGATTTCTGGCATGACGACCTCTTTTGGGCGACCTGAACGTTCGGCATCACTTGTACTGGTACGACCACAACGGAACTCAGTAAACCATTTCTTAACCATTGAAATTGATGGTGCAGAGTCCCCATAATATTTATCAAGTCTTTCCTTGGTTTCGGTGATGGATTTTTTACGCAAAAAATAATTAGCACACGAAATTCACTTTTTTCCATTTTCGTTAAAATTCACGAGATCGTCTGCTTTCAATGCCTATAAAACGCAAACCAAAAAACGCAGCTTTCTCAAAATTTTACAGTCAGCTGTTAATCGATAACTGCTGACAGGAGCAGTATTGTATTTAGAGCAGGTGCGCGGCAAATACAAAAAGTCACGGACTTATCAAACGACCCTCGTAGATATTTAGCGAATATTAGAGCGCACAAATATATTTTTTGAGAATTAAAATAAACCAAAGGGACTTAAAATAAACCTAAATGAAATAAATTGACCTTTTTCCTTTGAATTCAAAGTACTATTCTATATCGATATATACGATATCTGTGTATGTTATTTATGTGGAGACTTTGCAAATCAAAGCAAAGTGATTCTGATATCAATAAACCTATATAAAGTAACCTATTTCTTTTGAACTCATACTACTATGAATTTTATATATATCATACGATATCTAACCTATTTTTATATTAAATTTATAGTACTACTATTTTTGTCCATACTTCCCCAAACTTTCCACACACTGCTTGTTTAAAGTGCAACTTTGGTAGCCCTCAACTATGTTGCCCAGTGCTCTGTAACCCAATGAAACAATATCGTTTTGGGCCTTCGTAGTAATGTGAAACAATTGGTACATTCTACGAGCAGTACAACATGGAATGTTGTTCTAGTTCGCAGCCTGTGCCTCTGCCTGTGCCTCTGCCACTTTGAATAGTTCAAGTTATGTTAGTCGAGCTTAAAACGACAATTTGGGTAGCTATCGAATGACTTAAGGAGCTTCGAGAGGAATGTGTGGAATGCAACGCACAAAATAAAACTCAAATTGAAATTGCATCAACTTTGCACAACACACACACACACACTTGCTTGTCTCTCTATCTGCTTCTCACTTTCTCGTTCTCTCCCTCTCTCTCTCTCTCTGTGTTTGCTGAAAATGTGCACACAAAGTTGTTTATGACACATTTGGCATGTCAACATTTTGGTTGCTGCTTGGTCGCTCTGTTGGTTACCCTCCAACCTCCCCTCCCCCTCGACGACTCCCTGCATCGGTCTCGAGTTTCCTCGCTGCCAACTGGCATTGTTTTCCAGCATTTTCAAATTGAAGGAACAGCAACAACAGCAAGTAGAGAGATTGAAGGAGGGAGAATTGAGCTCAAATAGAGCAAATTGTATTTTATTCAAAATTTGTGTTTGCATTTTGCATTTATTGATGTGCAAACAGAGCAAAACGTTGACTTAACTTATCCCAAATTGTTGTTTGTCCGAGCAAATTTAATTAGTTCTCTCACTTTCATAAATAAATCAAACACACACACACACGCACACACACATAGTGTGTAATATAATATGTTGATCCTATAAACCACTCGCATGTTACTCGTACTCACATATTTCTTCAATGAATAAGACATAAGTATTATTCACAAGTTCGTGTACATCAATAAATGTGCAAGAACGTTCACTTGAACAATATTTTGACTCACTCACTGGCTTAGTCAATGGAAGTTTCTTTCCTAATTAAAAAGGGGAAAAACGAGAAAATTGCATATGAAGTGAAATATATTTCTTCTCAAATGTTGCCTTTTTTTGCAAATTTCATGTAATATGAGAGAAAATATCAGTTGAGTTATTAAATTTTTCCCTTTGACGTGAAATGAATTTGATGAGAAATTGCCAGCTGAAATGGAAGACATTTTCCATGAAAACGTTCTAATAAACATGCAGTAGGAACAATTTTCTACTTGAGTATCGTTCATCTTCGATATGTGAGAAAATATGTGATGCTCTGCATAATTTCCAAGCAGTTATTAAGTTGTTCACTTTGAGGTGAAGTGAATTAGAAATGCAAAAGAAGTTTCATTGAAAATTTCTAATAAAATTGATATCATGCAGACTAATAATGGCACTACTCCTCAATATGTAAGTTGCTACAGAAGCTGAGTTACTTCTGTTTTGAGCTTTGATGAGAAAAGATTTTTAATTAAAATGTCACTAAAGTTGCCTAAAGCAAAGTTACTAAATATCGGAAGTTGTGTGGCAAATATGTTATTCAGTACTGATAGTTTAAGGTTTACTTTACAGAAAAAAAGCTTACAAGTGACAAGGTAGCGCAAAATCGCGTCAAAGTCAGCTTTACACGCTGAGATGGTGACTGCTGTCAGCAAGGCCACTTATTAAAGCAGAAAAGCATGGTCACCCTAGATAGAAATGCAATAAAAAAGCAAATGTAATGAAGAAGCTGAACGCTGACTCCTTTTGCTGTTCAAGCACCTTATTTGTACGCAAAAGCATGGTTACCCTTTTAGAGGGTCACCTTGGTTTATGAAGAAAAGCATGGTCACCCTAGATTTAAATACCACGTATAAGTAAACGCAATGAACAAGCTAAAAGCTGACTTATTTTTGCTATTAACAAGGTCACCTTGTTTACGCGCAAAAGCATGGTCACCCTAAATCGATATACATTGAATAAGCACAAAGCTGACTTCTTTTTGATGTTTAAAAGATCACCATGTTATGGGGAAGAAGATCATGGTCTTCCTAAATCGAAATGTAATGAACAAGCTGAACGCATGTTCACCCTAAATCAAAATGCAATGAACAATCACTGCGTAAAAATTATCGGGAAAGAGTCTCACTGGAGTCTATAAATGGTTTATACTTTGTTTTTGCATGGTCACTCTTGTGTTTGTATGGTCACCCTTCTCACTGTATGTCTACTCCAAATGAAGGAAATATATTTGATAATATATTGAATACTACTGCTTATCTTCTACACCAGCACAAAGCACACACAAGAGAGAACTAGTTGAAAAGAAAACTTCACCTTAGGTAAAATAGAATCTGCCTTAAAACAGTCCCCCTGTTTCAGGTTTAATGCTTTAACAAAAAATAGTTTCATGTTAAACCTATTCGCTTTCATATACTCCATTAGCAAATCATTACGTATATTTTTTGCTATTTATGCACATTATTTGTAGTGGCTTTAAGCTGCTCGATTTATCGCTAAGCACGGCCCACTGCGCTGATCTATAAAGTGCGCTATTCGCACTGCTGCCGGATGAATAGTTGCAGCAACTGATTTAGTATTAAGTGGATTTTTGTAGCTCGAGTAGGGCTTTCATCTTTGCCTTGCACCAGAGCCAGACCAGACCCAGCACAGCGCAGCATAGTTCAGTTCAGTCCAGGCCAGCTCAGTTGCGACTGCTCGTCTGTCTGTGTAACTGTCCGTCAGCCTGCTGAAATGCTGCCAAGGACTTAATGACTGTTTTGTTGGCGCCATAGCGCTAGCTGGTGATAGGGATAGGCGTAGGGTGTTGGGATAGGTGCCTAGAGAGAGAGGGAGGGGCTTAGATATGGCAGCAGCAGCAGCAGCGGATAGCTACAGCCTCCATTTCCTGTCATCGTCTGTCGTGCCTGCTCGCTTCCTTTCTCTCGCTCTCTCTCTCTCTCTCTTTCTCTGTCTCCCTCTCTTTTTGTCAGTTTTGCAGTTGCAGCTGCAGCATTTAGCTATAAGTAAAAGTTTGCTGCTTGCGCCTGATTACTTGCCCCTTCCACGTCCACAGCTCGATGGCGGAAAGACAATGCTAGTGCAGCACCCTCATGCCTCATGCCTCACACCTCCATCCTCCATCCTCCATCCTCCATCCTCCTCGCACTCTAGCACTCTGCTGCCCCCATCTGTCTTGCTGGCTCGTTCTGTTTTTGGTGCTGCTGCTGGAAAAGTCAGTGTAAATTATGAAAATACTCGTTTCTCGTAATTTGTTGAGCCTGTGTGGGGGGCCGCACTCCCCCCTCCCTTCTCTCTCTTGACTGTCTTCCTCGCTTTCCCTTTCAGTTTTTCTACTGCGGCATTTCCTCGTCGGCGACTCCTGCTGTGCCTGGTGCTATTATAATTTTCTCTGTCACATTAAAATGCGGTTGAAATGAGCAGGAAATGCGCGCGAATTCTACTAACCCAGATAATCTCGGGGCTGATTTAAGCATTTCTCGCATTCTCGTTTTTAACTGTTACGCCCGTGTGTGTATGGCTGTGTGTTTGCCTGCCACGCCCACTTTCTTGCCCAAACGCTTTTTTTATATCATATTAAAATTGTGCACTTTTCATAATTTTCAATTTCTTCTTTTGCAACTTTTTATCTTTATTTTTTTTTTTTGTGGAATTTAATGCAACTTGCAATTATGCGCACAGCCATCTTTGCGAGCTGCCGCCTGCTAATTAGCTGGCAACTGGGGCGCAGGAGGGGGGCGTGGCCAAAAAGTCTTTTGTTGCCCGACGGGTGGCGGCGTTGCACGCGGCGTATGTGTAATAAAATGATTTTGCCTTCGTTGCGTTGCGCTTCATGCAGATTCTGGGGGTGGGAGCGGGCGTGTGAACGTGTGTGTGCTCTGTTTGTTGTGTGTGTGTGTCTGCTCATGTGTGCCTGTGTATGTGTGTGTGTGTGCCTGTGTGTGTGCTTGTGTTTGGGCTTTAAATTCGCCTGCAAATGCGGGCCCTGCAAAAGTTGTGCCTCTGCAATTTGCAGGCGTCGAAATGTTTCGGCCAGTTACTCGTTAAGTCAAGCCCCGTTATGTCCTTTGTCGGTCTATTTATTTATTTAGCTTAGCATCTGCCACGACTTTCTCCTGCTCTCTTCGCCTCGGTCTGCCAGCTCGGTCTGTCTCTCTGTCCGCTTGGCCTTCCTTGCCGCCCAACTGTTTGCTTAGTTTGCTGTCAAAAAGCCTGATATGCTGCATCATTTGGGCACAAGTTTGTTTTCGCTTTCCCTCCCACACACACACACACACACACACACACACACGAACGTAATGCAAATAAGTCGAGAGCTCTCGTAGAAAATGGCCCTGATTTAATTGCGTTGCAAAGACAAGTACCAAGTGTGCTCCTTCTCTCTCTCCCTGTGTCTCTCTCTGTGTGTTTAATGGACTTACGCTGTAATAGATAAAAGTGGTTCAAAGAAGTGCAGGAAGTCGACTCGAGAACTTGAGAACTCAACGTGAAGCAGGCATCTTGATAAAGTTACTCATATGTTTGCAAGTAATTTCATTTTCTGTCGATGCGCAATTTTCTTCGCCTTTTCAAGTTCAGCTTAATAATCGACTTTGTTATCGTTAAAATTCCGCTTAATAATCGAAATTGAATGCGACACGCATCGAGAGACAATAATTTGCAGCTGTTTTAGAGGGAGAGTGGGAGTGGAACAAGGGGGGGGGAAGGTATTGGGGGCCATGTGCGTGATATCAACTCGGAGTTGATATATTGATAAGTGCGCACGCCGGACATGTTCGGGCCGTAAATGCCGAGGCTAAGCACAAAAAGGAAAAGGGGCGCGTTAGGCAGTAAGTGCGAACGGACTCAGCGGTCCTTTTACTGCCTTAAAATGCTCCACAGAGAGAGAGAGAGAGAGAGAGAGAGAGAACGGGAGAGAGAGAGAGAGAGGGCAGCACAACGTGTTGACCATCCATTATGAGGAGTCAAGCACGTCCGGCCCAGAGCAGCTCATGCCTCGGGCTTGCGTTGTAATTTGTGCGTACTTTACGAGCCGCTTTTTGTGGACCACCACGAAGCAAGACTATTCCCAAGCCAGCGCCAACAGCTGACCCTTTGCGCCAGGCCACGCCACGCCAGGCGCAGGCCGAGACACTGAGCCTCAAATTGGTATCGTGCTCGTATATTGTAAACCTTTTAAGGCACACTGTATTAGCCGGGGCCAAAAAGCCTGCCCCAGCTTCAGCTCCAGACTCGCACTCGTACTTGGACTCGTCCTCGGCCTCGATGCCGCATAATCCCTGGCCTTTGCGCCCGGATTAAGCTTATTAGGCGCACTGCTCGAGTGGGTCAATGCAACCTTAATGCGTGTACATGTGTACACTGTAACTGTTCACAACTGGTGCTTGCCAGTTAATAATTGAACACCTTGTTTTCTTTTTCGCCTGGGACAGACGCAGCTTGATAGAGTTCAAGAAAGAAGTCAAGTTTGACTTGGGAAAGAGTTAGTTAGGTGCAGGTAGGGAAGTTGAGTTTGATTTGTCTTAGACAAAGTCTTAAAGAAGTGACTTGAAGTATTTGCCTGTTATCTGTATGATCAGTATAAATACACAGATCTGAGCTACACCAAATTTGTCATTAAGGTTCTTACGCAAAACAATGTTGGTCTGCCAAACCCTGCGCTCCTGCAAATGAATTATCTTATTTTTCAAGTCGATTAGTAAGTTTTAAATAACTGATATAACTTTTTGGCTTTAACCTTTACTTAGCTGACTAAGACTTCTACTTCTCTGTCAAATTTGAAGCAGATCGGACAATAAACACAGAAGTTATTTGACTAAGTATAACGCTGCACTGCCTGCGCCTGCTGGTATGCTTTAGTTTTTTTTATGCGCGCTTGCATATGTGTTTAAGAGTGAGAAAGCACTAGATGAGTTTGTCTTTTTTAATTGTGTATTTGTCAGAGTTTTTCTATAATAAACGAAGGGTATGTTATAGTCAGGTGTACCCAACTGTAGCTCTGGTTTGTTTTGTTCTTGGTTTCCCTTGGACAATATTCTAGACAAGTATCCCAATCAAGCGCGACACAATTTCAGACTAGTGGAAAGGGTATTCAGCAGTCGGGCACAATTAAAAGTTGCTTTTTTTCTCACTCTCCCTCTCTCAGCTTCCGTTGGCGTAATCACAGCAGTGTTTTCACTTAGTATTTTTTATTTATACTGAGCTGAGTTGCGAATCGTTAAATATTGATAAAGCGAGAAGCGCCTCCTCCCTCTTCTCTCTCTCTCTCTCTCTCTTCCCCCCTCCTACATTCTCTACCTCCCCCTCCCTCTTGTCCGTCTCGCAAATGTGTCCGATGAGCTGGCACTTTCTGACGAGACGTCACTCTCAACATCATAACAATCTCGCACAAATGAACTAATCCCCGCTAATGGCGCCCAGTCACATTCGCATTCGCATTCACACGCACATTCACTCGCACACACTCACACATACTCACAGTCACATTCAGAATCCAGTGCCGAGAGTCAAAGGCAACGCTTCGTTTCGATAAATTTAGCTGTCGCAAAGCAGCCCTGCAACTAGTTGGCATAAGCGAAACGGCAGCGTCATCGCCATGATGAGGCGAAGAGTCGTCACTGTGGAGGAGATGGAGGCGGGGTAGGAGTAGAAGGAGCATATAAGCAGCAGCTGAGATGGAGGACCTGCTTCAGCTGGTGTAGAATTTTCTGCATTTCACTTTTCAGATTTGGCACTCAACGTCATTGAGCCATTTGCACAAAATACGCTCTTGACGTGCACAGAAAAAATAAAGCAGCAAAGAGTTAAGCGCATCAATCACTGGGGTGCACTTGTTGATACCCTGTATGCAGTGCAGAGTGTGTCAGAGGAAGTTAAAGGAGAAAAATAGCATAAGGAAATCTAAGGCACAATTGAATATAAGGTTGAAAACATGTATTGAATTTATCAATCGTTGAGAGAGTTCAATAGCAATGCTCAATCACTGATTGATGCCTTAGCTAACCATCAAATGTAGCTACCCTTTATAGGGTATACCAAAGCTAAAGTAGCGGAAGTGCCTGTGGATGCGGGTAAATGCAGATGCGATGAGTCAGTGGGATGGCAGCGGATTGAATTGGATTGGATTGGGCTGCGCTGTGCTGGGCTGAGCTGAGCTGCATTGAAGCTAGATTGGTTGAGACGGAGCGTGGCTTAACTAAGAGTTTCCCAGCACCCACTGCCAGCTGCCTGCTGCCCCCTGTCTTTGTCTGACGGACTGTCTGACAGTTTTTGGCAGCGCAAAGTTGAAAATTTGATTGCAATTAGTTAAAATGTGGCAGGCAACATATGCAGCAAGCACACCCACTGCCCCTACTGACCCGACTGCCTGCTTGACTGGGTGCCTGATAGACCGACAGACTGCCAGACTGACTGCCAGACTGCCTGACTGACAGACAGCTGCCATTTTCGAAAGCAATTAAAAGCTTTGTCAACAACTTTGGCTAAAGGATTTATTGAATAAACTTTGCCGCTGTCAGTTTTGAGCGACTCAAGGCGCGATAAATTGAAATGGCGGACCGGCAAATGATTATCAACTTTCTGCCAGAGCATTATGCATATTGAGTTGAGAGACAGATAGACGGAGGGAGAGGGAGTGGGAGTGGGGGGGAGAGAGGCATGGAGATTGACACAGGAAGGCGTAGGCAGAGCGAGTCTATCAAGTGACACGAACAAACTGACGCCTGTGACAGGCCAGCAGAGTGTCAGGTGTTGCCTGCACCCCTTCCCCGTCTGTCCCGCTTCCCCTACTTGCCACAGCTGGGCGTGACATTGTCGTCGTCGTGTTCATGCCCCAGTGGTCCAATCTATAGATTAGTGTGTGTGCCATGGGGGGATGAGAGGCGTGCCCAGTTTGCCAGTTGATAAATGTAATATTTACGTTAATATTAAAATACTTGACAGGCCCCAGGTCGACAGAGAGAGACTGGATCCAGTCCTGTCCAGAGACTGACTGCTCTACTCTGATCTCCGCTGCGTTGACCGGCCAAGCCTGCTGTGCGTGCCTCTCTCTATGTGTGTGCTTGTGTGTGTATCTCTCTCATAATGCCTGGGCGAAAAGTTTGGCTTGCGGCTTTGTGCCGCACTCTTATTTATTTTTGATTAAGTTGCCCGTTTATTGTTTCGCTTATAATAACAACAGCAACAGTAACATTGCCTGAGGGAGCAGGGATGGAGGGGCAACAACAACATTAAGTTCATTCACGGTTTAACAAATGGTTCACGAAAAGTTTCACTTATTAAACACTTCATCTGGAAAATTGGATATGCTATGCTTCCCCATATGTAAAGATTCAAAAGATTTTCGGCCTTAGCTTATGCATGTAAAGCCGCAGAGCTTCCACTTATCTTCTTGGGCTTAGCCCATAATATATTAGATTAGATTGTGTGTGCCGCGTTGTGGTGTGCCGTCCTGTGGTGTGCGGGTGTGTGTGTGTATGTCTAAGCTGGCAACGTCTTTGCATGCAATTTCGCAAAAGCAAAAAAAATGGTAGCATACTTTTTAGTGCCACAAGTACATAAATGAAAGTCTTTTTTGAGAAAAAAGCAATTGAAAAATGTGAAATAAGTAAATAATAATAAAATAAAATAATATATAAATTAAAAAACGTAAAAATAACTTGTAAATATTTTAAAATATAATAATTGTACATGAAATAAATAAAAAGTCGAAGTAAAAATTTAAAAAAGAATTTGCAAATGTTTAAATAAAATATACATATAAATTGAAAGAAATAAAAAACTACGTTAATAAACAAATTTGGTAGATTTAAAATTTATAAAAAAATTAAAATAAATTCATTTATTATTTACTATAAAATCAAAAATGATTAACAAACTATTTTAAAATACCGTAAAAACTATGAAAAGACAAAAAATATGTAACAATAAATAAAAAAATAAATATAACGTTCAAATAATAATTGTAAATATTTGAAAAGTAATAAAATAAAATAATATATAATAATATAAATTATAAAAATAAAATGAAACGACAAAATCATCTATAAATATTTGAAACTGTACAAGAAATTTTGCCCTTTAACATTTTCTAGGGGAATTCGCAACTGGGAACACTAAGGTTGCCGCGTTTTGGCTTGATTGGTTGTCCTTGTTGGCATATAAGTATTAACGACCGGTTACAGTTCAAGTGTGTGCCAAATCCATTGTTGTTGTGCGTACTGTTCTTCTCCTGCTTGTTGTTGTTGTTGTGGGAACGAAGGCAGGAAGGAAGCAGGCAAGATGAACGCATAGTAAAGCAGCCTAAAGGTTTGGCATCCTTCGCGCGACCGCACGCGGAATGCATGTGGTGGCCTTTGTCAGTGTGTGTGCCTCTGTGTGTGTGTGTGCCAGAGAGAAACGTTGCAAACTACATGATTTTCTTGTTTAATATTTTTTTTAATATTTTACGTGTCAACTTTTGTGTGCCAAAAAATGTGCCAGGCCAGAAGGAGGTGGAGGAGATGCTTGCAAGAATGTTGCGTAGACGCTTATGAGCAAATGTTGTGGCCCCTTCCCAGCTTGTAGTTGCCTCATCTACTTTGCACGCGCTGCCTCCCACCTTCTCTCCCTCCCTCTCCCTCTCTCTCTGTTTCTATCTCTGTGCTGCTGCACTGCTCTCTTGGCCCGCCTGTGACTTTGAGTTGGCAGCAAACTTTTAGCTCGTTGGCCTTCTCATGTCCGCGTCTTGCCATGCAAATTAATGCACTCTCTGATGTTGTGTGAGCAGTCTGCAGCCATCTCTCTCGCACTCTCTTCCCTCTCTCTCTCTCTTGTGTGTGTCTTTAGTTTGGCATGCGATGCCAAGTTGCTTGCCAGTTTTTCTAGCAAAAAAATTTTGCTGATTAGAGTCCTCATACACACACACACACACACACATACATTTAAATGTATGTGCACACATACAGGCAGGCACATATTTGCCTGGGGTACACACACACACACACACATGCGTGTGTGTAGATGGACGTATGAGTTATTTGCCTGCCCAGCCTGCGCATTAGTTTGTGTGTGTGTGTGTGGACGCTGCTCTCTTTGTTTGTGTGTGTTTGGCACTTGTCTTCTTGCCATAACTTAAAGCCCTAACACAAAAGTGTTGCCTTTGCTATACCCTGCACTAGCACACTGGGGCTAAGAGGGTATGCAAGACAACAGAACAAGGCTGGCAGCTATCACACAGAAAAAGAGGATAGATTATGATGCAGAGAAACGAATGAAGGAAAATGAAACGAAGGCATAAACAGCGCAGGTGGTATTTGATTCAAAAAAAGGCTGAAATTGTATTGATTTATAATTGTATGTAACTTAATATGCTCTATTGATAATGTGCTAAGTGTTTTTTATGTATTAGAAATGTTTCCTATCGAAATATATAAATATAAAGCAATGTTTCTTTAGTATTTGATCCCTTTACATGTTCTTTTTCTTGATCAAACCAAAATCAAGCCAACCTCGGATAAAAATTAGTAAACAAACTATGTGATTGTGTATCGATTTAAAATAAAACAAATGCATTATAATTTAAACAAAAGTACGTTTAATATGAGGCAAGATATTCAAACAGTTAGAATCAGAGAGTTTTTCAGGCTTCACCTCCAAGTAAAAGGCCAGAACTGTCCTGAAAAAACCTAATCTGCCAGCTTTGCAACGGTAGCCATAAAAAAGCTGAACTATTCAGAGTAAGAAGGATATTTTCAAGTTATTTTTTAAGAACGAACAGCCACAGGACATCTGCTAGTCATGCCCACCCCATGAAACCACTCTGCTTGTTGTTGTTGCTTTAGCTTTTAAGTAAATTGCTTATGAATTTTCAGCTATCTTTGCTGTGCTAACCACCAAAATGTGTGAATTTATTTTCCAAATTATTTAATTTGCATTTGGTTAGCCTCGTTCTCGTTCACTCTTTCTCCCTCTTCCCTCTCTCTCAATTTGCCAGCACTCTTGTGTGTTTATAGCAATTTGTGCACTCAGCTGCATTTGCATTTTTAGGCGGCTTCATCGGCAGCGTATTTAATTGATTTTCCATGTTCGCGTGAGGCCCAAAGAGACCGAACACGTTGGGCTGCTTAGTTATGTATATACGATAGATATTAGGTTGAAATGTGGCGACACTATATACAGTATATACTGTATATACTGCATACAGTGCTTATATATGCACGCATATTAGCTGGCAGTACCTGAAAGTACTGTACATTGCATTTTACAGTGGCACAGCTGGAAGCTGTCCGGTATTTTCCTCTTTGTGATTGCCAGCTCGCTTTTCTTTGCACTTCCTCGCAGCAGTACTCGTATATTGATGGAACCACAATAGAAGTTCAATATTTAAGTCTCTGCAGCGAATGAAATTCCGTTTGAATGCGTGAGTGAGCCACAAGCAAAGAGCCAAACAATTGGGGGAGAAGTTCCCGTTGTGTTTGTTTCTTTGCCATGCAAAAATGCATTCAATATTTTTCAGTCAATTGATTTAATCCCCCTCGAACCCCCCCGCACTGCCTCTTAAATTCAATTTTAATAGCTGCAATATGTTGTTTGCTACTCCTCCGGAATTAAAGTGAAATTCAGTTTGGAAATCGAACTCTACTTGACTCTCTACGGCAACTTCCGTTGGTGGCGCATAAATCAAGCAATTGACAACTTGGGGCCTCGGAAAGAGTCCAACTTAAGGCTAATACGCAATTAACTAATTAACTAATTAGCTTTATTATGTATTTAACAGGCCGCAGGCAATTTAATTACAATAATGAAATCTGTAAACGGAATCGCTCGACTTAACGTGCCACTGCACTCAGGGAATGGGGCAATGTCTGTGGCCAAGTTGCCACATCAACTAATACATATGCAAGCGTATTTAGAGGTCTTCTCGCCTGCCCTGCTCGGTATGTTGCGCTGCTCTGCTCTGGCATTGGTTGCTCCATTCATTATTAATGGATTGCAGCGCCGGAAATCCTGTATTACAAATTATGCGCGTCGCTCGCATTGAATGAATTATGCGCCTATGCTGCCTGACTCCCTCACTCTTCCCCTCTCTTCCTCTCTCTCTCTCTCTCTGTGCGTGAGCATGCTCCTTATGGCAAACAAAGGCCTGACATAGAATCGCACATATTATTTAAATGACAAAATTGCCAACCCATTTGGCAAGCCATTCCAAACGAGCCGAGCCCAGCCGTGCTGAGCCGAGTGTCGAGCATAATTATTGTGACATTAAATGTAATTATTGGATAATGTGGCAACGCTGGCTGTACAGCGCTTGTTCCCTTAATACGACTTGCAGCTGAATTGATTTAATGCAATCATTTCACAATTTTGCAACTTTTCAGCATCAATTATCGATGCTGTGGACGCCACGGATGACAACAGCTGCACGGACAAGCGAAGGGACTCATTACACTGTATGTTAAACCAGAAAGAAGGATTAACTTTGGCATAGCAAAAGTTCTATGCCCTTCTAAGGTTCATATCTCCTATGATTATACCCATACTAGTTGTATATAATGGCACAGAATTGAATGTTTATTGCTAGTTCGATTTTCCTGTTTAAACTGATTCAGAATATTAAATATATTTTTTTTATGTTCCTTCGGAACATTGCAAACTCCTTGTCAAAGGTAATACAACCTTTTAATCAGAGTATATCTAGCACTGCTCTAGCATTTGCGGCTGTTGTAGCCATTGAAATTGTTCAGTGAACTGTCTGCTTGAATGTTTGTTAATTTGTCAACAGAGTGCACATTTGACATTCCTTTGGAAATGCACTAATTGAACTGCAGTCAGCACAGTCAGTGTTAACACACTCGGCTAATTTGCACAAATTATAATGGCAATCGGAGCGAATCAGGTCCGAATCAGGTCCGAATCAGGTTGTTTGCCAGTCCAACTGGCACTTGCAGTGTGCATTTCTCACATGAATTAATGTCAAAATATATGTTTATGATTTGTAACCTGACCTCTTGGGGCATCCTCTGCAGAACTTTAGCCAGTCCAGAATGTATTAATTATTATTATTGTCACGTTATCTGTAATTATTTTACAATATGGCAACTCTGCAGCCATTACTCTTGTCTGTCTAGTGTGGTTAAATAATATTCGATTAAACAATCGAGAGTTGATTCAATGAAATCATTTTAAAGCTATTGGGCTTCAATTAAGCTCGTAGATATATATTATAATACAGCTTTATTTGCATTATTATGTCAGTTGACTTCTGATAAAGACTGACGAAATGATGAAGAATGGTAAAGGCAGTAAAGGGGAGCAAAAGTGAGGAATGAACAATTTGTATGGACTTTCTTTAATCAGTTCAGAAGGGAAATTAAAGATTAATTGCCATAGCTTTAAACTGCCTTTTTTATTACACTTTTTAACCAAGCTATTAACAAATTAAAAATATACAAACTTCTCCCATAAAGCTTTGATTTCGTATTCTATACAAAACCAAAAAAAAAATTCAGCTAGTAAATTTTTTCTTTTCGTTATTTCAAAAACTAAAAATTCACTCTGTTCTCTTGTTGCTCACTCCCTTTGACTGCTTTAATTTACACCCATAAATATGTGTGTGTGTATGTATGTGTATGTTGAGAGGCTTTGGTTAAGTTGACAACAAAGTGAATGCTTACAAAGTAACTTTTCCTGACACAACAAGCGCGGCGGGGAATACAATTTGTCATAAAGCAAAACTAGTTCGATATCGTGAAACACTTACATACATACATACTCATACAATACATGCACATATGTGTGTGTAAGCTTAATGCGATATCGCGATACATTTAATTGGTAAATCGCATTGTACAATAAGCATGAATGGCATGGTGGGCAGTCCGGGCATAATTAATGCCGAACCTTATCGGAAATAAATAGCAAAATAAATCAAGCGGTTGTAATTAATTTCTGAGCCGACATCTTGATGCTGGATTCGATGGCGACTTATTTAAATTAATTTGCCGCTTCATCAATGCAATGCGTAAATATTGAACAGTAAACAAAGCAATTTGAGAGACTAATGCAAATACAATCAACGATTTCAGCGATACCGTTGCTGGCCAAAGGGGGATTATCAGAGGCGGCACAAAATCAAGGATTCATTCGAATCAGCTTGGGAATAACAATTTAAATGATTATTTACGGATAGATAAGTATATAAATAGAAGTATATGAAGCTAACAATAGAGCTATGTTACGTAGGCGTAGGATTATATATAATCTTATTATGAAAAGTAATCTGAGTGGCTCTTAAAACAATTTCATAATTCATTGCATGCTTTTATGCGCTGCAAATTAGAGCAGGAAGTACAGAACTTAATAACAAATTAATACTTACAGATTACGTTAAGTTGCCCAATTGGGTAATAGTGTACTAGTCCAATAAAAAAATTAATATTTTTGTTAAAAAAAAAAAAAAAAAAAAAAGATTCTCCAATCGATCTATTGTTGGTGAATAAAAGTATGAAGTCTTCGTTATAATGTTAATAATTTTTTCTATAATTTCAAGTTGTTGTCCCCTTATATAAAATGTTCAATTTAAATCGATATTTCCCTTCAACGATTTACTTAACATCAAATTTATCGCAGTATTTTCAACACTACTGCGAATTATGTAGCGCTCTCAAAAATATGCTACACATTGAGCACTTACTCATCTGCAGGGTATTCAGCTAGTCATCATGGCACGTCTCTTAGTTTTTATGAACGCCTTTTTCATTAAGTCGAGAAAATTAATGCGAAATGTTAATGAATTTGTTGCTGAATTTGAAACACTTTCGACAGCTGCGCCATTAAAAACGGATAGGTCAAAGAGTCAAACTGCGTGGAGGTGCAAGTGATGCGGCTAAGCTGGAGAAAAGGGAGGGGGGGTAGGGGCGTGCCAAGTACTCGGACTGTTATTTATGACGTGCCAGTTGCAGGCGTACGTTGAATATGATATATGGTAATGCCGTGTTAGCGGCACGTGGCATGTGCCATGTGGCAGCCGACTGGTGCCATGTGGATATACGAGGGTCGTTTGATAAGTCCGTGACTTTTTGAATAAAATATATTTTTTTCGTCAAAGAAGCGTTTTATTTCTCAACATAATCTCCTTTTAGCTCTATACATTTAGTCCAGCGTTTTTCCAATTTTTTTATTCCTTCCAAATAATAGGTTTTCTCAAGGCCCTCAAAATAGTCGTTTGTTTCTGTGTTTCTCTTCATTTGACCCGAATCTCTTACCGCCGAGCCATTTCTTCATGTTTGGAAACAAAAAATAGTCACAGGGGGCTAAATCTGGAGAATATGCTGGATGGGGTAGCAGTTCGTAGCCCAATTTATGAAATTTTGCCATTAGCACACGAAATTCACTTTTTTCCATTTTCGTTAAAATTCACGAGATCGTCTGCTTTCAATGCCTATAAAACGCAAACCAAAAAACGCAGCTTTCTCAAAATTTTACAGTCAGCTGTTAATCGATAACTGCTGACAGGAGCAGTGTTGTATTTAGAGCAGGTGCGCGGCAAATACAAAAAGTCACGGACTTATCAAACGACCCTCGTACGATATGCGCTGCTGTTGCTGCTTCTGCTGCTGCACTCACCTGAAAGCCATCGTAGGTCCAGGAGCCAAACTTCATCTCGCAACGTTGATCGTCGAAGGGGAACCAGGTGATGTCGATTTTGCACGTGGACTTGAAGATGCCGGGCGGCACGTAGAGGCAGCTGCCATTGTTTCGCACCACCACGTTGGTGGCATAGGTGCCGTCGAAGCCCTCGTCGGCGCTGCAAGCAAAGTTGCAACACATTACTTGGTAAGTAATGGCCAAGGTAACTAGACAATAATATATATGTACATATGTATGTGTGTAAGCACATTCGCTGTGCATGTAATTGCATGTGTGTATGTGGGTAGGGAGGGGGTGTTAGAAAACTAAAATGGTTACGTGTTGGTCACGTTGACGCATTTAATAGGAGGTCCCTCTTTTTACAGTCGGATTGCCGCAACGGCGCATATGGAAATTTATGTAGCATACTTTTGCGCATAAATCATTTCTGCACTGGCAGCTGCGCGCCGTGTGAACGCTCGCTGCGAGTTGCCGAGAACGCCCCAAGCGCGCGCGTGTGTGTGTGTGTGTGAGCGTATCTGCGTCACACTCGCATGCTGCTTGTCTGTGTGTGTGCGTTGGCACTGATTAATGATTAATCCATAGGCAATGCGCCGCTCGAGCTGCTTACGCTCATTTCTTATGGTTCAATTTTTACCGCTAGCAAACTAATTTAATATTTATTAATTATACCCAGCAAACTGAGTGGTTGGGTTGGGTATATCAGTGGAAGGACAGCGCGCTGCTGACAGTAACTGGAGCATGGTTACTTCTCTCTACTAGAATCCCCAATTTGACAATTATTTGACCAATCCATTGCATACTTTTAAGCGCGCATTTTTATTCGCCTTCAATTCGATATGCGACTGACAGCTCTTGAACACTTCCTTATTGTTGTATTGTGTAGCTTAATGTTGTTGTTGTTGTTGCTGTTTTTGTTATTGTTGCTGTTGTTGCTTTTGTTGTTGTTGTTGCAGCAGCATTCGACATATGTTTCTTTAATAAAAAGTCAAGCTAGAGGGTGCTCAACCAAAATGTCGCAGCTGTGAAATGTTTTGCCTTTTGTCATTATTATTTTTCATAATGCTCTGCACCCCAGCTCGCTTCACCCTCCATCTCTCTCTGTGCCTCGCCAGTGTCTTGCTCTGGTCATGTCAACAGTAAAATTATGATTCATTATGCCGGCGTGCCTTCTATTGTAGTCACATCATCAAAATCACAGCGACGCGACGAGAAGGAAGACCACAAGAAGGAGAAGCCAAAGGAGAGAAGGGACACGGCGACAATACACAAAAAGCTGAGAATGGATGTGGCTGGCGCTGCTCACATGCAAGTAGCCTATCATAAAATACTTATATTTATATAGACGAGAGAAGAGAAAGAGAGAGACTGTTGTTGGTGGCTTTTACAGCCTTTTGCCGGCATTGTTCTTGCTCAGGTTCCTTGCTGCTGCTGCTCTTGTTCTTTGGTCTTGTTCATGTTCTTGTTGTTATTGTTCGCATTATGTGTCCCTTTAAGAGCACCCCTCTTAATTGCACTTGTCCTGCTTCGGCTCCTTCTCCAGTTTCAGCTTCGTTCCTTCCCTTTTGTTCGGCCAAGTCATTTACTTTGTCATAAAACTTGCCCAAATACGCATTAAAATTTGTGCGTTTACTGCGTTGCCAGCTGCGGACAGACGTGTTGATACTCTGAGGTGGGTGCCCACTTTATTTGCCATAAACTAAAATGCCACTTACACAATTTTAAAGAGTGACTGCACAGCTGCATCACAATAGATTAGATGAGATGCCAGCAACGAGATTAGCAAGAGCAGCAACTTCCACTCTCAATCTCCCTCTCTGTCTGTGAATATATCGGCTGATGTACATATTGTTTTGATTGGGGAAGATCTACTGTGACCTTCTAGAATTGTTGTGCCCCTTGCTTTGCTTAGGGTTTTCTATGCATTCTTGGGTACCCTATACTCCTACGTTGCTACTAGTTAGTATATCATTCTCCTCATTTCCCTCACATAAGTTCTCAATACTTTAATAATGTAGTAACTTCGTCAAAGTTCCACTTCAACTTCCTCTTTTGTGCAGCGATAATGCGTTTAGTTTTGCTGCAAATTGGCAAACTTGTTCAGTGAACAGTCTTTACGCTGATTATATTATTGTTATTTTAATTAGTTTTTCTTTTTACAATTACAACCAAATACGTTTGATTGAAAGCATAATAGATACGTTTGGTGTTATGCAAGAGATAGAAAAACCACCACAAAGTATTTCGCTGAAGGCCATGTTGTGCCGTTACATATGTGTGTGTGTGTGTGTGTTTGTGTGTGTGTCTGCTCTGTGGTTCGTATTTGTTTTACCCACATGAAATGCAAAACACAACAGGATTCCGTGCTCGGGAACGGACAAAAGGCTGGTGCTATTTCAATAAAATTGATAACAAATAACAGCAAAAACGAGCCAAAAAAAGAAAGGACAAAAAAGAAAGAGGGGTGGTAGAGAGAGGGGGGTGAGAGGGACAGCGAGTGTGTGGCGAAAGGGGCAAAATGAAACGAATATGGTGTGGAACGTAAGCAAACAAATGGTAGCTCATAAACCTGAAAGGATTTTCGAAAATAAACACAATTTTCGTTATTATCAAAACGTTGCAAATGCAAATAAAATTATACGAATAAAGCAATAAAGAGCCGCAGCCACAAAGCCAACAACAGCAACTACAACAACAACAGCAGCACGAAGTCACCATAGGGTTTTATTGCAAAATTATAAAGCATTGTGGGCCCATAAAAACAGGGCGAAAAAAAAGAAGAAAAGAAAGAAAGAAAACCGAACCCCACACACATAAAGTGCAATTCAATTGAGTTATCTCACTGCTGTCTATCTCCCCTTTTCCCCCTCCCTATCTCTTACCCTTCTGCTGCTCATGCGAGACACCTTCGATAAGTAGCTGACAATCTGTGGAGCTGGTGAAGTGGAATCTTCAGTCTGCTTCCTGCTTAAGCGCATCACACTTCATGTGCGATATTAACTTTTTGTTTATCGTCTTGTAATCATTTTTACAGCTTGTCATCATTCTCAATTCTGCTCCACTCCCCCTCTCCCCTGCTGCTGCTTGGCCATAAAAGGCAGCAAGAGCCGAAAAGGTGCAGATATATGAGCCATTTGGGGGTCTGGCACCATAACTTATTGTAATTACGACGACTGCAGTTCAAATTTCCCACAGATACAGTGAGCAAGTGAGGGAGAAAGGGGCAAGGGGAGAAAGGTAGGTTATTTTGGGGGAAATTGTTTTGAGAAATGTGTGTGTGTTTGTGTGTGTGTGTGAGTGGGTCGTTATAATCACTTACCTGTTATACATGAGCACGTCCGGTTTCCACAAGCGATGCGGAGGGATGCGCAAATCGCGTACGCCGCCAAACTCACTGGAATTCCAGCGCAGATTCATATCGTTCCATTCCTGGGGAAAATGGAAAAATGTTAAAACAATAAACATCAATGAGAAATGAACGAAACAAACGAAACAAACGAGAAGGCAAGCTGAGCTGCTGCGCCTTTGCTTTTGCCTTTGTCTTTGTCTTTGTCTTGTGGCGCAAACATTCCCGTTGACAATGCCGAGCCTGGGTAAAGATTGTTGTCGTTGATGCTCGACTTAATTAATTACAGGCGTACCCCCCTGCTGCGGACAAGGGGTGGCCCAGTTGGCAATCTGAAAGTGGCAGCGCCTTTTGACTTTCCTCTCCCTGTCTCTCTCTCCTCCTCTCTGTCTGATCATAAATTAAAGTTAACACTGCAAAATTGTACCCGAGAGTCGCATACGACATTCTGTTTTGCTTATCTCTGTTTGTTTTGTGCTCAGCAACGAAAGATTTATGATACAAGAAGGTTATGTAACAATTAGAAAATGTTATAAGATATGTATGTGGCATGGCCAACTTGCAACTACCATCGCACATATGTACAGATGAGGCAGATCTATCATTGTGCAGAGCACGACAGAGAACTATTCATGGCATCAAAAGCTATTAGGCTCTTACTCTCTTTTTCTGCAATGCTGCTGCTCTTCTGCTTTCCTGCTCTACTGGTTTCCCTTTCTCCTTCTCATTATTGCCTCTCACTTCCTCCTTGACCCTCCTTGGCACCTTGACGTGTTATTAATAAGCCACATATCAATTAGCCATGACCAAACAGTTCCACAGCTTTGCTATACTTCCCACACTCTGGTCTCTCTTTCTTTCTCCCTCTTTCTCTCTTTGTATAGGTGCCCTAATCATCAATCATCGTTAAGTGCGCATTTATGGCTAGCTGAGCTGAGCGTGTTACTGCGTGGGTGTGTGTGTGTGCGTAGCTCAAGGCAACTAGTTGTCGTTGGTCGTTGCCGTTGAAGTCGTTACTATCCGCCGCCGCTTAACGTAATTAAATTTGTTGCTTTTGCGACACTTAAGGCGATTAACGAGAACGCATCGATTCCCAATCCGATTCCGACTACGATTCCTCTTTAGAGCACAAAAGAGGCGTCGGAAGAGAGCAAAGAGTGGCAGCATTCACGTTTGCATTTGATCGCATCGATTAATCAAATGAAAGTGGCAATTGCCAGCCCCATTTTCACCTAACTCAGCTCAGGTTCTCCCATTACAGTTTGATTATTATTATTGCACGTATTAATCATGTTTCTATAAATGGACATTCCTTCCCCCTCCCTTACCAGCTCTCTTCTTGACTGACAAAAGAATATTGAATTAGTTTGATTGAGGATCTTAATTGTTCGCTTGAGTTGGCTAGACAGAATATCCATTTGCAGCACAATGTGTAGGCAATGCCTCTGCACTGCTTAAATAATATTATTTATTACTAGTTTATTTATAAATTTATAATCAATGTGAATCTAGCATTGCTTTTGTTCTAGAATAAACGATTCTTGTGTGGAGAGTGATCTTTATAACCTTGCAGTGGAGTAAATTTTGGCCAGGAGTTCGCAATGCACCTAAGCAGACATGTTCGAGTCTTTGAGGTAAATATAATATATATTTTGTTCTGACACAGTATCTAAAGGGAAGTCGAACTAGCCATTTCAGATTTCCTGTCTGTTTATCTGTCACATCTGCCTGTCTGTCTACCTGTTCGTCTGCTTGTCTGTCCGTCTGTCTCTCTGTTAAAACTTAAACTAGTCCTTTAGTTTTGAAGCTCTCTTTATGAAACTCGCCACACATGCTTCTTATTGCTGCACGCTGTAAATAAGTCGGAACAAGCCAAAACGCATCGATATATCGTATGGCTGCCATACAAACTATCGGCTGATTTTTGTTATTTGTCAAGATATTGCACTCAAATTTACTACATTCTATTTTTACTTTATAAATAATATGTATTTAAATTTCATAAGAATCGGACCACGAGAACATATAGCTGCCATAGTAAGAATCGACCTAAATGAAGTTTTTTTTAGGAAAACAAGCTTTGATTTTGAAAATAACTTCACTTAGAGACGTATTCAATATGAATAAACCTAATAGCAGTCAACTGTTCACCAATTAATTTATATTAAATATTTATTTACAAATATAAAAACAATCGCAAGAGATAAGAGCCTGCAAAGGCATAAAATTTAAGGCCTAGTTGCAGTTGATATTTATAACTCTGCTTTGAATAATGTGAAATACTATACAATATGTCAGTTTACATTCTTTTGTTCTAAGGCTTTTTCCCCAAGCAATTACTTTGCCACATAAAATTTCTTTATTGCAATTTTCTCAACTCTGCTGAGTTGAATTGAAGCAGAAGCTGTCAATAAATAAATAAAATGATATGAGTACAATAAATGCAATAAATAATTTTCATATATCTTTTCTCTTGCTATCTGTGTGTGGCTGCCTAGCCTTCGCTCTCACTCTCTGTCTCTCTTTCCTCTTCTCTCTCTTTTTCCCTTTATTGCAAAGAAACTCTAGCGAACATGAGCAAAATTTTAATTATGCTTCGAATTTGGATAATTGATTGAAAATGTGTCTGACTCCTGCAATTTCCGAAGGCACTTTCGGCTGCTCCCATTACAGTCTGTCTCTCTATCTCTCTGTGTATTTGTGTGTGTGTGTGCCACCGTAGCTGTGGCAAGTGGGTTGCAGTGTGTTTTTGGTATTCATTGCTGGCCTTTTTGGCGGCTGCTCGTGACATTTCAATTAAAAACGATACACATCACTCGAGCCTTGCCCCCGTTTGTAATGTTTTGCCGCCAGTTGCAGCTGGCATTGTGGCATGTTGCACGTTGCACAAGCTGCGGACAGGCAGAACATGCTGGCTAATTTGGCCGTCGCTTGATTTGCCAAATTATTTTGCAATTTCTGCAGCTGCTGCAATAAGAAAATGAAGAAAACGTTGCAACTTTACTGCCAGATTTTTCAGCACAGGCAGCAGGGGCAGCTGCCACAAGCAAGTGGCATGGCAAGCCTACATAACAGCCTGGCGGCAGCTTCTTGCTGGTTGCCATTAGGCGCTGCTCCTCAACTTATTTGGCAACTTGAGGTAGCCCTGTCTGCCGCCGCTTCTCTCTCTACTTCTCTACTTCTCTCTCCTTCTCTCTCTGTGTCTCTCTTGCTGTTTCTCTCACTCTTGTTGCCTTGTTTTTTTGACAAATTGCGGCAATTTCATTTGTTGCACTGCGTGAATTGAGGCCCAGTCAAATTTATTGCCCCAAAGGCAACAAATCTCTCACGGGCTTAGACTCATGTGTGCTGCCACAAAAGCCACAATCATGTCTGCCTCGCTCTCCCTCTCTCTCCCTCTCAGTTTCTCACTCTTACTGTCTCCCCTCTCTCTTTCTCTTTCTCTTTGCTTATTATTTTATGTTTGTCTAAAGACTTTAGAGCGCATTTCGCGTCTTCCTTCTCCCTTCAGTCGCTTCTCTTTTGAGACTCTTGTGCCGCGTTTACTTACCAATTTCAGCCATATATTTGTGATGAGCAGCTGATTTTTTTCATCCTGAAATGAAACAGAAATTAAAAGCGAACATTAGTAATGCTAAGTACTGTAGACAATAACAAGAAGCTCAAGAAGATGAAGAAGAAGTCGAAGAAGACGCAGAAGATGAAGAAGAACATGCGCCACATTGAATTCGATTGCTGTTTGATGTCGCATTTGAATACACAAAGGAGCCCAGTCTCTCTCCCTCTCTTTCTCTCTTTCCCTCTCTCTCTCTCTCTCTCTGTCTCTCTCCCCTCTTACTCCCACTCTTCTTCCCTCTCCCACTCCTTTCTCTCTCTGCCACACAAGCTAAACCAATAAACAGACAATTCAAATAAATTTTGATGGCAAATCAAAAGAAATTGCTATACCCGCCACACCCAACGCCCCCTCTGTCCCCCATCCCTCTGCAAGTGCGGCACCTGGCAACAATGGCAAACGGAATTAGTTTGTGCCGCACAAGCACAAACTAAACAATTTACTTAGCCAAGTTGCTGGGCAATCGAAGTGAAGTCGAAATTATAAAACAAAACTGCCTTGAATTTTGCGCTACTTGTGGCAACAAATATACTACAAAAATGCTACATAAATACTGCAAAAATACTAAAAAAAATACCAAAATTATGCTATATATACTTTGTGCTGCATTCATTGCTTTGGATGCTTGAGTGTGAATAATGCGAATGCTGCTTAATGAATACTTATATTTCAAATTGAATGAATTATCATTCAGTTATGTATACGCCCCGTTGGCCGCATTCAAAGCACTGAACAAACAAGGCAACAGCAAGGGCGGAGTGGTGAATCGCAAGAGGGGGGAATGAAAGAGAGAGGGAGAGGTTGGGAGAGGGAGACAGCGAGAGAGGAAGCTGTCATTGGCAGAGCCAGTGCCAGAGACTGAGCTGAAATGATGTTCTCATTATTGTCAGAAGTTGCTACTTCTTGTCTGCCGTTGCTGCTGTTGCCCACGCGCTCATTTGTTGTTGCTCATTAAAGAACGGAAATCAAAATAGACAATGAGCTGGCTAAATTGCATTTGAGGCGTTCTTGCTTGGCTTATTCATTTAGCCCAAGCCAGCGTGCTTCGTATTTACACGCCATTTTCATATTCAAACTGTTGACAGTTCTACTGGGCAGTGTTGTTGGTGCTGTAGTTGTTGTTTGTGTGGCTGTTGTTGTCGCTGTTGTTGCTGTTGTTGTTGCTGTTGCTGCTCTTGTTGTTGTTGTTACTGCTCTTGTTGTTATTGCTGCTACTGTTGTTGGCATATTTATGTAGCGCAATGATTAACATATAAATTAAAAATGAATCCGTCGGAAGTGACGCTTTTGCTTGACACCGCCGCTGCCGTTGCCCGTGCCACGTGCCCCGCATCAAAAGTTGTTTGGTCCAGTTGTGCGCTCCCTCTCGCTCCTTCTCATGCCTTCTCAAGCGCCGCGAGCCAAAGCAGAGTCCAAAAATACGAGTACGAGTGAAGCAGTGTGGCAAATCCGTATCCGAAACCAAAAACCGAAACAGGCAACTGGCCAATTGCAGGATTCTCTCAGTGTCTTTCACTACGCCCCTCTCTCCAACCCCCTCTCTCTATCCCTCTCTCTCCACCTCATTCCTCTCTCCCCTTCTCTGTCTCTGATTCCGTTGGATTCTCGGATTTTTGGCATACATTTTACGTACGTTTTCGGTAACAATGTTTGACCTTTTGGCTTATTAGGGTTTTTCTCTCGGCCGACAGAACGAGGGCATTTTGTGGCCAAAAGCCAATTTGTAAGTGGCAACAACAGAAATCGACAAAACTGGTCAGAGCAAGAGAGCAAGAGAGAGAGGGGGAGAGAGATGGGGCAGGGACTGTTTAGGTGACGAATGTGTGCTTGCGGTCGGTTAAATGGCAAACTAAAAGCGCTGCTACCCTCAAAACAGGAAATCAAACCCAGCAGCAGCAGCAGCAGCAGCAAACAGAAGCAGCAACAACAACAACGAGTGCGGCGACAGCAAAACTGTTTAAAGACGGAAGTCTGCGCTGTCCCCCCGCTCCCCTTTGTTTGCCTTCTGCCCCTGCAAGGCTGGAGTAGGAAATTGTGCAAGATTTGTTGTAAATTGTAGAAAGATACAGTGCCTGCCTTAAAGCATGGCCCCAAAAAGAAAACCCTTATCATTTGCTACGCTCAATAGCACACACACTAAGGCACAAACACACACACACACACACACAAACAGACATACACACACTCACGGCAAATGACCGCAAAGGCAAAGAAAATTGGCAACTGAATTAGATGAACTTGTTGGTGAAAGGAGGGAGGGGGGGGAAGGTGACTGCAACTGAGGTGCGATGAAGTGAGGTGAACCGAAATGCAGTTGCAATTGCAGCCTCACATTGTGTGAGTGTGTGTGTAAGAGAGCTGCATGAATGTGTGCGTACTTCACAGTAATATACTGCACTCATTTTCATGCCACATTCATTTCTTATTTTACAAGTATTCATTAGGCTTAGACTTTGCTTGCTGTGATTGAGACCCTTTTTGAAATGAGTACACTAATGTGAATGTAAGTGAATGAGTACATTGAATATTATTATGAAATGAGTCAATTGATGTGAACAATGAAGGGGAGGGAATGAAGTGGAAGGAGAGAAAGAACTTTTGACTTATGGTTGGCAAAGAGTATTGATCTAGTTATCACATATAGGTTTATCATATATATGTATATGCTATGTATATGTATGTATACTGTATCATTCACTGTACAGTACTGTGACTGTCACTTAAACTACTACTATACTGCATTTATATAATGACTTTACCTAGCACTTATACCTAGAACCTTTGCTCTACAAAATTTCTGTACTAACTATGTGAATGAGTAAACTAGTAATTCACAAGGCAGGGAACATTCACTCACACTCTTTGCAAGTGAATACATTCAATTTTCTTCATTGATCATTCATTTGCTGTTTACTATGCATTCATGCAGGTGTCTATTGTGTGTGTGTGTGCGTGTGTTTGAGTTGATATTTCCTTTTCAAAGCATTCGCACAAAAATTGCTTGAAATGATGCCCCGCAAGCATAGCGTAGCATAGGCAGGCAAAGATTGATAGCTAGAAGAAGAAGTTCGTATATAGTAGTATATGCATATATATAGTAGTATTTAGTAGTATAATATATATACTAAATAATATAAAGCAAATACTAGATGAAGATCTATCACTCTCCCTTCTTCTCTTTCCTCTTATCTGCAGGTAACTACTAGGTACTTCTCTCTCTCTCTTCCACTCTCTCCCTATCACTCTCTTCTGCTCTTTCAACCTAACTGCAGGGTAACTGGCAGTCACTCTCTCACGGTCTCTTCCTCTCCCTCTCTCTCTCTCTCTCTCTCCTGCTCAACACTTTTCGGGCACTTCGGTCATTTGTTGCTCCCCATTGGAAAGTAATTCGAAGTGATTCGATTGGTTCGCATTAAACGTAAAGATACATTGGGCGGATATTATCGCTTACAGCAGCAACAACAGCTACAACAACAGCAACAACAGCAACAACAGTAGCAACAGCAGCAGCAATAACAACAATAACATTATCAGAATGAAAATAATCATTGACAATTGTCATTACAACATAATACTTGTGTATGCGGGCTTGCCTCGCTTCCTTCTCTCCCTCCCCCTCTCTCTCTGTGTGTTTGGTTGTTATGAGTGAGTGTGTGTGTGTGTGTCTCTCATGTGTGCTTGTCTGTGCATCTTGTGTGCGCGTGTGCGTGTCCCCCTGGTTTAATAGTCGCTCGTCGGTTATGAGTTTATGTCTCTGATTGTGCCATGATTATCAATCAATTTTTTCTGCCTGCCTTGTCAGTTTTTATTGTTGTGCTCAGCGCTGTTCTTTTCCCCGGCTAAATGGATGTCATTTGTCATGTGCAGAGCCCCCCTTCCCCAACCCTTCTTGCTGCAGCCCTTCTGCACTCTACTCCCTTTTCACATTTTCACCTTTTGTCTTAACAATCAGCGCTGAATTTGTTTTGCTTTTTGTCAGACGATGACCGATTTGCTATATGTATTGAGTGAGTATGTGGGAGTGTATGTGCATGTGTGTGGGTGTGTGTGTGTATGTGTGTCACATTATCAGTTGCTTCTAATTACAGTTAGACTGCTGCAATCAGCAGTGCAGAAAGCAGAGAAAATCCTTAAAGAAAGCTACATTCGGCACGCAGAAGGTCTTATACCCTTGCAGCTTCTTATATCCCACGATTGTTCCTATACTACTTATATATAATGCTGCAGAATTGAATTGTAGCTTCCTTTTCTTCTACTTTTAATACTTCTTGACTTATCCTACGCATAATTGGATAACTTTTGCAAGCATTCTCGTTATCAAGCTGCTGAAAATAGAAACACCAATTCGAAGAAGGTTGGGATTGACTTGTGGGAATTACCCAAGCTCCACTTTTGTGTTCTGCTGATGCGTAGGTTGCAACAACAGCTCGTAATGGTGCACGTAATGGATCTCCCCCTTTTGGCTCACTGACAATTCTCACTCGAAATGAAAATTTCCTCTTAGGATTCTGTGGTACTCACTTGGCAGGTGTATATTCTGTGCCAGAAATAGAAAATGCGTTTCAATGGAACTCTTAAAGGATTTGTATTTTAAGTCGGCCTAGCAGAGTTCTGGAAATTGTTCACCATTTTGCTGGAAGCAAAAATCGAGTGTGTGCCATGTGTGTGTGTATTTCAAAGAGAGCTGTGTTGGAGGCAGTTGCAGAGCCCACAAAAGGTGGAGAGGTGGTGCTACTTGTATTGTTGAATTTTGCCTGAGCTTTGCTTCCCTTTTTGCATGCAGCTTAAAAGTAGGCAACGCTTGTTTTCTAGGTCTAAGCTGACTTTCATCTTGTGAGAGTGCAAAGGTATTTTTGAATTTGTGTGTGACTTCATCGCATATAACAGAGGCATATTTTGCTTTTAATTGGTATTTTCATCCAATTTATTTTTTTGACAGAAGTCTGGGCACAGCAAGCAGCGCAATCGATATGCAGCAAGCAGTGTATGTATGAAGAGTTTCCACTGTGATCTCACTTTATGACTTCAAATAATATAATATAATATAATCTGTTCGAACAGAAGATAAACAAGATTTCAAATTTCGAATTCCCCATAGTGCACTGCTTCACATTTCAAATTCCCCACAGTGCACTGCTTGCGCCGAGCTTGGCTTTCTTTAAGGTGGCGCTTAAAACTATGCTATGATTTTCACATTCCCCGTTTTTCTTATTTAAACTTTCTTCTCTCTCTCTCTTTAGTTTGTACTGTGTGTGCTGCCACAAATTTTACATAATGCCCATTGCCGTTGCCACAATGAGGCAACTGCAGCTGCAACTGCAACTGATTTGCAGCCTCGACTTGGTCAAGTCACGTTACGCCCCCGTTGGCCTTGTAGCTCAGCTAAGAATGAGCAAGAAAAGTAGAAACGCGTGCCACGCACACACAGTAGCAGGGGGTGCAGAAGCGGCAGGCGGGGGCAGACGAGTGACAGAGCGTGCAAGCGTGGGCAGTAGACAAAGAATAAGAGGGAGACTGAGTGTGGGGGAGGTGGTCAGGGGGGAAATTCATTGCCATTGCCACGAGTATCAAATGCAGTTTTTAAATCACAAACTCGCAACACGCAGCACAGACTGCGTCGTTGTTGCCATTGACATTGCTGCTGCTGCTGCTAAAGTAAAAGTTGTGCGCTCTCTTTTACTCCCCTTTCTCCTTCTCTCCCACTCTCTGTGCATCTCTCTTGCTTGCTAGTTCCGTTTTATTTTGCTTTTTTCACATTTTTATTGCCATTTCTTTGGCATTTCGTGCTGGGTGATAAGTTTTCTTCAAAGGAAATTAAAAGCGAAACGAGCAGGCAACCATTTGCTGTGCGTATGAGCGTGTGTGTGAGGGTGTGCGGGTGTGTGTGTGTGTGTGTGTATGTTGCTTGCACATTTCCGTTGTGTGACATTTGCCTTCACCTTGACTGGGTCGAGTTCACAGCCTCCCCTTGCCACACTCCTTCCTTCCCTTGCTGCCCATTAATGCCACTGTATGTGAGTGTGCGTGTGTGTGAGTGTGCGTGTGTGTGTGCGTGTGTGTGTAAGCAGCTGATATAGCAACACAAGCCGGCGATAAAAGTTGCTTATTGGAAAAGTTGTGCGCGGCAGCTTTAAAGCCAATTGGCAGACGCTGCTGCCGCGCGCTGCTCGCTGATAAATGGCCAGCGATTTAATGTCCGACTTGCCACATACTTACACACACACGCACACACACACACGCACATTGAGTGTTTATATGTGCTGGCAAAGCATTGTGGCCACAATGCAAATCAAAGGCAATGGCAACGATGGCGACAGGCCGCGGCTTTATTCACGGACAGCGGCGGCGAAAGAGAATAGAGAAATTAGTATTGTTCTAGCGGGTGTGCATACGTATGCATGCATGCATGCATGCGTGTGTGTGTGTGTGTGCGTGTGTTTATAAACAATCAAGGAGCTCAACGTGAGCGTCGAGCGACGAGCTTCGCTTTAAGCTCACGTGCCCGTTTGCTTTGTTTTACAATTGTCTGCGCAAACACGGGACGATGCGAAAAAAGTGCGCTAAGTGGAGCAACAGCAGCAGCAGCAGCAGCATAACGTTGAACCAACAGCACGAGAAAAGGCTGCAGAGAGGGGGGAGAGGTGAGCAGCAACAAGAGCAGAAACCACGAGAGCAGCAAACACAGCAGCAGCAGCAGCAGAGGCAGCAGCAGCAGTCGAAGCCAACGAAACAACAAACAAACCAAGCCACAAGCAACGCAGCAAAGAGTTGCAGGGGAAGGGAAGAACGGGGCAGGGGGAAAAAGGGGTAGCTAGGTGAGTGGGGGGAAACAGTTAGCAAGCTTTTTCACTCGCGCGTCACACTCGCTCGCTTGCTCAGCTGCTTTGGACGACGTTAATTGAATGAAACTAAGTGTGTTTATGCGTGTCTGTGTCCCACTGTGCGTTCGTATGTGTATGTGTATGTTTGTGTGTGTGTGTGTTGGCGCTTGTTTGCTTGCGTGTCTGTGAATGCGAGTGTGTCAGCATTGCTTCATTTAAAAATAGCTTCCTTTGTTTATGCTGCTCACCTATTTGGATTGCATGAGCTGCACACACGCACACACACACACACACACAGTCAAACACAGGCACGCACACCTACACGCACGCACACACACCACGCTGCACTGCAAGCATGTCACTTGATTCGATTAGACCAACTAAATGCAACAAAGCAAAGGAATCCTTCCACAAAAATTTACAAAATTGGACAAATTAGCTTTGTCAGCTTTGTTTGTTCTTTGGGTACAGCAATTAATTAAAGCAGTTAACTGCAGCTTTCATAATTGTGCAAAAGGCAGAGGTACAAGGCATTCCTACTGCATTTGAGGTTCAACAACAAACTTTTCTGTCACATTTTACTGTGTGGTTTTCACATATTTTCGGAACAATGTTGCGTATGCGTAGTTTCAAATTTGTTATTCATTTCATTTTATTTGCAGAAAGTTACAAACGGAACTCACTGAGCACAGCAAGCAGTTTAACCACAAATCAGCAAGCAGTGCCACTCTGTCTCTTTATTTCCTTTAATGCGCCGCTTGAAAGTATGCAATGGCTTTCGTCAGTATGCAATCAAATAAAAATTATTCTAATTACTCGCGATTGTTTTTAAATTTGAGCTGCAAACAAGCAACAAATTCTTAATCAATTAAATTTATTTACACTGCAGCACACTTAAATTATATTATAAGTTGCTGAAGCACCCCAATCTACCACATTTGCACCTTTTCCTTGCTGTATTTATAGCATAAATAAATTCCTATTCTTATTTGTCATTTTGAGAAAACTTAATATTGTTTTTCAATATTGTTTTTTTTTTTTTTTTTAAATTATTTTAAACAATTTTTGTTAAGTTTATTTTTGTATTATATTGGTTTATCTTTATTTCCATTTATTTATTTGTTTTTATATGATAAATAATAATTATTTAATTCCAAGTCGACAGTCGACTTAGTTGACGTTCAATAAATAAGCCACAGTAAGCCTTTCACTCTGCTTACCGCAATGGAGACTCGAAAGTATTAACTTGCGATTTATTATTAATAACGTTAAGCAGCAACAACAATTTCAATTGATGCTGTAGTGGAGTTTGTGTTGCAGTGCGTGCGCAATGTAGTTGAAAATATTTTTATTACATTTAATTGCGTTTCGAGTGGCTTCGCAGGAAAAAAACTAATTAAATGCGGTAAGGCTAATGTGAGAGGCAGGCAGCGAGAGAGAGAGAGAGAGATTGGCAGTGGGTAAGAGGAATGAGGTGGAGAGGGGAAGAAGGAGCTGAGGAAGGTGGTGGGGCTGGTCAGAGTGCACTGACGCAGACATAATGTTCGACAGTTTTTTGCTCAATCATTTGAATCAGTTGATCCATTCGAATTGTGGCAACCTGAACTCCTTCTCCCCCTTAGAGGGGGGGCACATTTAATTAAACACGGCGGCCATGGCCAGCGAGGACGATTAACGAGAGAAGCCGAACTGGCTTATTTATTTATTTTAATTGAATTGCATTTAATTTAATTTATTTGCCGCCACTGCAAAATGCAAATGCGAGTGTCGAAGGATTCGGCCAGAGCACCCCCTTTCCACAGGGTGAACTTTAACCCCATGTGGCCACATTGATTGCGCAATTATGCACTAAATTAAAAGCTCCCACACGCACGCACACACTGTCCCCCCTCCTCTATCTGTCTCTCTCTCTTTCTGCCTGTGTGTGTGTGTGTTGTGAATTTCCATAGTTAGCAGTTCAAATTGTTGAGCAAATTTGTCAAAAAAAAAGGGGAAACTGGGCAAAATAAATAAAAAAAAACTTTCAAATTGCGAAACGAACTAAAAACAAAACAATGAGAGGCAGTGAAGGGGCAGGGGGCGTGGAGGCGTGGCAGCGGAATGCTCGACTGGCAGAAATGATTGTTTTTCGTAGGAACTGAAAATGCATTTTCGGGGGCAAAACGAAAGACAGAACTGCGTAGAGGAAGATGGGGCACTGAGAGAGAGGAACCTGGTGGTGAGGGGTGTGTGTGTATGCGGGGGGAGAAAGGGGAGGGGGGCGAGGTTGGAATGTGTGTGTTTTGTGTGGCTATTGTAAAAGTTTGTTGCTTGTTTTGTGGCACTGCATAAAATTAATGCATGCAAAATTCAACAGACGAGAGAATAGAACAGAAAGAGAGCAGGAGAGAGAAGAAGGGAGAGAGAGAGAGAGGTAAGGAGAGAGGGAATAGTGCAGAGTGTCGAGTGCAGAGCAGCGTGGCGGGGTCAGCAGTTCGCCGCACGTACATGTTGGCATTGGTGATAAATATTTTGTAAAGTGGCCCGCATTTTGTTTAGCGTCAAATGCAATTTAAAATGAGCGCAAAACAAAGCGAGGCGTGGCCAACTATAGAAAGAGAGAGCGATACACAAAGTGAAAGAGATAGAGCGAGAGAGAGTTAGAGAAAAGAAGTGGGATGCTGGCGTGTGGGCAGCGCTTTGGCTGACTGCAACTCAACAATTAATTAGAACACTGAACAAACCGCACACATGCGGGCGCACGGGGCGTATGATGATCGGACTAAGGCGGGGCTGGGCTGGAAGGGTATGTCGTGGACTGACCACGGCGGCGTTGCACTATCGCCAAACTGAACGCAACCGCAACAGCCACTATGCCCTGTATCCTCCTCTAACTCCTCCCGTTCCCCTCTGCTCTGTGTTTGCATTTGATATTAAAATTGGTCGCTTGCTTAATTTGAAATTCGCATATCATTTTAAGCTTTGACGTTGAGTGTTTTTTCTGCTTTTTTGTAATTAGAAAGCAAGGCAGAGAGAAGGAGAAAGGAAGGGAGAGAGGAAGAGCAAATGTGCAAAAGCGCAGGCAAACAAAATAAATTTCAAAACAAACTTCGAATTGAGGCGAGTTGGGCGAGTTTTGAGTTTCGCCCTTAATTGCTGCAGCACTGAAAGGCAGTCACTCGCGCTCCCCCTCCCTCTTTCCCACTTTCTCTCTCTTTCTCTCTGTCTCCCTTGCCTTCATTGTCTGCTGCCTTAACACATTGTTGTCATGCGGCATTTTCATTAGAGTTTATTTTTTTGCCTTTGCGGGCATTAAATAAATGACATAAATAATCGAATGGCTTTTTAAGCGTTTATGCGAATGGCATGTAATTAATTAATGATATTTTCAGCTCTTTATGCGCCACACGCCTCGACAGATGCATGCCCTGTAATGATAGGAAGTGGGGTAGGGTGGAAGAGGGAGTGGGAGAGGGAGAGAGAGAGGGAGCTTCGAGTGTCAGCCACACAAACTGCTAAGCTCATTGAAACCTTTCTTCAGCTAGGCATATCAGCTAGATCTGTATCCTCTGTCAATATATAACATATACTTTTTAGATCCACAATATACGAGGGTCGTTTGATAAGTCCGTGACTTTTTGTATTTGCCGCGCACCTGCTCTAAATACAACACTGCTCCTGTCAGCAGTTATCGATTAACAGCTGACTGTAAAATTTTGAGAAAGCTGCGTTTTTTGGTTTGCGTTTTATAGGCATTGAAAGCAGACGATCTCGTGAATTTTAACGAAAATGGAAAAAAGTGAATTTCGTGTCAGCATGGCAAAATTTCATAAATTGGGCTACGAACTGCTACCCCATCCAGCATATTCTCCAGATTTAGCCCCCTGTGACTATTTTTTGTTTCCAAACATGAAGAAATGGCTCGGCGGTAAGAGATTCGGGTCAAATGAAGAGAAACACAGAAACAAACGACTATTTTGAGGGCCTTGAGAAAACCTATTATTTGGAAGGAATAAAAAAATTGGAAAAACGCTGGACTAAATGTATAGAGCTAAAAGGAGATTATGTTGAGAAATAAAACGCTTCTTTGACGAAAAAAATATATTTTATTCAAAAAGTCACGGACTTATCAAACGACCCTCGTATATAACATATGCAATATATACAATATATCTAATATAAGCGATTTATATAATAAATTTGCATATATCTACTCCAAGACTGTCTTGACTTTGACTTTCTATTCCAGTGTTTAATTTAAACATTTATTATTTTCATTTAATTTCTGTTATCTATACTTTTTTAGTTGGTAACTCTACTTTGCATCTATATACCATATATATATAATTATATGTTAAACACATCATATAGTCAACAGTCAATTTTTAATGCTTACCGTTGCTTACGTGGTATCTTTTTGATTACACTTATTAAAGCTTGATCGAGTTGATTTCAACTTTTTGTTCGCCTCGGTCAGTTAAGTAAACAAGCAAACAAACAAACAACACGCCCATTGGCAATTGGCTATGACAACAACAACAACAATAACAGCGAGAACAACAACAGCAACAACAAGAAAAAGAAGAACAACAGCGATGTGAACAACAGCAACAGAGAATGGCGTAAATTGAACACGAAATTGGCGCACATGTGAAACAAAAGTGCTGTTAATAAGCTGCACACACCAACACACACACACACACATACACAATCGTAAGCTTAACATACGAGTGTTGACTGATAAGTAGCTGCCATTGCAAACTGCAGAGCTGCATGGACTGCACTATACCCTGTAAAGTATCAACTACATTCAGTTGCAAAAGCAAAGTAAATAGAATAAGACAAATTTTTTATACAAATATATAACAACTATACACCCTACTGGCAGCAGCTGTCCTGTACAGGGTACACACAAGTTGAGTGCATAAAAATTATTAAATCAAATGCGTCGCTCGCCGTTTTACGGCCAAGTGAAGTGGCCAAGTAGCCTGCGGTTGCTTTATTTCAGTTCCTCCTCGGGTATTTGCGTAATTTATGGGCGGCAAGCGGGGGGCGTGGTCGAGATCATATACAACTGACCAGCTGGCATGCATCCACAAGCGGGTATCCACCTTACTATGTCTGTGCGTGTGTGTGTGTGAGTGCGTAGAGCTGGTCAACAAAATGCGTAGCATACTTATCAGCGCCGGCTGCGTGCGTGCTTTAATAATGACCAGTGTGCCCGAGTCTAGCAAGCGGTAGGTCAGAGGGGGAAGGGTATGTCGGTTAGTAAGTGAGAGAGTGACAGCAATACAATGTGCGAGCAGTACAGCACTAGAGCTAGTCTAGCAGACAGCGCAGACAAGTGCATATGGCAAACAGATTCGACTCGTCTCCAACCTACGCAATTCCACTTGAAGTGGGCGTGCAACAATAGGGCGTGGCATGACAGACAGACAAGGGGGGGGGCACATTGCGTGCCTGTGTTTGCTATTTGTTTGCTGCGTTGTAATTTGATATGCCAAAGTTTTTCGACACTTGGCGAAACATATTTCAGCGACGTGCCTTCATTCATATTTAATTGTTTTAATGGTAGGCCAGCCCACTCACTCACGCACACACACACACACACACACACACACACACAGAGAGCGAGAGTGGGCGACAAATGTCAGCCATTTGCCGTACACACCGCACGCACCGCACCGCACGGCGGCCACAAAACGAAAACAAGTGAAAAACTGGCGCGATTATGAATTCATATGGCACAAGCCAACTGGCAATTAAATGCCAAGCGGACAGCTGGACAGCCGGACAAGCGGACAAGCGGACAAGCGGACAGACGGACAGCCAAACAGCTCGAAGCAACAGACACGAGACATGGCAACAATTCGTTATCATTTTAATATTTATACAACGCAAGGCGAGAGAGATGTGGCAAAGGGAGGCAAGTGAAGGCAAAGGGGAAGCAAGGGGAGTCAAGGGGAGCGGCGGCACATCCTCCACTTGTTACGCCAGCTCTGGCCTCTGTGAAATCATTGCGATTATCATCTGACTTGCCCGCTGATTATCGTGAATTATTCATGCTGTTTTTAAACAACGCAGCGTGTCAGCTTCAAATGGATCAGACAGACAGACTGACTGACTGACTGACTGACAGTATGTTGTGTGTGGGAAACATGTTGCCAATGTTTTCATTTTTCGTGTCTAACGAGTTCAAAAGGTTTTACTGAGAACTTCTGTGTGAATTAAGCGAAGTTAAAAGCATTTCTATTAGCCTTATCGGCATGCCAAGAGCATTAAAATGCTATAAACTATTCGCGAAAAGAGATAAGCCAAGCCAAAAGCGAAAGAAGTGCTGTCAATTTGAATAAAGAGCGTAGACAGTGTACTGCATGTAAGTACAATTCGTTGAATGTGTAAGCAAGACTACACTGAGAGAAGAGACAGGTTATTTTGTAGCTAAGATTGCATTGAGATGATCAGCAAACTGGAGTTGCACAGCGCACTCAGTCAGCTTACTTTAGTCTATCTTTAAAGCCTTGCGACGTACTTAGGTGATGTGTCCGACCAAATATAGTATTTATTCGTTCAACAGGAGAGTCGGAGGAGCTATATTTGTCTGTCTTGGCTAGTGATGCTGAGCAAGAATATATATATATTCTATAATGTCTGTCTCGTCTCCTCTTTTGAACATTTTCACTGGTCGAAGGGTATAAAAAATTATTACAACTGCCAATGAATTAATATTCAATTCTGCACTGTTATTTATAACAAGTAAAAGAAGGTTAGCTCTTCTTTCTGCCAGTTTTTTCTTTCTTTCTTTTCTCCCAGTGTATTCACACACGGCACTGTTGGCAGTGTTGTGCTTTCATGCTCAGCTTGCGGCAAAGCATTGCGAGTTATCTTTGCGGAGTGAACAATTACTTTAAATTGTCACTCAAAGTCAGATATTGTGTGTGGCGGTGTGTGTGCCAGCTTGCCTATGTGTGTGCTCCAGTGCGTGTGTGCCAGTATGTGTGTTTGTGTGACTGTGTGTGTGTGTGTCTGTGTGCTGCCAGCTGAATAACTGTGTGTGCTGGAACAATTACACGCATTGCGAGCATGTGCAGCAGCAGTGCCCACACAAGCCACACACACACACACAAACACACACAAGCACACACACTCATGCATACTAGCACACACACACACACTGGCACACAGGGGCAGTTATGGAAGAACAAACATTAGTTTTACTAAACATAAACGCTTCTATTTTGTCACATAAAGTGTCAACCGTTGACAGTCTCAACTTGGCACAATTTACGACATACGCCGGGGTTGGACCCCGTGCAGACCGTAAACCGAAGACCATGAACCCCTCTATCTCCGCACTCTATCTCCCTGCTCCCCTCCCCTTTTCTGCCCTTCTCCTGCTACCTTCGCTTGCTCTCTTCAATCTGCTGCTTACACAGTGCAGTTGCCAATGCACATTTACATTACAATCATGCACAATGGCCGCACAATCAAACATTGTCACACACACACACACATGCAGGCACACACATGCACATACATGTATATACACGCACACATTGTCATACACACACACACACATACATGCCTGAACAATCTCATAGCTACACGTTGTCTGCAACCGCAACAGCTGTGCTTATGTGCCCCTCTCCTTCTCTCTCTCTCTCTCTCTCCCTCTCTCTCTCACTGCCCATCTGCCACGCTCTTCACATTTTGTGGGCATTGCGAATAGTTGGGCGTAGGCGTGGGCGTGGGCCAGCTGAGCGTATACACTTGTATTAGTGGCCATATTGTTGGGCCGGTCATTTGTTATGAAACGACAGACACGTCACGTTAATTGTCAATTAGAAATGCGCTCACATTAAATTGTTGTTTATGTGCTGCACACAGTTGGAGAGGGAGAAGAGAGAGAGAGGGAGTGAGAGGGGCAGAGGGCTAACTGTAACTGGTATGCTGGCAATTAAAGCCCAAGTGCGCTGCTTGACGACCTTGCCTCCTTCGGCTGATACAATGTGGATGCCTGTTCACGTCTGAGAAATGCTCTCAATATGTTACCCAACGTACTTAAGATCTCATTGTAGTGTTGGTGCATGAAGTAGGCTAATATACTACATATGATATATACAAATTATGCAAGTTGTGAATGTGTTAAGTAACTTTCGGTGAGTTGGTTTAAAATTATTCCGTTTATATTGAATTTATTACGAAATAATGATTTAAATATTAGAAAGGATTAAAGAAGAGATAAACCCCAGTCAGATATGAAAAGAAAAGCAGTATAGATTGTTAGTGATGTGATAATAAATTGAGAATAATTAAATATATATTAAATTTGTTTAATCGGAAGAACTCCACAGTCGAAGACGCCAGACAGTTCTTCGAGAAGAAGAACATAGCTTAACTATCAAGGAACAGCAAAGAGGTCGGCAAGCAGCGCTGTAACACGATGCATATATTCTACAATATATATATATAACATATTGTCTGGCAACCCTGTAAAATGAAAGAAATCGCTTAAATGGCAGTCGATGCACAACGGGGGATGCAAAGGAAACTGAAACGGAAACAAATATTTCGTATTTTTCGGTCTTATGGACTTCCATCTCTAGCCTGGGTTTGTGGCATAAGGCAAAGCAAAGCCGCCACAGCCAGCAGGTGTTGCCTCTTCAGAGCATTGGGGGCATGGGGCAGGGGTCGCAAATGTAGACAAATTGCGTGTGCGGCACGTAGCACAGAGAAAGCATCATAAAAATTATTTTAAAAGCGACGCCGAACGATTTTCAGGTGTCGACACCACGCACACAGATATGACTTAACGGCCAGACAGACAGTCAGATGGAGAGACAGACAGAGACAGGAAGAGAGAGAGGGAGAGAGAGAGGGAGAGAGAGAGGGAGAGGCAGAGTGAGACAGACAGCTGGATTGAGGCAACGAGAGTTGGACTAAGGCGCGCCAGAAGTCGAAAAGTTGCGCAAAGAATTCGAGAATTTCTTTTGTCTGCGCTGCGAGTAAAAGAAAAGTGTAGGAAAAAGTGTAGGAAAATCACATAAAAAAGGTCTCACTTGGGGGGGCCAGGCAAGTGTAATAAAATGTGAAGGCGTAAGGGGTTTATGGCAGCAAAAGCGCAAGAGCAGCAGCTGGTGGGAGGGGGAAAGCAGCCTTGAACTCGGCAGCTAAATAATTTGCAGCGAATGATGTCATTAAACAATCAGCTGCTGCTGACGTCGTCACCGCTGCTGCTGCTGCTGTGGCTGTTGCCACGCCCACGCACTTACAAGCTCAGCTGAAGTCATCTCAAGTGTGACAAATATTGTTGATGCGTACTTGCGAGCCATAAAAATCACTCATACGCAGCGTGCTCAGTCGCACAATGCCGCATCCATTAAATGCCAAGTGCAAAGTGCAACAAAAGTGCTGCACAAATGAGTCTGTATGCCTGTCTGTGTGGCAAGTATGTAGCAGTAGCTTACACACACACACACACACAGACGCGCTGCAGACCTGAAGGGCTTTTGGCCTGGGGCGGCTTAAGGCGTTGCAGCTGCTGCCATTGACAATTCTAAAGAAATTTATGTTCGACTGAACTTAACAAAAAGATGTGCAACTGCACACGCCCACACACACGTGCCACGCCCCCTGCTGCTGCTGCTGCTGACCTGATTGCTGTTTAGCTGATAAGCTGCAGCATCCTCGACAGGCTGAGCGAACTGGTTGCCCCCAGGGGCCGAGAGCACGGCCAGGGCAGGCAAAGGAGCAGGCAGCAGCCAGCGCTGACGTCACTTATCAAGTGATTTATGTTTGTAATTTACTAGTGCGCTGTACAGTAAAACAAGCAAAGAGAGAGGGAGAGAAAGAGACAGAGAGGGAGACGGGCATTCCCAAAAGTCTGGCATGGCAAATTGTCAAACAATGCGATGCTTTTATTAGTGGCAAACTCTAAGTTGGAAATCAGCGGCCCTGCTCGATACTAGATTCCATGAGGGAACATCAACCCCCCCCCCCCCCACTCCCCTACTAGACCTGCCTCTCTTGCTTTACTCTGTCCCCAGACATCGCACATTACTATGACTGTCAAGTGTAGCCAGAGTTAGCCACGACTTCTCATTAACTGGCGCCTGAATTGGCTGCCAGCTCGGTTTGCTCTCGGTTTGGGATTTGCTCTGGCAGATCAGGGCGAACTAGCTCTCAGTATTAAACTTAATTAGCAGCCGTGGCCAGCTGTGTAGGTTTCTCGCTCCCTAATCGACTAGCTCGTTCAGTTGCCTCGTTAATTTAAAGTGGGGGTCATTAACGACACGAGGCGAGTGAAAGAATCAAACATTATCTGGAAATGTTCCGCAACTTCAACTGTAATTATGTATTTACATATCTGGTATCTTAAAACGTACATTTCTATATGCAAAAACAGGTATATTTATATTTATTTAACAGGTGAGTTGCACTCATCGTTCGTTGCTTCTTACTCGTCACTCGACACCAGTCACTTGTCACTCGTTACTCGTCACTAGCCATTCGTTACTCGTCACTAGCCATTCGTTACTCGTCACTAGTCATTCGTTACTCGTTACTCATCAGTAGCCATTTGTAACTCATCACTCGCCCTCTTCACTCGTTTCTTATTACTCGTTACTTGTCACTTGTCGCTAGACACTTGTTTCTTGTCGCATGTAACTCATTATTCGACAATCGCTTCTCCTTGCTCGTTGTTCATTAATTGTTACTTCACATTCTTCACTCGTTACTTGTCACTAGTCTTTTGTAACTCTTCAATTGTCTCCGTCTCTCGTTACCTTTCTCTTCGCATGCTACTCATTATTCGACAATCGTTTCTCGTTGCTCGTCGTTCGGTACTTGTTACGCGTCACTTGTCACTACTAACTCGTTACTCATTACTCGTCACACGTCAGTCATCCCTCGATACTCTTCTCTCGATTATTATCTCTCATAACTCTTCTCTGATTTCTTGGTACTCGTCTCTCATTAGTCGTCACTCATCTCTCCTTACTCGTCTCTCATTGCTCCTTTCACATTACTCGTCTCTCACAATTCGTCTTTAATAACTCGTTATTCGACTCTCATCATTCTTTACATCCTCCTTGATCTTTTATTACTCGCTACCTGTGCCACTTATTACTCGTTAGTTTGACCACGACTCTGTTCACCTAACAAATGTTTCATTACTCACTCCATGCTTTGCAACTGACGCTTAACTAGTTTCGAAACCCAATCTATTGTTTTCCGATGCGAATCACTCGTCTCTCGCTGTAACTCGTTAATTGTCACTCCCGGTTTCACACTGTAACCATCCTATAATTGCATGATATCTTGCTGTTAATTAATCCTATTGCACTCCTCTTTTCCCTCCTCCCCTTATTTTCCCTCCTTATGGTCATTCGCTGCCGTGCAAATTGCATTGTAATATTTGTTTTCTCCATCATTTCCTTCATTTCTTTTCGCCTGTTGCTGTATCTGATTCCTCCACCGTTGCTTTTTTCCACTTCTCGTTGAGCTGCGAATCGCGAGTCTTATTCAAATCACAAGTAGTTGCCACCACTCCCCTTCTTCTCCCCTAGTTTCTACCACTCTTACTCCGCCTTCGCCTGCCATTTGCTGCGCTCCACTCATCGCTTTGTAATCAAAAACTGTTGGCAAACAGCGCTCACTGCATGCGGGTGTAACTGTGTGTGTGTTCTCTCTCTGTGTGTGTGTGTGCAGCTGTTTTGCGGGCAACGGGATTTTTAATTAGCGCACTTCGCAGCTCACTATGCCAGGTACAATGGGCAGCAGGAGCATCGCCTGTCCGCTTCCTTCTACCTCATTTCCGTTTCATCCAATTACGGCCGCTTTGTCATTGTTTGCATTCTACTGATGCGGTTAAACAAACTTTCTACACTTCACAAATAGACAGCCAGACAGAGATGGCAATAGCTACATGCAGAGCAAAGAGAGAGAGAGAGAGAGAGAGAGATGGAGAAAAAGAAATAGGAAGAGAGAGATTGGGAGCTGCTCCTTTGCTTGGCCCTGCGACCACAGACTGGCACAGGCCAACGCCTTCCAAGAGTTCATCTTCAGTGCCATCATCATCATCTCCTGCTTCCTCACTTTCTTCTGCTCCTCCTCCTACTCATCGTCATCATCATCATCATCAACATAGTCGCGAACACCATTAACATCGTTTCATTGTCAGCTGCAACTTTTATTTGCATTTTTCTTTTTCATTTTGCCGTGCAAAACGATCGCTCAGTTAAAGCAGCCTTTTGTCAGCAACTTGAAAGTGGAAGTACAGGAGAGAGAGAGAGGGGAGAAAGGCAAAGGTGAACAAGGCGAGAGAGAGAGGGTGAGTTAGGGTGTCTCAGTGTGAAAGTAAACCCTCTTTCCAATCATTTGCAGCACTTGAAGTCTCAGAGATGGTGACGGAACTAAAGTAATTATGCATACCCTGTAAAAGTTTCGTTTCAGTCTGTGAATGTACACATTGCTTACAGGGTATACTGTAGTCATAAGTTAATTTTTGTAGTGACTATCGAAAAGAGAAGAAAATGAATTCACAACTTCAAAAGGTATTTTCTAGTCAAGTTAGAATTGCTTTAATAGTTTCTTGATACAAATGCAACTAGGCAAATATAGATATACATTAGCATTTAATTCACATGCATATGAGTGCAGGGTACAATGTAGTCGATTACCTATGCTAATTAGTAAGCTATAGAACTCACAATTCTACTCAAGTTCAAATTTAATTCATGAATTTTTAGCCTTTACTTCGAAGCTCGAACGCACTTTAAAGACAGTCACAACTCATTTAAAGACAATCTCAGACATTTACAGAGTATCTGCTCGTCGCGCATCATTCATTACTCTCATTACAGGTTGAACATGTTTTGCTGCGGAACCATTTGAAGCTAAAAGCTGAGCTCAGCTGCTCAACTGGTCGGGCAAACATTTGCCAACTGATGGCACGATACCAATTTCTGCCCAGACTTACGACTCTCTGTGCGTATGAAGTGTGCGAGTGAGTGAGTGTGCGAGTGTTTATGTGTATGTGTGCGTGTGCGTATTTATGTATGTCCCTTCTGGCAGCCCGATGAACGACATTATGCGCCAGAGATGCCAAAATCCGAAAACCTCCAGCGACGCGTGGAAGACAACACGAAATGATGCGATGAGTGCACATTGTGGCCATTAGCCAGAAGTGCCAACTTGCCGCTGACGTAGATTATGTATGAGAGCAGAGCAGAGCAGTGCAGAAGCTGTACCCGACTCTCTTTGTCTCTCTCCAACATTGGCAGGCGTTGTCGATTTGGCTTTAAGCCTGCCATCGTTACGCTTCACAGAACTCGCTCTTCAGGAAGGGAAAAGTTGCCAAGGGAAGTGGCGCATAGAACCGCAGAGTTTTCAGAGTTTTCAATTGGGAAATGATTGATAGAGTACAAATAGTTAATGATATGTGTGGGCAAAGAGATACCCTGTACTAAGACGCCATGCTTATTTTGCAGTATCTGATAGAGAGTACTAATTGGCCTTAGCAAGTTGGAAGTTGGGAACCTAAGGCAATTAATAACCTAAGAAAGCAAGGAACCTAAGGAGGTTAGGTACCTAAAGCAGTTACGAACTTAAGTAAGTTAGGAACCTTAGGCAGTTAGAGACCTTAGAAAGTCAGGAACTTAAGGAAGCTAGGAACCTAAGGAAGTTAGGCACCTAAGAAAGTAAGCAATCTTAGGAAGCTAGGAACCTAAGGCAGTTAACAACCTAAGAAAGCAAGGAACCTAAGGAGGTTAGGAACCTAAGACAGTTAGAAACCAAGGGAAGCTAGGAGCCTAAGGCAGTTAGAAATCTAAGAAAGTAAAGAACCTGAGAAAGTAAGGATCCCAACGCAGCTAGGAACCTTAGGAAGTTCGGAAGCTAAGGCAGTAATCAACCTTTGGAAGTTAGGAAACTAAGGAAGTTACAACCTAAGGAACCCAAGAAAGTTATGAACCTAAGGCAGTTAGGAATCTAAGGAAGTAAAAAAACCTTAGGCAGTTAGGCACCTAAGAAAGTAAGAAACCTTATTCAGTTAGGAACAACATTAACTCCCAGTTCATTATCCCCCCAAATCTCTGTAAAGTCTGCGACTTACCACATCGATAATCTGCATTAGGGTCAGGCCAAAGCTCAGCTGCAGCGGATCGGATTCATTGACCACGGGACGCTCCAGACTGTTGTAGTTATCCAGCAGCGCGTGCAGCAGGCGCTTCTCGTGTGGTCCAGCGGAGCAGGCTGCAAAGAGAGAAGAAGATTGGAAAGCATAAAGTACCATTTAAATACCTGAGACACACACACACACGCACTCACACAAATTCAACCCCTACAGGTGCTTAGTTGCGAGTCCTTTTAGAACTTCGAACTCCAACTTCAACTACGACTGTGACTTCGAATTGCAACTCAATTCAATTTTATGAATGTGCCAAGGTAGAAAATTGTGCAAGTTTATTTGTGTGTGTGTGTGTGTTTGGCTTAGCTGTGCTCGGGTGCGAGTGTGTATGTGGCAATGACATTGCCGAGCTTAGAGTCAGCCAGCCGTGGCGGCAGTTAAACCTGCATTAACGTATCGTTGTCATTGTTCCTGCTGTCACTGTGCTGTAGCAGCCTCTCTCTGCCTCTTTCCCTTCCATTCTCCCCCTTCTCTATCTTCTGTTCGTGCCACTGTTGCTGCTGCCAATTAAATTTGTTCAACCAATAAGTGGCTTTGCTTTGGTTTGACGTTAGCAACAGTTTTAGCTCCGTTGGCTTAAGCCAGCACCTGCCACAGGCAGCACCTCCCCCTCACACTGATGCCTGACTTCCTCGTTCTGCCCTTCCCTACGAGGGAGGGATTTTCTATTCAGTTCTTCCTTTCAGTTATTTTTCTACATCGGATGCGCTTGTGACTTTTCCGCATTGAAGATAAGCACAGCGCGTGGGAACTTCAAGCTGTGCTCATGGTGACACCTCCACAGCACCTTCTGCCCCTTCCTAATAGCATCAGGTACCATTAGTTGTCGTCCAATTACGTTGTCAAGTTTTAAACAACAGCATAATGAAAGGCTGCGTTGGACGTGGCGAACATTTTATACCCTTGAAGGTGTTGGCTTTCAATTTGCATTATTTCTATACATGTAGAAAGAAAGTTATAGTTGGGATTGCATACTTTTTGGCGCAATAAATATACCCTCTGCAAGGGCATAGAAATATGTGCTCATTGTGAATGCCAGCTCGGAATTCCCGCGTTGCCATGTTGTCAATTAAATCCATTTGGCTTACAACAAAGACACGAGCTAACACTCCCCCCTCTCCACACCCCACCCCTATTAATTTAATCAACATTTATTATTTTGCCATGAAAAACACGACGGTAAATTTACCAACAAATTGTTGTCGTTGTTGTTGTTGTTGCTGTAGCGTAAGCAAATATTTCAAAAGTTTTTGTGCCAAATTTGATGATTGTCGCTGAGTGTAAATATTGGGCGTGAACAGCAAACAAATAAAAAAGTGGGCGGGCCAGAAACACAAATACGCAGTACGTACAAACATGCACACATATATATATATATATATATATATATACATATATATTGTATATATGGCATGCATGGAATGCTTTAAGGGATGTACTCGTAAATAACGGTATTGCTGTTTGCCATCTTTGTTTTGCTTTGCTTTTCGTTGTGGTATCAATAAAAGTGCAAAGCAAAGAAATGAGAAGAAAAAACTTGTTCAGTGCGTTTTTTGGCTGTGTGTTCTTCTTGAAGTTACAAGTGCTGTATACCCTGTAATTTAAGTTGGCAGTGAGTGGGCATAATTGCTCTGATTAGCTACTTTAACACTTATGTCATATGATCTCTCATTACTCTCTCTTTCTCTCAATCTTCACTCACATTTCATTTATATCAAAAGTTGCTTTTATATTCTACCAGTACCTGCACTCATCATACTCCCCTGTCACACATACGTACAGGGTATACCACACAAGTTTCGCTGGCAACTATTGCCAAAGCAAGAACTGCAGCAGCTCGAGGCACCAATAAGTTGGCACCCATTAAAAGTCAGGCGATATTTGCATAATACGATATATCTATGTAGATTTATGAACTAATACTCACTCACACACACACACACACACTTCTTCACCTTCTCTCGATTGTTTGCTGGCATGTAAAACGAGTTGATGTGGTAATAGAGCAGCAGCTCGAACATGCTTCATATCGGGAGCTCTGTATTGGTTTGTTCGAGTAGTTCGAGAAGTACTGCAAGGAACTGAGACACCCTCTTGCCACTGCAGCACTCGGTACGCCCCGGGGCTGCTCGACGTGCTCGACGAGTATGAGGAATAAGTTTTTGGCACATCAATAAACTAAACTTGCTCCTTGGGCCGAGGCTGAGTTCGGGGTGTCGACAGCTGGAAATGTGCCTTAAGCATGCCATGAATTATTTAGTTACAGCTTACCTTCGTTGCCGCAACGTTCCCCCACCCCCTGCCCCCCGCCTACTCTTAACCCATCTTAGCATACCATCAACAATGTTATTGCAGTCCGAGTTGAGGCCGAGCACGTGCCACATCGGTCGTTCGCTCGCTCGACTTGATTGTCCTTTAATATGCAGCACGAGGCGCAGGGCACCGGCGCCACAGCCTGCGCGCCGTTTACATTTCTGGTCCATAAGTAATTGTCTATAATGATCCGATGACCTGTCCCAAAGGCAATCGCGTTAGCCCCCCCAAACACAAACCTTGCCCAATTTGCGGCTTGGCCATGGTCCGGTTCAGTGCGGTGCGGTACGGTACCGTTCGGTAGGGCTCTGGCCAAAGGGCGACATAATCATACAATTACAATCGCCCATTCAATCCCTGGCTGTGCTACATATCATCATCTAATGTCGCTACTATTAGATAAGCCAAGCGCATTAACTAGCTGCGAGTCTGTAAACCAATCAGCTGCGTTTGGTCACAGCAAATGCCCGCTCCCCCCAGGATTGGATTTGCATATAGACAGAAGCTAATCGAAGTGAGCATATTAAGCAGTGTGAACAATCTGATTGCAATTGTCTTCTTTACTGTTGGTGTGGTATTATATTAATGGTATTTCCAATATGGTAATAAAGTTTATTTGATTGTTCCCTTTTCTAAAACATAGAATCAATTTGAAGTACTTTTTTTTTGGGTTTTGATATTCTTTATTCTTTTTATACCCGCTTATCAGAGCGTAGAAGGGTTTTATAACTAATTGCCAATGAAAACTGTTTGTAACACGCATAAAGAGGCTTGACGGACCATAGAAACTAGACATATTCTTTCTCAGCACGTACAGACAGATTCTATGTAGGCCTTTTCGTCCGTCTGACTCTCTGTTTGTTCGTATGAACATCTATAACTCAGATACTATAGTAGCTAGAGCTACCAAATTTGGTGTCAATATTAGTTATTACTGTCTGCAAGTAAAGCTTGTTTTAGATTTTGACCACTCCCCTTTTCGCCTCGGTAAATTTATAAAAACATAATACCAAGCCTAGTTGAAATGCAGAACAGTTCAATTTTATATAAACACTTAAACTATACAGATTCAAATATATTCTGAAAATTTGGTAGCAATCGCATCATCAACATAGAAGTTATTTAACATAATGTCGTAAAGAAATCGTTTTCAAAAAGCTCCCTAAGGCATGCAACACAAAATTTACAAAGCATAGAAGTTGTGTATTTAAGAAATCGTTTTGATCAGTTCAGTAGCTGGTATATCACGGTCAAGCACACTCTTCTTTTGCAACCTTTACTGTCAAGCAAGCTACCAACTTGATGAACACTTCTTCTAGCAGTATTTTTTGGTATTTAAAGCACTACTTAAAGCAGTTAGCTTACATATACATGCACAATATATATGCATATATATCTATATCATTTATAATCACGTTTATATCACACTGAATGCTAGAAAAGGTTCACAATCGCCATTCAAATTGCTTTGCTCGTCATATTTTCCATTTGATTGCAATTCCAGCATAATATCTACTTTGCTCATGCAAATGAATGTTTATTAAATATTATTTGTGTGCAAATACTCCCCACATATATATGTGTGCGTATATAAATATTGACTGAGACTAGGCATCGTAAACGGGCCAATTTCGTGCTCGACCTTCGTCGGGGCAATTTGTTAACTTCATATTATTTTGGGGGCAATTTTCGCATACGAAGTACGCAGTAGAAACTGATGCTGCTACTCTCGTTGTTGTTGTTGTTGTTGTTGTTGTTGTTGCTGTTGGCTTCATTTTTTGTTGGCAATAAAGTGGGCAAATCGCATCACGTAGAGCTCATTTTAATGTGGACGCTGCGCTTGAAGCGAGTTCGTTCTCGTATGTGGCAGCAGCAGGCTGCGCGGCGTATGTGATTGGATTGGGTTGTGCCACGCGCCTTGTGACCGCATGAAGTTGCGCAACGTGGTGTGGCATGCGGCGATTGTTCCGATCCTGGCTTTATTAATGAATGCCATTAACCAGCTACGTGCTACATGCAGCTGCCCCCCCCTCCACCCCCTCTCAGCTGCTTGCCACTCGCACTCTCCGCCATAATCGAAGCTGAGTTTGGCCGTGAGACGACACTAAAAAGCCATTAACGAGTGCATGTACCAAGCAAGTAGCAGGCAGCAAGTGGCAACTATCAGTGGTAATTATGTGGCAAAAACAAAACACTTTGCGCGCGACAAACACAACGTTGCATGCAACGTTGATCAATTCGATAAGCAAGAAAGAAAGCGTCAGCATGTTGCGGCTAATTGCAATTAATTGGCCCATTAAGTGCCGTGACACAACAGGCTACACACGCATACATACGCACACAAACATATACATAAAGAGATAGAGCTACCTCTGCCTCTCTCTCCCCTGCACAGTGCCTCTGGTCTCTGTTTCTTGCAGAGTTCGCCTGGAGAAGTCGTTGATATATTCAGAGGAGGCTGTCGCAAATTATGCAAGGCTACGCAGGTAAGAGGGGGAGAGAAAGGGCATGTAGAAAGAGCTGGGCAGGGGATAGAGCAGGGGAGGTTCAGGAGGTAAGATAGAGCTGCCTGCGGCATATGTAAAACTGGCAATAAATTTGATTACCTCTGGCATATTTCGAGTGTCTGCTTGAGTTGCAAGATAAATGATTGCGCTGCCCTCTTGTTCTTCCTGCTCTTTCTCCTCTTCTCTCCTTCTCTTTCCCTCTCCTTCTCCCTCTCTCTCTCCTTTTCATTCGCCCTCTCTGCTTCCCCTTTCCCTTCTCTCCCCTGCCCGGCATTGATTTCAGCTCAGTAATTAACTGGCTAATGCCGCAACTAAAATTAAAATGAAGCGACAAATGAGCAGCACCAGAGGCAGACAGAGAGGGAGAATGTTAGAGAGAGAGAGAGAGCGAGAGTGAGGCCCTGCAAGCGCATTAAAATTTTACGCGTTAACGGCAAAATTATACGAAATCATTTTCGGAATGCAATAAATGAGGCCGCAAGTTAATTCGGCTGCGTGCGACGCGGCGCGAGAATAAAACCAAATGTCCCTTTGTCCCCACACACACACAGCAGCAGCCCCCGCTCCCGCCTTCCACTGCTGTGACTACTACTTGACTACACGAGTAGCTGAGTAGCCCTGGTGCCGCGTTCTTGTACCCCTACTGCTCCTTCTTCTGCTGCTGGTGTGGACGCCCCCGCGTCTGGCAACCACTCGACCGATAAGCCTCGTCGCGGCCGTGCCAGAAATTTAATCGAAATGCTTCCATGGCCAAGGCAAGTGTGGCTCTACCACTCCCACTCTCTTTCTCTATCTCTTTCTTCCTCTTCCAGTTCCGCTCTCTTTCTCTGTAGTAGCAAACATTTCGACTATCGCCCACTGTCATCGCCCAGCAGACACCACAATGGGCGGCAAACGGCAGAGCAGCCGTTAAATTTAATCGCTGCTCAAAATAACCCACGAAATGTATAATTATCTTTGTAGAAAAGAGGGGGAGAGGGGGTGGCTCAGGGGGGTTGTCAATAGCTTCGATAGACTGCCAAAGCGTGGGTGTGGGTGTGGTTAAGTAAGTGGAAAGCAGCAAGTAGGAAGGCTGCTGAGAGGCAGCAAAATATGTTGCCACAACTATCGATTTGCATTCTAATTAAATAAAGGAATCTAACACAGTTGAATCTCTATATAGCGCTATAGGAATCATGTTAGATTATATATATATATATTGTTCTATATATGTAAATAGCTATTTTGAAGACTTTCTAGACTTTCCTGCAACTCTTTTTCATTCTGATTCTCCGCAATCTGTTTCTGGCAAATCCTGCCCTGACTCAACAGTCACCTGCCTTCTCCCCTCCAGGCCACATTTACCTTATCGAGCCACTCAACCTTTTTATAGACCTCGTTGCCAACTGACATTCATCAAAAGTTTCGCCTTAGACTATATAGTGGAGTATCTGGCATTGTGTTGCCAGGATTGAAGACAGCAGCTCAGCTCAGCTCGGCTCGACTTGGCTTGGTTTGACTTGACTTGACTCATTTTTCTCTGGCTGCCACCCACTGTGCATTGTCGCAAAGCCGAGACGGCAGTCACCAGGCGCACATAAATTACACCACAATACACAGAGGCAGCAGCAGCAGAGAGGGGAGTGGAGGCAGAGGCAGAGGCAGAGGCAAAGAGAGTAGCAGAGGGAGCGGCAGAGGGCGCAACCAGAGGCGCAATCTCTAAATAGTTTCAAAGTTGCTTCGCGCTGCTGCTGCTGAGCTACTGTTCAATTTAGAGTGTGCGTATGCGTGTGTGGGTGTGTGTATCCCTACACCCTACTGTCGTAGACCCCCCTTTCGCCTCTCGCACTTGCTGCCTCTGCGTTGCAGTGGCTGTCTTTGCTTGCAACTGATTTAATTTTAGATACGCATAATAATTGTGCTTTTGGCAAACGAGCAAGGCAGCAAGAGGGGGAGAGGAAGTGACAGTGTGTGTGTGAGAGAGAAAGAGAAGAAGAGGGAGAGCGATAGCTGTATTTAAAATATTTGCATTTCCCATTGGAATTGCCACAGCCAGAGGCGTCCGCAAATTAAGAACTGTTTGCCGACTAAGAAAACGCCCAAGGGCAGTGGCAAAGGCAAAGCCAGCAGGAGTGTGGTAAGGCAAGAAGGGATGGGAGGTGCGGTAGCAGGGGTACGTGGTGTCGCTGCAGGGTAACGGTCACTTCCGTCACATCCGTCAGAACAACATCCGCAAGCATTTCACCAGCTTCCGCCTTGGACAGGCGATGATGTTGCTGTCGTTGCTGTCGGTGCTGCTGCTGCTGTTGCTGCTGCTGATGACAACTCGTTAGGGCTGTCGTTGTTGGCCGGCGGCAACCCTGCAATACGTCAGAGAGAGAGGGCAAGAGGGAGGGGGGGAGCGAGAGCAAGGTGTGTGGGCTTCATGGCAATTACCAGGTGCCGGAAACTGGCGCCCAAATTAATGTTAACGAGCCAAGTTAAATGCTTAAATTGTTTCTTGCCGCACTTGCCACACACCAACAACACACACACATACACTCGCACACACACAGCTGACAGACTGGCAATACGGGTCACGGGTTAAGGTTCGACCCCCCCTCCCCCTTCCAGGCTGCCTTGACGCCCGCTGTGCTGGCATCTTGGCAACCCGCACAGCACTCAACACGCTGCCAGTTCTTGTTATACCCTACGAGGGCTAAAAAAAGGGTATACCAATTTGGTGTTAATGTATTTAATAGACAGAAGCAGGCATGACAGACTCCACATGGTTGCTCAGGTTGAACCAAGTCCTTCTTTCTGTTCGTCTGTCTGTATGAACACACATATCTCAGCTACTATAAGAGCTAAAGACACCAAATTTTGTATGAAGATTTTTGAATACTTTACACCGAATAAGTTAAGTTCAAATTTTTGATGCCATGCTCATCGCCCCCGCAAATCAATAATTTAAATTTTGAACTCGATTTGTAAGCGACGTATGAAAAATACAACTTTTTGACTTAGTTCCTTACTTAGCTGACTATAATATCTATCTATTCTCCAAATTTCAATCGGATCGGATAATAAACACCGAAGTTATACAAGTCGCCGTAACGCTGCACCAATGCCTGCGCCTTGTGGTATGCTTTAGTTTTTGCTGGCATGCGCGCATATCATTATTAGAGTGAGTAAGTAATAGGTGGCAGAGGACTCTGTCTCTGGGGATTGTTTGTGTATTTTAAACAGTTTATCAACACTGGGCGTAGGGTATTTAACTGCCAGTCTCGTCCGACTGTAGCACTCGTCTGTTCTTGTTGTTGTTGTTGCTGCTGCTGTTCGTATCGGCGGCAAAAGTTTTGTCGTTGCTTTTGTGCACCTTTTCTCACCTGTTTGCATGCGCTCTCAACTGTTTGCCCTGTCCGTTATGCCTTTGCTTTCCATTCCGTTCCGTTTCGTCCCATCCTTCCTTCCCTCCCTCCTTCGTCCCCTCTCCACACTTTGCGCTGTCTGTTTGCGTGTTCGCTTATCGCTAACAGCCTTCAATTTAACAATTTCACTTTGTCACGTACCCCGACTAGGGCAAGGGTCGCGCCAGCACCCTCCTCTTTCCTGTCCATCCCCCTCCCTGTCTTGCATGCCATTCTCCCTGGGCATCACCCACGACTTTGCCAAATATTTAATTTTATCTTTTCCATCGAGTTTTGTGGGTCCTTGTAAAAAGTTTTCAGCCACACAGTCCTTCTTCTTTTCCCCTGCGCAGTCCTTAAATGGCCTCCTGCTTTCACTTGTCCACACATAGACCACACCTACCCTCCCCTCCTCCATTTTTCTTCTCTCCCTGGAAAAAGATTTGCTACGCCGATCTTGAGCTTTTGAGCATTTACAATTTATTTGGCTAATTGAAAATTTGTTTAATCTCTGGCTGTGCCACTTGAGAGATGCTTCTTTTCTTGAACAAACTGTATGCATTATAGATTGAACATATTGATATAGGTTACCCAATTGGGAATATGTGATTACTCTTTATGATTTACTTCATATTTTAACAGTTGATACTTGTATCTGTTCTTTAAATTTAAAGAGGTTTTTCTTGAGCAGTTTTAATTCATAACAGATGCAAGCTATTAGATTTAGGAATGCAATTGGAAATATATATTAATGTTCTCTTTATATATATCTTATATTATATAGTAATTAACTAGGCATGTACTCTATAAGAAAGGTTTCTTAAATAAGCATAGTATCTATAGTAAATTACACCCAACTTGGCTCAACTTCTTTCGACTAGTTCTGAGTTTATTTCAATGTTTAATGACCAGTCTAAGTTTGCTGTTAAGTTAATATAGTATTATATACTTTATCAAATAATATATAACATTATATATTATATTCAAATATATATCTTGTGCATATTCAATTCTTCAAATGCCATAGAGTATTTCCACAACGACTGCTCATGAAATATGTTTTCTTATTTCAGGTTTCTTGCGGCGGCAATTTAAGGCCTCTCTGAGTTTGTGTCTGCCATAAAGCAGACAACAAAGTTCAAGAAACTTATTAAACGTCTTAGCAGGGTGGCAGCTAGCTGAAGAAGCAGAAGTGGGAGGGGTAGGGGTGTGGGAGCTATCAGAAGGTGTGCACACCTGCTTTTTAGCCACTTAACGTCTGACATGAATGCGCCACTAACGAGCAGAGTGTTGCGAGTGGCGACTACACATCAACTACAAGAGAGAGCAGACTGAGACACACACACACACACACACGCACACACACAAGCACAAGTTCCGAGTCGTGTTTGTGTAAACATATGTTGCCACAACTTGTGAAGGTGCAAAGAGAGGGGAGAGAGAGAGAGAGAAGAAGCAAGCAGCGAGGTTGGTTTGTTTATGCAAAGCGTTGGAAAAAAGCACAAGCAACAAACACACACAAAGCCACACAGACACGCAGAAACACAGAGCACACACACACTCATACAAAGCTGCAGTCATTTGTTGTGTCAAAGTATCTGTGACTGCGATTGTCACTGCGATTGTGACTGCGACTGTGATTGTTGCTGTAAAATGCGAGTGTCTCATTAATCGCGACAAGACTTGAGATAGAGAAAGAGAAAGAGGGGCGAAGGGAAGCGAAGAGAAGGGTAAAGCTGCTAAGGGAGTGAAGCTACAAAGAGCAAAGGGAGGCAAGGAAAGGGAAACTAGAGCAAGGCAGTCGAACAGACAAAAGCAGGGGGAGTGAGAGGAGAAGAGAGTGGGACGGGGGGCAGACAGAGGGAGCTGCTAATAATTTGAAACCCGCAAATAGAAAGACAGACCTGGCACTGATAAGCGGATGTCTCAGTCTGTGTGTGTAGGAGTGTGCGTAGGAGTGTGCCTCTGTGTGTGTGTGTGTGTGTGTGCCTGTGTTTGTGTGTGTGTGTGTGCCAGGTTGTTATAGTCTAGGGGAAAAGTTTTCTAGGAACTTGGCAATTGCAACGCAATAAGCAGAGAGCGCAACAACATTTTAATGCGCTTAGGAAAAGCCAGCTTAAAACTCACAAATACCACTGTGCGTGCACTTGCCTAAGTGTGTGTGTATGTGTGTGTGTGTGTGTAGTGCATAATAGCAGACTCTTCAAAATGCGTTGACGTTGACTCTCATTGTCTTGAAGTGCCCAGTCGCAGTCGCAGTCGGCAGTCTTCGCCTTCGTCTTCGTCCCAGTCTTGCTCTGCCTTTCCCTCTCTCTCTCACCCTGTCTCTCTCTCTTGCTCTCTCCCTCAGCCAGCTAGACAAGTTTATTATGCATGCAACCATTGCCATTGTTATTGCTTTTGTTGGCCGTGCATTGTGGCACAGACCATTTTTTTGCCTGTCAAGAAGATTGTTTTAAGTTGGCTTTCAAGCGCCGCTTCACATAGCTGCCACTCCTCCTCTGCCCCTCCGTCCTCCCTGCTGCCTTTCTTCACCTGGTCTCTTTACCTCTCGCTCTCTCTCTCTTTCTTTCTCTCTCTTCTTTTGCCTCTCCCTCTCCCCACAAGTCGTGTCTGCGGCTCTGTAGCTGCCATTCAAGTGAGGAAGTTGTTTAGTGTCGCCGCCATTGAGGCGCATTATTAAGTGACATTCCAGTGCCACGCCCACTCCACTAGCGCCTACCTTTCTCTCTCTCTCTCTCTCTGTGTGGCTGATCCTAGATCCGTTAAAACTGGCGCGTGCGCCAATGAACTTGAAAATTAAGCCGCTTTTCTTTTGTTTCCCTCCAAAATGGGAACTGGGTTAATCCAAATGAAAATTGCAATTCAATTGAATCTTTTCCGAATATTCACTTCTTCTACCCTCCTCCCTCTCTCCCCGTCCCTCTCTACTCACTCTCCCATTCACTTGCATAGGCCCTGCCATTGAATTCATCTGACAGTTAGCCCATCAATTGGAATCGAATAAGTTAAATCGTTTTAGCCGATAAGTTTGCAAGCCTGCTGGCAGAAGGGAAGGTAGGAGAGGGTGGAGGGGTGCTAGAGGTAGCCAGCAGAACCTTTTCCACAATTTTCCATTTCCACTTGAGCTAACTGAAAACTTGTTTAGCTGAAATTCTTAAGAAAATGCAAAGAATTGCGCAGAAAGTTTTCATTCTTTGGCTAAGCCCAAAAAAGTATGCAAGAAAAATTGCTAGAGCATTTTTGCAATAATTGAATATGCAAATTGTGCAAAGAAACGACTGGAAAGTTGCAAATTTAAGTGATAGAAACAGAAAATAGAAAAGAAATACAACTTTTATTGCAACAAATAAAAATTAATTAAAGTAATTAATTGAATTGAGGCCTAAGAATGAAATGAAAAATGTTTATAAGCACTAATCAAATCAAATTAGTTTTTTCGTTGAACAAACTTTAAGAATAAGAAATAATAAGTTTTCATTCTTTGGCTAAGCCCAAAAAAGTATGCAAGAAAAATTGCTAGAGAATTTTTGCAATAATTGAATATGCAAATTGTGCAAAGAAACGATTGGAAAGTTGCAAATTTAAGTGATAGAAACAGAAAATAGAAAAGAAATACAATTATTTTTGTTGAAAATAAAAATTAATTAAATTAATTAATTGAATTGAGGCCTAAGAATGAAATGAAAAATGTTTATAAGCACTAATCAAATCAAATTAGTTTTTTCGTTGTACAAACTTTAGGAATAAGAAATAATAAGTTTTCATTCTTCGGCTAAGCCCTAAAAAGTATGCAAGAAAAATTGCTAGAGCATTTTTGCAATAATTGAATATGCAAATTGTGCAAAGAAACGATTGGAAAGTTGCAAATTTAAGTGATAGAAACAGAAAATAGAAAAGAAATACAACTTTTATTGCAACAAATAAAAATTAATTAAATTAATTAATTGAATTGAGGCCTTAAGAATAATATTAAGAAAAGAGCTCTTAATACTCAAACTGAACCGCAGCTTTAACTGCATTGCCTTGTTAAGTGCCTGCTCTTTAAGTATTGCCTGAGAAATGCCATTTGTCAATTTGATGGAAACGTTTTGCAGCACTCTGTTCTGCATGTGTCAAAGTGGCTGGTCGAGGGTCAAGTGGGGATGGCACAGCTTGCATAATGGCACCAATATTGGGTATATATAGCATATAGTATATACTAGATGTGCCATCATCATATGTAGTATGCATTATAATGTATTAAAGATGCGGGTCGTTAATGTAAGCCCGTCATCAGCCCGTCGCACTCAGTCTCAGCCTCGACTCGCTGCGACTCTCCACTTGCCAGCACAGTATGTGTGTGTGTGTGTGTGTGTGTGTGTTTGCTTTGAGAGTTTTTCTTTCGTCTGCGCTTTTCTTTGGCATTTCCTTGCCTGATGTTTTTTTAATGGTCAACATATTGCGGACGCTTTATTTGGTTTTAATTTAGCGGGAATGCTAAATGCGAAGCCATTTGGTTTACACACTCCACTTCCTGTTGTTCCCCATACGGTTGCCGTTGCACTCTTCATTGTTGCTGCTGTGGCACAACTTGAACTATGAGTTTATTTACATTTACATTAATTTCGTCGACTGCACTGTGCACAGTGTGTGTGTAGTGTGTGTGCGCGAGGCTTCGCTTCATTTCGCCGCTTTCTTTCCGCATTTCCGGCGCGAATGTGTTTGTATTTATTTCATTTTTTCTTCTTCTACTCTTTGCGCAAAGTTGCAACCGCCAAGAGTCTTGAATAACTGAGCACGTTGCCAGTGAGCTGCCAACAGCAGCAGCGAGTTGCAGACAGGGGGGAGTAGAATGGAAGGGGGGGAGTGGGGTGACAACAATGCGAGTTGCTGCAACAATGCGGAGGCGAAAACAGTTGCTCGACGCGGCGTTAACTTCACTAACACCAACACGACAACTCCCCTCCCCCACTTCCTCCTCCCTCCCTTCCTCCCCCTCTACACTTCCCTCCCTTACACCCACTTACCCCTTTACTGCCACTCGCTGCCCGCACTTCATATAATTCTTTGCTTTCTGAACTTATAAAGTTTGCCTTGCTTTGCTGCTGTTTCGTTTACTCCCACACACACACACAAGGACACCCACACACATACAGCCGTCTGGCTGGCAGACTGACTGACAGCGTTGGCGCTGTGGCGCTTCGTTTTTTATGTGTTCCAACCGGACAATGGTGCGTATGATTAATGCGCGGCACTGGCAAAACTGCATTTCGGGCAGCCAACTGTCTGCCACGCCCCCTCTCTCGCCCTCTCTCCCTGTCTCTCTTTGTCACCCGCATTTTAAGCAAATTTCACTGGCTGCCAAAAAACTTGGCTTCGCCTTGAGTTCGTCTTGAGGTTTCCTTCTCTCTCTCGAGTCGCAAAGACAATCGCACTTTTTGTCTGTTCTCTTCTCTGTTCTCTGTTGTCTGTTCTGTTTGCCTGCACTGTCCTGTTCTTTTTCGCATTACAAGCAGACGCAATTTATGTGTAAATAAGCCATGGCAAAACTTTATGCAGATATCTTTGGCCGGCTTATATAAGATAATACCCGGATTTGAGGCATACATACACAACAGAGAGAAAAGAAAGATTAAAGAACTGAAGTTTTCATTGAGAAAAAGATCCTTTACTCATTGCCAATGTCAGTTAATTGCAAGCAGGCAACCTCATTCGATTCCTGCATAAGGTAAACAGTGAGTAACTCGAGTAACTCCTGCAAAGTATCGAGTAAGTTGTCAGCGAAAAACTTTGACATATTCGAACATCTCTAACGCCTCAAAATACGCTGTCAAACTTTGGCTGCGTCGACAACTTTATGTTCAGCAGCTGCAGCAGATGAGGAAATAAGCAGCGGATGAAAGGTTATCAAAGCCAAGTCGACAACTCTACACTCTTCTTTGATTGTTGATTGATTGTTGGAGGGTTAAGTTTACTTTTGAATTTCGAACTGTTTGCAAAGGTAAATTGAAATAGGTAGTAGAAGGGGTCTAAGATAGCATAGAGTACAGCAAATGAATCATTCATTCAATAAATAATAATTGTGCCTTTTTGAAGTTAAATGAATAGGATGACCTGACACTAATGATATCTTAACATCTTCACAGATTGGTTAAAAGATCTTGAGTGAAACCCTAAGCTCCTAGATTAGACAGACAGATTTGTTTTTTCTACTTGCTTATATTGATTCTCAAGAGGAATATATAAATGCCATTTCTTTTATGAGCATATCTACATTATATATATAGTATATATATCTACTACAATAAAGATATCTCAAATCCGATATATTTCTTTGGCCAAAATGAATATACCAACTGCACTTTTCGATTAGACAAATTTAGCAATGGATAAACATGTATGTTTGCGTATATATATCGGTAAACATACCTATATATCTATTTATATATATATATGTATATATTTATATAGCAAACGTGCTATTTATGATATTTATATGACATTGCAGATATATAAATCTATTCGTTCGCCCATTTGCATTTTGCTTTGTTTACGACGCGTTTGTCTAGCGCTGCCCACACGCTGTGCAAGTGATGCACTCCCTCTCTCTCTCTCTCCCTTCCTCTATTTTTCACTCACTTCTTCCCCCAACTCTCTGCTCTGTACTCTCTTTTTCTCTCTTCCCTCGCCAGCTGCTTCCCTGCACTTGTCGCCATTTTTTTCCTAATGCCGTCTTGACCGCCACAGCGACGCGCGTAATACGCTGCACTTGCAGGCCGTCCCTGCTGCTATTCCACTGTCCCATACAGTTCCTCCCCTCCTCCTCTTTCCGCTGCTCACCCCCTTGTTGGGCAACGCTTAGCTCAAATTGTTGGCTCAGTTGTTGGCAAAGTAGAATTTCTTGTTGGCAATGCTCCCAGTGAATTTTTACATACGCGCCAGCCACACACACACACAGCAACACACACACACATTCAGAAACACATACAGAAACACACACATTCGTAAACACACACAACAACACACACAGCAACACACACAGCAACACACAGAGCAACACCAACAAACACGCAGCTTCACAGCAAAGCCGCGCAGCCTGAAAGTAGGCAATAAACTGTGAGCCGTCGCTGTCGCAGTCACCGCCGGCAGCGCAGCTAACGTCGCCGCGTTCTGTTAATAACAGGAGTTATTACTTAAGTCTCTTGTTTCATTTCAATTTCATTTCATTTTTGTGCCTCGCTTGCACATTTCCATTCTGATTCGCCTCGTTCCTCTGCCTCACTCACCCCTTCTCCCCATTCTCCTCCCTCTGCTGCCCCTTTGCCAGCGCCCACAGCATTTGTTTGCTACTGTTCTTGCTCTCTCCTGCTCTCTCTTGCTCTCTCTTGCTCTCCCTTTTTTATGATTTAAATATTAATCATACGCCTCATATGCTCTACTTATTTGTACATATTACAATGTCGACTCGACTGACAGCCCAGCCCAGCGCAGCCCAGTCAAGCCCAGTCAGGCCGAGGCTGCTGCTGCACACAAATGTTATGCAATATATGCTTAAATTGCCATGCCCCTTTTGCCCCTACCCCTGCCGCCACTCCTCCCCTCCTTCAGAGCACAAACTCATGTCGGTTTTGTCATTGCATTAGCATAAAAATGTTAAGTCCTTGTAATGGCAGCAGCACCAGCACCAGCAGCAATTGCGGCCAGCAACTGTCATCGATTTTTATATGGACCCCATCCCCCTTTCCTGCACTCCCCTTTCCCTCTGCCTTCACTGCTGCTGCCCTCTTTAGTCAGTTCAGTTTTTTGTTTTAATGCGATTGTATTTTATAGAAATTGAAATGCTTTTGAGCTGCAGTCTCTCTGTTTTGGTTGCCCCCCTTTCAGTTACCCCTTACCCCGCCCCTGCCTCCTTCCCTTCACCCCCTGTAAGTGCTAAAAAATGTGTGTTCGCTGTTCTTGTGTTGTGGACAGCATCAATTAAGTAGCCCGCAAAAGTTTTTGGGCCAACAACAGCAAGAACAAAGAACAGAAAAGAGGGAAAGAAGGCAGAGTGGAGGGGAGCAGGGGCAGCAGAAAAGGAGGAGGCTGCTTTTTAATTCTGTTAACAATTGCACAACTTGAGGCGCACTTCATGTTGAATGACAGCCTGACAGCACGACAGACGAGTGCTAAGAGCGCTGCGAGTGGACGAGTGGACTTGCTAAGCAAGTTGCAGTTGATGGCATTATAAGTCGCTTCAAGTAGAATCTCTACTACTTATATACTTCTATATGTATGCAAGTCTGACAAGACAGGCGACGATTCTTCTGCAAGAGAATTATGCGCTGTATAATTGAAATATAATAGGAATATACTGTGTGAAAAGTATGCGAAATAAAGTACAATGAGACAAGGGAATATTGTCAGGAATTTGTTAGGGGCATAGAACATTATTAGACTATGTTTTGGGCAAAAGTTGTGACTGTTCACTATATAGGAACTGGGAATGAATACTAAGTGAAGTCTCCTTGAAGCTGCTATAGACTCAAAATGAATAGGCAGTGCATGAAATCGTTTAAGAACACAATGAGAAGCCACACAGGGGTACTTACAGATCATACTTTAGGAAACTGGGGAATATTGTAGAATGAGCACAGCAGATACTGCCAGTTGGAGTCCTAGATACTAGAGTATATACGCACAGTATGTACAGCATTGACTTATATAAGAAGTAACAGAGATAAGGTCAGCCAGTATAGGCCGAATGCATTTGCTTACATAAAGTAGACTGTATAGGAAACTCTTGGCTCAGCAGGGGCTACAATAGATCCACAAAGTTGCAGTATATCTCCCCTAACCTAAATATTATCGGGATACTTGTATAATAAGCCTTTTCTCTGATGTTCTAAAAATGTTAAAAAAATGTTTTGCCAAGACTTTCCTAAAACATTTCAATGATAATGAGTATTCTTATATAATCTAAAAGACATATTTTATACTGGTAAAATGTGTAGACTAGATCATGTATCTAATGCTCTATAGAACTATTTCATATAATTGAGTAAGGTAAGCAATGTTGAGAAACTTTCAAGGAAACTCTAAGTACATTTCTGTAAGGCCTTGTTAGGAATCAAAAGTAAGGGAAGTAAAGTGAAAGAAAGCATATCTATAATAGCTACCTATGCATCAGTGCCTATGCCCTAGTACCTCTGCATAAGTACCCTTACAAAGGCACCTCTTCATGTTCACTTGCAGTGCTTCAACTCACATAATTCCACCGATCAGGCATGTATATTCCCATAGGCTCCATAGCAAAGCTCTGCTATGCCACAAACAGATTGCAAATTGAGTTATAAATCTGCTTTCCACGCCGCCCACACTCCGTACAGCTCTCTGGAGAGGGGCGTGGCTTTAATGCAAGTGGGGAGTAGGGATAGTTGGATGGTTGAAGGGTGGGGGGGGGGGTTGGCTTGCCGCAGTGCAATTATTGAGTTGACTGGCCACACTAATTTAGTCTCGCATCGCATTAATTAATCGCACTATCGTTATCATTAAGCGACTCATCGCTTGCCATTTGCAGCATAACTAGCAGGGTGTGGCAGCTGTTATAGTTGTTCTTGTAGTTGTTGCTGTTGTTGTAGTTGTTGTTGTTGCTTTACTGTTTGTTGTTGCTGTTGTTGTTGGCTGCAATTTAGCGCATAGTTTGCACATTGAAAGGCTTAAAAGCGCGCTCGCTACATGAACTAGCCACAATGCCACGCCCACACACACACAGGCAACCACAGCAGCCCATGTCACATTCCACACACACACACACACGCACACACAGCCATTCGATAGACGGGGATTATCGAAATTCCAATATTAATTTACATACTTTGCACTTCATTCAGCCAGCTAGGCAGGTGTGAGCGGAGGCGGGGGTGCATAAGCCTAGTATCTACTGCCACCCCCCCCCCTTCACTCTGCCCACGCCCCTGCCTGCCGTGCATGCAATCGAAAGCTGACGCAGTGCTCATCCGGCGCACTGGCAAAAGTAATTTGCATACAGAGTCGCAGTTGGCAAATGACTTGGCAATTTTCGGTGCAAACTGAATGGGAGGGGGTACGGGGCAGCAGGAAGGGGGGGAGGAGGGGTACTGCCACCGCAGCTACTCATCTGGCATGCAAACCGCAAGCCCGAAATCGTCAAGTGCAACAGCGCAATTAATAACAGAGGCAAACCGAGCATCTCAGTCGGCATCATCAACAGTAGGCAGAGGCAGGCAGAAAGCAGTGGCAGGGAGGAGGCAGGGGCAGAGACAGGGGTAGGCAGAGGTAGAACAGTGCAGAAGACATCTACTGCGACACCTTGCAGCAGCAGATGTGGCTTCAGCGCTGCTCGGCTTAGCTCGACGTGGCGTGGCGTGGCGAATCTCATCGCATAACCCAATCGGGCGCGTCCTCGCCAAAGTCGCATTTGCATGCAAATGGTTGGTTAGTTTGGTGTCTGTGTGTGTCTGTGTATGTGTGTGTGGGCGGAAGGTGTCAGAGAAAAAAAAGAGTGCAAAGAAAGAAAACGAAACCGTATCCGTTAGGCTGCATTTTATGTGGCCGCGAATGGAATCAGCCGCAAGATTTGTAGCCAAAATATGCACGTGATGCAGCTGTGTTTGCCCACAGAATACGCCAGAATAAACCCAACAAGCAACCCCCTCCCCCTTCCAGCCACGCAGAATAGGCTAGCATAAGCCCCGAATCCATGCCCCCCCTCTCCACCTTGCAACCACAAGCTTATTATCTACTCGCATTTTGTTGCTTTAAGCAAGCAAACTTTAACTCAATTTCAAGTTCTTTGAATTCTTTGCATTCCCAAGTTTCACTCTAAAAATTTGCCATAAATATGTTAACTAGTTACTCAGTTTATAGTACGTCTTGACTTTATGTCGCTCTCACATTTTATTACGCAAGCCAACAAATAAAATTGACGTACTATAAGCAGACCAACGACATAGTCCGGCAAGCCCGACAGTGAGATACCCTTTGGCCAGTGTTGAAAAACTGTTTAAAATACACTACAAATTGCCAAAGATAAACTTCTCTACCACCCGGTGAATTCTCGCCCTAACACACATAAGCACGCAGGCCCGCAAAAAACCATTGCATACCACCAGGCGCAAATGCAGTGTTGCAGTGTTAAGCTGACTTGAATAACTGCTGTGTTTATTGTCCGATCGGGTTGAAATTTTAAGGATAGGTAGATATTCTAGTCAGCTATATATTTGTTGAAGTAAAAAAGTTGTATCTTTTTTAAGTCACTTGCAAATCAACTTTAAAAATTAAATTATGAATTTGCTGCGGCGGTGGGCGTGGCAGCCAACATTCGAAGAACTTCTAAGCTAGGTAAAGTATACAGAGATCTCATTGCCAAATTTGGTGTCTCTAGCTTCGATAATAGCTGAGATACATGTATTCAGATACAGACAGATAGACATAACATAACTCATTTAGCTTATTTACTGTGCCTAACACGAACATATAAATTGTGTGTGATCTGCCACGCCTACTTCTGCCTGTTACATACACTTGCACAAAGTTAATATACCCTCTTTGACCATTTACGCAGGGTATCCAAATGTAACTGCCAAGAGACCATAATCTACGTACCGTAGCTCAATTACTAGAGCACTACTAACGATAATGGGGGGCTGTAAAGTGTTGACAGCGAGAGAGAGAGAGAGAGAGAGAGAGAGGGGAAGAAGAGGAAGAGTGCCAGCCCAGGGAAACCACAAGGATGTGACAACAAGCAACAATGGGTTTTATAGCATAGTATAGCATTGGTACCAACGAGGCATGTCTCGAACTATTCCGAGAAAAACTAATTGAGCTCGTTAAAAATGAAATGAAAATGAATCTTTCGTGAAATCGACAACTACAATTGACGTAATGCTTTTTACTGATTATTTTAGAGCTGGCTTAACGACTTGACAGGCGGCGGGCGGGGGTGAATAGAGTGTGGAAGGGGGCGTGGCATAGTGACAAATTCCATTTGGCTTGATAAATATTTGAGTGTAGCATATTCTAGCAGTCATTGCTTGACTGTGTGTATGTGTCTGTTGTAGATGTATGTGTATGTGTGTGTTTATGTGTGTGTGCTTGTCTGTGTATATGTGTGTGTGTTTTTTTTTTTTTTTTTTTTTTTTTTTTTTATTACAAATACGGCAGGAAAATAAAATCTTCGAAAGATACCATCCACCGTCCGTAGATGGCATGCACGATTCATAACTCTCCAAGTAGAGTTACGCCTACGTACTAAACAAAAACCTCCGTATGCTCTCCAGTCCTTGCTTCGCTCACCGGGACTTCCAGCCAAGGTATTACTTCGGTGAGCAGGATGTGGTGCCAGATCGCAATCCCTCACTTGGTGCGTTTCTGCGTAACGCTCCTTCGCTAACTCTTTAGTCGCCTTTTACGACAAGCCGAGCCCGCTGAGGTGGTATTCTTGGCCCGCCACCACACGGGAGTGCTCTTTATCCAGCGGGTCTGCTGGCCGTCTCGTCAATGCGAACACGTTTCATCATGCCCACGATGATGCCATGGGCCCTATCCCACACTGTTTTGTCCGCCAGCATAATGCGCATTAGGCTTCTCGGGCTAAGCGGAGTTCCAACAAGAGTCTCCAGTATCTCCCTCTCAGTACGGAACCTAGCACAGTGCAGTAGGATATGCTCCGCTGATTCCACTGAGTCGCTGCAGAATAGGCACAGGGCTGAGTCCACATGGCGAAACCTGAAGAGGTAACTCCGGAAGCAACCATGATCGGTGAGAAACTGTGACAAGTGATAGTCCACCGCTTTGTGTTCGCACCCTGCCCACTCGGATAAGTCTGGGATCAGCTGGTAGGTCCATCTCCCTTGCTGTGAGTCTTGCCACCTAGTCTGCCACACTCCATAAAGCCAATCCCTGATCTCCTCCCTGGAAACACCTTCTCGGGTCAGGTATTGGGCCTCTATCTCAAGATCGATCGGGGGATGCCCGCAAGAACATGGGCTGCGTCTTCCGATATTGTTCTGAATCCTCTGATCAGTCTCAGAGCCAGGGTCCGCGATACTGCCCGCGCGTTGTCCAAATAACTCACTTTATGCGTGACACTCCTCCAGATGGGGGCAGCGTATAGAAGCGATGATTTCGCGACTGCCACCAGCAGCCTCCTGGCCGGCATCCTGGGTCCACCTATATTTGGCATGAGTCTTGCCAATGCTGCTGCTGTCATCGCTGCCTTCCTGCTGGCGTATCTCGCGTGCTCCTTGAATGACAGTCGATGGTCAATAAGAACTCCCAGGTACTTCAGCGATCCAACTGACTCAATTTGAGCGTCTTTGACCGTGACCCGTAAACTCTCGACGGCCTTTCTGCTGCTCAACAACACTGCCTCGGACTTGTGCGCAGCGATGCTTAGACCGGCCTTCTCCAGCCAGTTTATAGCTGTGCTAATCGCCGCATTGCTCCTGTCCTGTAGCTCCGGTAATGTTTTGGCAACCGCTGCAACTGCTACGTCGTCAGCAAAGCAGAGTAGCTCCACTCCACTGGGCTTACTAATGGACAATATCCCGTCGTACATTATGTTCCACAGGATCGGTCCAAGTACCGACCCTTGTGGGACACCTGCGGAGACGTGGTATTTTCTTGGCCCGGCATCAGTATCGTACCAGAGTATACGGTCTCTGAAGTAGCTTCCAATGATGACCATGAGGTAGCGAGGAATACCCATGTTGCGCATGGCCCCGAGGATGTTTGGCCATCTCGCCGTATTAAACGCATTTTTCACGTCTAGCGTGATGATGGCGCAATACTCCTTGCTGCCACCTAGCCACCTGTCGCCATCGAGAGCGGTCTTGGCCAGACCACTTATGGCAGTGAGAGCGTCGAGAGTGCTTTTTCCTTTCCGGAAGCCATACTGGTGTCTATGTAGGCCGACGGGGCTTTCGGTGATCACCTCAATTCGCGTGTACAGAACGCGTTCGAAAAGCTTTCCCACAATGTCCAGCAGACATAGTGGGCGGTAACTGCCTGCAGCATTATTTGGTCCCTTTCCCTTTTGCAACAGTACCAGCCTCATGTTCTTCCAGCGTGATGGGAAGACACCATCTATCAGACACTGTTGGAAGGTGTCCTTGAAGATTGCTGGCTTAGCATTGGCGGCAGCCATAACTACGACACCTGGGATGCCGTCAAGACCTGGGGCTTTGTTTGGCTTAATTCTTTTTGCCGCTTCAATGATCTCGCATTCAGTGACTCCCGGGAAATCGGGGGCAGGGATTTCTCGTGCGGGTTGCCATAGAGTATCCTGGTTTGGGAAAAGCTCCTCCACGATGCTTGATAGTAGAACCGGGTCCTGTGGAGTACCTCCTACAGCGGCTTTCAATTTATTACTAACCATTTTGTAGGCGATACCCCACGGATCTTCGTCTACACTCGCCAGCAACTCTTTGAAGGCATTTGCTTTAGCAGCAGCAATGCCATTTCTGAGTTCCGCGCGCTTCGACCTGTACGCCTCATGTAATTCTGCGTGCTGAGGGTGTCCTCTGGCTCGTTGCGCTAGTCTCCTTGCCCGGAGGCATTCCGAGCGTAGCTGGTTGAGGGAGCCGTTCCACCAGTAGACCGGGGGTTTGCGTTTACTCGTTTTTTTCTTTCGCGGCATCGCTGCATCGCATGCAGCTTCCAGCATTTTCATGAGCGCCGCCACCATGATTTCCGCATGTCCATTTGGTAGCTCCATTTGCTCAATATTGAAAGCCAGCATGTCCCTGTCCAGCTTTTTGATGTCCCAAGCTTGCCCTAGAGTACTTCTTGCCTGACGTTGTGTGATGCACGACGTGCGGGCGCTGAATGTGATCAGGGCATGATCGCTCAAAGTGACATCCTCCTGCACCATCCATTTAGCAGTGGGGGCTAAACTACTGCTAACAAAGGTGACATCGATGAAAGATGTCCCTCTGTCGTTGTTAAACGTTGGCTTGCCACCGTCATTTAACAGCACCAGATCCAGCTGGTTCATGGCATCGATTAGGGCCCGTCCTCTGGGATTGGATATCCGGCTTCCCCATTCGATAGCCCAGGCGTTGAAGTCACCTGCAATGACTACAGGATTGCGCCCTCTAGCGTGGTGGACTAAGTTATTTAATAGTTCCTCGTAGAGGTCCGGACTGTCGCTAGGCGGGGCGTAGCAGCTGTACAGATGAACGCCCTTAACTTTAGCGTACGCAATGCCACGCATAGGCACGCTTCCCTGGTCCTCTATGTAGTAGTTTCTGCAACATATGATTGCCGCCTTACTTGTGGAGTCGAAGAGCACACCTGAGTTTCCCACACCAGGGGCGTACGGTTCACTCAGGAGCATAACATCAGCATTGCGCTCTCTAGCTGTCTGGAACAGGAGGCTCTGAGCAGCTGCGCAGTGATTGACATTTAGCTGGAAGATGTTAATCATCAGCACGGCGACTCAAGACTCCTTTTTTAATGCTCGCTTTAAACGTAGGGCATGTATAGCTGCCTGTCGGATGATTCCTGTCTACATCGCTGATGCAGATCAGGCATTTCGGCGGATTACCACAGCCCTTCGCTTTGTGCCCTCGTTCGCCGCAGCGCAGGCAGCAGTCCGAGCGATCAGGCTCCTTGCAGTTAATGGCCCTGTGGCCGTAACCCAGGCACTTGTAGCATCTTGTGGGGCGTGTGTCCTGGATGATGCGACAGCGAGACCAGCCAACAGTTACCGTACCCTTTTTCAAGACGCTAATTGCGTCATTAACGCTAAGCGTAACCGTCGCCACTTGGGTTCCATCTCGCATTTTGCGCATCCCACGCACATCTTCCGGTTTCAGCTGAATCCCATCGAATTGCGAGGCCATGCTGTCATAGAGCTCCATTGCTGTCGTCGCCTCATCCATGCCGCTGCAGGTTAGCGCCATTCTTTGCGCGCCCGTGCGTACCGCGGCCATTTCCCGAAGCGATTCTTCAACCGCACCTTTGTATTTGGGCACGCTTGCAGAGGCTTTTCCCTCCATTTCGAGCAACAACTCGCCTTGTTGAGTTCTCCTGATTTTTTTGACGTGACTGGCAAGTTCAGACAGGCTCGGGTCAGCTTTGAGCTTACGGAGCATGTCCGTGTACGATGCTTCTCCCGTCTTTTTTAATTATGATGGCCTCCGGCTTTTTGCGTAGTCGCTTTGGTGCCACCTTAGTCCACTCCACCTTTTTGCTTCCCTCCTTGGCTACGGACGCGAAGGTGGGCGGGACTGGTTCCTTGACCTTGGGCGTCTGCAGTGTCAGGCCTTTGCTAGCGGGAGGCTTCGTCGGGGCTGTCTTCGCTGGGGCGCTCCTTTTGCTGGCTGCCGGAGTGCACGCTGGTGGTAGTTGCGCTTCTGTCTGGGTTGCCGTGCTCTTTGGTGGGGCCACCTTAGCTACGGCCTCCTGCAACTGGGTTGCTCTAGCATTTAGAGCTGCCAACTCCGAGATCACACCCTTAGTTTCCCGGGTAACGTGGCGCTGCGTCTCAAAAGCTGAAAGCAGTACCGTTATTTTACGGCTCATAATGTCCAAAATGCCGCGCAAGTCCTCGTCTTTGTACGCCGACATGTCTAGTGGCCTAGTCGGCGAAACAGGCGGGGTCTTTGCTGAGGCTTTTTGGGCCGGCACGCTGATGAGATCAGAGATCTTCTTCTTGGTCACTGAAGGGGCCAAGTTCACTCCTGCTGTAGCTCCAGTGATGCTGGGTATTGGCGTCATCGTCTGGGGGACGGCTTGCTCTACACTCACAGCCACTGGGTCTAGGATTCCAATACCTCGCTCCGTATTTCCCACTGCTCTAATTGGGGACCTGGACAATCTGGCGCTTCGTTTAAATGGGTCCACGCCGTCGTCGGGGGCAATGCCCCCCGCTGGGCCATCCATTAGTTGACAGTTGTCAACCGGTTAGCCTGTGCGAACGTGGAGCACCGAATTCGACAAGGGTCCCACGTAGGCCACGGATTTCTCCCTAGGCGTTGCCTGTTGGAGGTTATACCGCCTCTTCACGGACACCAGAGCCTCTACTTAGGCACCGGGATGGTGAGAGGATGATGCTTGGTCTGTCCGCGACCTTTGTGCCGTTTCCCTTGCCAAATATCGGTCAACTCCACAAGAATTTATATAGAAATATAAATTTTGTTGATATTTCGTAAATTCCGCTACTGTCCACAAATTCAAATTGTATGTTTGAATTTCGCGCCCAACTGATCGAGCAGCCCTGGCAGCTCTGTTGATCTGGCAACGCCGCTTAGGTCCGATCGCTTACTACCGTAAGTTGGCAGCGCTGACAGCTGTTCTCAGCTGTTCTCAGCTGTTCTCAGCTGCACCGAATTGCAAATTAGAAGAATACCTCAAATTGGCAAACGCTCGCGGTTTTTCACTCTTTTACGCGCCGAAATGTAGCACATCAATAACGTGTGGCTTTGGGCAGTTAGAACGCCAAACTCGCCAAGCCGATTCCGTGTTAAGGATTAATTTTCGCGCAGCGCAACAATAAACACGTCCGATTTCCAATTTTTCCCGCCAGTATGTGTGTGTGTTTGTATGTTGATGTGTGTGTGTATCTGTGTGTGTCTCTCTGTGTTTGTGTCGATTCACTTCGACTTGCCTTGACGAGGAAAAACTTGTTTCGCTCCTGTCGCAATTCCATTTTCATTTACATTTTCATGCCGGCCATAAATGCTTATTAGAGAGAGAGAAAGGGCGAGTCAGATATAGAGAGATAGAGAGAGAGGGAGAGAGAGAGATAGAGCGAGCAGCACCTTGTTCTTGTTGTTGTTTGCTGAGCAGCCGCTTGTTGCCAGTGTTCTTCGGCGTTAATTAAATTACGACAGAGACAGCTCGAACAGATTCTAATCGACTAAATGAATACCAGCAACAGCCAAGGCAGCAGCAGCAGCATGTTGCTGTTGTTGTTGTGCTATGCTGTTGCTGTTGTTGTTGTGCTGAGTGATCTTATCAAGCAGTATTCATTTCATTTTTAATGCCTCTGCTGCCATTTTGAGCAGGTAAATCGCATACAGCCAAAAAAGATGGCGACAGAAGCCCATTGAACTCCCCCAACCTCCACTGTCTCACCTGCCTCACTGCCTAATCTGCCCCCCCCCCCACTCTCTTTCTCTCTCCCTCTGCTTCTCTCTTCCTTTCCCCCTTCTCCCACTTCCATGCCCCCTCTCTCTGCCATATTGCCGCATGATTGACAGACTTTATGCTCGCCCGCATATGCAAAGACACGCCCACGCTGCTGCTCCTGCTGCTGCTGGCTTCCCCCTCGCTGCCCTCGCTTCCCCCGCTTACAGACCGACTTACATTATAGTCTGGCTCATAATTAAAATGTGCACAACAACAAGTACTGCACACACACACACAGAGAGAGGGTTACTGAGCCGAGCCAAAGCAGCTACATCGTGCATTAGTTTTGGCATCAAACAACTCGACAACTTTGCTCTCTCTTCGTCTCTGCCTCTCTTTGCCTGTGGCTTGTGGGCGTGGCTACATTGCAATACGTTAGTCAGACAGACAGGCTTCCATCCATGTGTCTCCCCCTCCTGCCCCTGGACAATTCCATTTCCAGCTGAGACTCCAACTTCAGCTTCGACTCCGATTCGAATTCGAGTAGCTTTGCTTGGTGACTTTGTCCAGCCTATTTCGGATATGTGACTCACTTGCAGACAAGCAACCAACCTCCACCTCCTTCTCAATGTCTCTCCCTACACTGCCTACCCTGCCCCTTTCCCCTCCCCTTCCCACCGTTGCGGTGCCACACAATTTTCTGTTCCCGACAGAACTCGCGGAAATTTTTGAGGCAGCCTCACGCTGTGCCAGACTCCCTGTGTGTGTGTGTGTGTGTGCGAGTATGTGTTGCATATGTTATGGCGCCGCATTTGTTAGTCTTTCATGTGGCATGCCACGCCCACCATGCCTACCCGTGCCCAACATGCAGCACACAGCTGCCAAACCAATTTCAATATTCATTTTCGTTTCCGCTCGAGCCTCAATGTGCAGAAATTTCTTACTTAATCTTGGTTTATGTAATTTTTATATGCCTATGCCATCCCCCCCCTTATCCGCGCCCCGCCACCGCCTCCCTGCCATTGCTCCAGGCTGCTGCTGCTGTGACTGAGTCAATGCCAGCAACTGTTCAAAATCCTCAGCTCCTGCTGCGCTGCTACTCTCCTCCTCCTGTCTCTCCCTCTCGCCTTCTCAGCTCACTGAAGCCACAGCAAATGGTCAGGCATAAGGCAGACTCAGCGCATAGTGTAACAAATGTCATTTGCAGTGGAATAATGAGAGATATTGTTGACAAAATTGGTAGTTCTAGATCTCAGAGTCTGGGACAGATACAGAAATAATTTTAAATAGTTTCTATACATGATTATTCACTTGATGTGATGTTATATAAAACCTTTAAAAATATTTCAAATATTTTCTTAGCTTTGCTCCACTGTGCAATTGTTGCTGTTGCTGAGGCTGTTGCGACTGTCAGTCTGAATACTGCAAGATTAAAAGCGAAGTGCCTCAACTGTTTCTCGAGAAACGAAAAAAAATAAACGAAAAATGAAAATAGAGCGAGCACAAGGGAGCACGACACAGCCAAAGAGATAGACAGAGAGAGGGAGAGAGAGAAAGAGAGACGAAAGCAGACAAAGTCTGAGCGAATTTCAGGCGCACATGAAATGAAATAAAATGATGGAAAAGTCTTAAATGTCGGCTTAGTGCGGCTCAGTGAGACGAGCCCGAAGCCGGCAATGGTCAAAAGGAGAAGGAGGAGGCTGGAGTGAGGATGGTGGCAGAGTGAACTGGGTGCAGTGTATAGTTTGGTGTGTAGGCGTAGCCCGTAGACCAAACGAGTGTGGCAAACTCCTTTGCATGTCTCCGCTTTGTGTGCGGCTTAGGCGCAGCGCTATTGACCATGTCTGTCAGGCTGCTTTGGGCAACATAACCTACCAGCCAGCAGCCGCTGCTGCTCCTCGTCTCCCCCTCTTCCCCCTTCCTCCTCCCCTGCTGGTTGCACTGCATAGTGCAGCTGCCTCTGCCTGCTGAGCTTGCCAGCATATTTTGCAATTTTTCTGATTAGCCTAATGGATTTATGCGCTGCACTTGCCACATTAGCACAGAGCTGCCCCCCTCTGCACCCCTTCTGCACCCCCTCTGCACTCCTCTTGGTACCCTTATACCCCCTCCCCTGACCCTCATACCCTGCACTGCCTGCTTTTGTGCCCAGCGCTGCCTCTGTTCTCTCTGGCTTTGTTGGCCGAGTTCAAATTGAGTTTTCGCTCAATTTTTGTGCTGCCAAATTGGCAGTTGGAAATAAGTTAATTTAATATTATGTACATTGGTTGCCCCCAGTCATGCACACGCACACACACACACGCACACACACACACACAGCGTGGCAAACAATGCAAATGTTGTTGCAGCTAATTCGGGGCTGTCTAATTAGGCCCAACACCAACACAGTTAACCAATCAACAACAACAATTATACCACAAACAAACAAGCGCAAACACACACACACGCACACACACACATACACATGCTCCCCCTTTTCCTGCTCTCCCTCTTTCCAGTCTCCTTATGCTGTTGCATCGGCCACAAAACTGACTGTGCACTGTCCGCACAAATCAGCTTAAAAATGCAAATCTCTCTCGTGATCGCCCTCTCTCTGTCGCTCCTTCTCTCTTTCCCCCTCTCTTCCTCTCTCTTTCTCTCTCTGCTTGAATATGTGTGTGTTATTTTTGTTGCTCTGCTCGTTATTAATATTTTTATGGCTTGACTGAATCGAGTTGAGTCGACTCGAGTTGCCTCTTGGAAGCCGCAAACAACGCTCACACACACACAACAGAGACAAGCTGCAGTTGCAGATATTATACATGATCGACGAGGAGATAGCCTGTAATTAAGGAAAGTATTCAAGCATACGGAAAATAAATATAATGAATAAAATAGAGAAAATAAATGAAATAAATTAGATAAATAAAATAAATAAAGTAAATAAAACAACTATAGTTAATAAAATAAACTAAAGATATAATATAAATAATATAAATAAAATAACTAAAATCAGTAAAAGACATTTAATTAATTAATTAACTAAGTAAATAAAAAAATTAAATTAATCAAATAAATAAAGTAAATAAAGTGAATGAAATTCATAAACTTAATAAAATTAATACAATATAAGTATCTTATAAATTTAACGAATAATTAGTTAAAAATAATTTTATTAATTTAATAAATAAAATAATCAAAAATATAATGCAAAAAAAAAATTCAACTTCTTTTTATTATATATTCCGATATATTTCTTTAAGGATTTATTTAGCATGTCTGCTCCTGTAGGCAATAAGATCTTGGCTTTTATTCTATATATTGTTTTTCTAACAGAAAATTCGCAAATAAAATAAATGAAATAAATTAAATTCAATCTATTATTTTATATTTTGATAATTTATAAAATTTTCCTTGCAGAAAATTTCCACATCAACTTACTTCTACTGCATACTCTTTCCTTCGTAAATGATTGGAAAATAATCTCAAAATCTGCTGCCTTACACCCCTTAAGTCAGTTAGTATAACTGGCAAAATTGAAAACGACAATCAAGCAGAAATACGATCGAGTTTTAAAGGGAGCAACAGAGTTAAGTTCTCTCTCTCCTTCTCTCTTCCTCCTCGTCAAGTTTCTCCCGCTGTTTTTTGTACACTAAAACTTCCACTTTTTTCTGGAATTAATCCCCCGTTTAATTAGTTATGCCCATGGCACAAATCACAGGGTATTTTCGGGATGTTTGGCGCGTACTTCGTGGGCATTTTATGCGCGTATTTATTCATATTCATGTGGCAGGAAGTGTTTCCCCCTTTTTTTATCTCTCTCCTTCGATTTTTACGTATCCAATGAATGTTGCCAATGTTGCCAAACTTCTGCTTCTTCTTCTTTTTATTGTTGTTGTCATTGTTGTTGTTGCGCCGTTTGCAAATTGATTGAATGCCGCTTTGCGCGTTGCCCAATCGACAACAACAACAACAACAACAGTGACAGCATGTCGTGCAATTGGGGACAACGTTGCCACCCTGTTGATTTTTGTGTTTTCGACGGTTTTATTCTTCTTCTGCTGCTGTCATATTTGTTGTTGTTTATTTATATCGCTGTCGCTGTCGCAGTTGGCGTCGCAGCTGGCGTCGCAGTTAACTTCGCTGTTGGCGTCGCAGCAGTCACAGTTTAATGCCCATGCAGCGATAAATGCGGATTGTGAATGGGAATGGGATTGTTATGGCAACAACTGAGACAGCAAAGAGAGAGAGAAAGAGAGAGTGAGAGAGGGGTATAAGGAGGGAGAGGGGAGAGAGGGGCAGCAGCAACTGATATGATGGGCAGGCACAGGGATTTAGTGAGATATTCGTCCTGTGGTTGAGGAGTCTGTGGCTGTGGCTGAGACTGAGCAGGGCTGCGAGAGAAAGGATTGGAGCTGGCGGCTAGCTACGTGGACCGCAAATGCAAAAGCGGTCGAGCGGGGAAAGGGGTGTGAATGGGGTGGAGGGAGGTTCGCTTTATGCGCCCAGTGCGCGAGTTAAGGCAGCATTTTTGGCATTTTGCCGTCGAATTTAACAACTCCATCGTCCGTTCAGCTCCTGCTCTGCTTCCCCCTCTCTCTCTTCTTCTCTGTCTCTCTCTCTTTCTCTCGCGCCTTCCCCTTGCCATTCGCGATCTTTGTCGCAGTCAGCGCCTTTTCGTGCATTGCCAGTGCCGCATTAAAATTTATGTCAGCCGCCGCAGAACGCGCAACTCGCAACGCGACTCTCAACGCGCATTGAGTTATTTATGTGGCAGCTTGCCTGTCAATCTGCCCCGCACCCCCTGCCCCCCTTCGCCCTGCTATCCACGCCTGCCTGCTGCATAAACTTGTTAAGTGTTTTTTGCCATTTGCCCTCTCTTTCTCTCTCTCTCTCTCTGTCTGTCTCTTGCTCGTAGCATCGACAGCTCGCTTCATATTTTTGCAAGTGAAATTATGAATTCTTTTGTCATTGCCGCAGGGAAGAGAAAGCGAGAGAGGAGGAGAGGGGGGGAAAGATGCCACAGGACACTGCAAGGAGGCGATAGAGCAAAGCGAAACAGGACAGTACAACGAGCAATTGCTGCAAGTAATAAGCGACATCAGCGACGCAACGTGGGGCAGGCAGCGAGCCTCAAATTGCCCGTCACATTGCTCAAATGGCGACGACAACAAGAAGAAGAAGCAGCAACAGCAACAGCAATAAAATCTATTCAAGAAAAGCAAAAGGAAAAAATGAAACTTAAAGAGACAGAGAGTGAATGAAAGAGAGAGAGAGAGAGACAGAGAGAGGGAAAGGCGTCCATCTTCGACCTCTGCTGAAATTTTATGAATTTTCTCGTGGGTTCAACGCAATCGCGTCGCTCTGAATTTGGGTTCTCCATCGATAGCAATCAATGCCGATAATCACCATACACAGACAGTCACACACACAAACAGCCAAACACACAGACACTCGCACACAGACCGTCTGGCGACATCCGCATGTGGCCACATCCGCCTGCAAAGGGGTTCCTCGCGTGTTGTTGGTCGTAGTCGGTTAAAAGATGGCTATGTCTGTAAAGATTATGAATTGAGCAGCACAAAGTACCAACTCAGCTACACTGCGAGAAAATAGTGTTGTTTTGCCACGCCCTATTCTGCTTCTGAACATTATCATTAACTTACTATTATTTACATCTCAAATAAATTGATTGTGATCGATTTACATAAAATTCACTTATTAAATAATTTAATGGCGTCGCCTGAAAGTATGCTATGCAAATAACTCTAAACATATCTGAATGGAAATATAAGAGAATATATTAAAGAATTCGAGTAAGTATTCATGCTTGTTGACTCTACTTCCCAGCCAAGCAACTTACTCAAATATCGTTCAGTGCAGCATTAGAAAAACTAACAATATTATAAGGGCAAAATATGTGTGTCCCACATATTAAGTTGGTATTTTTTATGAGCCATATAAAGTCATAAAATCATTTCAAAAATATATTTCGCTAATCAATTTTCAAGCCAAATTGCGTCTTTTTTGCGCATTATTTCCGCTGTCTGGAGTTGCTTAACTGTTATTGAATACATTGCTATACTATTGTGAACTTCGATTTGGATTGTAGTGAATAAGGGAAGAAGGGAGTTAGCCAGTGGAAATTGAATAAGCTTCTTCCCCCTCACCACTTTATCAAGCCTCACTGACAAACACCTCGCAATGCATTTCAAGTTGAGTTGGCCAAGTAAGACTGCAAGAGAAGGAGACAAATGGAGAGAGAGAAAGGGAGAGAGAGAGTAGACTGAGAGTGAGCTCTACAGAGAGTGGGTAAAGAGTTAAGCCTTTATTTAGTGCAACAGCTGCATGTTGCATGCCGCATGCAGCAGATTGGACAGACCTTTGACAACGCACAAATCTGGCCATTGCTCACGAGCAACTCTTGTTGCCTGCCACAACAAATGACGAACGTTTTGTTGCACGTTGCAACAGCAAACTGAGCAGCGGAAGTCAGTTGCAGTTGCAGCTTCAAAGGGGCGGATGGGGAGGCGAGGGGAGTGTGTTGCCGCATCAAGTTGCCATGCACCTTGGCATTAATGCGGCGCATTATTTTGGCTCTGCCTTCCGTTTGCATTACACAATCTCTGTCCCCCTCTCTCTCTCCATCTTCTCTCTCTGTTTCTCTCCCTCTCTGTGATGTGCATAAATCATGCAGGCAAGCACACACACGCACAGACACGCACAAACACGCACGCACTCCGGCTAGATGGCCTAGTCATTTGTTTGAGGATTTCACATGCTGCCTACCACAGGCTGCAGCAGGCAGCAAAGAAATGAGCCGGTGCCGGGGCAGGCACTGCCAACAGACCTGCCAGCTGTTCCAATGCCACGTGCCCCGCCTGCCATCTAGCCCCCCTCCGCCCCCACCGTCTCTGTCCCCTTCTAAGAAGATATGAGTAGAAAGTAAACATTTGCCGCATTTATAAGCAGATTCCCTCTCTCTTTCTCTCTCTTTCTCTTTCTATGCCTGCAACTCTCCGCAAATTGATTTGTTAGCCTTATTTACGTGTCCCACAGCCACTTGGGCTCTCCCCCCTCTCCCGTTCCCCTCCTCAGCACTCCATCGTCCCTGAGCTTTTTGGCAAGAGTCTCACATATGCAGCCCCTGAAGGAGGCCCCACGTTTTGTGGCTGCAATTAATGAAGATTTGCTGTAGGCACCTTCCCCCCTCTCACTCTCCCCCTTCTTCTCTACCTCTCTCTCTCTCTTTCCTTTCTCCTGCTTGGCATGTGTTTTACTTTCTTTTAACTCGCAGACTTTATCTTCATCCCGCTTGACAGCCATCAACAACATCATTTTGATACCCTTTATTAATGGATGTGCCTCGTGAGCAGATGAAGATGAAGAAAACTTGGCTTGCTAGTGCTTCTGATGCAGATAAATCTGTTTCATTATAAGTACTACAGATATATGGCAAGTGCAGTATTTTTGAGACACTGGTATTTTATTGGTAGATTGTCGTTGAAGTAACATTACAGAGTGTTTACTACTTAGATATATCAGAAATTAGAAGCTATTCTACCTGAATTTGTGGGTATAGAGTACCATCTAGTATTTTTTTAGTATCTTTTGACCTTCGTTAAATACTGTATGGATTTTTAGTACTAACATGCAAAGTAGTGTTAAATAAAACATTTTCTAGTGAATTTTTAAACTTCTTCAGGTATTTTTTATTTGTTTACCGGTCATTTTCAGACAGTTTTTAGTATTTTTTTAGTATTTCACTGAGCTTTGCATAGTAAACCTACTCCTGACCTCATCTCTTTCGCAGACCTGCCTAGCTTACAAATATAAAATTTTATTTAGTTTATTTCTAGTATTTTTTAAATACCAAATTAATTAGTTGCAGCTTATTTATATAGAAGTATTAATTCAGTATTTCTTCGTGTACTTTTCGGAATTTTTCTAGTATTTTCTAGTATTTTTTTGGTATTTTTATGGTATTTTTCCAGTATTATTAGTATTTCATTGAGCTTAGTGATTTGACTTGATCTACATAACAATTTCCAGCGACACTTATACAAAATCTAAGTTTTTTTCTCGCACACAGAGTATCTGACAGTCGTATACCTCGCACCATCGCCTCAGTCTCGCCCAAAGATGCTTGCATATTCTTGCGCTGGCCAAGCCAAGCGGCCTCGGCGCGCTCTTTTAGTTAAATCGCTTCAAATGCCGCTTGCGCTTATATTTTCAGGCACATGCCGCACCCCACCCCCCTTCGAACCAGGGGTATCCGGTGCAGCAGCAGCATGAAAGGCAGTCGAGGCAGCAGCAGCTGACAGGCACAGTTGGGGAATACTGCGAGTACGTGCCGTGCTTCTGGTTAGATTTTAAGTACACTTCCGCCATAAAAAATGCACCAAAATGCGCATTTGTGACAGCTGGACAGCTGCAGGGCGGGGCGGGGTACAGGGACAGGTTGGTGCCGCGCAGTCGAGGCAACTAAAGCGGAACCCCTCTGTAGAAACTCAAGCCCCAATCCAACTTCAACTTGCTGCCAAGTCAAAACATTGCCAGACACTCCCCTCCCCCCCCCAACAAAGCATAAAGACGCGGCTCGAGTGATTTAATAACTGTCCGTTCGCACATATTTCCATCTACATATTTAATGCATTCCCCCACCCCCCTACTCCTCCCGCATTAAGTTTGATATATAGTATAGCATGCAAGCCGACAGCGACTGCATGCAAAGGGGTTTTAATCCGCCGTCAGAAAAGTTATTCGACTTTTGTTGAATATCATAAAAGAATGATTAAGGTGGAACTAAGCTGCAGGGCGAAGAGACTTGCGGACAGCAAACAGTTTGAAAGAATGGAAAACTTTGTATACAAAGTCAATATACAGATTATCGAGGGCGGTGGGAGTGGCAACACAAGTTTTAAATGTACTTTACTTGCTGAGAATATGTTACACATGAATCTGTACAGCAAGTTTGATATCTCTAGCTTGCATAGTTAATGAGATTAACACGTTCATACGGACAGATGAGAGGTTAAACTTGATAACTGATATTTGTAATGCATATATGTTATGGAAAAGATGTTTATTAAAGAATTTGCCACAGTTTTATTGCCTTTTCACTTGCATTTGCAAGCTGTTAACGCATACAAAGTCAATTTATCGTTTATGGAGGGCGGTGGGCGTGGCAGCACAAATTTGAGCTTCTTTACTTTACTTTACTTGCAGAATATATACATTTATCTGCACACCAAATTTAGTATCTCTAGCTTGCATAGTAGCTGAGATCAACGCGCTCATACGGACAGATAAAAGGGTAGATATGACCAAATTAACTGGATTAGTGTTGCAGACAGTACAAATATGTAAAATATATACATTGAGGGATCTGCAATGGTTTCTTTTGCCTATCACATGCATTTGCTAATTGTTTTTACAAATCCTTCGACCAAAAGATACCCTGTAAACAGTTTAAATTATCTAAAGTGCTAAAGCAGCGCTGCATGAAACGTTGGGCTGCTTAATAGAATGCTTCACGTAGTATTAAAAGCATGAAGAGAGGGAGAATATACAGGGAGGGGGTGAGAAGAATCAGTGGCAGTGGCAGAGACACAGTGAGAGGCAGAGATAGAGGCAGAGGCAGGGACATAGGCAGCGGCAGTTGTAGGGACAGGGGATGGAAGAGAGGCAGTAGCAGGGACAGTAACAGGGGGAGGGGAAGGGAGCTGGGGCATCGCTGCATGGCTGCTGTGGCTGCTGAGGCTGCATGGCCGGAGTGGCGATGCGGCAGCAGGACGCTTCCTTGTTTTGATTTATGCCTCCACTGATGCTGATACACGTGAAATGCCTGTGCCCCAGCAGTGGAGTTTTGCAGACAAAGCGAGGCAGAGTACCAGAGAGCGAGAGAGAGAGAGATAGTAAGAGGTGGCAGCAGGGAGGGGGGGGGAGGAAGTTGGAGCCGACCATGGCTAAATTATTAGCAACATCAACGCGAACGCGCTGCCTGCTGCCGCATGCGGACTGAGGTGAGCGGCTGCGGTTTTGTGGCAGACCAGAGAGCCCAAAGCCGCCAACGCCACCGAGCAACCAACCATCCCTCTTACTCCTCCCTCCCCCCTCTACCAACTCCTACCCCTGCCACACTCATCGCGCAGCGACGGCAACGACCGCACGCTGTTATCTTTATGGCCGCGTGCTGTGGCCGCGCCTCGTTTAGAGTATTTCTCTAATTTTTGCGCTTCAAAATTTAAGCCAAATTTTTTAGCCGTAAAACAGCCAAACAGGCTGACAACGCTGCGTATGCGTGATGTTCGATTGCAGCAGCATGTGAGGTGCGCAGCCTTTTGCCACGCCTGTCTGTCGGCTGCAGTTCAATGGCCCCGTGGCTACGCTAAAGATTGCGCACAATAAATGGGAATGCCAAAACAAAAGTTACTCATACGCCGCGTTGGCCAGCAACTGCGACAATGTCCGCGGGCCCAGCACAGAGGGGGCTGCCCTTTTTTTTTGTGCTGCTGCCACTGCCTCTGGTGTTGCTCTGTGTGTGGTTGTTTTTGTTGTTTTGTGTTGCACATCACAGTGCAATCTCCTGGCCCCGTCGGCGTGGCCAACTGTGCCCCAACTGTGTGGCCGGGTGTGGCCTCCGTCTGCAGCGGAAGTTCGGGGTGTTGATAAAGTGGAAGCTGTGATAGTTGTGCCGCAGCTTCTGCCGACTGTTGCCCCGTTCTGTCTCTCTTTTTCTCCCTATCTCTCACTTTCTCTATCTCTCTCCTTGCCTCTCTTTCTCTCTCCCTTAACCGAGGCCACTTGCTTTTTGTCGTCAACGCATGGTGCGAAATTCTCTCGGCTGGTTTATTTGTGCTACACGTTGCCATTCTGCATCATTTTCTCGCAATTTTCGCTATGTTTTTTCCACTTCTACCACCCCGCCTCAGGCAGGCAACTTCCTCTACCCCCTCCCCATCCCCATGCCTGTCCAACAAACGCTTTGCGCCTGCAGTTGCTCACGCGTAAGAGGCAACTTTTTACTGTACTTGTTGTTGTTTGCATGTGTGTGTGTGTGCGTGTGTGTGCGTGTGTGAGAGCGCGTATTTTCGTGTGTTTATTTTATTTTTCCTACAGTCAGCGACATAAATATGCAGACGAATTTTATTTTAATTTTCTGCGCTGGCCAACGTAGCCAATGCTTTTTCTGGTTGCGCTTGTTATACACTTGCAATGGGTATATTAACAGTTTTCAGACATTTTCAACACACTTAAGGAGGCATCTACAACCCCAGAAAGTATATCTATACTGAATGAATAGAGGAGCTGAGCTAGCCATGTCTGTCCGTCTGTCTACCTGTCTATCCGTCTGTCCAACTGTTGCAATGAAAATGTATCTCCTAGTCTTGAAACTATCCTTTTGAAGCTTGCCACACATGCTTTTTATTGCTACACGCTGTATATAAAATGAAATGAGCCGGATCGGAACAATATATCGTATAGCAGCCATACAAACTATCGGCCAATCTTCGTTAATATTCAAGATATTGCAATCAAATTTACTACAACGCACTTTTTCTACATACCTAATATGCGCATTAAATTTCATCAAGATCGGACCACTATAACATATAGCTGCCATAGAAAAAATCGACCTAAATAAAGGTCAAAACTTAACCTATCTAAGCCAATCAAAGTTAGACACTAATCGAAGTATTATCACTCAATTCTACAACAAAATAAATAACTAGCATAGGTAGAATCAGAAATGAAAGGAATCTGTTAGGGTATAGAGTCTTCGCCAGGCCGAAAGGAGCCTGTCTTTCTGTTTGTTCCTGCTCCTGTTCTTGTTGTTGTTATCACGCCTGTTGTTGCTGTTGTTGTGTTGCTGTTGTTGCGTTGTCTCTCACTGCGTTGCTCGTTACACTCGAAAGACATGCACAAAGGACAAATTGGAAAAGTTTTATACAGTTTTACACACTGCCTCACACACACACACTCGCACACACACACACGTAAAACATTTCAACACACACGTGCAGCGAAAAGTTTGTGAACTGCTCCACGAAACACTCGCATAAAGTTAGCCCCGATGACACTGATAATGTTATTAACTCAAGGAAATGTTGCAACTGCTGAGGCGACCCTCGGCCGGGCAACAATCGAAGTAAGTTCGAAATGGCCACAAAAGATGATTCGTTAAACCAAAACCAAAAAAAAAGGGGATAAACTCTTGTGGCCAGCAAAGGATGCAGTAAAATGTTGCAAACAAATTTGAATTAAAAATGTTTGGCAAATGTTTTGAGAATTTTCCAAAATATTTTGAATAACTACACAAGCGGCTTAGCTTGGGGCAAGCCGAGCATGACTAAGCTTAAGTTAAAGGAAGAGAGGGGAAGAGAGAGAGAGAGAGAGAGAGAGAGAGAGTGAGGAAGAGAGGGAAACCAACAACTTGGCAAAGTTATCCACAAGCAACTTCAGCCACGTCGCTCTTTTGTTTTTTGGGCGGGGGCTGAGCCTAGTAAATCCATGCCAGACATTGCTTTTTTGCACTCAGTGTGCCAAGCTGCATGCCTCACGCATTACCACTGCCCCCCCCTGCCCCTCCTCTCTGCCTTGTCTTGACTGCTCTGCCCAAAAAGCGGCCACAAGGCAGGACATTACTTTTACATGTCTCTCCTGCTTCCTCTCCCCCTCCACCACTCCCCCCACTTGCTGTGTGATTGGTCAGTGGCCACGCCCCCTTTCACACGCGACTGCAATAAAAACGAGTTGGCGTTTCATTATTTTAAATGCTCGACAGACCAATAAAAATAATAATGAAGGCGGCTGCGAGTGAATATTAAAAGCCATTTACCAAGCTGCCGTTGCTGCTGCTGCTGCTGCCTCTGCCTCTGCCGACGTCAACGTCAACAGCAGAGTGAGCAGTTTTAATTACGAGACATAATGAAATCCGTCTGATTTATATGGATAAAGCAGTACAGGGGCAGAGGGGGGCACCTGTCATCGGCAATGCCAACTTGTTTATGAGTCCGTTGTGGGCGAGAAGATGCGGCAGAAGTAGCAGCAGAAACAGAAGCAGAAGGAGTAGGAGAAGGAGAAGGAGAAGGATGCAGAGAAATGTGCTGGTATTTGCTGACAGCAGCTGCCGTCGTCGTCGCCACCGCCAATTGGCAGCACAATGCAGCGCGACTGTCATACGCGGCGTATGAGTTATGCATGCAGCAGCCGAGAGCCGCAAACCAAGCAGGCCACATGTGTGTGTGGGCCCCAGTGTGTGTGTGTGTCTCTGTAGCAATTACATATATAGCAGGCAGAAAAGTGGGGGAGGGGAAGGGAGAGGGGGGCAAGCAGACTGGGGCAGATAACAACTGCGACTTTGGCTGCGGGCGAAACGCATGACAGAACTTATTGAAATTGCATTTGGCATGTGTAATCGAATAATCGAGTAATCGACTGCCTGCGATGCAATGGCTTATTATGCCGATAAATGTGTGTGCCACATGTGTGCATGTGTGTTTGTGTGTGTGTGTGCGGGTGTGTTTGGCAACATTTGCGTGACACACAAAGGGAAAAGAAATGACTAACAACATGGGAATAAGGCCGCGTAATTTATTTACAATATATAAATTTATATAAAGTAATATATGAGTATAAATATATAGTATAATGCGTATAAAATTATGCATATATACATATAAAATAATGTATGTATATAAGAAAAATTATAAAATATAAGTAAAAGTAAAAGCATCACAAGAAATGAATAAAAAACACACTTGATCTATAACAAATTTAAGCTGAGCAAAATAAACAAGCTGATTTGAGATTTGTTGTCTGAGTTAACCATGATAAGTAGATGGGTGCCATACCTTATATATAATATTTTATAGGTATATGACAAATTTTATATACAATTTAATATATTGAGATAAGAAAGACTTTTAACTTGCAATGGCTTTACTGCAAACTATTGTTCCTTCTCAGTCTAAGCACTTTCATTTCAGGTGTTATGTTTTTCTTTTTGAAACTTAATGCAACTATTTCAGTCTTTAACTTTTACAAACTGTTCAAAGTTTAGGTCGAATCTAAAGACTTCTATTCTAAACAATATAAGATTTATATTAATGAGATTATTCTCATCTTGTTTGTATATCCTTTAAACATTGAAAATAGTCAAACTAGAAAATGGTCTTACTATATTCAAATGTTTGTAACAGGCAGGCATATCACTGAAATCGCTATTTTGCTATAATAAGGTAAACTATTCAAGAAATAACTTTCTTTTCTTCGATATATATATAGATGAATACTTTATGCGCATATTCCGCACGATCAGACAATGTTCGCAGAAGTAATTCACGTCAACATTTTGGTTTAAGAACTATTAAGCCATGCCAAGGGTATCTTACTGTTCGTTCTTCTGGCTTATCCCACATGAGGTATTTTACCTTACCTTTCCTACTTGTTTTGCTTAACTGAAAGTCAGTTAAAAAGTCAAAACAATTGCATAGAAAAACATAAAAGGGGTGGCCTGCTGCACAATGCTATCTGCAGCTTTCATTACAATTCAAAACTAAACAAGCTCAGCTAACTAAACTGAAAACTCTTTCCTGTTTTGCTGCTTGCTATGGAAATGAAAGGGGAATCTAAAGAGGAAGAATGGGGGGGAAGGAGGGGAAGTGAGGCAAATTTGACATGTGGCGCTGTCGAGCTCAGTAACAAGCTTCAAACTTGACATTCCTCACACACACACAGCATGAATTTGAATTGAGAGCAGACAAAGTGAAAGAGCAGAGGCAGCAAGAGTGTGGCAGGAGTGTAGGCGGGGGCGGGGGCGCTGCAGTAGTGCTTGGTGAAAAGCGTGTGGCAAATGCGTTAAATGTCGCTTATCTTGATATATTCAGATTCACCGCTTACACACACACACACACAGAGAGGCGCGCACACGTGCTGAGGCAAGAGGCACAGCTGCAATGTGGCACTTACGCAAACATGCAGCGCCTGCAGCATATTTCCAATTCAAATTGCGAATATTGCAACAAATTTCTCTACTGAACGAGTCCCGTTCTAGCCACGCCACCACTCTCCCCCTGCCCCGCCCACTGCCCCTTGTCACTCAGCGACAAACCGACAAGCAAGTGTAGCGGCAGCAGTAAAAATCAACGGCAAAATCTACGCTCGATTTCGTTTTAGCCTTCTGCTTCCTCTTCTCCCCCTCTTCCTTCCGCTCACCTCCTCTTCCCGCTCTTTCTCCCCTCTTCCCAGTCTTTCCTTCTCCCCTCCCACTCTGCCCCGCTTTGCGTTTTTATTATGAGCGACGTTTTGCTGCCAGTTTTGATCGATGGTTGCAACGTCGACGAGGACACACAGGATATGCAGCAGCAACAGTGGCAGCAACAGAGGCAGCAACAGCAACAGCAGCTGCAGCTGCCGGCACGGGACAGCGGCATGTTAAGCATGGTCGCTGGTTAGCTTAGTTACACCTCCCGTCCCCGCCCCCCAATTGTGTTGGTGGCGGAGGCGTGGCAGCTGCACTTGCGGCAATCATCGCAATCGCACGGAATCAATTTTTGTGAAATGTTGCATGCGGTAAGGCAGCTTGTTGCAGCTGTTGCAGCCACCATAAAGCCGCGTTGCATCTCTCATGCTGCTCCCTCTCCCCTCTCTATCCCCCTCTCTGTACCCTTCACTTACCCCTTCTACTCCTTTTTCCCAACTCTATCTCTTTATATTTTATCTGCAGTCTCTTTCTTTGGTTGCTACTGCAGCTGCTGCCCGCCAAAAACCTTTGCAGATGAGCGCGTGACACGAGCTGCATGGCACGTAACTCATGACAAGTAAAACGATAGTAAGCCTACACCATACCAAGGCTGTCATGATGATGAGAAAAAGGGAAAAGAATGGATAGACATAGGGAAAATAGGACAAAAAACATTACAATCGTTTTTGATTTAAAAAAAAGGCTAAAATTTCATTAGTTTGTATCTTATGCTCTATTGACAATGTTTTAACGTTTCTTTATTCTATATACGAGGGTCGTTTGATAAGTCCGTGACTTTTTGAATAAAATATATTTTTTTCGTCAAAGAAGCGTTTTATTTCTCAACATAATCTCCTTTTAGCTCTATACATTTAGTCCAGCGTTTTTCCAATTTTTTTATTCCTTCCAAATAATAGGTTTTCTCAAGGCCCTCAAAATAGTCGTTTGTTTCTGTGATGACCCGAATCTCTTACCGCCGAGCCATTTCTTCATGTTTGGAAACAAAAAATAGTCACAGGGGCTAAATCTGGAGAATATGCTGGATGGGGTAGCAGTTCGTAGCCCAATTTATGAAATTTTGCCATGCTGACACGAAATTCACTTTTTTCCATTTTCGTTAAAATTCACGAGATCGTCTGCTTTCAATGCCTATAAAACGCAAACCAAAAAACGCAGCTTTCTCAAAATTTTACAGTCAGCTGTTAATCGATAACTGCTGACAGGAGCAGTGTTGTATTTAGAGCAGGTGCGCGGCAAATACAAAAAGTCACGGACTTATCAAACGACCCTCGTATTTCTCTTTATTTTATATGGAATATAGTCCTTATTAAAATAAGGCGATGTTAACCAATATTTTCAACATATCTCTTCATTTTTATATATGAAAAATGAATCGAAAAACAGTTTTAAAGATTTGTATGCAAACCATTTTGATTTTAATAAAAATTTCATTAAAATTATATCATAACTACGTTTTATTTAAGAAATAACTGTAGAATTGATTGAAACAGTGAAATTCAGAGATTTTGGCAGGCTTGGCCAAAAGATATAAAGACAGATTTATCCGGAAAAAGGCTGATATGGCAGCCCTGATTCAGAGAGAGAGAAAGAGAGCCAACTCTGGTTTGTTCTGTACTGTAGTGTCGTCTCGTGATTCAGAGAGAGAAAAAGAGAGAGAGAGACAGATAGACGAAACTCTAATTTGCCCTGTCGTGTCGTATCGTGTCGTGTCACGCTGCCATCACAAGCTACTGCTGCTATGCACATGTTTACAGCGCAGCGCGAGTTCAAATTGCTGTTTATAGAGTTGTCGCTGCCAGGCGACGAGGCAACGAGGCAACCAGTCAACGAGTTGTCAACACGCCGCAAGCCACGATTGGAGTCGACTGCGGCACCGACTGCCAGTTTGCTGCTGCGAGAAGTGAAGGGTGCAGAGCGATGGAGAGAGGGGGGAGGGAGGGGGGTGTGAGTGAAGCAAATGTGCTCTCAGTGCTCTGTTTACTTTACTTTCGCCTCGCTTTTTATTAGAATCCTGACTGCTGCAATAACAACAACAACAACAGCGGCAGCACATAAGGCAGAGGTAGAGAGAAAGAGACAGAGTGAGAGAGAGAGAGACAGACAGAGAGACAGAGAGAGAGAGGGAAGTAGAGGCGCAGCCGGCAGCGCTTCGACTGCTCCAAGGCGAAATTTATTACTTCGTTGGCCGCAGTGTTTGCTCTTTGACAAACCACAAATTGAATAGACCAGTCAACCCCACCTCCTCCTGCTCCCTCTCCCTGCTCTTTAAACACCAACAATCATCACAGAGTACCGGAGCTACGTACCTTAATTACTCCTGTTTATTTGCTTATCAAAGAATCGCCCAAATTGGCAATATTCTTCGATTGCAATGGAGACAGTCGAATAGATTTGGTCAAGTTTCTTTTTCTGTTTTTATAGGTTAGAGAGGTTACATAGGCAGTACCTAAGCAGTAGAGGCCTGGCAGATTGCACAAAGCATATGTACAGGATATACGAGGGTCGTTTGATAAGTCCGTGACTTTTTGAATAAAATATATTTTTTTCGTCAAAGAAGCGTTTTATTTCTCAACATAATCTCCTTTTAGCTCTATACATTTAGTCCAGCGTTTTTCCAATTTTTTTATTCCTTCCAAATAATAGGTTTTCTCAAGGCCCTCAAAATAGTCGTTTGTTTCTGTGTTTCTCTTCATTTGACCCGAATCTCTTACCGCCGAGCCATTTCTTCATGTTTGGAAACAAAAAATAGTCACAGGGGGCTAAATCTGGAGAATATGCTGGATGGGGTAGCAGTTCGTAGCCCAATTTATGAAATTTTGCCATTAGCACACGAAATTCACTTTTTTCCATTTTCGTTAAAATTCACGAGATCGTCTGCTTTCAATGCCTATAAAACGCAAACCAAAAAACGCAGCTTTCTCAAAATTTTACAGTCAGCTGTTAATCGATAACTGCTGACAGGAGCAGTGTTGTATTTAGAGCAGGTGCGCGGCAAATACAAAAAGTCACGGACTTATCAAACGACCCTCGTATATTAATTAAATTTAATTCGATTTCTAAACGATATATAAAAGACACAACTTTCTGACTTTGATATATGTATAGTAAACTGAACAAACATCTTGTTCTCTTCTGGATTCGAATTTGATCGAACAACAAACAAAGAAGTTATTGCAAGTAACCTTAGTACCAAAATGTCATAGGTAGGAGTGAGGAAGCACTAGACAGAAGCTTGTGACTTTCATAATTGTAAGTGTATTTCATGTATGGTTTATCTGACTATAGTGCAACTGATTCTATGTCACTCTTCTGTGTGTTTCTGCCGTGGATTTCTCTCTCTCTAAGGCACCTTCTCAGTCAGTATTACAGTATTCTTCTATTCTATTTGAATATCCCTTTTATAATCACTTATAAGGAATATCATCATTATATTCTGCACCCTGACTGACTCCATTTGCATTCCTTTAGCCCTATTCATTGCAAATATCATTTATAATTCGCGTATAATTCCCTGATTGAGATTAAACTCATCGCTTACAGCAGCAGCTTTTCAATTGCAGCTAACATGCAATTTCCCCCACTTCCATTACGCCTGAGCTCTTCTTCCTTTCCCTTCCTTTACCCCTTTGCCCTTCTCTCCTCCTTTACAAGGCCCCTAACTGTCTGCCTATTTGTACAGCTGATGCAACCGACTCGACCAACTGACGATGTCAGCAATTTGATTCCATTTTTATTTTAATGCCGCCTCTCAACTCATCGCTTATTTAATATTGTTCTGGCTCGCTTCCTCCCTCTCTCTCTCTCTCTTTCTTTATCTCTCTCCCACTCTCTCTCCTTCTTCACTCTTCACTCTCGTCCTGCGCCCAGTTTATTCCTCGCAAAACACATAACTGCAGTTGCAGCAGCTTTCTGCAGTGTGTGGCATGAGTATTTACTGGCACAAGAGAGCAGGGAGAGAGAGATAGAGAGAGAGTGGGAGAGAGAGAGAGAGAGAGAGAGAGGGTGGGGGGGGCGAGAGAGAGAAAGGTGAGGTAGCTGGACACAGATAGGATCCATGGTGCACTATAAAGGCGCTGGCATTGTGGCTGTTACTCGTAACGATTCACCCACTGCCACTTGCCACTTGCCGCTTGCCACATTCCACTTGGCACTTGCCATTCGCTGCCTGTTGCCACTTGGCAGCAGGTGCAACGTGGGGCAGCGCTTAAATGCATTATCGCTGCCATTCACGGCATTATAGGCGGGGCATGTAAACAGCATTAGGACATCAAGTGTTTTGCCTCGACTGAATAATTTAGGCGGCGCCTTAAACGCTGACACGTTGCACGTGCGGGGGGGGGGGCACGGACATAAGCTGAATGCCTGCAATGGGCCCTAAACACACACACAGACGCATTTGCAGGTGCAACACGGGGCAAGTGGAGCAAGGGGCATGATTATGAGGACAGCTGTTGCCGAGTCCCGTTTTGAAACTGCTCGCTGCACTGCAGCCGCGTGTAAATATTTAATTTGCCACTGTTGCCAGTTGCATGCTGCGCTGCAGCCCCGTTGGCTGCCCTCCTCCTTCCCTTCCCCCTGCCCCCCGACAAAGCCAAATTAGCCAACAAGCACAGCAACTGAGCTTGAATTACTTTTCAGCCCGTTTGCCGATGATGATGGGCTTAAGCTGATTTGATGTGGCATGATATGTGCCACACACAGTGGCAGCCAACCCTGTGCAGTGAGTGGTGGGGGTGGCGTAGGAGATGCCATATCGAATTGCTGCCAGCGATGATGCTTTCTTGTCAACTGGAAGCCTTAGCTCTGCTTGTGGTCGGCTAATTGAAAGGCTTATGGCTTATGGCTTATGGTATATGCTATAAGTGGCATGTGAGTAACTCAAGCCTCCCTCAGCAAGTTGGCAGCCCGTTTTTTGCAGTTTTGCATTTCAGTTGTCCATCGTTTTGCTACAATTTGATAAGCTGACAAGCTGACGTGCAGTGCTCATCTTCCCTTTCTTTGTTGAATCTTGAAAAGAAGTTGGCAGGCCACAAAGAGAATTTGCATTTTGCGAAGCTCATTAATTGGACATGTGATCTACTCACTTCTCATTAGGAACATAAGTATGGCTTACGCGCGTGTCTATTATCGTACGAAGACTTTTTGTTGCAATTGTAAATCAAGTTAGCAGCCCACTTTTAAATTTTTACATAATAACGAAGGGAAGTTTGGTGTTTTTTATATATATATTCGTGACTTAACTGTTCTAAAATGTTGACAATATTTAGCACCTGTAATTGTAGGCAGTGCTGACAAGTGGACAGTCCTTTTTGCTTTAATTTATACATTCTTTTATTAATGTTTTCCCGTCTCAACTGTTCTAAACCAATGTAAATAACTAACACTTCGAATTATAAGAAAGTGGACAGTGCTAACAAGTGGACAGTCTCTTTACTTTAATTTATACATTCTTTTTTATGTTTTCCTGTCTCAACTGTTCTAAAACATTGTTAATATCTAACATTTCGAATTTTGAGAAATTTGACAGTGCTGGCAAGTGGACAGTCCTCTTTTATAACCTTCCCTTTATGTCTTATATTCCCTCTTGCTTATATTACCACGACTGAACTGTTCTTAAACTTTTACAATACTTAATTTTTGGACTTGTAGACAAGTAGACAGTAATGACAAGTGGACAGTCCCCTTTTATAACTCTCCTCATGTGTCTTATCATATTAATATTTCCACGTCTAAACTGTTCTGAAACATTGATTATACTTAAAATTGTAGACAAGTGGACAGTGCTGTCAAGTGGACAGTCCCCTTCTCTTCACCTTAAACCCCCTCGTTAAACACAACATTAAGTGCTGCAGCAATCAACAATGTCATCTTCAGCCTGTTGTCCGCTTTAGTAACATGCAAAAGCGCAAACTTTTCACAACGAGTTGGCAGCCCCGCCCCCTGCCACTGTCACGTCACGAAAGGTGACTTTCCACTTGAGAAGGAACCTGAACAAACATTGACACTCAAATTAATGCCAAGGCGGAGAGGCACAGACTAAATTGACGGACAAATGAATAAATAAATGAATGAAGGAATGAATCAAGCAGTGAGTGAATGAATGCATGAATAAATGAGCAAGTGAGTGAGTAGTGAATGAATGGTCGTTTGGCGCACTAAGTGACGGCGAACAAATAGAAAACTTGTGGCAGAGCTTGGCAAGAGGAGGCACCGCTTCAGTTGCAAACTGTGGCGCGCTGCATTTGCTACTCGCATTTGTCCTAATTGATTGTTTGATTAATTGATTGACGAACGAATTGTTAATGCAGGACAAGCCAACAGCGGGCGAAAAGTGAAAAGCGAATAGAAAACGGAAAACGGAGAGCGAAGAGCGAAGAAAAACGAGACACTTTTCACCTAGTGAAAAATTGCTGGCACATCAAGTTAAATGGCAAGCGGAAACGGAAATGCCGCAAAGCCGAAAGGCCAAAGCCAGGCCACGCCTCCTACATCCTACTCCCTCGCTAACTGAACGAGCTGCTGCTGCTGCTGCTGCTGCTGCTGCTGCTGCTGCTGCTGCTGCTGCTGCTGCTGCTGCTGCGTCCACTTTGCTGCTTCACTGATTGTTTGCCAGATTGTGGGTCGTGGTCTGTTGCCCTGATGCTGGGCCAATTAGTCGACTGTCACCGTCACCTGTCAGCGGCAATGACGACGGCAGCGCCAGCGCCAGTGGCAGCGGCAGCGGCAGCAACAACAATGCGAGTACTGTCACCCAGCAACAGCGGAACCAGCACCAGCACCCGGACCAGCACCATGACCAGTACGAGACCGGCACCGGGACCGGGCAACAATGACAACACGTTGCCCGGCCGGCAACATGCTCAAGTCGAGCGTGGCATTAACTCTGTCCCATCTTTTGGCAGACAGAGAAAGAGAGAGAGAAAGAGACAGAGACAGAGACAGAGACTCTAACCGCTGAATACAAATGGCTTCACTTGCATTTGCGCTATGCCACCTACCCCTGTACCCTCGCTGCCCTTCCCCTAGTGCTTGCTAGTTGTGCAATTAAAAAATGCCATTGCCAGCAGAAGCAGCCGTGCCACGAAGGCGGCTGTCCAGATAACGGACACAGAAACTACACTCACACATACACACACACACACACACATAAAGAGAAAACAGACAGAGTCACGTGCAACACACACATACAGACACCCACACACCTGCAACTGGCTGCTCGTTGTTAGCGTCATAATAATTTCGACAACCTTCTTGTCGCTTCTGACCAGTCACTTCTTTCCTCCTCCGACTGCTCCTCCTCCCGTTGCATGGCAACCTCCATTTGGGGTCAACGACATCAGCAGCAACGAGTTGAGTAACGAGCAAGCAGTAACAGGTCGCATCGAGTAACCTTTTGAAGTTACAATGAAAATTAAAAATGCAGCTGATAACGAGTTCAAACTGGCAACTGGTAACTGGTAACAAGATGCAAGCATTAATTAGGAGCAGTAAGTAACGATTTACGAGTCACATGCTGAGTTGTTGCAAGGTAAGTCATTAGTTACACAAGCAACACTGTATGGAAGGTAATTGGCGTGGTCGAAAGCACATGTAACGAGTCGTAAATAGCAGTTACCGAGTTGAAACTACTGCAAAATACTGGTTTGTGACTTTATAATTGACTTGACAGAAGAATTCTTGCTTTTTTTTAACGAGTTACAATAATGTAACCAGCTTCAAATAATATGTAACGAGTCAAATGTTATAAGTGACAAATCAATTAGGCCATACAAGCATCAGCGAAAAAAGGATAAGGGTAAGGGTTAGAGGTAGTAGCTGAAAGCGCTTATAACGAGTCATAAGTAGCAGTTACCGAGTTCAAACTAATGAAAAGCATTGATTTGCGACTCTATATTTGTCTTGATAATGGAATTCTTGCTATTTAGTAACGAGTTACAATAATGTAACCGGTTTCAAAAAATATGTAACGAGTCAAATGTCAAAAGTGATTCTTCATATGGCAATTGCTGCTTTTTGTAACGAGTTATAAGTAACAGGTAATACGTTACAGGAATGTAACGAGCTACAAGTCACAAGTAACGAGCTATAAGTGACATGTTACGAGTTACAAGTAACATATAAAGAGTGACAAGTAACGAGTGGTAAATAACATTAAACATATCAAGGGAATGTAACGAGTCACAGGAATACAACGAGTCAAATAAGACATAAGGCAGAAACTTTTAGAGCATATAACGAGCCCTGAGTAGCACTTAAAGAAACGCTACGAATGCAAGGAACTTGCTCTTGTCCATTCCCTCTCCACCATTCCTCCCTCCCTCGAAACGAACTTCATATATTGAAAACATAAACAGCTTATTAAACCTTGAAATTGTTGACAGTTTACGGTTATTGATGTTCTTTTAAAACCTGAGTGTAAACAACAACAACACGAAACATGTATGAAATATAAGTACACAAACTGAAAATTTGTCAAAGAGCGTTTGACATGTTCATTCACTTCTGCTACCCTTCGAATTGATTCACGAATTGCGCGTTCATTAGTGCAGCTTAAATGTCGGGAACTCTTGATGAATATGAGGTATGGAGGAAGGGAACGGGGGGAGAGAAGGTAGCTAGTGCGGCTTTTAATGGTTTGCCAAATTGGTAAACAGACATTTTATGCTTATTGCATATGAATGCAGTCGGGCACCCATGAATACATAGATATGTATATGTACATATATTCATTTTCATATTCATGAGACTCATGCATATTGTACACTTTGTCTTGGCCGAGTTATCTGGGCAAATTTATGTAGGCACACACTCTGGCACTGTTGTTTGTGTGTGCGTGTATTACCAAACCAAATCGGACCCGAGGCCTGACGGCAAACTAGCCTGGTATTCAAAACCAAAACATGGCGACTAATGAGCTCGATGGGCTCATGAATACAATCACGGTAGTTGTAGTTGTAGTAGTGCCATATATCTGGTTGTGGTATCCGCTGGCTAACATGTCTGTGCAGGCGAGCGCAGGCATAGTGGCTTTATATTTTCTATGCAAGCGATTCATTTATACCCTATAAAATATAACCAAATACTCAAATACATGCAAACAGCGCTGTCGGCCAAAACAATTGTTCTTTTATTCGCTGCGGCTCTTCTTTGTTCGACTTCCTCTGCCCCTTCTTTTTGGCTCTGCACTGGCAATCCGCAGTTTCAATTGCCGTTTTACCAGCCACTTTTCTATCAACCATTCACCCCTTTCATAGAGCCCAGCTGACCCCTCTTTAGCCTTTCCTCCTCCTCATAACACGCCTAGCAGGCTAAAGTCAAGCGGTTTAACTAACCGCGCCAATCGCCGATTTTGGTTTGTTTTATTCTCTAGATTGCTGTTTTATATTTTTGTTTTTCTTTCGTTTCTTTTGTGAGCTGTTCAGTTGGAAATACATTGAAGATATATATAACTTATCTTTGCTTTTATATAAGAGTGCTGCATGAATGAATTCAATACTGTACGATACTGTACTCTTTTCATTACTAACTATATAACAATTCACATAATTAAACATATTCGAAATTATTTGAATTAATTATGCACCCAGCAATGAACTTATTAACTTAATACAAGATTCACTTGCTCTTTCGAATGCATTCATGCAGGAGTTAAAAATATGACTTTCTAAATTTATTCAACAACTTCAAGTCTTTTCTTTCTTCCCTTACATATTCTCTAACACATTTCTTTGTTCGCCGTCCCTTTCTTCTTCTGTCTAAGAAGTTCTAAATTGTTCAAAAACCGAAAATTTCAAATCAACAGCATTCAAAGTACTTGAAAGACTTTCTCAAGCATATTTTCTCGCTAAAATCTCTCCCTAATGCCGACCTTCTTTAAGCAACCTTTGCCACTGAGCTTAAAGCATTCAACTTGAACCTATTATGTATCTCCATATTCTGCTGTACCCGCCACCATAGGCAACCACGTGTAAAGGTCTCTCACGCAGCAAAAGAATTATTGAAAAATCATTTGGCGTGAAAAAAAAAAAAATGTGCGAATAACGAATATCGAAATAAATCATTCGTTCTTTGCGCTTTGGGTGCTTTAAGAGCGATTTACATGTGTTTAAAATTTGTTGCCACCGATGTTGTGCCGTCACGTAGTTAATCTTAAAGCTTCTCGACGTAACTCTGCCTCCCCCTGACATTTGCTCTCGCCTAGCGCAGCTTTGCTTTTGTGTACAGAAAGAGAAAGGGAGAAGAGAGAGAGCGAGGGCAGAGGGACCTAGCTTAGTTGCTTGACTTGTTCTAGACTCGCTGGCTGTTGCCAAGGGAGACAGGTTAATAATTTCAATAGGCTCAAGCCGTGTATAATTCAATTTGTCTGCTCGGCGCACTTGGCTAAGGAGCTTTAAAGCTGTGTTTAATCAAATTTGCAGCTGCCACAATGATTGGCACGGAACGTGTGAATGAGAGAGAGAGAGAGAGAGAGAGAGATAGAGAGCGATGCTGTAGACTAGGTAAAAGTTAATGGCATTAGTTAAACTGCTTTTATGTGACATGCACTAATTATGATTTTAATTACTAATACGCACTGTGAGCCCCACTAAACACCACTGGGACAGCAGTCTATTGAGGGAGTGGGGGGTGAGTAACTGGCAGCAAGTGCTGCAGAGGGACAAAAGTCACTTGCAGCCAGCCAGCTTAAGTTCCCACTCCCTCTCTCCTTCTCTATTTGTCTCCTTTGCTCTGCCATTCGCCTTGACTTTTCCCGTCTGCCTTTCGGGTGTGTGCGTGTGTGTGTGTTTGTGTGTGTGTTGTTGTTGCTGAAATTAGCAAAATTATAGCTACTTATGCGGCTTGGTGTTTTCTTAGCCATTTGTGAATACATTTCGGGCCCGAGCAGACCAGGCCAAGCCTGCGCCAGCAAAGCAGCCGCAGTCATTAAAATGCTTAATGCGACTTGGCAGACGACGTCGTCCTCGCAGCCAAGAGTCGTTGATGCTGTGTCAGTGTTGTGCTGCATAAATACCCTGCAAGGTGATTGCAAGTGAGCAAGTCTCATATTGAGTGTGAGCTTGAATCATACAATGCCATTTACAATTCTTCAAATTTATTTAATATTATTCTATATCGTTCAATATCAATAAATATCATTCAATAATATTTGATATCATTTAATATCATTAATTTAATATTTTTCAATATCAATCAATATCATTCATATCACTTAATATCATTCAATATCGATCAATTTCATTTAATATAATTCAATATCATTCAATATCATTTAATATCATTCAATAATATTCAATATCATTCAATATCATTCAATATCATTCAATAATATTCAATATCAATCAAATCATTCAATATCATTCAATATAACTCAATATAATCCGATAAAATTTAATTTAATTCAATAAAATTCAAAATCATTCAACATAACTCAATATAATTCGATCGAAACTTCTTGTTTTGTTACTAAATATATATATTATATATATGTTTTGATTTTAGAATCAAGCTTTGAAAGCAATTTGCCATAATAAAAGAAATAAATAAATATTTTATTTTATTCTCTTCTATTCTTGTTTTATTCACTTTGCTTGTCCCACTTCGAGTTGGTTTTGCTGCTCCCTTTTGTTGCAGGGCATTTTGTGGAGCGGTCACATCAATTGGCCATTAAAGGCTTCAATTGTACACACATTTCACCTGGTACGTTTTGTAATGCTGTTGCTGCTGTAGCCATAAAATGTGGTCACACCGGGCAGAAGCAGGCAAGGCTGGCCACGCCTACTGTTGATTTACTCGTTTTTCTCAGGTGTTTATAGAGGGTATTTTGCTAGTCGTGTGTGCAATGCAGCTGCCTATCGCTCTGCCTCGTTCTCTCTCTCTTTCTCTCTCTCTCTTTCTCTCTCTCTCTTCTTTCTTCCCTCTCCTCCCTCTCTTGCTCTGTCTGCTTGCTCAATAAATATCGTAAATAAATTTCAATTCAATGGTTTTTTTTTTCGTACAACTTGAACTTATGCCCCCTTTTCTCACTCTGCCTCCCCTTGACTTGTGTGTGTGTGTGTGTGTCATTTATTTATACTACCGCCATATCTGTGTGTGTCTGTTTACGTGTGTGTGCGAGTGTTTTATTTATTATTTACATATCCGTTTACGTTTATTTATATAAAATTGCTTTTTGTTCGCCTGCCTAACGAATCTTTTTCGCTCTCGTGTTCGCCAAATGTGACGCTGTATTTACACACACCAATACACACACACACAAACACACACAGACAACCGCTTTTGTTTTTATTTTGTGTGCACTTGCCACATCCATAACCCAGTCAAACATGGCATCGTAAACGTTTTGCCTGCTTAATTCTCCAATTTCATAAAGCTAGCCAAATTCCGCCATATTCTAGCCAAAAATCAACAGCAAATTTTTTCAAGCCAACAAAAAAATCTTAAATTGCCACAGGATATGGGGAAATAATTTCGTTTGGCAATTTCGCAATAGTTTTCTTTGCCAAAATACCTTTTCAATTTGCCAAGAAGATTTTCAATTATTTTTTTTTTATTCCTCGATATGTTTCTCAATTTAAAGAGATCATGAAATTTGATTTAGCGCGAAACCCCATTTAACTTGCAATTGATTTCATTAAGACATATATAAAAATATATATTTATTTTCTTTTGCTTTGAAAGTGGAAACCTCTGACTAAGCCCCGAAAGTAGAGTGGGAACAGTTTGTTCATTTAATTTTCCCAGTTGCCAGAAACTTTCTGGTATTTTTTATAAAATCATGTGTGTGTGTGTGTGCGGTGGCTACTCAGGTGAGTCAGCTCGTAATTCAAAGAAAACAACCTCAAAGAAACGCGAAAAAAAACGAGAAGAAAACAAGAATTTTTCAGTTTCAGCCAGTGGCCACTTTGTAATTTGATCAGAGTTCGCTTCATCATTCAGCATGATGAGCCTTCCTCTGCCTGTAAATTTAATCTTCATTTCCTGCAACAGTACCCTGTAATTGTAGTGGCACAGACAGCGGAGGGTCGCTTGCATTGAGGCTGTCAACGAACTGCTTTTTTACTATATTTTCTTTTTTATTTATTTAAAGTTGATGGACAGTCGATTTATTTTAAGTAAAATATTGTAAAATTATTATTGCAAAAAAATTAATTGAAAATAAGTTTAAGATTATTTATTTTATAAAGATTAAATTAATTCAATATAGATTGAGTCATTTTAATTGAGATAAATTAATGTAATTAAGATAAATTTATTTTGGTAATATTTTTAATATATATAAATAAAAATGCAAATATTTTGCATCAATAATTAAATTATAATGAATTAATAATTTAAATATAAATTTTCCGTAAAGTTAATTTAAATTTTATTTATTTAATTGTTTATTTACAATAATTTACATTCAAATTAAATTTATTTATTTATTTAAAGTTGCCTTTAGACAGTCGACAATTACAAATTTAAAATCTTATCAATAATTAAAGTAATTTAGAATTTACAAAATATTAAAAATTCAATAAATTAGTATTGTATATTTAATATAAAATTGTTTTTTTATTTTTTAATTACAGGGTATCTGCAGCTCGGTCAGGCTCAGCTTTGTACGTCAACCCAAAGGATACATTCGTGAAAAAGGACTCGCATTGCAATGCAGGACAGCAGCTAAGTAGCGAACTGACAGAGCGCAAACCCAGCACCATTTCCAGACTCCTCTTCCCTCTCTCCTTCTCTCCCACACTACACAGCCTCGCTCTGCCACACCCCCGCGCCCTCGTGCCATTTGTCTGGCGTTTAATCCATTAGATATGCATTCACAAAGAACAAAGCACTCGTGTCCGCTATACCTCCACTTCCCCGTCCTCCCTTTGCCTCACCCCCTTGTCATTGCCGCAGCATCTGCGCCTAGGCCTAGGCCAATGCTGTTCACAATGTGAATGTATGCCACGCCCACATGCAGGCGAACGTGTGCTTTGGTTGCGCTACACATCGCTTCGTCTGCCACGGCTACTACTGCCTACCCCACTCCTCCCCCTTTCCCTTCCCCTCCCCTTTCCACATTTCTCTTTCTTTCTCCCGCTTTATTTTCATTGCGTTCATTTCAGGACACGCGGCACACGGCAAGAAAGAGAAAAAAAAACACGGGAAAAACTTGGTTACTTTGCATAATTTATTAAATACCAACGGCTCTCCAGCTTCCCGAAACTCCGCTGCCCCCTCTACTCCCCTCCCCCCCCCCTTCTATCTGCGCTGTTCCCCCTGATTACCCGTACAAATTTCGGTTGCAGCCTTTGTTGCACACTCAGTTCTACTCATGCCATGTGTCTGCTGCGCCTTGCCTTGCGCTGTTGCTCTCTTTTGGCTTTTCAGTTTAGTTTTTCACTTCGGTTTTTCATTTTCCCGTTTCGGGTTTTTCTTTTCGCTTTGTTTTCTTTTTGGATTTCTTTTTTTTTTTTTGATTTCTTGTTTGCTTTTGGCCGCTAAGTTTTCATGTTGTTGTTGGCTTTTTTTTTGCACTTCTTTTTCGGCTGAAATGCTTATGCTAATGTTTGGCACATATTCCCGCACACTCACCTCTGGCACGGCACTTCCTACTGCTCGTGTTCCTCCTCTTACTCCTCTTAGTCTTCCCCTTCCTCTTTCATCTCCTCCTGCATCCTACTCCCCTCTTTGGAGCAGGTGCTGGCACGGCAAATGCTGCAAATTTAATGAAACCTGCGTTCACTCTGCGCGCCTCAGTGTTTGTGTGTGTGGTGTGTGTCTGTGTGTGTGTTGGAGTGTGGTGTGTGTTGGTGTGTGTTGCTGTGTGTGTGTGTGGGTAAGACTTTAATGAGCTTACCATGCGGGCATACACAAACAGACAGACAAAGAGGAGCCAACGCGCCGGGGTGCGTGGCAAAAGCAGCTGTTCAACCTGTTCGCTGCCACCTTGTTGCCTATCTCTTTCTTTTCCCCTTCACCCCCCCTCTCTTCTTCCCCTTTTCCACTGCCTCTCCTTTGCCCTAGCTGTACTATACTTTAATTTGTAGTTTAGTTTCGCATTGAAGTCGTTTCTTGCCGGCAACTTCCTCATTTGTCGCCCTCAGCTCCACCAAACAAAAGCCAACTTCAGCCGGCAAAAAGGGTAGCTTGTAGGCAACAGAGGGGGGTACCGGGAGAGAAAAAGAGAGAGAGAATGAGGAGGAAAGAAGGTAAAATAGTGAGCTGTTGGGGAGCCTACTTATGCAAATGTCAAAAATGCTCCGCAGTGCAATGACAGCGTCTCAGCCGGCTAAGACGACAGTGCATAACACAGAGGGAGAGACAGGGGGACAAAGAGAGAGGCTAAAGAGAGGGGAATGGAAAGAGCTAGGGATAGAAAAAGAGTGAGAGGGATAGAGAGAGACAGAAGAAGAGACCAAACGACGTGAGAGATATATGAAGAGATTGCCAATGTGAGTGAGAAATGTTTTTACTTTATTGACTTAAGTGATGAAGAGATACGAAGATTGTTTGACGAATTCGATAACATATCGATGACTTGTTTGCTGAAATAGGTTGTGACAGAGTTAAGTTTTAAATATTGAAAACATATGCAAAGTAATCGATGTTTTATTACATCAACTTATCGATAACAACTCAATCAAAAAAAGCGATTGGTAACAAGGACAACACAACTCTACAAAGTAGAGATATTGTAACAGAGTTTGTATCAAGGACAAAGTGATATTTATTTATTTATATCAACCTATCGATAGCAAAGCGATTAGTAATGAGTGACGAAGAGAACTCTACAATGTGTGATTGCCCTCCTTACAGGGTATCTCCAGTCAGCTCTCGTAGGAAAAACGTTGCATGTTTTCTTACTCATTCCGCTTCAAGGGAAATCTTCTTCTTGGCAATAATTTACCAAGAGCATGTGAAAAACAATTCAACGAAATAAGAGACAGAGAGAGAGAGGGAAAGGAAGAGGGGAAGAGAGACGCTGTGTGTGTGTGAGTGCGAAAGAGAGGGAGGCACGCAGATAAGTGCATAGTTTTTGCTGCACTCTGCGAGCAACTCGAGACATTTTAATCGACCGCCAACAGTTTCGACTGTGGTTCAACTTTGCGGTTATTTAGCAGCCATTCATGCCCTGCCGGCTACAAGGGGGAAGTGTAGAGGCAGAGGGGAAGAAGAGTGTGGGAGTGGGGGGAGAGTATATGAATATGAGCCTTGGGTACACGCTCAACTGCTCAATCCGCTGCTCAGCCAGGCAGCATGATAAATACGCCAAGGCGCAAGTTGCCTGACTGAGCGACAGCATCGTCTCCAACAGCTCCCTCTCCCCCTCTCTCTATCTTCCTAGTCTGCTTCTTCTACATGCTCGTCTTCAGCTTGGGAACTTCTCAGCCTGTCTCTCTCCCTCCCACTCTCCTCTTCCTCAGCTGATGCGTCACATTCCTTTCGCACTTCGCTTCCGTTGCAAACTTGCTTGAAATGTTTTTTGAATTAGTTTTAAAGCATGCCACACAATCGCTTACCCTCTCTCGCTCTACCCCCCCCCTCTTCACACTCTTTTGGCATTGTCTGCTTCCGTCGCAGCTGCTGCTGCTGCCGCCTTGCCGCCTGCTGCTTTCTTTTCAATTTCAACGACGCTCAAAATCGATAGACATGGAAGTCGCTTTGACTTTGACAAATTTCCTTGGCCCCAACTTGTCGAACGGTTCACACCACGCAGCATGTGAGGGAGCCAAAGCCCTAGCATTGTCTACGGATCTGCCAGCTTCCTCTTCCCCTCCCTTTCCGTCCCCCTCTCCATTAGTTACTCCTTCGCTCATGCAAAAATCAATGTGACTAATGTTGAAGTAAAATCGGTTGCGAGCCGAGCGCAAATGAAATATTGAAATTCTTCAGGCAAGTTGCAAGTTAAATGCGCCTCATGTAGCATGCCACACACAGCTCTTGTAGGGGGTGGGGCAGCAGCGAAGCACAATCAAGTCAAGCAAATGAGCTGAGACTGCAAACGGAGCCCGAAATCACATCACTGTCAAAGGCTAATTCGCTGTGTGTGGCAAGTGCGGCTAAGGTGCATCAATGTCGAGCAGCAGCTGCAACTGCAACTGCAACTGCTGCAACATCATCTGCAGCACTTTGATTGCCTCTGCTGCATGTGGCAGGCAGCTCAGCCTTAACCTCAACTCAACTCAACTCAACTCTTGACTCCCGAAAATACCTTCTCTCTGTTGCATTTATTGTGCCACATTCTGTGGCAACACTGGCGTGGCAGCGCGCCTTTCTGCGCCACTCGCCAAGTGGCAACAATAACAAAACACTTTGATTTATTAGCACAAGGAGCAATCAAACACACGCGAAACTAAACCGCAGCCAGTCTGGGGCCGCACAGTGGTGCCAGAGCGCATGATAAATTCGCGATAAATTCTGAAAATAAAACTGCGAAAAATTGAAAACAAGTGAAAACTGATGCACCAACAACTGAGATACCCTCGAGGCACATACAATAAATATTAATTGCACTTTGTCTATGCCAGAGCAATAAATAAATATGGTAAGGTCGGGCATAACCTCAGACAGTGAAGCTTTGCTACTTTAAAATGATTACAAAGTCACTTTTTTTTCGTTTTTAAATAAAAAGAAACAATGCAAACAAATTCTGTTAGTTTATTTTTATTTGTGAACTACTTTTCTTTATTTAAGCTCAATTATTGTTGTCATATATATGTCATAAAAATATGGTATGGCTTAATCTTTTAATTTGTACTTGATAATATATTTTTATCTACACATTAAATGCTTAGCAAGGAGTGATATGACAAATTTGGCCAGATAATTGAGCCGCCATATAAGCATGTCATATGGTCATACGAGTTCTAGATAATAATTAACACTTGCCATATATATGACGCTCTACTTTTTCTTGATACTCAGACTATCGTATAAGTTTGTCATATGGTCCTACAAGTTCTAATTGAAAATGAACACTTGCCATATGTATGACAGTCAACTTGTGCTCTCAACTTGTTATACATAAAAACATATAGTCAGTTCTTGATTTATACTTAATTGATTCATTGTCTTGTTGTCACTTATGTATGTCTATTAGTTTGTCAAACTAATAATTACTTAAAATCAATACTTGCCATATGTATGACCATAAAAACACTCAACTTGTGCTGTCATATTGTATGTACTTTCTACTACCTTTCATACTGATTCATTGTGGTGTTCTCATATATGTATGTCTGCATGTATGACTTTAAAAGAATTATATGTCATATATCTGACGCAATATGCCAGTTTTGCTTAATAATAAACTGCCTAACTAGTTCGGTTCCCGCAACCAATGTGCCTAGGCAGAGGCATCGAAGCGCAGTTTAGCCGAACAGTCCTCCAACTGCACTCTCTCTCTCTCTCTCCCCCTCTCTCTCTCTCTCTCTCTTTCTTTCTCTGTCCCTCTCTCTACTGCAGCAAACTGCGCCCTCTGGTCGCATCTGCGTTCGACGGCTGCCGCACTTAGCTGGCGGCGTTTATAGTCACCATTTCTATTTGGCGTGAATTTGAGTGCCACTGTGCCACACTACGAGAGGTGTCTGTGTCTGTGTCTGTGTCTGTCTCTGTCGCTGTCCCCCTATGGCTGTGCATGTACACACATGTGCACATCCAGATACGCCCAGATTACTGGCCAAGCACCCTTCAGAGCGCCTTCAGCCTGCCTGCCTGAATGCCTGTCGATCGCTGAGCTGTGCTCTTTCAACACGCCCTGCCACGCATTTATCGCCGCGTTGCGTGTGGCAGGATAATAAAGGAAGCTTTTGTCGCAGTCGCGAAACAGGCTAATAATTTATTGCCCAAGCATAACATGCATTATATGACAGAGAGAAAGAGAGAGAGAGAGGGAGAAAGATTGTCTATACAGTAAAAGCTTCTGCGAACTAAACCAAATGCATTTTAGATAAAAAAACGAACCAGCAACAATCGGGAAAGCAATGCAAGTATTTCATAGAATATATATAATATGTAAGGAAGAATTTACATATAATATATAAATAGATATATCTTATATATAACTCATATATATCACTCAAGTTCATCATACATAAATCACTTCCCTTTGCCATATACTATGCATTCTCCCTTCTCTTCTACTTTCTCTACAGTTGGAACTATTCAATCAGCAACTTCATCTTGAATTTCAAGTGGAAAAATTCTCATGCAGCGCACACTGCAATTTGCCAGGGTATTCAATAGTCACAAAACTGTTGCGCTACGTATATATCATTTTGCATTAATATGGCAATCACGAGGTTCACCATTTATGCAAATAGTATCAGCAAATACGATATATATACGGAGTATACGAAGTATTTTGCTCTCGTCTCGCATAGAACTCGCATTTGCATATATGATAAAATACTTGAGAGTGCCAGCAGTAGCAGCAGGACAGAGAGAGACAGATAGAGAGAGAGAGGGTGAGCAGGAGAAAGTGAGGAAGAATGTATACTGCCTGAGCTGACCAGAGAAAGAGAAAGAGTGAGGAGTAGACTGCCTGCTGTCCATCCGGGCAAAGGCGTCATCGATGCCGACAAGGACAACGACATCGACACCAGTTCGCATGCAATTCAAAGTGCAGGGGCGCAACCAAGGGGGGGGGCACCATGAGAGGGGCACAGTCGCACGCTCGAGTCGCGACAAACAAAGCAGGCAAAGAGTAAGAGAAGGCAAAGAAGAAGGAAAAGCAAAGGCAGCTCAGGAAGACGATGAAAATTTGACTGCATTTTTTGTCAAAACATTCGCTTGCCTGCAAATTTGATGATGCCCGGCTGCCCCTCCCTCCTCCCCCCTGCTCACTTCCCCACCCTTTGCCTAAGTCTCCCTCCTGCACTCATTCCGCATTCCTGGGCAACGAAAAAATTGAATCCCAGCAAACTGGACCCACAGCTCAGCCCTGGCTGAGCACGTGCGAGAGCAAGGCAAAGCCAAATGCCGCAAGTAGAAGAAGAAGCAGAGAAGCAAAGAGAAGTCGCAGATGAAAACAAACGAAAGCAAAGCGAAAACAAAAACAAAAATGCGCCGCACGTTTGCCAAAAATTGAAATTTACCACACTGAACACTGCACTGCCGGCTCAGTCGCGTTGGTTTTTATTCATTTTTTTTTTTTTTGCAAATTCATTCAGGCGCGCCGTCAACAGACCAAGACCAAGCTGGGCGTGGTCCAAAGGGGGGGGAGGGGGGAAAATACTGTTTGTGCATTGCTTAGGCGGCACTGCAAGTGCATTTGGCCAGAAGTTTCGTTGACTTGGCTATAAACATTGATGCGAACCATTCGACGGCGACACGAGGCAGTGACTAAGCTCTGTCTTCCTTGTCTGCTCTGTCTGCTGTGTCTTCGCTGTCTTTTTATACCCGCTAGCCAGAAGAGTAGAAGAGTATTACAACTTAGTGCCAGTCGAATATATATGTAAGAGAATGTCTAATTGATATTTGAAAATTTGGTTGCAATCGGATCATTAACATAGAAGTTATTTGGGAAATAATTTTTATCCCTGCAAAGTATGCAACAAAAATTTAATTTAGTACAAATTTATAAAAACGCTTCGCCCAGTTGGGTGAAGGGTATTTTTCAGTTGAACACACTTGACTTGCTTTTTCTTTCTCTTTCTCACTCTCTGTGACAGACTCTTCGTCAGACTTTTCGTTTGTCTGTCTGTCTCTCTAACTGTCTGTCTGCTCTGGCATGTCCTGTGTCCCACCGTGTGTGTTTGTGTGTGTGTGTATGTGTGGGTGCCTTTGCCAACTGCGCTGCCCTGCCGCAAGGCACAGTGTAGCCAAGGCATATGGACATTTTAATATATGAAAATATTTTGATTTTATTACAAATACTTTAAAAGGGCAACTTCATTGCATAACTACGAATTGAATGTTATGCAAACAGCTGCTCAATGTGCTGCATCACTTGCCCAACTAATTAATTCACTCTACATTTAACTCTACTTGCATTTCCACCCTACACCTTTGCCCCACTGTGCTGCCTTGGCTGCCTTGTGGTTCATTGCTCTCGACTCGCTTGAGCATTGAACTCGATTCGCTCGGGCGCTGGTCGAAATGCGGCAAGAGTGGCTTTTCTATTTGAGAAAAAACAGGCTCGCCAATAAGGCTAACTTACACAAAGTCACACACACACACACCAACACACACAGAGTCATACAGCCACCGCAAGTCATAGTCATATTCTGTAAGCTGAATAATTGAGCATTTGGTAAGCTAATTAGTCCTTGGAAAATTGGATATTATTTCGCCAGTTGCAGGCGTTGCAAGTGTGGCAAGCAGTGTAAATCACAGTGCAACAGTGGCAGGTGTGTCTCTCTGTGTGTGTGTGTGTTTGCTGTTGGCGTAATTAAATCCTGTTTACGGCCGGCATTAGAGCGAGAGAATCGCGACATAAAACACGCATACGCCGTGTGGCCGACAAGTGTCAGTAACTAAGCACGCATCAACACGCTCGGGGGCTCAAGGGCAGTGGGGCAAGTGACAGCAACAGCAGCAGCAGCAGTGGCAGTGGCAGCAGCAACAGCAGTGGCAGCAACCATAGTAACTGCTGCTTGCTGCAGCAACAGGAGGCAAACTTGAACGGCATCCAGAGGCGCTTGTCAAGTAATTTGTCATACTTAATTGCAACACGCCACCAAGTTGCCTTCGCTGCGCGCTGCTGCTGCTGCTGCTGCTGCTCTTGCCACTGCTGCTGCCACTAAGCTGCATTAATTGGGCGGGCATTAAGTGGCTGGGCGTGGCTGCTTCTGCTCCTGCTGCTGCTGCTTCTTCTTCTCCTGCTGATTTCCTCACGCATTTGCTGCGTGTTGTCTGCTGTCAGCGACAACAGCGCGTAATTTGCATTAGCTACAACAACAACAACACCAGCAGCAGCAGCAGCAGCAGTAAGAGCAACAACAGCAGCAGTAACACCGACAGCAGCAACAGCAGCAGCAATAGCAACCTAAACAGCAGCAAACAGCGACAGCATTGCGTATACGTAATGCGAGCTGATTTCTGCAATTTATGCTGCAATTTGCATCAAAACATGCCCCAGCTGCACCACTTGCCACATAAATCAGCAGCAATATCACAACAACAATAACAAGCAACAATCGCACACAACAACAACTCGATATAAACAAATCGAGAATTTACACAAAAAAAAGAAATTGATTCAAAATCTGGTAAAAAAATGAATTTAAATTATACTGAAAACAAAGCCGTGTGGGAGCTTAACTTTATGCTCCAACTATGGCCATAAATGCCATTAACATCCGGCATATACATACATACATATATAGTATATATTTTAATCGCTGCCCACTCAACTATCGATAGGCGATGACAGTCAACGCTTAAGCGATTAAGCGGCATTTCCAGTGGATTTTGCATTTATTTTGGTTGATTTTTCTAAGCCGACAAATGAATCATGATTAACTTTGTGAAGTGAAATTTTTTGTGGAGTGGGAAATATACTGCATACGATATTTAATCTGAATATACTAAACACCCTAAGTACCCTATACCCATTATCTATAATCCCTATACACAGCTGGGCTGATCAAATATCTAACGTATCTGTAGAACTTTTAAGAAAGACTTCTTTAGAAAGTCATTCAAGTCTTTTGAAGGCAATTAAGTTAATGAAGTTGACACAAATTTAACTGATACTAGTGCTAATACTCAAGCTCATTGCCTTAGCATTAGTTTGGGTTGCAATTCGATAAGTATCGATGGGTAATCGAAACAGTTTGAGACTTATCACTCAGTGCTTAGAGCACAAAATTGGATAAGCTGGCAGTAAATGGAAGAGCTCCCAGTCATTAGCAGAGAAAGAGGGGGAAAGAGAGTGAAGTATAGAGAAGGAGAGAGAAAGATGGAGACAGAAAGAGATAACAAGAGATGGAGTAAAAGAGAAAGGGACATCAGCATTTAGAGAGCTGGACACAGTACACAGGCAGAGGCGATAGAGAGATGCATAAGAGAGCTATAGAATATGCATAAGCTGCAACAGGACGTGGCCGGTTGTTGTTGCCACATGGGTTGTTGCCAATGTTGCATGCATTGCACTTTTGTTGCAGCCATGAAAATTGTTATTGTTGCAATTTGTTGCACTGTTTTATCTGTGAACTAAGCAAATACGCAACAACTGGCAAATAGCAAATGGCAAATATTGCACATCGACATTGCCAACGCAGTCACAGTGACAGTAACAGGACCACAGGGGGTTACAGAGAGTAGTACAGGTTAGAGAGAGGGGGAGAGAGAAAGGGGGAAGTGGAAGGGAGGCAGCCAGGCACATATCGCAATCGCATTGAGAGCGATTCATGAATATTTATGCCTAAAATCAAATTGAGGCAAGCAGCAAAAAAAAAGGGGGAACGACAAAGGCAGACAGCGTTGCCAGAGAGGGGGGAGGGGGAGGGTTGCCAGAGCGTGGCACAGGATAACAGGACTTGCAGTGGGGAGTGCAAAATTAGCATGCATATTGAAGGCGGTCAGCGTTTGGCACCTGGCACCAGGCGAAGGTGGACGCAGCCTGCTGACTCTCAGCTCTGGATGAGCATGTCAATGCGTGTGTGTGTGGCTGCGAGTGTGTGTGTACGTGTGTGGGGGGGGCATGCCACTAAATGTGTAAGCTCGCAAAAAATTTCTTTCGTGCATGGCCAGAGATAAAAACCGGGTTGACAAAGGCAACAACAACAACAGCAGCACAACAAAAGGACCAAAGGCAAACCCGCCTGGAATTCATATAAGTAATAAAAAAAAAAAGAACACATGTATAAATGTGGTTGGGGGAGGGGGTGTGTGTGTGTGTGTGTACAAAAATTCATAAAACGGAAAGAAACACACAGAAAATATGCAGAAATACTTGGAGCAACAGCAGCAAGGATTATTTTCAAGTAGGTTCCCGACTCCGAGGGGGGCAAAGGTTGCAGGCTGAAGCCACTGACGGGCACAGTAACACAAACAACAACAGCAACAACAGGAGCAGCAACAACAGCAACAACAGCAGCAACAACAGGCACAGTTCAAGCACAGCAACAACAACAGCAACGACAGTTGGGCAAAATGAATTGAAACGTGCCACAAAAGTTGTTTTATGCATAACTAAAATGCGACGAGCAGAACAAGGAATGAAAATGGGCAAGGGGAGGGGCCAAGGCAGCACAATTTTCCACACTCATGGCCAGCTGTTGTACTTCTCCTCCTGCACCCCCTTGCCACTGCTGACACTGCTGCAGAATGCGGTCTGCCGAAATTACCACTGATAAAGTGCGGGTCAAGCTTATGCAAATGCCACAAACAATTGCCAATAGCAATAACAACAACAACATTTACACACTGCACAGCATATACGACTCAACAGATGCCCTACGTCTGGGGCCAATGCATTCCCATTGAGTTGACATAGATTGCATTCCATTTTCATGCAAATATTTGATGTGAGCACAGCTGAAAATATTCAGAGATTTATGACTGAAGAATGTTGACTTAGAGAAGATGTTCGCAGTAAGGAGAAGAATACTTGAGGCAGTACTTGTAAGTAGTCATTCTTGTAGTGTAGGAATTCTGGTTGGTAAATAATAATAACAATAAAAAAATTTTTTTTTTTTTTTTTTTTTTTTTTGTAAACCTCTTACGAGGATTACTAGCAGGTGGTGGGACTGGGCTGGACAATTAACGAAAAAAATAGTAAAAAAAAAAAATAATACTAATTGAAATAATAATAAGAGCTAGATAGAAATCTGAATTAAAGAGACCAACAGCATTGATACTGAAATCGAAATAGACTGATTTCTTGAGCATCATTCTTCTTTAGAGACAATCTCTGCGTGCAAAAAATGTATTCACGAATACGAGTGTTAACCTTCTTAGGTCATTTTTGATCATAACTGGAAGGTAATTAAATGCCTTCCTAAAAAAAATCATGTGCGTATTGAAAGATCCAAAACCAAATGATGATTTTGACCAACTTTTTCTTGCACCTTAACCTCATTTGAAAATTATAAATTAATTACTTTATTTTATTAGTTAATTTATATTTGGATCAATGAAAAAATTATTTCCTTTGCAAAGCACTTTAAATTAAATATATCGTATCAGTATATCAGAGAATGTTTAGAATGTTTAAATTTGCACTAGATACAAGTGGGTGAAAGACACTCCAAAATGAAAATTATGCAGCGCATGAAAATACATTTTATGCACACATATTTTACATGAATAAAGCTTTCTTTTTTAGTAAAAGAAATTGCATATTTTTTAAATTTTTAAAAGGAAACCTTTTCTACCTTTATTCCTCTCAATTTGAGTAACTTTGGAGAAGAAGCTGGCTTCAGTTTGCTTTTACTTGCAAGAGACAGACAAAGAGAGAGACAGGGAGAGTTGGAAAGTGAGGGAGATAGGGAGATAGTGAGACAAAGAGACAGACAGAGAGCAATCAGCCCGGCGGGCTCACCGTGCATCAATCTAATTGTCGTTCGTTTTGCCAATATGCAAGCAGGAGACTGTCTAGATAGACTACTATACCATATCTATATATAAACTTATTCCAAAAATGTGCTTGCCAGTCAACTTTGAGTGATTGTCAATGAAGTGGCAAGAAGGTGCCAGAGGTGGGAGGTGGGGGAGGGGGGCGTGGCTACTTGCAGCTGCCTGCACAAAGCGGGTGCACTTTATTTGTCGTTCCACTTACCGCAGTTGACTTTGATTTGTGCGCGCAGTCAGGCAAACAGTCGTGCTTCCCTTGCTCCCCCACCCCCTTCCTCCCGCGTCCTCAGGGAGCGCAGCAAAATGCAATCAAATAAACAAATTGCCAGTCGTCAGCTATGGAGACGGGAGACGACGACGACGACGACGACAGACTCATATGCTTGTTCAGCATTCACATTGCCAATCGCAGCGGCGGCATCCAACTGTGCAACTGTGCAACAGCAGCAACGCTGTGTGTGGCAACAGCAGCAGCAGCAGCAGCAATGATGAGCATGCTGAGTGGCATCAAACAGTAAGCGATGTCGCCCCTAGCATTAACGCGCAAAACGAGTCATGTTTAAATTGTTTCAACACTGCGTATACGTAATAAACATTTATTAAGCATACGCCGCGTGTTGCGCACTGATTTCAACAATCCCCTCCACCACTAACAGCTGCTTCCAAGCTCAAGCTTGAGTCAGCACGCACACACACTCTCCTTTTCCCCCTTCTCCCTTCCGTGTGTGTTCGCTCGCCGATAATTTCCAATTATCATTGGAATGAAAAGTTTCGCTGAGGCAAGAATTATTTTCAAATAAATGCGCACGTAATGCGAAAATTAAAAATCGTAATTGATAAAGAAAATACTTGCAACATTTAAAATGCTTAATTCGTTAATTAAAAATCGAGAAAAAATAAATTGAAATAAAATAAAAATATGCAGCGTTGATGTATGCGATTGATAACTAATTATTTATGCTAATTGATCAATGACAATGGAAAAGGTTGCGAGACCGCACTCGAGTATGCAAATTACACAGAGGTAATTGTTAATTAAGCACTGCGCTGATAAATAATTAACAAAGAGAGCAATGAACAGAGAGAATGAAATAAATGTTATTGTCAACAATTTATTTCAATGGAACTTAATTTAATAAATTAACACAAATTTTATACAAATTGAAAATGAATTATATACAATTTGATAAAAAAATTAATTAAAAAATAATTATAAATAATATATGTAAATAATGAAGTAATAAATAGTTGCAAATAATTAACAGTAAAATAATTAAATTCAAGAAATAAAATGTGCATACAAACAAAGAAATAAACAAATAATAATATTCAAATAAACAGAAAACAATTTTGCAATTTTTATATACATTTAAAATTAATTTAATTGATAAATTTAATAAAATAATAATAAAATTTTTAAAGGAAAAATATATATAATATATAGACTTTGATGTAATAATGTAATATACCCAAGAAATGTAGTATTTATTAGCAATATATTGACTAAACATCCCATTAACCCTACTAAGCCATTCTTCTGCATATCTGAGAGTCATCATGTTTTATATATATTAAATTATATGGTATATATAGTATATATCAGGGACCGTAAAAATCACTCAAAAAATCTTAAAACTCAGCAAGTAATGATTATGTGCTGAGTTTTATTTTTTTCGTTCAAACAATAATGATTATTTTTGATTGAAAAAAATTTCTTTCAAACAATAATGATTATTTGTTGAGCGTTATTTTTTTCGATCGAAAATATCGCTCAAACTACAATTACACCTCTTATAACAAAGATTTTACAAAAATTTTGATGCAGAATATTTAAGTTCTGTAAGTGGAATCCATTTAAATTATTATTGAGCCCTTGACTACTGAATTTTACTCGATAAAAAAAGAGGCAAAATCAGGTTAGAGAGTCATGGTAACGACCGAAACAATATGAATTTCGGTTCTGAATTCAAAAGCATAGAAAGAGTCGTCAGTTTCATTTTTTTTCTGGTCTCAATATGCCGGCAATGACCTCCACAAATGTAATGGGTTAGCTTTAAAAGCCACGCAAAACTATAACAACCATATCATATCTATTATTATAAATAGACGACTTTTAAAAGTTCTTATTAAAACTCAAACACAGAACTCAAAATTATGTTGTCGAAGAAAAATGACTAAATATTATAGAAAAATATGCAATAAAATACAGATTTCAAATAAAAACCAATAGTCAAGGGGATTAAAAATAATTAAAATGGATACCCCTCCGTAAGCTCTATAAGTCTGCATCAAAATTTTTCTAAAATCTTCTTTGGAAGAAGAATAATCCGAGATTGAGCGTTTCAGTCAATCGAAAAAAATAACGCTCACGAATAATTGTTATTTTGTAATCGAAATTTTTTTCGTTCAACGAATAATCATTATTTTTTGAGTGAAAAAATGAAAATCATGAAATTTGGGATCACCTCGGATTTGCTCAGAGTAGGCCAGTAGAAACCTTCTGGTCCAATTTTTATTCTTATCCGACTATTCTAAGTGCATGATTTTTTCATTAAAAAAATAACGAATAATCATTATTTTCGGTCCCTGGTATATATATTAATCATGTAGTGCAACTCACCTGGCAGTAGTATTAGCAATCCGAGGACATAGGCCAGCCAGCTGGCAATGGCGGCGCAACAGGCTCGCGTCGATGTGTTGTCAGTGTGTGAGTAACTCATTCTCGTATTTGTTTCTCTCTCGATTCACTGAGGGGAACTACCTTTCTCGTTTTCGTCTTTCACTGTCCCTTCTTCACTTGGTATTTCACTCTCTCTCTCTCTCTCTATTTTTCTTTCTCTCTGTGTGTCTGTCTTGCTTATGCTGTGTAGCCAAGTCGATCGATGGCCATTTACTTTTCGCTCTCACTGTCACAATAAAGTCGCAATCAATTTCGCTGGCTCAATGCTTAGTCGCATCTGTTGCTGCCCGTGTAAGTGTAACTACAACTTGAGCCCTGCCTCAACCTGTGGCATGCAGCATACGGTGGCCAGCAGATATATATGGCGCATCGATCAGATCCGAATCAATAAAACCCAGCAACGGCAAACGGTAGCGAGACCAGTCGCAGTTGCCGTGCCACAAAAAAAGGGACGAGGGGGCGGCAACGAAAACAATTTTCTACGGCAATTGTTTTTTTATTATTATGCCGCTTTGTTGTTGTTATCGTTGTTGTTGTTGTTGTTGTGCTGTTGGGTATTTCCTCGAGTTTTCTGGCTATGCTTTTTCACTCCCTTTCTCACTTGCTTCTCTTTCTGTCTCTCTCTCGCTTGCTTAGCAGACGCTTGCTAATGCTGATGCTGCTGCTGCTGCTGCTTCTGATGTTGCTCTTGCTGTTGATGATGGGACGGTTCAGCTTATTGTTGTTGTTGTTGTTGTTGTTGTTGTTATTACTCCTGTTGTTGGTGGCTTTGTTGTTGCCGCTTGGGTTCTGCTTGCCCTTATCTGCGCCACCTCTGCGTGGCAGGCAAAAAAGAAAAACTTTTACTTTTGGCTTGCCGCAAATTTCTTGGCTCTGTCTGCCATTTATCAAAAATTTCTGTGTGCTGCTGTAGTTGTTTTTGTATTTGTTCCTCTACTTGTTTTTCTGCTTGTGTGTGTGGGTGTTTTTTTGGCGGGACTTGGCGGGAGTTGGCCGGAAATCGAGAGTCGTTTCGTTGGTGTGTGCGCGGGGGCAGGGCGGGAGGGCTGGTGCGAGAGCGTCTCTTCCTCTACTTAGGCAGTCTTGTGGCAAGGTGTTCGCATGCAACACATTTGTGGCATCTCCAGGCGGTCGTTGACCTTGGCTAGTTGACAATAAAGTGCGAAAGAGAAAAAACAATTGGCCTGCGAAAAAGGAATCTCAATCGCAATCGCAATCGGACCTTGATTGATTGTTGTGATTGCTGTTGTGCCTGTTGTTGTTGCTGCTGTTGTTGCTGCTATTGTTGTTGCTGCTGTTGTTGTTGTTACTTGTTACTTGTGCCTGCTCGTTGGCGTCGTTGCATGCAACACAAATGTATTATGTATGAACTGAAGATACAATTCGATTGGCTTTGCTGCTGCTGCTGATGTTGGCTTCTATTTTAGCCTTTTTCCCTCTGTTTGAACTCCACTTGCTTCACTTGTTGTTGTTGTTGTTATTGTATTCTCTCTGTGCCTTTTGGCAATGTTGTTTGATGTTTTATGTCGGCTATCGAGTGCGGCGCATCCGTTATTTTTTTCTATATATATTTCCGCAACTTGTTTTGCCTCCTTGCCCGCTTTTGATTACTTTCGTGTCCCCTTGCCAGTTATAGCATCCACTGACTTTTTGTTGTCAGTGTGTTGTCGAGTGCAACGATTTCGAATTCGAATACGAACACGATTCCGCTGGCAAATATTGTCGTTATGTCTCGCCCACTCACTCACTCCCTTACTCCTTCTCCTTCTCTTTCAATGTCGCTTGCTCTGCATTTAAAATTCAATTTGGAAATAGAATTTGATTGCTTCGAGTTTGCTGCTGCTCTGCTTCTACTTCTGTTTGTCTCCCCTTTTGTGTTTATATTGAAATTATTTCAAGTATCTATGCACACTTATTTATTGATGGCTCGCACTCCTTTGCCGGGCTTTGCTTATTCGATTCTCCTCTTGGCAGGCGAAAGTAGCTGAGGAAAAGAAATTGTATGAGAATCTAATTAGAGCGGGGACCTCTTAAAGTGTCATATGTGTTATAGAGTAGGCAATCGTAGGGGCTACATATGTGTTAGGGGTGGGAAGGGGAGGGGAAAGGGGAAAGGCTGTATTGCGTATGCAAATCTTAGTTTGGTCATGTGCGAGCTGCATAAATCAGACTGCTCTCAGCATATTGTCAGGCCACATTTACAACTATTACGCTTACACACGCACACACACACACATAGACACACACATACGCATAAATTCATTTTTAAATAGCGCTCCATAAAATGCTACTCGCTGCCTCCGTCTCCTGCTCTGGCTTCTTTTTTGCCAGTCTCTTTGTGTGTGTTTTTCTGCCATTCGAAATTGCGCTCTCATTTTGGCATTAAAATTGCAGCAAATACTTTGAATAAATGCGCCGACCGCATGACAAATGTCTTGCATTAAATATAAAATATGTCCCGCCGGAATGGGAGAGACAGAGACAGAGAGAGAGACCTTCAGTCCGTGGCCTGCTCTGCTCCTCTGTCAGTGTCCATTCGGGTGACCCACAAATGTACAACTTGCAACTGCAACTGCGACAGACACACTCAGAGACACAGTCAGACACACAGTCAGAGACAGAGACAGAAAGAGTGAGAGAGAGAGGGAGGGAAGCCTAACATGGAATTGTAGCTTAAACACAGAATTGTGTCCTTCTTTTTGGCAACACACCAATGTTCACTTATATTACGTATATGTTCTAAACTATTCCAGCAAGTTCTGCAAATGGGGTGTGTCTGGTGCCTAGCAACACTTTAACTTGCCATGATCTTTGCTGCTTGGGAGTCTGCTTAAGAAAGACAGTCCAGAAATAACTCAAAGTGAACACCCTGTTTATCAAAGGGATGCGCTGTAAACCCTTTAGTAAATCAGACGAAAAATACCCATCGCCCATACACTAATAATTACCAAAGACAAATTCCTCTGTCACCTAGGGCTTTCTCACTCTAACACGCTAATTTTCAAAAACTAAAGCATACCAGTAGGCGCAGTTATTACTGCAGCGTTAAGGAAACTTGAATAACTTTTGTGTTTATGGTCCAAACGGAATGAAATTCGGCAAATGGGTAGATATCACAGTCAGCTATCTCTTAATTGTCTCTTATAAATTGACATTCAAAATAATATTATTGATTTGTAGAGGCACTGGGCTTGGCAACCATTATTTGATAGAAGCTTTTTCTGGGTTTGTCATACAGTAACACTCATGCCGAATTTGTTGTCTCTAGCTCTATCAATAGCTGAGATATGCGTGCTCATACAGACATCCGCGTTGATTAACCTAGTGTTACTTAAACTGTTGTCTGTCACGCCTTCTGCCAGTGTCATAACATTCGCAAACTTTTTTGATAATTTTATATGTTCAAAAGGTATAAGCAACCTTCATTTGAGCACCCTGTATAATGCAAAAGATCATTAAAAGACTGCTTTACACACCCCTCAAAGAAGGCACCCCTTACTGGACTCATTAAAAAGCTGCTGCACTGCTTGCCACATCAAAACTAAGTTTGCTTAGCTTAACGAATATAAAACTCATTCACTCACAAAGCAAGCACTCATTCACTCACTCACACCCCGTACTATGCGCCAGCCAAGACACCCTGTATAGCAATCTTAACTACCCTTAGTAAAATCAGTTCGCTGCCAGCCCAAATAAAATCTGAAGTTCTTTTTTAGTTTCTTCGTAACTAGATAAAACATATGTAACAAGTCATAGTTCTGCACACACACACAAGGCTATTGATGTGTGTGTGTGGGTGTGTGTGTGTGGGTATTTGTAGGCAGCGCTTTTCAAGTTTACTGACCAAGTAGGTCAGCGAAGCAGGCCTATTTTGGGGCCGACGGCACCTTTTCGCATACAATAAACTACAATAAATCAATTTACTGCCACATAATGTGAGTTTATTTATGCACACACACACACAGCACACACACACATACACACAGAGAGGGAAAGCCACTCACACCTATTGGCAGTAAACGTTCGCATCACAAATTACATGACGCTTATCGTTAGTTTTACAAGCGTCTTCCTTCAGGCGGCGAATACTTCCCTTCCTGACATGACTGACGACTGGATGAGTCGTGTGGCTCAATTTGTTTGACTGTCTGACAGACTGACACCACTGACGCACTGGCAGACTGACAGACACAGTGACTAACTGACTGACTGGCATGACACGCCAGTTGCTGTACGCATTATCTGAGGCGCCACAGCCTCCCACGCAAAACTGATTGCTGTCTCAATATTTTCGTTGCTGCCCTCGTTTGAGTCCCTCGAGCATTATTGACGCCGGATGGCGGAGGCGGTCGAGGTTTCTTTTTTCTCTCATTGTTGTTGCTGTTGTTGTTGCGCAACCATTTATCATCTTTAGTCGCTTCGCTTAAATGCGCCAATGCGAAATTATGTTTAATTTCGTATTTAACAATCGCCAAGGCGAGTCAAGTAGTCATGTCTTGGTGGCGCGAATGCCACAATTTATGTATGTTGTGATTAAGTATGAGCAAGCAGCACAGAGACGGGTGTGTATGCAATGTACAGATTAATACACGTTACGTATACGCAGTGGACAAGGTTCAGGTTTAGTTTATACTTTTTCGTACTACTGCTCGAGTTCTAAGGAGCAGGAAATGGAAGAAACGTGAAGTGTAGTGAATGATACAATATATATTTTGTATATATTAGCTAAATCAATATGTGGTACCTTGTTCAATACCCTTTGCTAATGAAGGTCTTTAAAACACTTATAGAATAAGTGGAAAAATCTTTCTGGTCTCTCCTTTCATTCTTTACCCACCATTGGCCTCATGAATGGACTCATTTTATAGTAATATTCAGTGCAAACATTTATAGTGCACTTATTTAAAAAGAGTCTCAACAATAACAATCAAAACTTGAATTATATAAATTACTCAGTCAGTAGTGAATACACCCAAATATGACACTAGTGCCGTACCATATTGTTGCCCCCGTCTGCATCACACATTGCGTATACGCACTGGGTCACATTTCAAATGCAATCGATCGTGCATTGCATACTTTGCAGCTATAAACATTTATCTATTCACAATTCGCATATATTCTCCGTCTTTCTCTCTCTCCCCCTCCTCTTCCCCACCGATTGATTTGTTTGCTCTGCAACGAAATGTTCTGCGATTTGTCGAACCTTTTATAGTAGTTCTCTCTCAAGATATATGTATAGTGCCAATGCAGACAGCAAATTTGTAAGGCTTGTGCAGGGGGGAGTGGGGAGGGTGGAGGGTGGAATGGTGGGGTTTTTGCTGGCTGCGAATGACCCAAACAGCGTGCGTTCAATTAAAAGAAGATGAACGAGCATTCGCACAGCACGCAATCGCTTGTTGGGGGGCATCGCCTCGGAATCGCTTTCAATTGGTTGGCAACACCCGCGGCAATGACGCGTAAAAGACGCTGAACAGGCAATACAACCGACGGCAAAGTGTAGAGGAGGGCACTAGAGCACACACCTCCCTGCCCTTCTCTCTCTCTCTCTCTTGCTGGCAATCCTTGTGCCTTGCGGCCTTCGGCTTTTGGCTTTAAGCCGCCGGAAAAAATGTGGAATACGGCAATTATGCCAGGCAGTAGCAGAGGCAGTGGCAGCGGAGGCACAGAACGTTCATTAGGATTACGCAGGCGGACAAACGCAGGGAAGGAAGGAAGGAGAGACGGACTGTGGAATGGGTGCGCAGTTGAAGCAGCTGGCAATCAGCTCAGTAAGAAGGGCCAACAAAATGCGAACGTAAACGATCGATGAGAGACTGAGAGAGGGGAGAGTGAAAGAGTGGGGTAGATGGGGAGGTAGACACTACGCAACGAGCGATTTGCAAGTGCTGCACTTTGATAGCCAAAGGGAATATTGAAATGATAGCATATATACGAGGGTCGTTTGATAAGTCCGTGACTTTTTGTATTTGCCGCGCACCTGCTCTAAATACAACACTGCTCCTGTCAGCAGTTATCGATTAACAGCTGACTGTAAAATTTTGAGAAAGCTGCGTTTTTTGGTTTGCGTTTTATAGGCATTGAAAGCAGACGATCTCGTGAATTTTAACGAAAATGGAAAAAAGTGAATTTCGTGTGCTAATGGCAAAATTTCATAAATTGGGCTACGAACTGCTACCAAAAATAGTCACAGGGGGCTAAATCTGGAGAATATGCTGGATGGGGTAGCAGTTCGTAGCCCAATTTATGAAATTTTGCCATTAGCACACGAAATTCACTTTTTCCATTTTCGTTAAAATTCACGAGATCGTCTGCTTTCAATGCCTATAAAACGCAAACCAAAAACGCAGCTTTCAAAATTTTACAGTCAGCTGTTAATCGATAACTGCTGACAGGAGCAGTGTTGTATTTAGAGCAGGTGCGCGGCAAATACAAAAAGTCACGGACTTATCAAACGACCCTCGTACTATGTGAATTGAATGCCATATATATAAAGAACTTATTCAAAGTTGTACAATTTGCCAAGCATCAAAAGTTGAATATGCAAATAGAAGAGCATAAGAGGACACTGCCACACACACACACACACTTGCAACTCTGCCACACACACATCAATCGAGTGACAAGAATTCTACAATATAATTGTACAAGAAAGAAAGCTAAAGTCGAGACTGCTCGACTGTGAAATACCCACTAGCCAACGGAGCAAAAGGTTTTCTTAGATATGTATATGGCTTAAGTACTTTAAGCATTTTCTGTAGCATACTTTCAGGCAGCAGAAATCAGTATCTCCTTAAAATTCTTTCTTTAATAACTTCTGTGTTTATTTTACGTTCTCAAAAAAATTGCAGAATATCATTTGACTATTGATAGTTATTATGTTTATCAAGAATGAACTATCCTGCATTGATATCATTGCTTGGAATTCGGTTTTAATCAATTTACGAGGGCGCAAGGGGGCGTGGCCAAATAATAAAACAAATTTCATCTGCGTCTGCAATATTTAGACTTTTTTTCATATTTTTTTAGTTATATCTTTTATATTCTCTGAGATCTAGATGTTCATACAGACAAACATGGCTATATCAACTCCTTTGCTGATGATTAAGAATATATATATTTTATAGTATCTACCACACCTTCTTCTGCCTATTGCACACATTTTTTATTCACAAAGTTATAATACCCTACAACATGGGGTAACTGGTTTAAAAATTGCATGCCATAGTGCGGAGCCTGCTTCAAATTAACACTTGTGATTCAAGAATTTCTACGTCTGTCAATCCATGTGTGTGTGTGTCATGTATGTGATTGTGTGTGTGCATGTCGTTTAATTAAATCAGCCTCCGACAGTGCCTGTGTCTCGTTTTAGCATTACAATAGCGACAGCGAGAAAGAGACTGCTCCGTCCCGCACCCTCCTGACCAACCCAAGGGAAAAACCTTTCACAGCTCGCCCTTACTCACACCCTCCCCCTCTCTCTTTCAGTCTCTCTCTGTCTCTTCCTTCCCTTCTGTCCCTCTTTCCAACTCCACTCACATGCCCTGTTATTCCCCGGCTGTGACTTATCATTTTTATTAAAGGACACTGAAATATTTTCACACTGAGACGACAAACACAAAAGTTACCCCCCCCCGCTTTCTTCGCCCCGCCATGCCCCGCCCAAGCAGCTGCTGTTGCTATTGTCGACTAGGCAAAAAACCAAACAAAATAAATGTGTGCTAAATGCTGTTGTTGTTGTTGCTGTTGTTGTTTACTGTGTGTGCCAACACCAGCTGAGCCTGCACTGCCGCAGCTCGAATATCTGTGAGTTTATTACCCAAGCAACCAACCACACGCCCCCCTTGCCTCACGCCCCCCATCCCCTCTCGAAAATGGTCACTAAAATATCTTTAATTTGTCTACTGTGCGTAATACAATTGGGCAATAAAGCAAATCGCAGCAGGAAATTTAATCAAAGAAAAGCAAATTTTCCAAATTCATTTGTTCATTGGAAAATAGTTTTGAGTCGAGCAAATATTGTCTTTTGATTTGTTAGGGAAAACACTTCATACGAACATGATTTCTGTGTTGACAGTGTGTAATTTGATTACAATTTGGAGAAGCACTGAGAAGGGAAGTGACTTCAGAAAAGAGAATTCTGAATTGCTTGCAAGGAATTTCAAGGAAACCAAGACACACAAATACCAATGCTGAGTGAACTTAGCTTCAAGTTTAGCTGCAAGTTGCTTATTCTTTATGAGAATGAATTTTGTAGGGTATTAAAGGGTATATTAACTTTGTGCAAGTGCATGTAACTAACAAAAGAAGGCGTGGCAGTCTTTATAAAGTATATTTATACCTCCACGGAACCAGACAAGTCCGTCTATCAAACCTTCTTTCTGTCTGTCTGTTTAAACACGCAGATCTCAGTTATTACAAGAGCTAGAGACATCAAATTTGGCAGACAGCTTCTTATATCTTAACACTTAATAAAGTTTATTTTACTTATTGGTTGCCACGCCTACTGCCTTCGCAATTCAATAACTTAATTTTTCAAGATGATTTTCTAGCGAAGTATAAGAGATATAACTTTCTTACTTTAACATATGCATAGCTCACTTTATTTTTTATCTCGCTTTCAAATTTCACTGCAATCGGTCAATAAACACAAAAGTTATTCAAGTTACACTAACTGTAGCACTGCCTGCGCCTGGTGATATGCTATGGTTTTTATGAACTTGCCTATATAAGTGTGTTAGAGGCAGCAGAAGGTAGTGAGGTATTCGTAGCATATTTTTTAATAGATTTTCAAACTATATTCGCTGTTTTTGAAATATTTTTATACCTTTTAGAGTACTCCCTTTGTTGTCTAGCTCAACAATATGCACAGACGGCTGAAAAGCCATAGGCACGACATATATGGAGCACATGTGGCCACTTCTATATGCACAAGCATATCGTATATCCCTTTCACAATCGAGTTTAGTTCGGCCATGTTGCCGGAATTAGAAGCGGGTCTTCATATAATACCCATTATGTGAGCGACTCTGCTGACTACAGTTAATTGAATTGCTTGTGACATAAAACATTAAACATTTTCCTGCTTCCCTCCACTCTCCTTCCCCCTTTGCTCTTTTCTCACTCTTCACTCTTCATGTTGCTGTGCAGGCTGTCCTGGTACACATTCTCTAGTGTAATTTCAGCAACGTGCTGTTGCTCATGTTGTTGTTGCTCTTGTTGTTGTTGTCTTTGCTTCACTCTGCTGAGCAGGACGAGAAAGCGTCCAGGGGGAGGCTAAGAGTGGGTGTGGCATAGCATAGTTTTCAGATAAATTGCATTACTTTGCATTTTTGTTTTGTGCTTTGAATGAAATAAACAAAGCGGGCGGCACGACAAGAGCCAAAGCGAAGTGAAGTAGGGGAGGGAGAGGAGAGAAGGGTGGAGAGGGAGAGAGGCTTAGCGAACAACGAAAAGGAACGTGGCACATACGAGTACCCGAGCGTACATAGGCGTTGGCCTCGATACTCAAATCAGCGACAAATAAAACTTTTTACAACATCGCCAACACACACAGGCACAGCAGCAAAGCACAGAGAGAGAGAGAAACTAAGAGAGAGAGAGAGGGAGGAAGAGAAAGAGGGGGAGAAGGGAAGGCAGCCTGGTTGAGCCAACGAGTTGGGGGCATTCAAAACACGAGACCTCTCGGATTAAGGAAACATTTTTGCTAGCCTTTCTAGACGCTTGCTGGAGAGCACAGTAGCGCTGTGGCAAGGGTGAAAGTGGCAAGGCTGAGTGGGGGGGGGAGGCGTGGTAATCGAAATTGAAAAAAGCAAGCAAAAGCGCATGCAGTAGTAGTAGCAGCGCGAGAAGAATGGCAAGAAAAGAAAGAAAATATTACGAAATGAAAATGCACACGAAAAATAGCAGAAAGCACATGTGCAGCACGAGCAGGCAGAGCTCAGAGCTAGTGATGCCTGCACCCTCTTCCCCCTTCCCCCTTTCAGTTGCCTGTTCCCCTGCGCAGCAATGAAATTATATTCGAAACGTAAATCGGGTTTATTTCTTCCGCGTACTTCATCAAATGGCTTTCAAATCGACTGCGTCTCATTGTCCCTCTTCACCTCTCTTTCTCTCTCTCTCTCTCTCTGCTGCCAAACATGTGTGAATGGCTATCGTTTATCGTCTATCGCCTATCGTTATCTGCGCTTTGTGGCATCTCTTGATGTATTGTTTGTGGTCCGCCTCGCCCTGCCTGCCTGCACTGCTTGACGGCATGATTGATGTGTGTGTGTTGTGCTTACCCTCTTTCCCTACCCTTTCCCTTCCTCCACCCACTGTGTGCAACTTGCTGCCAGCGACAGCTGCGACCACAACGGACTTATCAAAGGATATCACTGGGACAGGCACACCGCGCATTGCAGTTGCAGCAGGCAAAGCAAACACAGTGAGCCGCAATCGAAACCACAAACATCTCAACTGCTTGCGGATTGAGTGAAACAGAAAGGTCGCTGACAGACATTTGGTGGTAAAGGAATCTAATTACAACAGCACAACACTTTATGACATATTTGTTACATCGAAGGCGAAAGGGAGATTCAAGGCAATGCAAGTTTTGATGGCAGATAAGGGCAAACTTTATAGCAGAGAGTGCAATATTTCAATCCTCTAATAGTATTAAGAACTTTTTCCCTATTATATTATATTAATATATTCATTAGGAACCCACTAGCACTCTGGTCCAGTACTTATAAAAAAATAATAAAGAAAAAGAAAAAAATAAATAAAATTCTAGTTTCAATGCCAGAAGTTCGTTTCAATTTACCCTAGCTACCCTTACTATATCATATGTATTGTAAATAACTATTTATTCTTTCTATCTATATATTATATTATAGCTTTGTCTTCTATCTAAGTCTATTCTATCTATGTCCATCTATTCATCTATGCAACTATGTGTATCTTTCTATATATATAACTTTATTTAAGTGAGTACAAACATTCATTTCTATCTTCTTGTCTATATATCGACATATAACCTACGCATATTTCTACACTGCTATACATCTTCCAGTTCTTTCCTCTATTCGAATATTAACATTTTTGTTTCTCTTTTGTTACAAATTAGGATCAGTTGCCCAATTGGGTAATAGTGTACTAGTCCAATAAAAATTAATATTTTTGTTAAAAAAAAAAAAAAAAAATTATTTAAAAATCTGTATAATTTCTACATCTTTCAATCACACTTCTTCGTAAACTGAATGCAATCTGCTGCTCTAAACTTACATAATGTAAAATTTTAATATAATTTATATTAAGTAAAGCAAGCTTCAAATTCTCTAAATTGACGTGTCCGCCATAAGTAAGCTGCTGCACTACAATTCATTCCCTAGCAAAGCAGCTCACAAAACAGCTTAACAACTGCCTCTGCCTTCCTCTTCCTCCTTTCCCCGTACCCTACCTGGTGCCTAGTCCCCACTACCTACCTTCCCTGTGCCTCCACACGGTCAAGCAATCAACTGCACAGGTATCCAGTCGATTTGCCCAAGAAATATAAGCCTATTTGCTCACTACACACATATATAATGTATACATATATATACATATATATTTATATACTATATATATGGTATATTCTCACCATGCTTCGCATTTCGGACACGCTCAAGCACGTTAGCCAGTCAATTTCTGATCTAATTCCAGCGGCTTACAAATGTTATTCAAATGCCCTGGAAAAGGTGAGCAAGGGAAAGGGGAAGGGGGAGGTTGGAGGTAAGGAGGTTACTCAGTTGGTGAATGAAATGTGCAGATTAACTGTAAATCGCTGCATTTGTTGTGCGATATATAAGCGAACATATGTACAAATAAGTACAAACTACATATATGATAGGAAGAGGAATAAGGCTGGAAATGAGGCCGGGAATGAGGCTGGCAACGAGGTGGGGGCAGAGCGGGGCACCAGAGGTTGAAGGGCCGGTCTCAATGGGTTAGTCAGCGTGAAGCGACCTTTTTGTCTCGTTGGCCTCTCGTGCACGTAATCAGGAAACGCAATCGCGTCCACGAACCGGCACGGTCATTGGGCTTGGGTTCAAGGCTCTGCCACTGCCACTGGCTCTGGCTCTGGCTCCGGCTTCAGCTCCGGCTACAGGTTTGGGGGCGATTTTGCAAATCGAATTTGTGTCACAGTTTTTTTTTTCCCCTTTTTTTTTTTTTTTGTGATTCATTTCATTTTTTACAGTAAATATAAAAACAGCAACAACAACACACACACACAGAAAGGTAACACGAACAATGGCCGCAACGGTGAAACGGTAAAGTCGTCTTGTGCATTGACCTTTTTCCAAGCGAATGACGGCCGGGTTGACTGACAGTCGCTGGGTGTAGGCGGATGGCAAAGGGCATTGGGGTAATCCTCCACACACATGTGTGTGTGTGTGAGTGTGTGTTTGTGCGTGTGTGCGTTCTTTTTATGTGGCTTGTCGGCTTAATTATTAACTAGTTTCGCTTGTGAGCCAAGGCCAACGATTAATTGAAGTAGTTTGCCAAAGTAAATACACGCTGGCAATAGTCGTGCGATAGTTTGGAAGAAACTTAAGCATTGGCTGCACTTAGTATGGTGCTTATATTCGTGCGATAGTTGGGCGATAGTAAAGTAGTAGTTGTAGGTAATTTACTTCTTAAGTGAATAAGTTAGCTGAAATATTAAAATGAATTCCTGAAGCAAAGAGCTGATGCCGATAGTCTTGCGATAGTTTAGCAATACTTGTGCGATAGTCAGATTGTAACATAATGTCTAGCTAAGAATACTGATGCAATAAAGGTGTAGATATTATGTTACATTTATGCAATAGTTTAGCAATGGTGTACGATAGTATATGATAGTTTTACGATAGTTATTGTATAACATTATCTTATAAAACAGTTCCAACAATTGAAGCAGTTTGTTACATAAATTCGACCACCTATGGAAGCTGCTGCAATAGTTATGCGATAGTTGCACAAGAGTCAAGCGATAGTATTGCGATAGTTATAATCGGACTAGCTGAAAGTTTCTCTATAGTGAAGCAAGTCGATAATTGAAAACTAACTATCTATACTACTGCGATAGTTATGCGATAGTCATGCAATTATATTGTGTAGTTTGTAGATGTGCTATAGTCTTTGTTATCTTATGAAACAGTCCATCAATTCCAGTAGTCTGTAACATAGTTACGACCACCTATCGATACTGCTGCGATAGTTGTGCGATAGTCGTGCAAGTTTTTGCTATAGCTACCATATAATCGGACAAGCCGAACGCACGCCAAACTGGCGTAAAATGTCAAGGACGCACAAATTTACGTTTTGAGGTTTCCACGCCACGCTTGGCTGAGCCGCAGCAACAGCAGCAACAAGAACAGCAGAAGTAGCAGCAGCAGCAGCAACAAGAAATAGAAGCAACAACAGCAACAACAACAACAACTCGGGCTCTTCAGGCTGGCAGGTCTAAGCCAAAAGCTTTGCGACATCCAATTCCGGCATCCACATTCACTTTGGCAACGCGTGCGAGTGTGAGTGCGAGTGTGCCAGTGAGTGTTTGAGTGTGCGGCTAATAGCGCGTATGAGTAATATTCCATGTGGTCATGCCTGGGGCACCTTACGGCAATACGAGGGTCGTTTGATAAGTCCGTGACTTTTTGAATAAAATATATTTTTTTCGTCAAAGAAGCGTTTTATTTCTCAACATAATCTCCTTTTAGCTCTATACATTTAGTCCAGCGTTTTTCCAATTTTTTTATTCCTTCCAAATAATAGGTTTTCTCAAGGCCCTCAAAATAGTCGTTTGTTTCTGTGATGACCTCTTCATTTGACCCGAATCTCTTACCGCCGAGCCATTTCTTCATGTTTGGAAACAAAAAATAGTCACAGGGGGCTAAATCTGGAGAATATGCTGGATGGGGTAGCAGTTCGTAGCCCAATTTATGAAATTTTGCCATGCTGACTACACACGTGTGCACCCGTGCATTGTCCTGATGGAACAGCACTTTTTTTTCGCCAAATGCGGTCGTTTCTGCTTCAAATCAATATCGAATCTGTCCAAAAGCTCTGAATAATATTCGCCGGTGATCGTTTTACCCTTTTCAAGGTAATCGATGTGAATGATACCTTGTGCATCCCAAAAAACTGTGGCCATGACCTTGTTGGCCGACAGACCCACCTTGGCCTTCTTTGGTGCACGTTCACCCGGAGAAACCCACTGTCTTGATTGTTCTTTGGTCTCTGGTGTGGTGTGGTGGATCCATGTTTCGTCTACGGTAACGAAATGGCGCAAAAATTCGTTTGGATTGCGGTTGAACATCGCCAAACACTCCTTTGAAATGGTCACACGGTTGCGCTTATGGTCGTGTGTGAGCAATCGCGGCACCCATCGCGCGGAAAGCTTTTTCATGTCCAAATATTCATGTAAAATGTGATGTACCCGTTCAGTTGAGATGCCTACAGCCTCAGCTACCTCACGCACTTTCATTCTCCGATCATCCAATATCATTCCATGGATTTTGTCGACGATTTCTGGCATGACGACCTCTTTTGGGCGACCTGAACGTTCGGCATCACTTGTACTGGTACGACCACAACGGAACTCAGTAAACCATTTCTTAACCATTGAAATTGATGGTGCAGAGTCCCCATAATATTTATCAAGTCTTTCCTTGGTTTCGGTGATGGATTTTTTACGCAAAAAATAATGCTTAATTAGAACACGAAATTCACTTTTTTCCATTTTCGTTAAAATTCACGAGATCGTCTGCTTTCAATGCCTATAAAACGCAAACCAAAAAACGCAGCTTTCTCAAAATTTTACAGTCAGCTGTTAATCGATAACTGCTGACAGGAGCAGTGTTGTATTTAGAGCAGGTGCGCGGCAAATACAAAAAGTCACGGACTTATCAAACGACCCTCGTACTAACGAGTACAACAACAACAACAAGAAGTGCTGCAACAAGAAGCTGCTGCACACGAATTTATTTATTGGCCTCCACCTGTCGCCTGCAATTGTGACTCGAACCGCAGTCACAGCTTTAGCACACACACACACACACACACACACATGTGCTTTCTTCTATATAGTATATAAATACAGTCACACACAGAAGCATGTGCAGCCAGGCTACACACAGAACTGACCCCATGAACTAGTAAAGAAAGCAAAAGCAACCTCGACTTAAAGATACCTTGCTTGCACAATTTAGCCAACTTATAACATCGATAAATCATCTAGATTACCTCCAGCAGTGGGCGTGGCATGTGAATTTTGAAAAACCTTCGATATATGATGCTACATAACAAATTTGATGTACTTCGCTGCTATATCTGCGGAGATTAACGCGTTCATACAGACAAACACACTAGCAAAGGCCTAGAGGGGAAGGTATATACACTGTACTATCTCCCACTATCTCGCACAGTCAAGCAAACATGTCTACTCCAACTAACTTACCCCATCTGCTGACCATTCATTCAATGGTCAACGGGCAGCAAAAGCTTCAATCTCCTTTCGCAAAAAGTTTTTTTAGCTGCAATCGAGACTGTAAATCGGTTCCATAAAATCGGCTCGCTTGGTTTGGCATTGCGTACACAGAGAGCACAACACATACACGTACATACGCTCAAGTTGGGTACATCAAATCAGCAGGGCATAAAAAACTATGAAGCGAATAAGTCGAAATCGCAAACCCGAAATTTGTGACCAAATTGTTGCACCTTAAGCGAAGGTTTAGCCGTAAAAAAGCCAGATTTTAAAATGACTAAACACACGAACTATGCAACGCATTGACATATACTTTGGCACACATATTAAACAAATATATAGCTTCGATTCTGTGCAAAAAAAATATTCAAATATTTCGCAGTTTAATGCAGAACCTGTCCTAACCTCAAACTCCCTGTCGCAACGAAATCGAATGCGGGAACTCGTTCGTTGTTCGTGGGATAATCTCGGCTCTTTGCTATTGACCCAGGTAACGAAGTTGCCTGCAGAATACCGCCAGAAATTGGTACGAGCTGGCAAAAAACACAAGGAAAGTAACAACAACAACAACAACAAGAACAACAACTACTAGCTAAAGCAACAACAACAACAACGCAGCCCTTTGCAAAGCTCGACACAAACTTGCTGTATAAAATGAAAGTTTTTTATCTGCGTTTTATGGCTTTTCATGAAACTTAAATTGCTTTTAGCGATATACCCAGCATACAGTGGGGTATATATTCTGTAGGAGCTTACTTGAAGTAGTTGAAGTAGTGAGTTAGCATGGCATACCCCAAGTAAAGCTGTTTTACAGAGCATAATGCAGTTGTAGATCACGCAGCCTGACAAGTTCGAATGCATTTTTTCGGCGCAATTGCGTGTTTGATCTGCGTTATTAAGTGTGCAGTTGGTAAGAGGGGGGGGTGGAAGAAGGATTTAAGAGGAAGGGAGGCTAGTTAGTGTAGGGCGTGGCAGGGCGTGGCAGCTGGCGGCCTGCATAGCATAATTGGCAGCATCTTTTCCGCGAGCAACGACTAAGTAAATTCATGCATAATTAAGCGGATTGCCCCGCACACACACACACACACAGACATACAAACAAGCAGGCACACATACACACAAGCAGTCACACATACATACAAGACATTTACACACACACAGTCACACAGCATTGAGCCGCAAGGCCGAGTCCGAGACCAAACAGCGCGCGTTGTCACTGCGCTGCGGGCACATCCATTGCCAGTGCCACTGCCTTTGCCACTGCCATTGCCATTGCCAGGCCGCATTGAGCTCATTCCTCTTTATGCCACATCGTAGCCCACTCTCTGCCAGTTGCTACAGTTGCTATTGCCGGTGTCCTCGCATGCATATTTAATATGGGAACATGACTCAAAAGCCCGCAATTAACTTGCGATGAAGGGGCCACTCACTCGCTTATTTCCACGCAATTAAGAGCAGAGCTGCCACAACTGCCAGTCGATGACAAGCAGCACAGACAGACAGACAGACAGACAGACAGACAGTCAGGATAAGGATGCTTCCCTGTCTGCCTCCCCCCCGCCTGCCTGCCTGCCTTCCCATGGACAGCGACAGCGATGATTCAGAGATTGTTCCCCAAAGAGTAAACAGAGCTTAACTCGCTCTCTCACGCACGAAATGCAAATTGTATCTGCAATAAAAGTAACGTGGCCCCCGCCCCCACCTCCTGCCCTTACCCTACGCCTTGCCTGCTGCTGCTTATGCTCTGCCTGGCGCACACGGCGTATGAGTTACGGTAACTAAAAAGTGCGCATATCGCGTATACGCCTTCAATTATTAAAGTGCCATCCGACGTGCTTCTCCCCTTCTTCTCTCCTCTTCATGCACACTCCCTTGCTCACTCTCCACTCTCGCACTTTTTTCTCTCACTTTCCCCGCTCGCCCCTTCGCTATATTTTTCTTTATTTTGCGCTTTTGCTTTTGCATTTGTTTTTACGGCAGCTGAAATTAGAAAACTGAAAACACGCAAGTGGAGGCAGGGCAAGAGGGAGGCAACCAAAGGTAATAGGAGGCAACTGGAGGCAAGAAGAGGCAAGAGGAGGCAACGGGAGGCAAGGGAACGAAACGGGAGGCAGCAGGAGGCGGCAGGAAACAAGAGGAGACAACTGGAGCCAAGAGGAGGCAAGAGAAGAAAGCAACGGGAGGCAAAAAGCGTCAGCAAGAAGCAGCAGAAAGCAAGTGGAGGCAACGAGAGGCAAGAGGAGGCAACGAGAGGCAACGGGAGACAAGAGAAGACATAAGAAAGCAACAGAAGACAAGAGGAGGCATTTGAAGGCAAGAGGAGACAAGAGGAGGCAACGAGAGGCAAGAGGAGGCAACGAAAGAGGCAAAAGGCGTCAGCAAAAAGTAGCAGAAAGCAAGTGGAGGTAACAGCAGGCAAGAAGAGACAACGAGAGGCAACGGGAGACAAGAGAAGACTTAAGAAAGCAACAGAAGACAAGAAGAGGCATTTGAAGGCAAGAGGAGACAAGAGGAGGCAACAAGAAGGCAAAGGGAGGCAACAGGAGGCAACAGGAGACAACTGGAGTTAAGAGGAGGCAGCAGGAGACAAGACAAGCAAACGGGAGGCAAGAAGAGACAAAAGGAGGCGAGAAGAGGCAAAAGAAGGCAAGAGGAGACAAGAGGTGGCAAGTTGAGACAAGATAAGGCCAGAGAGGACAAGTAGAGACAACAGAAGAAAACAGCAGACAACAGGAGGCAAGAGGTGCCAAGAAAAGCAAAGAGGAGCCAACACAAGGCAACGGGAGACAAGAGGAGACAACGGGAAGCAAGTCCAGACTCGGTCAAACTATGTGTAACACGTTCGTCGTGACCAACTCGGCATCGCAATGAACTTGACTGAGCTGCATAATTGATGGCAGGTTCTCTGCCACAATGTGCTGGCAATGGCAAGGAGAGGGGGCGACGGAATACATTTTAATTAAACAAATCTAGCTACGCTTGCTGTGTGTGTGTGTTGCATGCAACTTGGGCAAACAAATAATGTAGCAAATATTTCGAGAAGAATTCATTGTGGAAATGCATTAAGCATTTTGTAATTAATAATAATGCACTCTCTCAACTTTCAGCAGAGTATGCCGCAGTCGTGGCAGCAACAGCAACAGCAACAACATCAGGGTGTTCTGTTTTTCTGTTTTCCTTTTTTTTTTCCCTTTTTTCCGCTTTTCTCGCTTCACTTTTACCTGCTTCTTATGATTATTACTCGCTGTAAATTATGTTTATATTGTTGGAGCGTGTGCAAAAGGCAGGCAAAGTGCCGCAAATGGTGGCAGCTGGCTGGTGCCTGGTGGCAGGCGGCAGGTGAGCTGCAGCCATAACTGGCGACAGCATAAACTGTGCTGATTATGGGGCGCCAAGTGGCCAGCAGCAGCAGCGAAGCTAGACAACTGGGAAACTGGCCACAGCGCCAGCAAGCAAGCAAGTCCCAAAACCCCAAGAGGCAATAGCCGTGTGGCATCTTCACGCGGTTGCGTTCAGGCAAGACGAGGCAAGTTGCGCGCACAAGCTGAGGCAAGTTGAGTATTCATTACGCTTGAAAGTTTAATGAATTCTCGCACTACCAAAAATCTCTGTGCAGGAAGAAAGTTGAAAGAGAGAGAGAGAGACAGAGAGAGAGAGGGAGAGAGACTCGACTCGCCTCGAGGGTATCGCTCTCGTCGCTTGGCCGTTTCTGTTGTTGTGCGTACAATTTTGTTTGATATCAAATGGTTGCTATTTTTAATTAAATTATCTAGGGGAGGCACTGCCCGCTGCCCAGCAGAGTCCAAGCAGAGTCCAAGCAGAGTCCAAGAAGGGTCCAGTCGGGTCCTGCCCTGCCAAGTTCGCAGCATGTGAGCGGCGCATTTAAGCCGTAGCACTAATTAACAGCAAATAGTATATGAGAATAAAATTACAGGACAGCAGTTTGTTAACTGCACGACTAGAAGATGCGCTGTAAACGAAGAGAAACACAGCAAGACGAACTTTAATCTTTCTTGTGCCTGAGAAGAGAGAAACAGTGCAGAACAGCAGAGTGTTTGTTTTGTCTCTTCCAGCACAGCATACCCTCTTTGCACACACCCACCAACATTTACAGGGTATGGCCGAGATTGTGCTACAAATTGGAAAACAGATGAAACGAAACTACTCAGGGGCTCTAAACGTGCCATAATTGTAATGAAAACGTAGCGTCACGTTGCCGTAGAGCTCCGCTTTGAAGCTACATACGATGCTGTGTTCCAATTATAAGTAGCTATACACATACATATATACAAACATATATATATAATAATATACTGAGTTATTTATTGAGTCGTGGCAACTAAGCTGACTTAGCAACACTTCTTTTTCCATTACAGTTCTCATTAGTTTTTTGATCTCTGCAAATAACTTGGAAGTAACTTCCTCTTGTCTCTCTTTCTCTTTTCTCTTTCTCCAGCTCTCTCCCTCTTTCAATTGCTGATTTGTTTTTAATGGCAACTCCTAACCTCACATTTCTTCTATGCACCACTGTACCTAATTTTACTTTAACTTTAATTATGCTTCTTTCTTACTGTAAGTTGATTTTCATACCCTTGCATAGGGGATATATATTCTGAATCAGCATCTCCTGGAGAGTCGATCTGGCACTGTCTGTGTGACTGTCTGTCTGGCTGTCTGTCTGTCTGTCAGTCTGTTTGTCTGTCTGTCTTTCTTTTGTAATGTACATATAACTAGTAAAGGATCAATCAGAGAAGATAAAAAACTGCAAGTGCAAGAAAACCTTCGCTAAGCCGAAGTTATTCTTTTTTCTGGTTTATTATCACCTCTTCCTTGCACTGTTCCTATTTTTAACTCACTTTCAACTTGCCCACTGCTTACGCTCTCGTTACTGTTCCTCAATTATCAAGCTACACCCCTTATTTGACCTTTCATGCCCGCCTTCGGCTAATCCTAATTTCTACAACATTTTTTTCGCTACCACCTTCTTGACTTGTGCTTCTCACTCTGCTTTCGTCACACACTTCACACTTCTACGCCTCGTCTTGTTTGCACAGCTTCGCATTGCTAACCCTGTTCCCTTTTGCCTCGTTCCTCTTTACCTTCCCCATTCGTATGGTGAGCATAAAAACGGAGCATTTATTAAAAACGAAGTGACTGCCTCGAATTAAGCTCTGCCTGAGGAAGCAGCACAGCAAGACAGAAGGACAGCAAAGGAAGGAGAGAGAGAGAGAGAGAGAGAGAGACAAAAAAGTGCCGTTATTGCTTCAGCTGTCCGGGAAGTTTGCAGGCAGCGGCTCCAACGTACATCCATAAAGCACGCTAGACTGCACTTGCCTTCACTCGCCTCAATTGAAGATTGCCCAAGTCAGAAAACTGGAACCGAACGAATCACCAAGCGAATCCCCTCAAGCCAAACCGAACTCGTTTCACATGTGTGTCCCCTTCTCCCTTCTCTCTCTTTACCGTTTTGAAAAGTAAACGTTGTGCAGGAAAAGGAAGAAGAAGTCATAGAAAGATAATGTATAAGAGTTTTACGAGAGCTCATTCGAGCGATCATCAGCGCTTTGGCATCGAATATGCAACGTATTGAGGGAGACATTTTCAAGAGATGTCTATATAGAAATATTGTATAAACAAAGTATGTAGAATATAGAGATACATATATGTATATACACCTTCTACTTATATTATTTATATTAAGTAAACACTTTAATTGAGAAGACTTAAAATATCAAAAGTACTGTGAGCTTTTTCTAAGTGAAAAATTCAGATGAATAAATTAATTAATTATCGAATTTAGTATATTATAAAATATGTTTAAATTGTCAAGACTTAAATAATGTTGTGTATTTATTTATGTTAATAAATTAATTAATTTATTACAAATATTTCTTTTTATTTAATGCAAAAATGTTTTTCTTTTTATACTTTCTTTTTATTTCAAGTAAAAAAAATTTTTTTGTCACAAATGTTTTTCTTTTTATGTTTTCTTTTTATTTAAAGTCAATAAATTTTTTTTTTTTTGTCAAAAATGTTTTCTTTTTATGTTAATATTAATTTGGAGTACAAATTCTTTGTGAGTCAAATTTGTTTCAAAAGTCAAAGCAACCCTGACTTAATGAATTAATTAATTTATTACAAATATTTCTTTTTGTTTAATGCAAAAATATTTTTCTTTTTATACTTTCTTTTTATTTCAAGTCAAAAAAATTTTTTTTTTTGTCAAAAATATACTTTATACTTTCTTTTTATTTAAAGTCAATAAATTTTTATTTTGTCAAAAATGTTTTCTTTTTATGTAAATATCTTTGCAAATTTTGAGTACAAATTCTTTGTGAGTCAAATTTGTTTGAAAAGTCAAAGCAACCCTGACTTAAGGGAGTGTAGCATAATAATATCCGTAAAATGTCAACGTGTCAAAATATGCCAGCAGCTTCCTTCCGTTTACGTAGTGAAACACAAAAAATATTTTAACACACACAAACACACACACAAACACACACGCACACACACACACACACACACACACACGCACAAACATTTAAGGAAGCAAAGGCTCGAATCGGCGAAAATGCGTAGCAAAACATGAAAATGCAGACCCTTTGCTAACACTCGCTCTCTCTCTCTCCCCTTCCCTCTCTCATTCTCTCTCCTTACACATACTCCTTTTCCCTTTCTTGCTCAAACTCTTTCGCACTCTCCCTCTCTCCCTCCCTCTCTCTCCCCCTTTCTGACTACTCCACGCGACCAGTAAAACGGAAGCGGAAATGCTGCGAATTGTGAGCGAAGCACTCAGCCAGTGCAGGCGTGTGTGAGTGCGTGTGTGTGTGTGTGTGTGGGTGAGAGTGTATGCGTGGGGCCATCCTAAATAAACAATTTAACAACTTGAAAATTCCATTTATTAACCTTTTTCCGCATAATAAAATTTGAAACCTTTCTACACACATTGCCAGCAGTGAAGCGGGCACAAAGGGGTAAGAGAGAGACAGAAGAGAGAGAAAAAGAGAGAGAAATAAAGGAGAAGAGGCAGCTGTGAGTGAGAGAGAGCGAGCAGTAGAGAAAGAGAGAGAAATGTTGAGAGAAAGCCAACAAACAGCGCTGAAGAATTGCACAAAGTGATGAAGAGAAGCCTCCAAAATGTTGTGTGTGTCTCTGTGTGTGTGTGTGTGTGTCTCTCTCTCGCTGTGTGTGTGTTGCCAAAGCAGAAGAGCAACAAGAGCAGCAACTGAAGCTACAACAATTTGCTGGAGTGGATTAATAACAAAGTCAACAAGGATAACACGCCTTAATTATGTATGTACAGGCAGGCGTTAGTGCGCGCTGCGGGCAAATCCTGAGACTGCGGGCGGGCGGGCAGCAGGCAATGGGCAAAGGAATGAGAACTGAAAGGGGAATGGGGAATGGGGAAAGGGGAAACTGGAAACTGGAAGGAGAAAGGGGCACGGGCAGGTGCTGTGCCAGCGGGGCAAATTGTTTTGCACAGCAGCGGGCAGCTGGAGGGGGCAAGAAGGCGGCACGGACAGACGGAAGTTTCAAAGGAGGAGCAGAGGAAGCGGCGGCGTGCAGATGTTTGCGGCTGAATGACGTAAATTGTAGTCAAACAGCGACAACAACAATGCGCAGCAGAGACAAAGAAAACAGCGAAGCAGCCAACTAACTAATACACGTAAGTACATTTGGATGCGGGTCGCAGATCCTGACGCGCTGCCATTGATGAGAAGGCAACACAAGGCAGTGCAAGGATGGAAAGGGGGACTGGCTGTAGGTGTGTGTAAAAAGCAAATACTTGTTAACGAATGCGGGCACTGTCAAGTTTAGGGGCGGGGAGGCGTGGCATGCGGCTGCCGTTCGCTTGTATTTTCATAAATTAATTTCATTTGCGATTCCAACTGCCAAAGGACTCTCAATATTGTTCTTCAGTTGCCTCAGCTCATCATCAGACTTCCCCACTTTCTTCCACTTCCAAACCTACTCCTCAACCTCCTCTTCCTCCTCCTACTCCTCCTCCTCCTACTCCTCCTCTTCCTCTGCTCGCTTTCCTTTCTCATTGTTGTTTTTTCTTCTCTCCATTCTACTTAATTGTCGCGCTGAACTTGCCGCGTCTATCTATCAAATGTCAACAGCGCTGCGAGGTGAGCTTGTGCAGTTTGTGCCACCACTCGAGAGTGCTGCATAAATTAGTTGTGGCGCCACTGCAAGTGTTGGGCAGATTAATTAACTCTGTTTGAGGTGGCAAACTGATTTGCCGTACAAGATTTACAGAGAGCAACAAATGAAATTTCTAATTTAATTAGGAAATGTGTTAGTTGAAATACCTTACTAAGAATTTAGCAGTAATTCATTATTTCAATTGTGCTTTAAATGAGTTATTGTACCTCCTAGTATTAGTTTATTTTTGGTAAGCATAACAACTATCAAAGTTGAAATGATTTCTGAACATTTGGTTGCAATCGGATAATTAGCATTGAAGTTATTCAAGAAATAATTCTAAGAGGTACTGATTTTCTAACTGTTCCCTAAAGTATGCAACAAAGTAAAGTATTATTCGATTATTTGAAGCCTTATGTGTGTCCTTGTTACAGATTAGGTTAAGTTGCCCAAATGGGTAATAGTGTACCAGTCCAATAAAAACAAATTAATATTTTTGTTTAAAAAAAAAAAAAAAAAAAAAAGTGTCTTAAACAAGTGCTTAGAAGAGAAGTTATTTTGTACTAGTTTTCAAGAATAAATATTAAATGTAAGCGGCCAAACTTTTAAATGGCTAAAAAAATCATGACGAATCAAAAGTGGTACCCAGAGAAGGTTTTGGGTTTTATGTAAAATATGTGAATATTTATTACAAATAAGATTTTCACTGCACTAGAAGTTATTTATAATATTGACAATTAGCTACAATTCATTAAGTAATACAAAACTATACTAGTCCAATAAAAAATTAATATTTTTGTTTAAAAAAAAAAAAAAACTAGAAGTGCCTAAATGAGTTTTAAAAATAACATTGCATACTTATTGGCATATGCAAATGACTGCGTTAATCGACTGTTAATGCTACCCAATAGACTTTGGCAATGATATACAATACGAATTGAGCGAGCAACTGTCGCTATAATTCGCAAGCAATTCCAGCCGACAAGAGTCCACAATGGGGAATTCAACTTGAACGGTGGAGGCAGAGCAAACCAAATGGCTGCGAATGGATGCGAATGGAAGCGAATGAAAGCGACATTCAAATAATTTGCATACATTTAGCTCAGAGTCGAGCGGATTATTTAATAATGAAATATTTTTCGGGGCCTTTTGGTTGTGCAATGAGAATTTAATTAAAGCTGCGCTCGATGCCAGCTGACAAAGAGGCAGCGGGAGACAGGCAGTGCAAACAAACACTGAAATGGATACAAATACAGATACAGATGCAGATACAGATACAGATACAGATACAGATACAGATACAGATACAGATAGAGATACAGATACTGCTGGGGAGCGAGATAGAGCGATACACGTATGTACATAAATATGCAGATTGTTCAGAATTTCAATTGAAGTTTCAGCTGCTGAAACTACACGCGGATTTGTGCCTCTCACTTTCCCCCCACTGTCTCTCTCTTTCTCTGTGTCTCTATGTTCGTTCTTCCCACAACTGCAATTAAAATTCTTAATCGCATCCATTAGCCAGACAGACAGACGGAAGGACAGACAGGCTGAACTGATAGTCATAATTCAATGCAAACTCGCCGGGCGAGGCAACAATTAGAGCCCATTAAAATTGTATCATATGAAATTGAAGCGTTAATGAAAATGTGTTGACGTCCAATGTTGAGTGGGTCCCCCCTCGAAAATGAAAAATAATGGCAAAGCGAGCAGAGAGGAGGGGCAGCAACAAGCAGACGAGCGTATCAAATATGAATAGATGCAATTAAAAAGCATTCAGAGTGAAATTGCAAAGCATTTTATACCTTCTTCTAGCTCGCCTTGTGCTCTCGTAATTGCACTTCACGAATTGTACAAGTGTACACACGCACACAAACACACACACACACACACAAACACACGCACACATATTTATATATACATAATATCTGTTAGCTGTGATCTCTCATCAAGTTACACAGGAAATTCACTTGGCTTTCCATTTTGCGTTGCCTACTTTCGGGCGCGCGCAAATATTGTAGATGACAAAATTTGGCGTCCGTTTTTAATTTCGTTTCCACCAAAAAAAAAAACGAAATAAAATAAGGTTTCAGCTTGGTAATTGAAGCAGCACCAAAAACAAAATAAAAAAGGTTCAAAAAAAAAAAACAAACACAATTTTTAATTAGTTTGCACATTGCGGTTTCTAACTGCAGTTCACATTTCATTTTTCACACGGAAACACCAAAAAAATTACTTAATACAGTCTGCAGACTGATACTATTTAACTGTGTCTTAAATCGAGAAAGAATTATAGATAAAATTATTGTTAATTATTTGGGTAATTTCTTGATTAATTTTATTTATTTGTAATTTTTAAGATGCTATTTAGAATGTATGGTTTCAACGCTTAATAAAAAGGAAAAATAAAAAAAAAAAACAAAAAAAAAAAATTTGTAATTTCCCCACAACAGCAAACAGTTCAAACCTAAAGACTGCACTTCAATTAGATATTAATGAATCAAACGAGGCACAACAAATTATTTGAGAGGATGTTCTTTTATTCATTTAGACGAATTTAAAAAATATTGTAAACTAATGATGAGCTAAATTTGCCTTTCATACGAGACTTTTTAAGAATGTCAAGATGTCGACTTACAAAAACCTCTGTGCCAAAAATGAGATGCAAAATTATTATTAATTTTTATTTGAAAAAGTTGACTAGCTTCTGCTTCTTATGTGAAACACAACGAAAATCTTAGGTAAATTTCACTTTAACTGCAATTGAAACGTTGCACAGAGTTCACAATAAAAACTGAAGGAACTTCAAATTTCGAAATCAATACAAACTGATCTTGAACGAAATTCAATTGCAAAGTACTCACCATTTATGGACAGTTCCGGGGCGAAGTTCGTTGGATGCCACTGTATAAATTATATTCGTATTTCGTTTATGTTTTTTACTTTGTTTTTTTTTTTTTTGTCAACTTTGCCACGCAAATTGTTTTGTGCGAAAAGTTTTTGGCCAAAAAGGAAATTAAGCCCAATTCTTGGCGACGAAGTCCTTTAAATACTTTCGAAAGTCATTAGGCTCGTGCGTCGCATTTGGCTTTTCAATTAATTCGATCTATGGAAATGTTCTTCAAGTGCTTTCCCAACTGCTGCTGCTGCTGCTGCTGTTGCTGCTGCTGCGGCAATAAAAAGTAAGGGAAAATCGAAAAATAATGCAACCATAAAGACGACTCAACCGAAATCGGAATCGAAGCGAAATGTGAAGGGGGACAGCGAAAGAAAAAAAAATAAACTCTAAACGAAATTGCGCGAAATTGTTTAGCGGCCTTTTGTTTGTGACGTTTTTCAGCTGTTGTTGTTGTTGGAAGGAAAGTATGGAAAATCGCCAAATGAATTGGGGAAATTCAAAGACCGTTACTGCACTTACTGCTGCCATTCACAGGGTACACCGAAAAAAAAACATTGGCAATTCGACGAGATCGACGAGAAGCACAACAAAAAAAAATTTGTATACAATAAAGAAGAAACTCTTCTCGCTGTTCGAGAGCCTGCGACAAACCGGCAACGCACGTGGCACGGACTAAGCTGCTGCTGCTACTGCTGCTGCTGCTGTTGCTGCTACTACTTGTGTTACGACGACTGTGACTCTGCCTATCGAGATGATGATGCGATTGCAAATGCAATTGGATGCGACTTGTCGACCGCTTCATGCGAGACCACGACCTCGACTGAGCCTCGACACGAGCGACAAGTCGCAACGTGCCCAACTACTACAGCCTCTGTTCGCTGCGACTGCGACTGCGACGGCCACTGCTACGTCCACTGCTACTGCTATGCTGTGACTATGACTGCGACTGCGACTGCGACTGCGACTACGACAGCGACCACGACCACGGACAATATACAATATTAAGGAGACGACGACGCCCGACTCGCTTGGCTGCACTGCTACGACTGACAACTGCGTCTGAGGCTGACGCGCTAACGTAGCCCCAGTACGTTCAAAGGAAAGCCGAGCGAACACGAGCCCGACCCGAAGGCAGCCCAACAGAACAGCATCCGTACAGCAGCAGCAGCAGCACGTGCAGTCGCAGCAGCCGAACAGCATCCGAGCCGAGCGTTAACAGTGGCCTTACATGCTCTTAGGCGCCATTCTGTTAGCTTACATTTGCCGGAATGTTAAGAAATGTAAACAAAACGAAACGAAGACAGACAAAGCTGTCGTTGTCGCTGCCGACGCGACGGTGCTGCTGCTGCTTGCGTTTACTTGCCTTGCTTAACTGTTGTTTCCTTAACCTTCCTCCCCCAGCTTCCCTCCCCATTTGTCTTCTCTTCCTTCAGTATTTCACAAGAACAATTAAAGTGCACATTAACCGCTACAATTTTTTTTTTACGTTCTCTTACTATACCGACTGCCAAAGGATTACAAGAGTATTAGAACCTTTAAATATAACTCGTAAAATTTATAATATACATAATAATATACACATTTAATATATATGTGTGTAATAGTTATTCTTTATCACTCATACTCAAAGTATGTTCGACAGTGGCCCGTTTGACTCAACCTCAATCTTGACTGCAGCATTCGTTGTTGTTTTTCTTCTTCCTTTTGTTTGCAGTCAATCGGCCGATTCGTTCAATCTGACTTTCTTTTTTCTACGAAAACGATCGTGTTGTCCCGCTCTGCCCCGTGCAAGGTGTACGAAGCAGCAGCAAAGCGAAATCGCAATGGCCGAACATATTGAAAAAGCAAAGGACGAACGCACTGCACTGATCGAGAACATGTCGTTCAAGCAGTTTACAGCTCACTCTAAAGAACTGTGTGCGCATAAAAAAAATAATTAATAGTAATTGGAATAATGAAAGTTTTTTCTATTGTATTTTCAATATTTCGCCAAAAACATAGAAGATAGCGACATGTGACTTTTTTAGTTTCCTCATTTATAATTATTTTTTCACAGTGCATACAGTTTCCAAGTTCCTAAAAAATAAAAAGGTTGAAAACTATTCGAAACGCACCATTGCACAGTGGTCGGCTTTGTATGGGAGAGCGGCCATAAATACTTCTAGTTGAGATAGAAGTTTGAAATTTTGGACAACATTTTTTTATTTTAATTCTAAAATTATATCAAAAATTTGTGTAGATCGGACCACTATATCCTATAGCTGTCATATAAATGATCGCCATGAAGGTTGCGCTTATTTAAGGAAAGCGCCTAAGAATACTTTCAGTAAACATAAACAAGTCTCGATTTAACATATTAGTTTATTATTACCAAATGGATTTAAATATTTGGTTACCTTTTACCTAGATATTTTGACATTGATATTTTGATTTATGGCCTATGGGCGCCACCACTGTGCACCACTGTGCTTTGGTTCGCTTTGTTTACAATTGTTAACAGCGCGGCAAATGTTAGCTAACAGACAGGTGCCTAACAGCCAAAAACAAACAGAAGACAAACCACAGCACACTTTTGCGCGCACTTGTAAAATGCATAGTCCTCAAGAGAAAAAAAAACTGTGAAAAACTTTGGATCCTCCTTTTCCAGGACGAACTGTACACTTGAGCTGTACAACTTGGATACTTTTGTAATGTTCTCGAAAAGCAGAAGATACCGCATGTCACTGTCTTTTGTAGCTAGAATAGTAAGAGTGAATCAACTGCCGTTTTTCAAAATGAATTACTGCTTATTTCGCGTTAGCAGAGTGCTGTTCAGTAAGCAGAGAACTGCTTGCTTTGAAAAACAAAGAGTCACCTGTGCAAAAACAAGGTTTTTTATGCGAATACAATAATTTACTTAGTACTTATTTAGTATGTCGAATGATAATATTTATTTTCTAAATATTGTAGTTAATTTACATAATTTATTATTTTCATTTTTTTTTTTGCAACCGCGTTAACCCTAATAATCGGGGCCGCAATCAACGTTTGTGGCCTGTTTAGGCCATGAAATTGATTGCCGAGTCCCTCAACAACATTTGGCTATACTCGTTCTCCTCCTCCTCCTCCTCATTTTTGTTTTCTTTTTTCTGCATTTCGCTTTCGTTTTGTTGTTGCTGTTGTTGTTGTTTTTTGTTTTGCATTCCCAAACAACAAATAGTCGAACAATACAAAAGCAATTGAAACAGAATTTTGTAATTTGAACACAAGTTGAAGAGTCAAAGCAAATAAATTACGCAAATTCGCATTGTGCGAAAATAATAAAACATAAAGCGCAGTTAAATGCGCTGCTGTATTTGTGTGTGTGTGTGTGTGTGTAATTTACACAATAATTCAAAATGGCAAATTATTTCAATAAAATTTCAATTGAATTTCTGGCAACTCCCTCCCCCCTCCCCCCCCCCTCCTGCGCAGAGCAAACAAACTTGAAGCAAAAAGTTTTACCTCGCTTTGCAACAAATACAAATACAAACACAACAACGGATGAGTGTGTGCGTGTGTGCGTGTGTTTGTGTTTGTGCATATCGATACATGCGCCAATTTACGAGCACATTTTATAAATTGTTGAAAATGCAACGGCACAGTGTAATACCCTCTCTCTCTCTCTCTCTCATTCTTCCTAATTCTCTTTTTGCCTCACTCTGCCTTTCGCTCACTCTCTCTCTCACACTCACACATCATCGTGGCTGCTGTCAAAGTATTTAAGTGAATGGCAATTTGAGAAAATTACTTGCACTGCCCAAGAACACAGCCCTCTTACCTTTCACCTCTCACTCCTCCCCCCCGCACCACTGCCTGGCAATGCAATGAATGCGCAACTAATTATAATTGTAACTATGCGAGTCTTATTCGAAATCAACACGTCAAATTAGCGCCAAACGAACTGAGTGACAAGTGGGTGAAGGGCAATGCAGAAGGAAGCATTACGAAGATGGAGAATGCTGGGGGGAGGGGGGACTTTTAATCCATTACACGTGTGCTTTGTGTTGCGCTCAATGCTTGCCCCCTCTCTAGTTTTTGCTAGTATTTGCTTTGACACGCAATCAGTTAACAGTGACGCGTGATCGTGTTTACAGATGTTAATTAAGCGTGACTGACTCGCACACTGTGCTCCATTAGTGCATTAGGTGGCAACGCCTTTATTTTAGTATTTCCTTTTAGATATTCGCAGCGCTGCAATCTGTTAATTAACAGTGACGCGTGATCGTGTTTACAGATGTTAATTAAGCGTGACTGACTCGCACACTGTGCTGCATTAGTGCATAAGGTGGCAACGCCTTTCTTTTAGTATTTGCTTTTAGATATTCGCAGCGCTGCAATCTGTTAATTAACAGTGACGCGTGATCGTGCTTAAAGATGTTAAGTCTGACTGACTATAAGGTGGCAACGCTCTTAGCTGAGTCAAACACACACACACACACAAGCATATTTGAGCTTGATAAGTGCTGCAATTTGCAAGTGTTGCTGCAGCTGCTCATCACTTCTCCTCTGGCACCAGCTCCCTTCCCCCACCAACACACACACACACACATGCTCATGCCACTCTCTCTCTCTCTCTCTATCCCTCTCTCGCACTAACACAGTCTCAATAAAGTTTAGCATAGTTATCTGGGCACAAAACTGGCAAAGTTATTAAAATCAACAGCAATAAATTAGCATGCTTTGCGTTTTATCGTATAAACAACAAGCGAGTGAGTGTACACACGTATGTGTGTGTGTGTTAGAGTGGGAGGTGGGCGGAGGGCGGTGCACAGCAGGCGCCGAGGGCTGACCAGGACATTTACAGTGCATCGCATCGCATTTTTGGGCCAAAGCACAAAGTGCGCATAAATCAAGCCGGGCCCAAAGACGACGACGGCGACGACGAGCGCCAAGTGCCACCCACAGAGACATGGGAAGGGGGTGGTGCGGGCTGACGGACACACACAAAGTGAAACGACAATTTCACCACATTTCTGGCTACTCACAAATTTATGCAGAGAAACCAGAAGGCAGAGGGAGGCAAAGACTGCCAGAGAGAAGAACATACATACATAGAGAAAGCGGGGGAAGAGAGGCGCACCGAAAGAGAAAGAGAGACTAAGAAATGAAGCGAAGCTTTGACTTTGACCCTCAGCAAAACTGAAAGCGACTGAGATCGCATTTACCATTCTTTTAAAGCAACCCCCCACCCCCGCTCTCTACCCCTGCTGTGCCTGCTGCAGTGTGCGCACAATGAGAGAGAGAGAATGCGATATTATCTCGACATTAATTGCATAATAAAGCACTTTTAATTAGGTTTTGTGCGGCGCGTAACCGCAGTCGAGGTCGGGCAGGCAAACGTGTGGTGGCGAGTGGAAGGGGGTAAATTGAGCTAAAATTGCGAATTTTCGATGGAGACAATGAGATAAAGGGACGAGAGAGGGAGAGAGCTGCCTTGAAGCTGCAGTTGCAACGACGAAGAAACTCATTAAAAAAATTCTCAACCAGCAGGGAAAGGGAAGGAGGTTAGCGCCATGCGTAGGCTGGCAACAAACTTTGTCATTGATATTTTTGTTGCTGTTGTTGTAGTTGTTGCTTGTGCTGCTGCTGCATAGTTTGGCGCGCGCGTTTCGATGCAAAATTGCCATGCAAAACTTGAGCTAACAAATTTCGTTGCCCGCTGGCAGTCGAGTCGGTGGCGTATACGCAATGTCATGTCGCCACGGCGACCTTCAGAGCAGCCACAGCCGAGGCAGGGCAGGGCAGCGCGGCAGGGCAAGGCAGCGCTGTTTGTGCTTCAATTATGCCAAAAATGCGCACTGACACGTAAAAATAATGCATACTTCAAGGCGCAGCAGCCACAATGTTAAAGAAAAAAAAGGAAAACAACAGAAGCAGCAGCAGAAGCCGCCGCAGCAGCAGCACAAATGAAGAGCAAACGCAGCAGCAGCAGCGGTGGCAGCGGTGGCAGCGACTGCAACGGCAATGCATATAGCATTTTAATTTCCTGCTTATTAGGCAGCCAACGCCGATGCCGATGCCGACGTCGACGCTGCGCCCACACACTAACACACACACGCGCACACAGAGACACACACGTACGTTAGCTGGCACACAAAGAGATGAAGCGACAAAGATATAGCGCGTGTCTGTCTGCATGTGAGTGTGTCCGTCTGCTTGTGTGTGTGTTTCTGTGTGTGTGTTTGCGTGTGTGTGTGTGTGCCTTGGCGACATCCAAGCAAGCCAACTAAAACGCAGTTCCGCTGCCCTTATCCAAAGCAACCTCACCTCTCTCGTCTTACAAATCAGACACACAACACACTCCGCCAACCCACCACCCCAACACATCCCACCACAGCACTATGGGAAATTTCACCTTTTTTTACATTAATTAATAACTTCTGATCTAAGTAAAATTTTGATATGGAGTTTTTTTTTATATTATTATTTTTTGGTTTTACTATTTATTGTTAATTGCGCTGTTATGTTACTTTTACTGCATTGTATGGATTCATCGCTTCTAAATAAATAAATAATTAATAATTAAAAATATTATTATGTAAGTCCTTGGACATATTTAAGAAATGTGGGCGTGGCCCCAGCCTTTCTATTTAAACCAAAACCCGTCATGTGACAAATAATTTGTATGGCAGCTACACTTTATATTAGTTCGATTTTGATGAAATTATGAGATTATACTCAAGATCACTAAAAAGTAATAAGTTATAAGTTTGAAAGCCATATCTTGAAATATAACGAAGATCGGCCGATAGATTGTATGGCAGCTATACGATATATCGGTTCAATCAGCCTCGTTTCAACTTATTTATACTTAAGAAATTATAAAAAGTATTTATGCTAAGTTTCATTTTGATATCTCACTAATTAAAGTGAATATTAGATTTTCTTTCTCACAACCACAATTACGCATTTTTATCAAGATGTTGCTTGCTAAAAAATTAATTTTCTCAAAAAACGGCAAAAAACGCAGTTAGAGACTAGATGATCTGAATAGGGAACTGATGCCTCTACAATATACATATAGACACTTGCTGAACAAAGTTGAACAATTTTTTGTAGCTCTTTTCAAAGTTGAAATTTTGTATTCTTAAACTACACGTAAACATTACTCGCTAAATGTACAAATTTTCTAGATAATCGCGCACTAAATAATCAAACTATTTATAACAACGCATAGTAAAAACCCTAAAAATAAATATTCATTTCAATTTTAAGCGTTTAAGATTGGCACTTTGATAAATTAAAAATTTAAAGTTGCACTTTAAAATCGAGCGCAATGTTCGCTTTAACAGCTGATATTTTAACAGTGGACTGTTAAGTTAACATTTCCATGTTGTAACATAACAGTTTGAAGTATTTTCAATGTATTAACACTAAAATACTGCGAATTTGCATACTTGTGAAAAATACTTTTTTGTAAAAAAAACTGGAGAAATTTCCCATAGTGCACAGCACAGCACAGCAGAGCACAGCACACCAGACCAGACCAGACCACACCATACATCCATTCTTCATCTTCTACCCATGCGCAGTTTTTCATTACACGAAATTTCGGACGCGCGCCTGCTCCTCTGCCTCTGCCACTGCAACGTAGGCCCAGCAACGCATCTGCAGCACATATAAATCACCAGCACGCATACACACACACACACACACACACACATACACAGCAGGCCGAGGCAGCAAGCTGACCACAACGAGGCAAGGAAAGACAAGGGGGCGCAGGGGGACACTAAGAATTTTGATAATTGAATTTACACGTGAATGATCACATCTTTAAGCCTTTACCGAGACCGAGACCGAGACAAGATGCAGCACCAGGCATAGGCACAGGCACAGGCTCAGGCCCAGGCCCAGGCCGAGGTCGAGCCACTGCACTCTGTTTGCTCTGTGAGATTGCAAATTTGTGATTGTGTTGTACTATGTGGCCCAAGGCGTCTGCTATGTGTGTGAGTGAATGTGTGCTGCCAAGCAAAGCTAAGTAATTATGATCAGAAATTGATTAGGGCATTTGGGCAAATTGCGAAATTCAATTCAAAGCATAATAGAGAAACCAACACACAAAATTAACTTCAATTTACAGCCCTGCTCTATAAGTTAGAGCGAGACGCAGGGCTATCGCATGCGATCAGTCGCACGAAGAAGAGCGAGAGAGAAGAGTTTTGAACAAAGGGCTGCCATCTTGCTTGCGCTCTCTGAGAGAGAGAGATAAGCGGGGCTTATTATTGACATACATGTATGTATGTGTATGTATGTATGCCTGCCTGCAGACATCCTGATGTGTTAACGTATTAATTTGCCTAAAATGTGCTACAAATCTCGACAGCAAAGACAGTCACGACATGTGATTGATGACACAATCAAAGAGGCAGAAGCCAAAGCTAAGCCACCCGAAAGAGGGGCGAACGCGATGCAGGAATAAATAAAAGAAAACAGAGCAGAGGAGAGGAGAGAGCAGCAGCGCCCATACTTTGAGACATCTGGCATCCCAAATGCAATGTGCCAGCAGCGCCAATTGCAGGTGCAGGCGCGAGACAAGGATGCCAGGTATGCCCCGCACCCCCCCCGCCCCCTGTCAAAAGTTGCCAAATAGAAAATGGATTTCGCTATTAATTTCGCTGACGAAACGAAGTAAGGAGAGCAAAGAAGAAGATGGGGAGAGGAGCACGCGGCGTTGACAACATCAAAAGTAAAGAAAATGCTACTGACAGACGCCGCCATCGCCCTCTCTCGCGCTCGCTGCCGTCCTAATCGTGGTCCATATTCACATCCAGTAGTGTGTGTGTGTCTCAGTCTCTCTCTGCAATGCGCCGCAATGGTAACAAGAAGACGAACAACAACAACAACAGCAAGAAGAGAAGAGAAGAAGAACAACAAGGGCTCCCCAACCATGTCGCGGCTATGGCAGCTTTCGCTTTTATGGCGGACACACCTATTTATAAAAAGGATTTGCAGTAGGAAAGACAAAAAAAAAAAGTAAACTACTTTGTTACGTTGATTTTTTGTTTGTTTTTGCTGCTGTTGTTGGTATTTGTTTTTGTTTTTGTCGTGCATACAAAATAAATGGAATATCTTTGCCGTCTTGCTTTCTGGGCTATGCAAATGCCTGTTGGCAAAATGTTTGCGCAGAGGAGGCACATGCATAATTTATGTACGTGTATATAGTACAATATATAAATATATATATTTTCTGTATACATTTATTTCAAATTAACATAATAAGCTGACATAATAGCGCCAAGAGGAGAAGGGGGAATACTTGTACTGTCAAGTGGGGCTTAATGCACACAAATTGTTTGCAAATTGCATCGGGATCAGGCACGTCGGGCCAGCTTGCGTTCCTGGTAGCGTGCAACAGCTGCATCAAATGCTTCGCCCACGGTGCGCTTACGCCAGATTAGTGTGCGATCGACGGGTGGCGGTTTAACAACTTGCGGCTCGTCCACCTCAGTTGACTTCTTAGTGTCTTCCGAGTCGCTGGTCTTGGTCTTGCTGGGTGCTTCTGTGGGGGGAGTCTCCTTCTCAAGCTTGTCCTTGTCAGCGTCAGGGGCTTCTGTGCTATTCTGTTTGGCTTGCTGTTTATCATCTTTATCCTTGCCAGCAGTAACTGGCTTCGTTTTCTCCTCTTCCTTTTCCTCTTCTTCATCCTCGCTGGAGTCAATGCTGAAATCTGAGTCTGCATCTATATTATTGGTTAGATGCGCCTTGGTAACGGTGCCAGCTGGCTTGGTGTCGTCCCTCGTCGCAGGTTTCTCTGCTTGCGCGGGCTGTTCCTCGTCGTCGGAGGCACGGCGTTGTCTGTAGGTGCGTTGTTTGACTGCGCCACTGGGCAGTTCACACTTGATTGGCTTGTAGGCCACTTCTTCGGTACTGGGCGCAGTCTTGGGCTTTGGCACCGGCTGTTGGGTGCCCAACTTCTGTTCGTACAGGTGTCTGTAGAAACCGTCGAGATCCTTTTGTTTTGTCACATCGCCAATGGCTTCCAGATACTCGTCACGCTTGTCCTGCTCCTGCAGCTGACGTAGTGACTCGAGCTTCTTACGATATGCGGCTGTTACATATGTATCCTTATCCTTATACATTTCGCCCTCGGCTTCGCGATCTTTTTGCACCTGACGATCGACACGCAGTTCGTTCTCCAGCTTCCGTCGTTCTGCGTGCTCTATTAGCCGCCCAATGTATTTTGCTTTGCGCGGCTCATTCTTTTTCGCCTCCTTGGCCTCATCACGTTTGTTGGCCATTTCGTCGTACAGTTCGTCATATTGGAATATACTTGCATCCTCCGCGAGTGCCTTCTCTTGCAAATCGCGTGCCCGACGTCGCTCCATTTGACTGGGTCCACTAATCGCCCCGGGCTTATTGCGGCTAGGTGGTTGTCTTTGCGGCGGTCCACCGGCGGCACCATCATCGCTGTCTTCACTGTTGCTGCTCTCGTCGAATATAGAAGGACGCGTAGGCGGCTGTGGTGGACGGAGCGGAACTTTCTTTTGCTGCCCAGGTAGTATAAGGCCAAATCTTAAATACAGTAAATAATTATATTTTTAGACAAAAACAAAAGGTAAAATAAATGTAAACACTTACTGTTTTGACATTCTGTTCGTACTAGTGTTGGAAAGTGTTGCAGATCACCAAAGTGCTGTAAAAAATACCAAATAAATAAATACATTATTTCTAAATTTCAACATATGACTTTCTTCTAAATTACCTCTAAATTAAATTATTTTATATATATAAATTTAATTGTATTATTAGTTGTTTTCTAAGCTAATTCATGTTGCTAATTATTGAGTAAAATGTTCGTAATTGACGTTAAATAAATAAATCAATTTATCGAAATACCAAAAAAAATACTTTCAAAGCAACTCTGTGCTTAGCAACCCTGCGCCTGGGTTAACAACTGACGGCTTCAGCTGTCAAATGCGGCAAGATGGACTTCCTCTTTTCCGATACGTTCGCGGTCGTGTAAATTTGTGTTGAAAAACCACAAACTTAAATCTTAGGTAATCCGCGTTAAATTTTATCAAATTTCTTCAAATAAATACGGCAAATAACATACAATTACCGAATGCTTAAATTGCGCTAAAGATTTTGTGCGTGTGCCTTGAAAATTATGTGCAAAACCCCTCAATAATTTTTTTTTTACTGTGTATGAAACAAAATCTCTATTGTATTGCGGCGGCGTCGGCCACAGTACAAAAGTACAATTTCAAAACATTGTCAGAGGCCTTTGGGCTGTCTTAACTATAAACAAATGCATTGCAATTGGCAATGCAACAATTTTTTTATACACTTTTTTTTTCTGTGAAGCAGCAACTGACCGCTGAGCCGCCGCTTCAGTCATCCGTCAGCTGTGTTGTTGTTGTTTTAACTACCACTAGTTGTATATGATGTGATTGTTTTGCTGCGAGAACTGAAAACCAAGATGGGAACTGTTCTCAAGATTCTCGAGACTGCCAGAGCAAGAAGATCTCGTTGAATTGCCACACAACATTCCCATAGTTGTTGTTGTTGTTTACATGTCCACAGAGAACATGTTTGTTACCCCTTCCACAAGTTGGTGGCTCGAGTGGTTGCCGGCGGGGTGAGGGGAGAGAGTTTGCACAAACGTATTTTCAAGGCGCACGTGTTTTTGTATTTTATTTGTGAAATTGTACTTTATGTTTTTTTTTTTTTGTCTTGAACTAAAAGAACTTTCGTCTCCCTTCATTTTGCAGCCATGGTGCGTATGAACGTATTGGCCGATGCCCTGAAATGCATCAACAACGCCGAGAAGCGCGGTAAGCGTCAGGTGCTGCTGCGTCCCTGCTCGAAGGTGATCATCAAGTTCCTGACTGTGATGATGAAGCACGGATACATTGGCGAGTTCGAGATCGTTGACGATCATCGCTCTGGCAAGATTGTTGTCAACCTCACTGGACGTCTGAACAAATGCGGCGTCATCTCGCCACGCTTTGATGTGCCCATCAACGACATTGAGAAGTGGACCAACAATCTGTTGCCCTCTCGTCAGTTCGGCTATGTCGTTTTGACCACATCCGGCGGCATTATGGATCACGAGGAGGCCAGGAGAAAACATCTGGGAGGCAAAATCCTTGGTTTCTTCTTCTAAGATGGAGATCATTTAAATAATAAAGGACGAGCCAACAACATCTTAAAGCTATAATTTGTGTGTGTGGGAGAAGTTGGAATTATGTAAATATTCTTTTTGATTTCCCCCCATCGAATGAGAACAGTACCTACAAAATTGTTTTCATACATGTGAAGAAACAACAACAGCAGCAACAACAAAATAATAAGAAACAACCAGAGAGAGAGAGCATTAACATCAGCCCCTCCAATAAAAAAAAAAAAAACATCGTTCATTCAGTCCACCATGAATGTTCCATGCATAGAACGCGAAATAAAAAGAATGATACATAATTTTTAATTATGAAACCGATCTAATTTTTTTTCATACCAACTAAGATACAAATGTGACGAAACTACTACAGTAAATTCCACTGTTTAAAATCACTATATGTGTGTAGTATATGATGTACAATATATGATGTATTTGAAAGTCCTACAATGCACGTGTAGTGCTAGAGAAAGACAGAGAGAGAGAGAGATGTTGTTAATGCCAGCTTAATGCAGTAGGTTAAATCTTTATCTAGATCAACGTCTGTTAAAATATAAATTATAGCTTAGTCTGTCCGCTGAAACTAAAGATATGCGACATGTTATGGAAGTTGAAAGTCCCCCAAGTCGATTCATGAGTCCCCCCCACCCCAGTTGCGTTAATCTAAAGCAGAACCTGACTAATTTGTTTTTAACTCTAAATGTGTCTAGTAATTTCCATTCCCTAGACAGTTTTTAATTGAAAACGCGTCAAGTATATCAAGGGTTTTTATTTGTAAGTAATTTGTATTTCAAAACAGTTGGCAGCTCTGCTGCTCCGCACGAATTCGCTGCATACTTGTGGGCTCCATCAATAATTCAGTGTTACCACCGTTGAGAATTCGAACTGGTTGCACGCAACAAATAACCAGCGCTGCTAGCTTAGCTTGAATCCCGTCAAATCTGGCTTTTGTGGAAGTACGATAGCGAAAGATTGCTCTATCTATGTAGATATCTAGCTAACCGGGCAACACTACAATTAAGACAATGACTCGCACAAAGGACTTGCAATCAATAATAATTAGTGGTAATAGGAACAGTAATCAAGCGCTAATCGACCCTAGTGTACCTCAGACATTGCGTGACTGATAATCGAATGGAATTCAATTGACCTGCCCGATTCCAATTCCGTTTGCCCTTTTAATTAGCATTATCCATATCTCAAGATCCATCGGTTGAACTTGTCAATCCGGCATAAGTACGAGGTATGTGTACGTGTGCATTTGGGTGTCTGATAAGGCACTTTGCGGGGACATTTCGCATGCCCCACACCCCTCTCACAATAACTTATCAGTTACCAACCATGCACGTACATACATATGTATGTGTGCGTGTGTGCGTGTGTGTGTAGTTCTATCAAACCACACCATAAAAGTTTTGCGCAAAAGTATAATCATAGTTAATATTGCCCGACAGACAGCGCCATAAGTACTATATTCATATAAAGTAAATATATATATGTATATGTCGATTATTGTGATTTGCCATTGGAATGTCATTTCCTCTAATGCACTCTGGGGCATTGGCAGCTGTCAATATACATATGTATGTATGTATGTATGTATTGTATTTGCCGTTCCAGGCGAAAGCTCTCGCCGCCCTCAATTGGCCGCAACTGTGTGAATTGAGGCGAAATTCGGCTCAGACCATCAAGATGATGAAGCTGTTTTTGTTTTTTTGTTTTGTTGTTCTTCCTCTTTCTTTGCGCTTGGCAATGCCCACAACGAAAATTGAAATTGTCGCACAAAATGAATCAGCAGTGGGAGAGAGAAGGGGGAAGGTGGAGCTACAGTGCCGCCATTAGACTAATTGTTTGCAAAACGATCGGCGATGAGGATTTTTAACGAGTCTGCAAAACGTTAAAACAACTGCACACACACATACACATTAACAGACGCAGACAGTTCCAACTCAGCTGTGGCAGCTGTTGAAGCTCAGCTAAAATATGTACATAATTATATACAGAACACACACGCACACACAGGGTCCAGGGTTGCCAGATGGGTCTAAATCAGTAAACAGGCTCAAGATCAGTTGATTTACTGATAAATCTTAAGTGATGGCTACCCTATACCTACCTGTGTAAGTGTGCGTGTGTGTGTGCCGGCGAACAAGATTCGAAAGGGATTCGGTTTCTGGTAGCTTCGATCGAGATAGTCGTCGTCGTCGACGTTTGTGAAATGTTCTTTGCCCACTTGAGCTTGTGTGTGCCTGCCTGCCTGTGTGTGTGTGTGTGTGTGTGCAAAACTAGTTTGGTTAAAGCGACGGGGACGTAGACCTTGTCTTAAATGGCACGGCGCGTGATGAGCTGCAACAACAACAACAACAACAACGAGAACAAACGCCGCTTACCGTCTGACGCATAATTCGCCGTAAAGCGAAAGCAGAGACAGACACACACACACACATGCAACAGGCTGCGTCAATGAAAACGAAAACTGGAAAACTGCACTTGGGGGCAGTGGGCCACAATCGCCCACACGTGTGTGTGTGAGAGCAGGACAGAGCACCATGCATAATGAGTTGAGATGGATGAAGTGATAAAGCACTGTAGCAAGAAGTGCTGATGATAATGAAACATTTCTTGAAAAATCCCCCACTATATTTGTGGTAGTAAAGATTTGCACAATCGCAATCTTGGCTAGACGCGCAACGGCAATTCATAATTTAAACGTGCTAAGGAGATAAGGCCGATGCGGAAGGCAGGCAAGGCAGCCGGCAACAAAAAGATAAAAAATAAAAGAAAGAAAACCAGCGACAAAATACAGTCTAAATAATAATGCAAAGTATGCCCACCACGTGTTGCTTCGATTACTAATTCATTACGGATTTATTTATTATTCTTCTTTTTTTTCAAGAAACAGAACTCGTTACACTGTTCACTTAAAATACATGTATGCAGCAGGGGTGATGGATGGGGGGGGGGGTACTTGGTACATTCACATATTGGAAATGGGAACCTAGCTCTAGTTTCTCTCATATGTATGTGTGTGTTTATAAGTATTGTATATTATATGTATGTGTATTGTGAGCAGCCTCTGTGTGGGTGCGTGCGGTGCATTTCGATGCTCTCCCGCTCTCTCTCTCTCTCGAATTACAACTGCCGGCGTTGCTGGCTAGGGTGGAGGGGAGGGAGGGGGGGCAGGCAAACGCATTCCGTAGTTATTTGAATTGCTGCTTCGCTTAAGCGGATGCCTCAAAGTACTCCTTGGACTTGGTGGGATCGGCCTTCATGGTCTTCTGTCCAGGCTTCCAGTTGGCTGGGCACACCTCTCCGTACTTGTCGGTATACTGGAAGGCCTGAACCAGACGAAGAGTCTCCTCGACACTGCGGCCAACGGGCAGATCGTTAATGGTGATCTGGCGCAAGTTCTGTGCCTCATCGATGATGAAGAGACCACGGAATGGAATGCCGGTGGCCTCATCGAGTACACCATAGTCGCGTGCAACCTTCATTGACTTGTCGGCCAACAGGGGAATGTCCATGTTACCCAGACCACCCTGCTTGCGTGGCGTATTGATCCAGGCCAAGTGTGTGAACTGGCTGTCGGTGGAGCAGCCGACAACCTCGCAGTTGATCTTACGGAACTCGGCAGCATGCTCAGAGAATGCAATGATCTCGGTGGGGCACACAAAGGTGAAGTCCAGGGGGTAGAAGAAGAGGACCAGGTACTTGCCCTTGTAGTCGCTCAGTTTGATATCCTTGAATTGTCCATTCACCACGGCGGTGCCGGAGAATTCGGGTGCGGGCTTCTGAAGTTGGGGCATCTACATATATGAATGTGTGTATGTGTGTTTGGGAGAGCAAAGGTCATTGTCGATTAAACTTATGCAATTAATGACATTATATTGTGGTTCACATACAAATATGGCGGAAATAAATCAAACATGGCTGCCACGCAAAATTCCAATTGGAATGGTGATGGACACACGCACACACACACACACAGCAATACAAAGAGGACCGCACGAACTTAATGACTTGCAGACTCTCGAATTCGTTTAGTTGTTCGTTCGGTTTTCTTTGCTTTGTAATTTGTGAGAAATTTTGCCAATCGGCACGAATTTCGTGCCATAAAAACAAGAATGCCGTTACAATTGTGTGCGTGTGCCTTAGGTAAAAATTACTTTCAATCAACATTTATTTTACAATTTGTTGCCTGACGAATTTTTCGGCCGGCTAAAATTGCAAAAACAACGGAAACGTTTGTTCGTGTGTGTGTGTGTGTGTGTGTGTGCGCGCGCTCGTCTGTTCGTGCCAATAAAGCGCTTTGCAAATGTATGTCTGTATATGTACATTCTATGCATGTATGTGTGTATGTAGGTGTGTACACATAGAAACTGTGCGCAAAAAAAATTGTGAAATAATGTTCTTCACAAGAACAACAATAACGACAATTATCATTATCATCATCATCCGTTGTTTCTTACGCTCAGCTGTAACTTCTCTTTGATTTTGTCAAGTATTTGTGAAATGAACATGCTTGTAGAGATGTTTCTATTGTATTAATGTAACTGTTGCTCCTTCTTCCCCTTCTCCTACTACACTCACTTTAACTTGTTAATAAGATTTGGCTGCTGCACAGAATACACAGTTAAAAAAAAAAGAAGCGCGTCGATGCAAACTTTTTTCTTACGATTTATTGCGAGAAAGCAACGGGACGTCCACTCGGCTCGGCTATTAAATGTGAATTGCTCGTTTAGTTTATTTTAAAATGCGACCGCGGCACAAATCGAGAAACGAAAACGAGTCAAAAGAGAGAAGGCGTTGAAAGAGAGAGATATTGAGAGCGCGCAAAAAGCACATGGCAACCCTTGGTGGATGCAGCAGTGACGTCAAATACAGGTAATGGTGCGACAATAGCCAATGCATTGCAATTTAACATTAACATTAACATTATTATAAAAATGTACATTTTTTTTGATAAAAATATTTAACCGAATTGTTAGCAAAATAAATATGCAATAAATGCTCAATTTAATAAATACAGTGCTAATGTCATTGGCATTTATAACGATATGGCAGCACTGTGCCATATCATGGCGGAACTTATTGAAACCCTTTATCTATATACATACCTTCTAGAATGAACCTCACATAAAACAAACTCGCAGATTACACGTCATTTTTGTCATTATGCGACATCAGATATGCCTGCCCTTGCGGGTCTTACAAGTCATCGCGTTATTTATGCACTCCTAGTTAGCAATTAATACGTTGAGTTCCATTCAAATATGGCGCTCTATTTCGAGGAATATTCCATTTAGGCACTGTGCACGATCTAATGATAATAAAATCCAAACCAAGAGCTTATATTGTAGAATGTACAAACATTCATCTCAGAATGAACTTGATCATTCTCTGTAATCGCACAGTAGTAAATTTTTTGGATGATTGTGAAATATCCCCCCCAACAGTTGTGATGCAATAATAAAAGTCGTTGATGTAACATGATTTTTTTTTGTTTTATCATTTAAATTTATAGCAAATTTCCATAGAAATGATGCAACAACGTTTGACATTCTTAATTCATTTAAGAATGATCCATACGAAAATTTATCCCACAACACAACCCCGCCAACTGTTGAATATATGATAAGTGAGGGATATTCCTTAATGTTTAATTACATGGGTCGGGAAAGGGGGTGGTGGGGTGGGCTCAACATCCTCAACATAAAGTGACTTGACTAGTAGAGCATTGTATCGACTTATGATGAGCTGCGACATCCCGCTTTCCGCTGGAAAATACTTTGATGATGATGCAAAATTGTCTTTTCCTGCACAGAATCTGGTATTGGCCTTAGGTTTAAGGGGTGTTGGGAGTTGCATTGTTATGTATGTATCTTTTTTTTTCATCGGGTAACGTAAGCCTAATCACACGATCCATCCAGCCAACCGTCGCGCCATCTTTCATTCACTTTGGAACAGTCGAAGAGTGGCTTCCCGAGCTTCACATTAACCCGATTATGAAACTTGCATAACCACAGTGCTAGATCTTTCTGCGAATTCACATTTATTGGATTTACTTCAATGCTGAAAGAGAGCATATAGAATGATTTATCGATAAACATTTGTATGGGTGCGGGGGCGGGGTTCTTTAACTTACTCTGTTCGAAAGTCCTTGGCACAATATTCACATGGATATAGACGCGAGAGTACCTCGAAAAATGTTCTCATGTCCCGCTTTTCAGTATCTGTTGGATTGTCCGAGTAGAATGCGGCCATGGTGTGGAGCAGACCCCAGGTGGATATGCCTAGGCGTACCTTGTCCAATGGGCAATCTTCTCGTGGCATTGCAACGCCCGCTGCATTTACAATCGGCTTCTCGGCTGCCATAAGTTTCTCCTGGTGAGGGGAGATGTGATGAGAGTGTTGCACGAGAGAGAGAGATCAATGGTTTTTTTACTGTCCAGTTCTTACCTTAGCGGCTTGGGTATTTGATATTAGACGCTGCTGTTTCGACCATGACTTAAAATCGTTACAGGTGCGACAATTGCTATCCTGTTTGTTTTGTCTGTGCGCCGTGTACTGCATGCCATCAACTGATGGCTCTGTATCGGATTTCTTTTGTTGATATGATGCTGATGGATCAGACATTCTGAAGTCTGGATCGCGCAAAATGCGGAGAACGGTCTTCTGAAGACGACGTATAATCAATCGGGCGCCTTCTCGATTGGGGGCTACCTTACTTTGATAGCTGTGACGTCGAATGAATGTTTTCCACATGGGCAGTCAGCTGTTTTCCGTTAGCGCAAATCAGAGTCGAAATAACAGCGCTGTTAACGCCAATTTGTGTATGTTAACGCAAATTTGAGGCACTGTTTATGTACATAGCTGCAAGCAGACGACAATCTGGCAATGCTGCATTCGCCGCAAACAGTCTCTTCAAAAAGTTTGATGGTTATAATTGTTTATTATCTGTATTATGTATGTAAATATAATGTTCGGATTGTTTTATATACTTTTTGTGCTTTAACTAACACGAATTATCTAAATTACACAAATAAATTTTTTTTATTTTTTTTGAAACTGTTTCGAGCGTCAAGTCATAACGTTAAAAGAAAAGCCCCTTGTTGGTATACAAATTACGCATTTATTTATATTGATACAAATTACAATGTAGTAATGCATATATAAATTCATTTAGTAACAACTATGGGGCGTGGTATGAACCAACAGTGAACATGGGAGTTAACAATTGGGGGGGTTGGGGTTATCTTCATCTCACAGCAGGTTAGAGAGAGAGAAGGATAAGGCACACACAATATACTATATATAGATAAACAGTTAGGACGTTGTTGTTGTTTTCGTTGTTGTTACGATTAAGGCATGCATAAATTATTATTATTAATTTTATAACAAAAAAATAAATGTTAAAGACACTGTGAATCGCGGCAATATAGAGGCAGGCAGGCAGGCACTTAGGCATAATCCCTGAACATGGTGAAGAGACTGTAGAGGACGCGCAGTGTCGACTTCAGGTCCATGTTGACAATATCCTCGGGGCGTGCCTTTGGTTTGGGCAGCCCAACATCCTGCATCAGGTCAAAGGCAAAGGCCACATTGTTGACCATCTGATCGACATCCTGTGGCGTCAAGTGGAACTCATGCAGTGGCACAAAGAAGCCACCCAGCAGACCCATCAGCAGGCACAGGTAGACACCATCCCGGAAGTCCGTGTTTAAGTCTTTGATCTCGAAGTTCAGTTTGGCCAGATGTTTGTTGACAAACGTGATCAGGGACTTCTTCACCACGGTCAACTTTTCGGGTGCACAATCGATCAGTGTATCGAAGGCATCTTTCTCGCAACGCATGCCCAGATCATCGTACTCTGATGTGATCTGCTCCAAGAATTTCCTGCACGACAAAAAAGAGATTTTACTAAATATGTATATTCAATCGGGTTACACATTGTGTGACTCACTGTGCATTTAGGACGCCCGCGTTCTTCTCAGCAATGACCACGGTGACATAGACATTCTCCGGCAGCCGGACAGGGGCACGGAAGTGACGCACCAGAGCGACCAATAAATGCAGAATTGCCACAATATTTTTCGAGTGCACACTGGCCACCGACCAACGTGGGATCTTCTGATGGAAGCCAAGTGTCTGTGCGGGAAGAAAGAGAAGAAAGTTATAAAAGGATCCCTTTGCCATGAGTTGCTGCGTGAAACTTACGTGATTAACGGCTTTCAATACAATGTTGAGTTTCTCGTGCTGTCCCTGCTCGGATTGTGTCACCTCGGGCACGTCCAGTTTCTTGCCCGTCAGCTTTTCCCAGAGCTTGTGCAATACTTGGCCATCGTACATGTCCTCGTCCAGTTGTTGCACGATGATACGCTGCTCAGCGAGCTCATCGTTAATCCAATCGATAAGTATCCTTTGCAGCTTAACCACCTCCGGATCATTTATCGATTGTGGGTCGATAACGGCACGTTGTTCGTGCTCTCCTATCGTTTGTGATAAAAGGATAACCAATTATTGTAGTTCACCTTTCTCTCACTAGATCTCTCTCTCTCTTTTACTTACGTAGTGCATAATCCTCGGGTGGTATGTCAAACTGATTGGGAGAACCAGGTGAGTCGATTGCGTATTTACCCTCCTCTTGAATCTTTTTAACTGTGTGTGTGGGAGTGAGAAAGCAATATATCAACTAAAATGTAAACAATGCACGATGACGTCATGAAGGCAACCCCAACCCCCATGCATATGCAAACTCACTGACAAACACACACACACACAAACACTCACACGTACACCCACAGTAGAGACTGATCTCATTTGTTTGTTTGTATGCGTCACAAATTTAAATGACGCAATGTTTTTTATTATACACATGCAGAGAATGCACATCTGCTAAAAGAATCGCGGATCAATCCCTTGCACGGCAGTTTTGCGTGAGATTCTTGACAATATCGATCATTGCGATAATGTAACCATTGAATCGCATCTTTGAGCTCAAGTTATGTCTCCCATATTTAGCCATATTCAATAGATTTCTCTACTTTGTCCTGATTTGGGGGCCGTGCTCACCTTCGCGAGTGCCGCGTTTGCGGCCCAGTGTGCTGAACTTGTCCCAGAAGCTATCCTCCTTTTCGCCCTTTTTGATGGTGGTGGGCGTGTGTGGGGATTTGGGGCGATTTAATGTCGACATTTTTTGGCCACGGGCAAAACAGAAAAACGAATAAAACAAAACGAACAAAGTGATGGAGCTGCAAGCCACTCGATTGCGTTATCGATTAATTTTACGAATGCGTGTGTAGGTGTCATCAATATCGCTGCTCGTGGAATCGATGTTCAGATTGTGCTAAATATCTCGATTAATTTGCAGTACTCGATATAATTTTCAATAAACCCGCGATGGCTCTACAACACGAATGAAATAAATAAATAAAAAAAAACTTTTGTCTTATCATATGTATTTATAAATATAAGTATAGGTTACACCAAGTTGATAGTTGAATGATGTTTTTTTTAGATTGAATTAGGCAGCTGGCAGGCGCGCACAGCGACCAATTGCAACAGAACGAATATGGGGGAGAAGACTTCGCTGTACTCGAGGCCCGTTTTGCCCGACAACTTGAGACACAGCAGATACTTGAAGATGGCGATGAGAACCAGGAAATATGTGCTCCACATGAACCGATGCAGGGCCTTGCGCTTATTATCCGAGTCCAGGTACATGCGTATGCCAACAATGACGCAGAAATACGCATTGCATATGTCGATGAAGAACAGTGGGCTAAATATGCTAAACCAGTCGGACATCACGTCCGGAAAGATATGATTAAATGTTCCAGATATCTTGAACGCCAACATTATGGTGAACATCAGCAGGCCGCAGAGATTTACCAGTATCTCGAACTCAGTTAGGCCGAGCCAACGCACCAGCTCCGATAACTTGAACATAATTCTCCTTTCTTCCTCTCTCTCTCTCTCTCTCTACTTTTGTTTCTTTGTGTTCTGCTGTGGCTTGCGCTGCTGCTGTTGGTGTTGTGGCTTCTGTGTGTGCTTCTTTTGCTCGTTGTAGTTGGGTGTCGGCAGAGCTGGCTGTGCCGGCAACTTGGGCACGACGATGTCGAACAGGCTCTTATTGAAGATCTTGATATGCAACGCCGAATTGTTGCGCTGTCTGAAAGTTATATCGTCCTCATCACACAGTGGATGCAGTTCATCCACCAGCTTGATGGTGGACGTATTTATTGCGTAGCTGAGCGCCCCGTCCGAGTTCTGAATAAGTCGCAGTGCCAAGTTGAGACCACGTGTAATGGAGAAGCCCATGCAATGTAAGTAGATTTCCTTAGCACCGGCGTTCAGCAGATCCTCGCATCGCTTTTGTTGTGCCTGTCAAAAAAAAAAAAACAGAATAGAGGAGTTGGCATATACTTTCTGGATTTTACACACACACACACACCTTGAAGTCTGTCTTGCTAGTAATGTAAATATTTCGCCTGTCGGTGGCAGCACGCGGCGGCACCTTGCGGACCACTCGATGGGTTTGGTTGCCTCGTTGCTGTTGATTGTTTCGGTTGTTGGTTCTTGGCTTTGCCCCGCGCGCAGTTGGATTGCTGCTGTCCATCATCAAAACAAACAAACCAGAAGAATCTTCAGTCTTCCATAACTCCACTAAGAATGTAGGAGGCTTTGTAAATTAGATTGTTGCTACGCACTAGAGATGCCAGACTACAGCGATATCGATAAGAATAATTATTGAGCCGATATAATATTCGATATGCTCCAATGCGTAGCTAATTTAGCATAACAATTTTGCACTTAGCTATTTATAAAATTATTTAAGAGCATTAATGGATTTGCTAAATCTGAATTGACGCTGTTTCCAACACACAGCTGTTTTCCAACATTGTCGATCAAACACTTCTAAAGTATTCACAATTGTTGTTGAAGCACGTCTGGCAACGCTGCTTGAACTGTCAGTTTTGACATTTGTTCGATATTTTCAATTCGTTTTGCTCATCACACATACACTATCGTCGACTGGTTCGTGTTCGTAACAGCGAGAATCGCCCATCAGTTGAAAATTTTCTCTTGTACTTTCGGAACAACAAAGGTATGTGTTTTTAACAGCAACCACAACAGAAACAGAAAGTCATCAAAAAGCAACTAATACAAATTGTAAGCCCGTCGCTCAAATGTTGCATTTATGCAACCACATTAACCACCGACATGCCAAGTATTTTGTCATAAGTTCGCACACACACACACACCCATACATACGTACACACACAAACACACATTTCCAACGCCGCTGGCTATAAGAGGCTTTAGCAGCAGGCAAAGAAAAATTACATAACTTCTACTTTTAATATAACTGCAAAATATTTAAGGTAAAGTTCTTTTTCGGCATAAGTAAGTTACAAATTAAGCCAACAAATCGAAGTTCTATATATATATCGGGTTAGTTACATAAGTGCGCGGAAGGTGCGCAGCAAACGGCTTTGACGCTGTCTTCCCCCCCATAGCCCATGTTAAGTATCCGTACCTTCCCCGCCCCCACCAAGCATACATATATATCCTAACCAATGTAGAAGAACCGAAAAAAACTAAAACGAAATGCGAAAAAGCGAAAGAAAAGAACGTAATAATTATAAAGAAACTCCTTGCACAGCGTTTTGGTCCAAGTAACGTTTTGTATTCATGCGTTCAAGTTCATTTTTCCATGCAGGACGAACAATATCCGCTCCCAACCGATTTCAGTTAAACAGTTACAAAACCAGCAGAAAAGCAGAAAAGCAAAGCAAGAAAGCACAAACACATACAGATAAAACGAACCGCGGCTCAGTTGCAGGCAGCAGGCAGCAGGCTGGGAGGCCAGCGCAGCCAGAAATAGTAAAAGGGTGGCAGCACCTTGCGGACGAAATACGGCAACAGCAACAGCAACAGCACCAACAACAACAACAACAACAAACATCATCGGCAGCAGAACAACAACAAGAACAACGAGATCAAGATCATCAGCAACAACAAGAACATCAATCGTGGGATAAACTAAACAAGTAAATTTTACATTTCCTTATTTCAAACCACAAACAAAAAATAAGAAATCAATTGCAATTGCATAAGATTATGAATTTGAGTGCGTATTCTGAACTCTGAACCCCTCCACGACCCCAATGACAGACTTCGCACATCCTTGTCATGTGCTGCAGCTGCTGCACTGTGGTCCGTTAGATGCAGTTTGCAGTCTGGCAACTACACACAGACACACACACACACAGACATACACTCATGCAAGCTTAAAGTTCTTGAAGTTATGTCAGCTCTCTCAAAAATTGTATCTTCCTTCTCCTTGTTATTGTTGTTGTGAACTGTGGCAACATGACAAGGAGAGGAGAGAGTGATTGATTAGAACAAGAGAGAGTGTGTGAGAATGAGAAGAGGAGAGATGTGCTTGTGTTGTGTGCGCGTGTGTGTGTGTTTGTGTGTGTCTGTGTCTCTCATTACGTCTGGCAACTCAGTCAGCCAGGCAGGCGAATTTGTGAATCAAAGCATAAATTTAATTGTCAAATACAAATGAAGAGCAAGAGAGAGAAACGTGAACAAAAGACGTCGCAAATCGAAATCAATATCGAAAACAAGCAAGCAAGCCAGCCAAAAAAAAAAAGAACATAAAAAAACTTTTGTATATTGTGTATAGGTAGTATAACCGCATTTGAATCGTCTCCCCAACTGCAACTGATTGATTTAACGCGGCACAGTTTGAATTGCAGATCGACAACCGGCCGCAGCAGCAGAGCCGCATCGGCACTGGCCGCAGCAGCAGCAGCAGCGACATGTCTGCGGCACGTTTACCCTATTATCAGCAACAACAGTCGACGGAGCAGCAGCAGCAGCAGCGCCGGCGCAGCAACAGTCGTGGACGCAATATGAGCGGCTATGAGCGGAGCAGCAATAGACGCGATCGTTATTCGAGTCGCAGTCGCAGTCGTTCCACAGAGCGCAGCAGTCAGCGCAGTCGGCGTCACAGTCGCTCACGTGATCGCGAGCGACGTCATCATCAGCAGCAGCAGCAGCGTCATCAGAAGGATTCACGAGATCGTTCATATGAGCGGGAAAGAGAACGGGATCGCGATAGGGAACGTGATCGTGATCGGGATCGGGATCGTTCAAGGCGCAGCTATTATCAGCGTAGTCGCAGTCGCAGTCGCTCCTCGACACCGCCACGTCGTGATGCAACACGCTATCACCAGCAGCAACAGCAGCAGCACCAGCATCAGCATCAGAGTCAACATGGCAGCAGCAGCAGCAGCAATGGCGCCAGCAGCAGCAGCAGCAGCAAAAGCAATAGCAGAGCAAACCTGGTGGACATAAGAATGCCAGGCACATCGTCAAGCAATAATGTAGGAGGAGGAGGAGCAGGAGGAGGCGGAGGAGGAGCAATCACATCGAATGCAGTGTCGGCCGTTGGTGCTTACTACAATCTGGATACGGATGAACCGTTCGACAAGGAGCGCATTCATCGTGAGATCGAGGAGAAACTACGCCAGACATTGGCACGCGAGGGTAAGGTGTATCCGCCGCCCAAGGTGGAGGCATCGCATCCAGTGTTTGCCAACGATGGCTCCTTTATGGAATTGTTCAAGAAGATGCAGGAGGAGCAACAGCGTCCAGCACAGATACTGCAACAACAACAACAACAGCTACAGACACAGCCACAGCCACAAATGGATCGAGCAATGGCTGCCGCAGCAGCTGCAGCAGCAGCGGCTGCAGCAACATTACGTGAACAACAACAACAACAACATCAACTACTACAACAACAGCAGCAGCAGCAGCTGCAGCTGCAGCAGCAACAACAGCTGTTGCAGCTGGACAGTTTGCCCAGCGTTGGTGCCTTCGGTACACTGCCAGCCATTGCCGCCGGTGCAGCCAGTAGTGCTGCGGCACCGTATATCGCTGCCGCCGCTGCTGGCAAATCAGCACCGCCACCACCCATGGTGGGACGTCGTCGCGGTGGCAAAATTCTCAAAACCGGCGTCGTTGCCAAACTGAAGACGCCCAACGAACGGGATGTGGATCCCAAGGATTTCTGGTCGCTTTATTTGGCCGAAGTCAATAAGTACAAGAGCAATGCTTGCGATACGGACAATGGCAAGCGGCCACTGGTCAAATAGGGCTAACCCACACTCCAAATCACACACACACACACTCAAACACATAGATATGAACACACACACACAAAGCCTTATTGGAAGTTGGACATGGAGATGAACTTGAACGCAGGAAGATCCAAAACACAATGGACCCCTCTCGTATTACGCAAGCACGAACATACAGAGACCTCTATCTATATAACGATCATATACAATATATATTTATAGATATCGATTATACAATATTACAAGCTAACAGCATAAGGCTCAGGTGGAGGTGGAGGAAAGAAAGAAAGAAAGAAGAAGAAGAGAAACAATGTGAATACTTAAAATCGATTTAACAGACCCCCGAATAGGTCTCAATTCCTTTAGAATTAGATATAGATACGTATGTATATTTATATATCTATATGTATGTATATCACATGAACACACGCATACATATATCAACATATATATATATTTTGTTGCACATTTTGTAACAAGGAATAACTCGAAAGAAGAACGGAGAAGAAGAAGAAGCAGCAACAACAGCGGAAGAATTGCCTCACTAATAATAATAACACATAGGTTAGCATTTAAGAGCGATTAGTCTGTACAGATCCTCAAGACATACATATATACAATCCATCATCAGATATACATACATATATATAAATACTATATAGCTCTAACAATGCCTTCAGATACACTCACATCTTACGATCTACAATATATATGCCACATATACTTACATATATATATATATATATATTGTATATGCCGTAATTGTGCGAGAGAGAACATGATCATCATCCAAGCATCGAAACATGAAACAAAAAAACTAACGTATTACGATACTTTGTATCTCTATCTCTGTCTCTTTTTCTCTCTCTCTTTTTTGGCACAACACAAAAACGAAAATTGAACGAAATTGAATTGACTATTTAAAATTATTATTATAATATCTCTATTGATTTCCATTTTGAATTAATTTCCATTTACATATTTTGATCATTTCATGCATTAACCACACACACACACACATATATGATATATATGCTATCCTATTCTATCAATATATCTATCTATCTCTGTCTTATCGATTTGTGGGCTTATGATTTCTGTTTTGATTTCATGTTGCTTTTTGATGATGATTTCTTTTAATTGTGTTTTGTGTTTTTGTTTCAAACTAAAAAGTCAATCTATATGCAATTTTTCATGTCTAAAAACAAAAACAGCGACAAGTCGTCAGCAGACAACAGCAACATGTCCGCCTATAAGTTGGAGACCGCCCCATTCGATCCACGTTTCCCCAACCAGAACGTGACACGCTACTGCTACCAGTCCTATGTGGACTTCTACCGTTGCCAGAAGAAGCGCGGCGAAGATTTCGCCCCATGCAACTACTTCAAGAAGGTCTACAAGACGATGTGCCCCAATGCGTGGATCGAGAAGTGGGACGAGCAGCGCGAGGCCGGCACATTCCCGGGCCGCATCTAAGTCTTTTGTGGTCCTCTCTATCTCTTAGAATGCAGCGCCCAAAAAAACCAGAACAACAACAACCCACACACACACAAACAACAACACACATATAGCAAGATTATACTAGAGACACCAGAGATGGAAGTTATATCGTTTAGGCGGAGCGCAACAACAATAAGAGAAAAAACAACAAAAACAAATATATACACATTATAATTGTTAAACCTGGTCGGTCGTTTGTTTCTCCTTTTCAAATATTAAACTGGTCGCGGTCGTTTGCTTCTTCATACACAACAACAAAAACAACAAGAACAACACGCCAAGCAATATAAATTTGATCTAGGGTCTATAGTACTGATTGATAGATATACACACGACAAGAGCACACAGGCAACTGTACTACGAATGTGTATTAATCTAATAAAAAACGAAAAAATCGAAAGATAAACTAAAATAATGTTCTGGTATTGTATTATATAAATGGTTAATTAATATTGTATTATATTGATATATGTATTGATCAGCTGGAGTGCAGATCAAGAACAAGGCGGCTAACCTATGGTTTGTATGTTTGTTTATCATTCAGTACGAGAACAGGTTATTATGTTTTATTTTCGTCAAACTCGTCTGCAGATTATTATTGAAATTGAATAAGGAATCGACTGATTTTTTTTTGATTTGTTACCACGTTGAAATAGTCAAGTTCATGTGCCAACTGTATTGACTACAGGTTATACATTTAACCAGCAGTTGTGCTTGCTTAACTTTTGGTAAGGTTGTAAGAAGTATATCTTCCAGTAATGTGCTCATGGGAGGTTTAAGTTTTAATATTTAAATGTTCGAATCATGAAATACAATAGGTCGTTTAGCCATTCAACCTAACTAATTAACAAGCAGTTAAACTCTCTGTTAAATGGTTTCAAGGCAGTCAAAGGAAATATCGTATGAATATATCGAGGTATATATATGGTATATATCAAAGTTTGAATGGCATCTAACGATACATTAATCTTCAGTCGATGCTGTGGTGGTTCATACAAATACCTGGCAATATATTGTATCTGGTTCCCCATTCTTAAGATAAAATATTGTACAAAAAGATTAAAATGCAAATTTTATTGGCTCGCATTGATCAAGTATATTTTATTACAATCTTCATCCGGATCTGTGTCCATCGTTCATCAAATGCGTACAATATTATTGTGCCTAGCCTCTGCTGAGTATATAATATAGTTATATTGTTTACATTAGATTTGCTTCCATACGCTACTCTGAATTGGATCCTTAACTTTTTTTTTATTTTTATAATAAATAAACAAAAGTTTGCAACTTTTGTTAGACAACAGTTTTTTTTTTTGTTTTTCTTTGGAATTTGTTTTCATTCCATTTTAAATGCCGAGAGTTATGATAGATAAAAGAGCCATTCGCCAGAGCCGAAACCCAATTGGACATTATGGTAATATATATCGAAATTATCTGACAACTTAACGAAACTTTGGAAATGCAACTGAAAATCTGATTACAGAGAAAGTCAACAAATTGCGGACGGCAGCAATTCTTATTGAAGGACGCGGACTAACAATCGGGACACAACTATCGTGGGCATAACATATATTGTAGTTAATCTAGAAATTTATATATAGATTGTGGATCGTGTCCAATTGGCGATTCGACTTCGTAATCAAGCTTAAACTTGCCTGAATATCGTGGATATTCAATCGAGTTTTGTACTGCAGTTTGCATAGATTCTTATTTTTTAATCTTCTTAAACTTATGATAATACAATATATTGTATGTACGTCGCGACGCATAAAACGAGCCATGTGTGTGCGATGCATCTATATAATTCCTATTAGGCATACTATATCATCAATATCTAGTTTGGCATAATTTGTGCATTAAAATTCGCTTCGCTCTCAATCTGGACATAATTTATTGTACTTAATAGGTAGATGCAGATCTGTAATGATGCAACTATATATGTATGTATGTCGTATATATGGATTACTTGATCAAAATCGAAGGAAACATCAGTTGTAATTAGTAGTATGTATATGTACGTTGGTTGCACTTAACTCTTTAGGAGCGGATCAGAAGTCGAATAATAATATACAGGTATATTATAGATATATTATCCTTATCAATATATTCATATATTGTATAATACTAGGTATATGTTCAATTGAAATGCCTCACGATTCGTATAATTATAACACAGATCACGAAATCATTAGTAAATCTTGCATTAGGTTAGTTTTTTATGTTCCAGTTTGACGCGAGCACACGAGGAATACGTAACTTAGATATATGTATGTGTACTATATACGCCAGATACCATATATGGCTGTATATATAGTGTATAGTATGTGTATTATAGTAGAAGAAACAATGCTTGATTCCAACTGGCCCAACATCACGAACTTAACGCTATCGATTCCATAGAATCTCCCCTTTTCTCTCTGGCTATATCTTTCTATATATCTATATATATATATGTATATATCTTATATATGCTGTTATAGTAACATTCCTTTGGGTTTTTTTCCTTGAAGCGAGTCGCAAACAAAAGTTACTTATGATTTAGCTATAGATTGAAGAGATTATTGGGCGCGTCCGCCCCTTAAGTGTCTATATATATACCGTATATCGCGATCTGTGATAAGATCTCTTTTGCAATCGAATATCCTGTGGAATACTGTGTGAATCCTCTTTCTTGTGCCTTGTCTGTAATTCTTTTCCAAGTTAAAGCTTGTCTTTCAAAGAGAGAGTGAGAGAGTATTATATATATATACTATATATCTTGTCCGCTAGCTACATGAGCATATCCAACTATAACCGTATTTTTAGTCCAACTTCCTTGTCTGGTAGTGCCCCCGACCCAAAGCCTGCCCGCCCGTTGCCCCCCTTACGGATATAGTTACATGTAGCTATTGCTTGTTTGTTATCCAATGTCGCGCACGATCTCGATCTTGTCGCACATCTCCGGATCGTGTATGGTCGTGAAGTGGGTGCGATCGCTGCGGAATGTGTTCCGCTCGTTCGAGCTGGTCTTGATCGAACGTTCCGACGGTGTCTCGGTGCCGCTCAGCTGGATGCGCTTTTGCAGCGCCGAAACGAAGTTCTACAAGCGAGAGAGAGAGAAGGAAAGATGAGGATCGTTGCCCTGTTGGGGGGTGCAGTTGCGCACTTGCTCCTCACCTGGGAGATGATGTCGCCACGTGCCGTGCGCACCTGATACAGATAACGGAACTTACGCTGCCTGGCCTCCTCGCGTGTCTCCCGCGTACGCGACTGAGAGCGACGCATCGGCACATGAGGATTACCCGGCGGAGCTGGTGGCCCACTGTGTGTCATGTGCCCAGCATTGTGTCCAGCATGTCCGGCATGCTGATGCGGATGATGCCGCATATAGATGCGTTTGCGATGATCCACACGCCAGGCTGTGATGAAGCACTGCACCATAATGCTGATCACAATGGTCAACGGCCAAGCGGTGATCAGCAGGCCACCATAGCAGGGCGGCGGTGAGGGATGCGGCTTCATGTTGAGTATCTGTGCAGTGGCAAATACAATGGGAGGAAAGATGAGTTCACGCTGTGAGATCATTCTACTGCAGCTTACTCACCCAGTTGAATGTCTCCAGATCGTGCATAAAGAAGTCTATGGCACCCAGGATCATTGCTGTGCCCACAATGCTGGACGTGAGTATGGTCACGTATTTCACACAGCACAGTGTCAGCACCGAACAAATGACAGCGCCGCCCACAACAGCTACGTAGATCTCGCGATACTAGAAGGGAAAGGGGGAAAAGGAGTAGATACAATAATTAAATGGTTGACTCCCCTCTTGCTGCTGCTTCAGTACTTACGCCAAACTCATTGTCCGGCATGGTGGCCACACACACTGCCATCGCTGCGCCCGAGAGCAAGGCGCCAGCAAAGGCACTGATCAGCACCGATGCCACCGGGTATGTTGAGCCCAGCACAGCGCCCAGCAGACCTGCAACAATGGCCAGTGCCGAATCAGCCGGTTTGCCCAGCCAGGTGATCTGGAAGTCTTGCAATATGAAGATGCCATTGGCGCCCACCATGAGGCCACTAAGGAAGCCAACAGCGCGCAGACAGCGATAGCCCAACAGTGCGTAGACTATGCCGAATACGGCCAGTATGGCCCACAGTAGGGCGGACAGGGTGTCGGGGGTGTTCGGTGCACATGTCTGGCTGCTCTCCAGGATGCCCTGCCGAGGGAATGGGGGGAGAAACGGGTTGCTTAATTAACTCAGTCAAGTGTGAAGAGGGGAAGGTTTATTTTTATTGTAATTTGGGGTGGCTCGAAAGGGTGTTGGTAAATCTAGAGGGAAATATGATATATCTACATATGATATATATGATATATCTAAATATGATATATCCATATGCATGTGTATGGTATGTATGCTTAGTCAGCTGTTCAACAAGCGATCAAAAACTGGAGGGAGTAAAGGTAAAAGGTCTTCTTTGATCAATTTTTTATAATTCCAGAATACATTCGGAGTGTTTTCATATGTACTCTTAAAAATGGTCAAGAAAGGGTGTACTAACTTTATGCAAATGTACTTATGTAAAAGGCAGTTGAAGGCGTGGCATACATACGTACATACATATACCTAAATATATTCTTACATCTGTCTGTCAAGATCTCAACTATGATAAAAGCTAAAGACTCCAAATTTGACATGAAAGTTTATATATAAAATATGCAGATCAAGTTTATGTGACCTTCGAAAATCAACCTTTTCATTTTTTAATTCGTTTTGTAGGCGACTTAGAAAAGACAAAACTATCCGACTTTAACATATAGTAAGCTTACTATAATATCTACCAGTTTTCCTTATTTCAATCCGATCGGACAATAAATACAGAAGTTATTTAAGTTTAGGCAAAGAATATGTAGAATATTTATTGAAGGATACGATTTTTCTTTCTTTTTTTTTTTTTTTTTTCTTTAGCATCAACAACACAGTCGATATTGCCATGTGCATCCTTAGAAAAACCTAGAGACTATAAGATCTACCAAAATGAATTACAATTTGTTTTATTTAGCAATAATTAAGCACTGTGCAGATCAAGTTGAGATTTGCGGTAGAGAATACTTGATTAAAGCTTTCTTACTTCTTTAATTAGACAATCAAGGCATTAGAAGGGTTAAGAGTATACTGCAACCTGAGCTTCCTCCACAGAAATATTGTATGTAGGGAACTTACAGCTGCAAACCAGATTTAACCTCACTTTACATACGAAAGTTGTGTAAATTTGACTTGTATATGAGTTCTTAGAATATTTTAATTATTTGGGCTTCAGTAAGCACATACACTATATAAAGCAAGTTGGATTTGTTTGAATAATGTATGTATGCAAATATTGCTGCACACACACACACACACACACACTTCAACGTAACCTCACTCTTACAAAAACAAAAACAATCGCTGTATGCAGTGCATTTTATGGCTATACACCCTGTAATTCGATCAAGGACGACTTGAGTGCAAGTGCAGTTGACACACTTGGCATGTCCACTTGCCCATCCACTTGGCGATGACTCAGTTAGCTCGACTGTTGACACACAAAGCATTCACTTATGCACTTCCCTCAAAGAGAATGAGACGGTGATAAAGGATGAGTGTGTGAAAGGAGCATGCAAATGTGCAGCGACACATTCAAATTAACCTCACAAAACGCACCTTAATCAGGAAGGGCCAATCCAAGTGGGACACACTCTTGGTGTCATCGTGCTCCTGGCCATCGTAGACCACATCGTAGCTGTCCAGCGGGGAGTGCAGTGCGGCGACACTCATCTTAGCGCAAATAACAACACAGATTCAATTGGAAAATCACACACACACACACACACTAACACAGTTGAAAAATTCGCGATATTTGTTGCTCGGCCCTTGTGATCAGGGGCGGCGCTGCGGGGTGTGCCACATGCTGCTCCTGCTGCTGCTGCACGTTTTGTGTGTTCTTTGCTGCTTTTCTTTTGTGTGTCAGCTCAAAACAGGGTGGAGCTGCCTACACGCCACGACATGTCCTGCTGCTGCAACTGCCACTGGAACTGGTGACGGTGATGGTGATGATCCTGGTGATGGTGTTGATGTGCTCGCCTCCAGTTGTGCTGCAACTGCAGCTGGGATTCTTCACTGCCTGCCTGCCGATTTTCATTTGCAATATTTTTTATTGTGTACACTTCATTTGTGGGTTGCAAGTTGTGTGTGGCACGACGACGCACAATCGGGGCCAAGACAAATTCGCTTGTGGTACAACAAAGCTGCAAGGCAGGCGCGCTTTTGGCCATTAGTGCCTAGTGCTGTGTGTGCGACAAGGACAACACGGCAAATCGTCTCGATTGTTTTGTGTTGTGTACAAGCGAGATAGATATAGTGTCACACGGCCATTTACAACCCTTGCACGAATGGCGAAGCACAAGAGAGAAGCGAAGCTCAGGCGAAAAAGCTTTGGCGAAGCGAAGCGAAGCTTTGCAACGGTAAACGGAAGCTCAGGTGAACATAAACAATTTACATGCAAAGCAATGCGTATGTAAATATTGGTTTTTGTACCCTGTAACATTTGCATGGCATGAATGGGGTATATTAGGCAAGTAAGAGTAGAGTTTAGTGTGAATTGTAATGGAAGAGCAGCCACATTGATTTACAGGGCATTTATTTGCGTGTCAAATCGTATTCAATTCAAACAAGCCACAGCGATTTACAGGGTATTTATTTGCAAGTCCAGTGTGGGATACATTAGTCTAGTAAGAGTAGAAGGAGAAAGAAGAGTTGCGTATGCCGTGTACCGTATTAAGAACCTCAATTCAAACTAGCCAGAGCGATTTGCAGGGTACAATCACTTCTATCACTTCCCTTCTTTCCGCACAGACAAAAAACACTTGTGTATTGTATTACATAATTATGTATTATTATTAGATCATTTAGATTTGTTGCTAGGCACATAAAGACATATGTGAACACGTTTTTGTGTGTGGATTCCAGTTGAAACTGTCGTGAAATTGCATTCGAATTGCAATTCCGGTGCATACCCTGTAAGGCATTGCAAAAGGTAGTGTATTGATTATATATATGTATGTTTATTTATGTATAATAATAGGTAATAGCATTAATAATACACATCAACTTTGCGCTAATTTGGAATTGGATTTGGGTCTGATGAGATTGAAGAAGAATTCTTCTTCTCATATTTCTCTCGTTAACAAAGTTCGGTAACGCGTAACATTCAAATAACTACAATACAATAATATAAGGTTTATATATATATAGAATTTCGATATCTCTTAGTTTTCTTTATCTTCTTCTTCTTCTTATTGTTGTTGTTGCTGTTGCTAGGCTTGATCTTCTCCAGCTTAGGGAGAGCGTATGATCGCCTCGTAGGCAGCGAAAATGATGTTGGCCACCTCAACGGAACGTGACTTCAGACTGAGCGTGGCATCCGGATTGCCTGGCTGCAGCTTGAGCTCAAGGAGCACCCAGATGTTGTTGGTCAGCTTCAGGGATTGATAGAGCATGTCCTGACCCTCCACATTGCGCTTGGCAATGGTGAAAATGTTATTGGTGGTCATCTTGGAGGCAATGCCATCGGTGGTGCCGATGACACCACTCAGGCTGTACTGCAACTCATTGGCCGCTGGTATCTCCTTCCAGGTGTTGAGGAACACACGCTTATCCAGCTGCCCATCCTCGGCGAACAGTACATTTCCATGCACGAGGCAGGCAAAGTAGAAGATATCGATGTTGTTCTTCACTGCAACCTGTAGATTGTTAAGCGGCTCCATGCGCTGTATGGGACCACTGGTGGCGAGGGCCAAGCTCATTTCGGTGCTCTGATTTGGTGGCAGTGGTGGCGCTTGCAACGGCGAGGCAGGCACCAAACCGAAGCTATTCTTATTGAGCTGTATGGCAAAATTGGTCATCGGTTGCATTGCCTTGTTGGTGAGGGTCATGTCCATGAAGATTTCGCCATTGCGACGTGAGAATGTGCCCTGAATCTCCAGACCTTTGCCCTTCTCCGCCGGCAGCCAGACAACTTTGGGTATTTGCACGCCCACAGACAACGAGGTGCCCGCCAGGCCAAAGATGTCGCCCAGCAGGCTGCTGGCACCACCACCACCAACACCACCATGGCCAGCATCAGCACTCACTGCAGGTGGTCCACCAAGGAGAATGTCTAGACCACCTCCGAGTAGATCAACATTGCTGGTAGTTGTTGCTGGTGCAGCGGGCATGGCGGGTGCATTGATATCCATGGAGAGCAAGTCACCAATGAGCGACTCCTGATTGGGTATAACCATGGCCTCTGAACCGGCGCCACCCTCCGACTGTTCGCCGGCACCACTGCCTGCGCCTGCTGCACGATTGGGCAACGATTTGCGAACACCGGCACCGCGACCCTCAACGAACGCTGTCGGCGGCTTGTGGTAGACACTGGCCAGCGAGCTAATGTGACAGATGAGCTCATCCAGCAGCGTGGGTTCCAGCAGATCGGTTTCTTCTGAAATCAATGGCTTGTCGGCCAGCACCACCTCCTTGGCAGCAGCCGGATCTGTGGAGAGCAGGCGCCAGTAGATGAAGCCACGATCCCTCAAGTCGGGATTATCGGAATCTTGTGTGGCCAGCGAGAGCACATGCTGCACCAGCTCCTGTGTGTCCGATGGCCGCTTGAGGAACAGCTTCACCACCGCAGTCAACAACTGCAGCTGCACCTGTGCATTCTCATCCTGGAAGCCCTCCAAGAAGCTGTCCAACAGCTCATCGGCATTGTCAATACGTTCCGCATACTCGCCAATGATCCAGACCATTGAGGCACGTGCCTCCGGCTCGTCCAGTGTGTCCAGATTCTCGCAAAGGGTGCTAATGATGCTCTCATATTTGTTGGGATACTTGCGGAATATGTCCTTGATCACAACGATGGCCTCCTGCACAACATAGTTGACCTTTGTCTGGATGAGATCCAGCAATGTGGAGACACAGCGCTCTGCCGATGGTTCCACCTTGATGGCACAACGTCCGATAGCACGAACAGCTTTGCGCACAAAATCCACATCCACCTCGGTCGCGTATTCCTTCAGTTCACTCAGCACTTGGGCAATGTTGCTTTGATTGGCCAGTCGAATCATAATGTCCAGTTTCTCAAGCTTCACATAGATGGGATCATTGTACTTTACGAAGAAGACCTTCATCTCATGCTTCAGGATGTCCGGACGCTTCTGTACAATCAAATTGATGTTACGCAGCGCCACATACTGCACCTCTGGCTCTGATGAGAGCAGGGTGACTAGTGGCGGTGCCAGTTTCTTGGTGAGCGTGGCACAGAAATCACTGTCGCTGGACAGCATCTCCAGTAGCTTCATCAGCACCTTGACGGCACTGAGTACAACGGCTGCATTGGCATGCGCCAGACGTGGAGTGATTCTCTCGCAGATCGATTGCGCTTCACGCTCATCCTTGGGGCTATAATTGGCCAGAGAGTCAAGGATGAAGACTTGTCCCCACTCGGTGCACTCGTTCAGAGCGGTCAGCAACTTATTGATGGTCACCGAATTCATCTCCACCAATGGTTGTCCCGATTGACTTGCCTCATTGATTTCGCTTAGCGCTGCGACTGCATTGGCCACCACCATGGGATTCGAGTCGGAGAGCAGATCCTTTAGTTGATCCAAGAATCCCTGATCCTCGACCATTGTTGCTGAGATGTCATAGAGCTTGGCCACGCATACGGCTGCCGTCTTGCGCACATACGGGTCCTCATCCTTCAGGCATTTGCGTAGAGGTTCGCAAAGGTATTCGGTGATCTTGTCCACACGAATGCAGCCCATGGTACGCACGGCCAGGGCACGTATCAATGGATTGGAGTCTTCGCAATCCTTAACGAATGTATTCACTGCCATTATGGCCATATCTGGTTGCGACTTGGCATAGTTCATCAAGTACAGATAGACAAGTTTCTTCAGTTCGAGATTATCTGTTTGCATGCAATTGACCACGTCGGGAAAGAGGGCGGATACATCTTTGCCCACTGTCATGCTGGCGATGACCTTCTTTACCGCCTCCTTCTTCTTCTCCTTCTTGTCATTGTTTAGCTCCGATTTCAATTCGAATATTTCGCCCTTTTTCGTTGTCGTAAAATACTTTGAATCGGTCATTTTGCTGCTGCTGTTGTTGTTCTCACACCGGAACTCACGCTTGGAACTTGAAGCAAAATGAGAAATAAGAGTAAAATAGAGATTAATAAAATGTGTGTAAAGAATATACACTTAATCACTGATAAGCTTCACTTAGAAGTGCAATTTAGTGATGTTTTCTTTGTTAAACAATAAATTTCCCTCTATGCTCCAATAATAATGTATGTACGGGCCTAATTACATATTTATATATATATAACTGCAGCTTATTGATTTCAATTTTCCGGACACTTCCTCTGGAGGGGCGTAGTAGCAACACACACACACATGCACACACGCAGGCAGAGCCTACATAAAGCTCCACCGAGGCGAGAGTTAACTGAGCAACACACACACACACACGTAACTTTGATGTGTTCATGTATTGGTGCCGACGACCACTGGGTTTACTCATTTATATGACGGCTTTAACACGTCTCACAATTTTCATGCATGCCGATTCTCTATTGGATCCATTGGTTTTTTCACTTATTCAACACATAACGTCTTGGCGACAATATGTTGCAACACTTTAGAATAATTGCAAATCATTTAATTACCTTTAAATATGCTTTTAAAAAATTTGTTTGCTTATGTTACTCTTCTGCTGCTGCTACTTGCATATGTAAATGGTTATGTGTGTGTGCGTAGGCCTGTATACGTGTGAGCTCTGTTGGATTCTTTCGCTGTATGCGCGACCAGTGTTGCTTGCCATAATATCGATATCAAATGCATTCATTTCCGATTAATATTCAAAATTTATGTTATGGTATTTCCAAGCGGTTGCACAGGCAAAAAGGAAAATACAAAAATTGCATATTTATAAAAGAAAGAAATGAAAATCAATGGAAATACTTGTAATGTTTTCGTGTCATTGCGTAATTCACGAATTGAAGCGATCTAGTTACAGTAGTAACTGAAAAATGCATGCAACTGCAGTAAGCAGTAGGATATTTATATAAGTATATGTGGGTATTTAATAAATACGTATCTTGCACACCTTAACTTATTTCCGTTGACTGAGTTTTGCGCAAGTGCAACGAAGCCAATACGCGATGTCTGTGTCTTCCGTCTGTGCGAAAACGAAGAAAGAAGTTTACATGTAACAATAAGAAAAACACAAAGGAAATAAAAAACAATGGAAAACTATGGTAAAACACCAAAACCAATTGCCACGAATCTCTTATGCGCTGCAAATAATCCACATCGTTTTTAATACATGTATATAGTTTGAAATAAATTCCAAAGGTTTTAGTTTTCACAGTGTAAAAAATACTATGAAATTTAAATGTCTCTATGAAGTAGTCTACCTAGATAGTTTAGTTTTTTTTTTTTTTTTTTAAATGAACCGTTAGTCAAGTTCAGATCAGGGGGAATACTCTTAAAATTCCGGGTTCAAGGCGGGATTTCAGTCTTTAAACTTAATATTAAAGTTCCCAGTGAAATGAAACTTTAATTATTATTGTTTGCAGGGTACACACGTTACTCGTAAATGCCAAAAAAAAAATAAAACATAAGCCATGGCGAACAAATCTGGGAACAAAAACGAAACAAGAGAAAACACCCACAATCAGCAGTACCAACAACAACAACAATAACTGCAACACGATGATGATAATTCGCTATTGCGATCTCTATCGACAATGCGAATCGTATTCATAAATTGCAGGTTTGCTCGGATCGGCGGCGCGTGCTCTCCAGCTGGCGATGACGTTGACGAAGAAGACCACGACGACGACGACGACGTTTGCCATGGGCCGCACGGAAGCTAAGCCGAGCGCGGCGCCGGCGCATTCCAAAGCCACATTTACCGTTTAAGCCAAACATGTGTGCAGTGTGTGTGTGTGTGAGGTCTTATGGATGGGGGCTGGCATGATCATAATTCGTGATATAAAATAATTTGGCCGCACTGTGCCAGCAATCATTCGTTATCGAGCAACTCGAGCGGTCACATCGTTAAGACTTTTCCACACCTAACCTCAAAACTAAACTAGCATGGATAATCGCAGTGTGGTAATGGATCACTAAAAGGATATCTGGATTATTAGCAATACAAATACATATTGTTCATATTTTTAATTTATTTGCAGTTGCTGAAGCTATCGATCTTGGCTGTTCTGGTGCTGCTCTTTGTCTGTGTTCAGGAGACACAAGCTGGGTACATTTGTAGAGTCCGCGGAAGATTTTAACTTCAATTAACTTATTGTATTCTCCATGTAGTCATCAGAAGAAGAAGAAGATCGTAATACATGTGCCAGTGCACAAGAAGATCGAGAAACATGTGCATACGGTGATAAAGCATGTGCATCATCATCATAAGCCGATTGTCCTAAAGGAGGAGAAGAAAATCATACACGAGGAGCATCGTCCCATTCAAATTCATCAGACCAAAGAGCATATACATCATCATGAGAAACATGAGAACCATGCCCACCACGATCACCACGAATACCATGAGCATCATCATCCCAAAGAACATGTTCAATCTGTCGAGGAGGAGGAGGAACACATCCATCATCATCACAATTACGAGCACAAAGATGGGTATATTGGCAGCGATGCGGGCAGCAGTGGCAGCAGCAGCGGCAGCAGCGAAGAGCGCTAACTGTATCCAGCTTGATGCACTGAGTGTGGTAATCCCCAGCGCCGACGTAGACTGATGATTATATAAGCACAGAAATAATACTAAAGAAAATTAAACGCGGCTTCGAATGATCTGTGGGTAAATTGGTGATTCTTACTTTGTGATGAAATAATTAGTTTTAAGGATGTTTTCTTATTTTTTTTTATTTTTGTTTTCTTTCAGACTTTTTTTTTGTATGTTAAGTTATTAGTCTTAAAATAGGGGTGTTGTGTAAAGGAATAATAAAGAAAGTCTAACAAACTGTTCTTATTGTATTATTGGTATTGTTTGTATTTTAAATGTATATTCAAAAAAGGCGGGCAACTTGTTCGATTTTCAAAAAAGGCAGACTTACAACACTTGTGCGCACCGATAGCTCGACATGCATCGATTTCGATAAAAAAAATTGACATAGCGACGGCGAGAGCGAAGACAAGGCAAAATAAAATAAAAGAAAAGGCATATGAAACGAGGGAGCATAGGGAGTGAGTGTTACTTTGCAAAAAAGAGAAAAAAGAAGAACAAGAACCCAAATAAAGAAAAGTTCAAATTAATGGCTGAAACGATGCTGATTATGTTTTGATAACAACAACAATGACAACTCTCGGATCAAAGAGAAAACGGAAAAACCTTCACGTACAACCAACAAGAGCAGCAGCAGCGAAAATAACAACAACTACTACAATAGCAGCAACAGCAACAGAAACAGCAGCAGCAACAACAAAAACAACAACGCCAGCAACAACAAAAACAACAACGCCAGCAACAACACCAACAACAACAACAACAACAACAAGAAGAAGAGCAGTAACTGTGCAACTGCTGCTGCTGCATCCACGAAGACACTAACCCAATAGAAACAGTAACCGAGAATCGAAATCGAATCGATGTCGACATGTTGATGTTGATGAAGTGAATTTTGAAACGTATTTTCCTGAAGTGCACGAAACCCTCTGGAATATAACATCTCATATACATATGTATGTGCATTCTACACACACTGTTTTTTTTGCACTGCGGCAGCAACACACGCCTTTATTTTGTATTATTATTTTCATTTCTGCTTGCCTCGTTGTTTTCGCCTCAGACTCAATCGCAGCCTCTCGTTGTGCCAATTCGCCTTCACTTTCCCCCGGAAGGCAACAACAACAACAACAACGACAAAGCAGAAGCAACAGCAACAAATTACACTCAACAAATTTCAACAGTATTGAGTGAGCTTTAAGCTTGTCAATTCAATGATAATAAACAAAACAACAACAATAACAACGCGAGCAGCAGAAGCAGCAGCAGCAGCGGCAGCAGCAGCACGCTGAGTGAGAGTGAGTAGTGAGTGAGTAACGCGTGAGAGAGATAACGGTGATCCTTCGAAAAGAATCGAGTGCAAGTGCGGAACAGAGCGAAAGACAGAGAGAGAGAGAGAGAGAGAGAGAGAGGGAGAGAGAGCGCGAAAGGGGTCCATAATAGCGATGCTGGATAGGCCACAATGGGTTCACAAACCTTGGAGATCTTGCGCCAAGGCGTGTGGGCCTCACTGACCGGCGGCTACTTCTACGATCCCCATCAGGGAGTCTTCTGCAATGTAGTGCATCTCTATCTCTGGCTCTACCTGCTCTGTTCGCCCTTCGTTGCCTACCTGGTGAGTAACATAACTACCTTATCTCTGTGGAACTGTTTGTTTATTGGGCCTCTCTTTAGTACTTTCCAAGCACATGGCTGACCTGGTGCCTCTACTGTGTGCTGACCAGCAGCACCATATTAATGGTAAAGCTGATCAATCTGGCCTTGCATCGCCTCTACGATCGCGCACAGACCATGTCCGAGGTGAATCTGAAGAGTCAATTCTTCAAGGTCACCAAGGAGACTGAATTGGGACGTGGCCGGGACGAGGATAACGGCATCGAGATGAAGGTAATGCGTGCCTCCGGTGGCGGTGTCGGTGGCGTTGGTGGTGTCGGTGGTGCCGGTGGCGGTGGCTCACGTTTATCTGTCGAACAGGCAATCAACGAGGCCAGCGAGGAGAACAGCATCATGTCCATTGACAATGTGAATAGCATTATTGGTGAGTGAATAGCCAAGGGAAGAAGCTGCTCCAATCTCACCTACTCTCGTGTTCTACTGCAGATCTCAAGGTTGATGTGCATCGCAAGAATAGTTCAGAGTCCATTGAACTGATGTTCTATGCCCCATCTATGCTCTCCGGCGGCAGCCAGCAGGATCAACAGTCGCTGGCTGGATCCGCTAGTGTCACCAAATCCATACGTTCAACACTGGCCGCTGCAGCGGCACAGAGCAACATGTCTGCCAATGAATTGTTCAGCAAATACCTGACCGTGTATCCCGAGGTGGTGGAATCCAATGCACCCGGCAGCAGTGCCGGCAGTGCTGATGGTGGTGCCAGCAGCAGTGGGGCAGACAGCACAAGTCGTTGTCCCAATGGTGTTGCCACCGTTGGTGCAACAACATCAGGCGCAACAACAACAACAACAACTGGCACAGGCACAGGACGCACAGGGCACTTGTCTCGCAAGTGTTCCGAGGTCTTCAGTCGTCGCCATCGCCGTCGTCTGGAGCGTCAAAGTAGTCTGGATACGGCTGCAGCTGCAGCTGGAGCTGGAGCTGGAACGGGTTCGGAGCCGACATTTAGTGCCAAGCTGATGCGCAATCAATCAGATACCATTGCCACAACAACAACAGCCACAACATCCGTGGCTGCACCAAGTTTCCTACACACGAAAGCTGGACGAGCACAGCAGCAGCAGCAGCAGCAGGTCAATCCTCGCCAGCATTTCATAGCCAATACAGGAGGAGGAGGAGGTGCCGGTGGCACAGCTGCCGCAGCTGGTGGAGGCGATAGTGCCTCATCCTCGACGGTGCTGATGGTGGCACCACCCTCATCGGGTGCCACGCCCTTCTCTCGACTGCAGCGTCATCGCAGCTTTGAAACCTATCACGGTCGCCTCAAGCATCAGAGTCGCGCCGGCGCCGGCCTCTTTCAATCGATGCAACATCAGCAGCAGCAACTGCAACAATTGCAGCAGCAGCAACAGCATCACCAGCATCCGCACCAGCATCACCTACAGCAGCAGCAGCAGCAGCAGCAACAGCATCACCAGCAACAGCAGCAGCTGCAGACGAACAGCAGCGGAGGCGTCACCACCGAGTCGGAGGAGATGATGGACAGCGCTGCTGCCAACGATGCCTGCAATCGGGCATTGCAATCGTGGATTTTGGACTCCTCATCGGATGTCTATCTGGAGGATGATAGCTACACCAAATCGGATCTGGGCATTGAGCAGCAATCGCAGCAGGCATCGCATGCGCCCTTCCGGTCACAGCATCATCATCACCATCATCATCATCATCATCAGCTGCACCACAATCATCACTTGCATCATCCGCTGGGTGGTGTCATCATACGCAAGGATCCCATTAGCACCATGTCTGCACTGCAACTCACCTCATCCTCCTCCTCCGAGACGACGGGCGTGGCCAATGCCAACAGCAGCAGCACCACAGCTGTCAGTCGAAGCGGAATTGGACCTGGTGGAGGAGGAGGAGGGGGTGCTGGTGGTGGTGGCGGTGGTTCAACGGCTGCCATGAAACGACGTAGACATTCCAATGCCACCAGCTACCACAAGCACAACACTGGGAGTGTGTCGAAGTCGACGCTACTCTCTGGTAGCCAGCAGACCAACAGTACTACAGGTGGTGGTGGTGGTGGTGGTGGTGCTGCACCAGGATCGGGTGGTGTGCGTCGCATCAAGAGCGCCGCATTGGAGGTGCTGTGCCCGCAGGCATCTGTCTCCAATTTGAGTCCACATCCGAATAGCGTGGAGGCGATCAGTGGCCAGCAACAGCTGAGGAATCCACTGCCACCGCCGAGCAAGAGTCTTGTGCGGAATCAGCATTTGAATCTGTATCCGCCACGTCTGGTCGATCAGAATTATACAGAGCAGAGTGCCACTGGAAGCTGCAGCAGCGTCATCTTTGGCAGCTCCAGTGTATGTGGCTCGACAACAGCGCTAATTGAGCCACCAGTTTATCCCATTGTCGAGCATTTGGATGAGAAGCCAGGGGGTGACCATGAGACATCGACAACGTCGTCGCTGATGACGACGCTGACATCGATGCATCATGATGCGGACGATGATGACGATGAACTGGACGATGTGCCAGTGCGTCGACGGACACGTGCTCTCGGCTGCAGTCAGACACATCACAGTGCCGAGTCCGATGTGGGCGGCATATTGGCCGACGATGATGATGATGTCTTCAAGGATTTCGATAAGAATCTGGATCATATACTCAGTGGACTGCAGCAGACGCATCATCAGCTTGACGATGACCTCAAGACGACGTCGTCGGCGGCGCAGGTAATCGAAATCACAGCATCCGATGATGAGGAGACGGACAACAATACGGGCTCACGTTCGCCGTTGCTAAGCAATCGGCAGCAGCAGCAGAGTGCCAAGGAATTGGCCGCAGAGCAAGCACTGCGACAGGAGCTCTCCTTGCCAGCACTGCAGCGGGAACAGACGGCGGCAGCGACATCGGCTCCAGCTGCGCAAACTGCACGCAGCCAATTGATACGCAGTGAGGCAGACTCGGGTTGCCCGTCCAGTGATTGCGAACAGGTCAGTGCCAGTTCGAAGGATCAGCTGCTGGCCGGGAGTCTGTCCAAGCAGCAGGAACGCAACGAACGCGAACGGGAGCGAGAGGATGATGAGGAGCAGCCCTGCACATCACGCATGGCAGCCAGAAGTCTTGGCGCCATACCCAAGGTGGTGAAGTATCGGGAAGTGGATGAGCTGCGAGGTGCGAATTGTCGACGCACTGCCTCCAATGCCAATGTGACCTCCAATTGCACAGCGAACAGCAGCAACAACAACACGACAGATGCTTGCAACAACAACAACAACAACAACGAGCTGGCGCTGGTGAAGCATACAAAACTCTCTGGCGTTGGTGGCTCACGCAATTCCTCCTCCTCGAATTCGACGCACAGCATCAGTCTGACGGAGAGTCTCACCGCGGACATACACAAGATGCTGTGGCTCATGCACGGCGGGGCTGTCGATGATCGTGGACGTCCCATTGCTGCCATACTGGCCGATGGCACGCCCGTGCCTGCCAATCCCAGCATTGTGCCCCCCAACATGTCCAGTGCGCATTTCCAGTTCTATCAGGATGCCATACAGGCTCTCCAAGGCAGTTATCCTGCCTCCAGTTCCGTGGAGCATATGACGCATGTGGAACGTGCCTTGGCACGCGATAAACTGCGCATGGATGCCAAATTGGTCTGCGAACAGTTGGCCGCGGCAGCAGCAGCAGCAGAGGCAAGCGCCGCCGCCGCCGCCGCTGCCAGCAGCAGCAGCAGCAGTGCCCAGCAGCAGCAGCAGCAACATCATCATCATCACCATCATCACAGTGCTGGATCAGGCACTGCCTTGACCACAGGCTCGGGCAGCACCTCGTTGAGCATGTTGCTCAGCAGTTCGGCGCGTGCGAATAGCGCTGCAGCAGCGCAGTCACTGCAGGGACTCTTCAATATGATGCGCAGTGAGCAGCAGGCGGCACGCAATGATGCACTGCAGCAGCAACTGAACGAGGCAGCTGCCGCTGCAGCAGCCGCCGCAGCTGTCAGCAGTGGTGGCAATGTCTCTGGCTCGGATGCGGCGGTGTCGGCGGCAATTGCTGCCGCTGCTGCAAGTCAACAACAGTTGCAACATCATCAGCACCATCAGCAGCATCAACTCAGTCAGCCCATACTCACGGTGGATGGACACTATGCACCCTACTGTGACTATTGGCGTCCAGCTTGTCTGCTCGCCGCCGAGAAGCCTGTGGCCCCGAAGAGTTTCTACAAGTATCGTTTCAAGTGGTGTGGTCAGGAGCATGAGTTCAAGATTGCCATGGATCGTCTGGAGTTGTTGGCACTCTTCGATCGCGATCTGCATTGGCTGCATGTGCTACTGGCCAGCGTGCTGTGCACCATGGTTGCCTGCCTGGGTGCGGCAATCTTGCAGCACAACTACTACAAGGATCTCTGTGTGCTGCTCTTCTGTGCCGTCATTGCTGGGGCGCAGTATTCGCTGGTGAAGAGCGTGCAACCAGATGCGGCATCGCCGGTGCATGGATTCAACAAGACTGTCGCCTATTCGCGTGCAATATACTTTTGTCTCTGCGGTGGTTTGTTGCTGCTCCTCAAGCGTCTGGACACGGAATATGCCCAGCGACCGCCAGCTGCATTGATATTCTTCGGGATCAACTATTCACCTGCCAATGTGGTGGCCATGTTGCTGCAGTCACTCTATGTGCTGTTGCTCTGCTTTCCCATCATCTTCTCGGTGGGCTTGTGCCCGCAAATCAATACGTTTCTCATGTATCTGCTGGAGCAGCTGGACATGCATCTCTTCGGCGGCAATGCAGCAAGCAGTCTGCTGGGTAAGCTCTTCTACTGCTTCTCCTTCTCCTTCTCCTTCTCACCTGAGACTTACATTCTCTCTTTTTCCTTTTGCAGGTTCATTTCTTTGCCTACTGCGCTCTGTGCTGGCCGTGATGCTGCTGTATGGACCCTTGTACGCTGCCCTGGACGAGCATCGTGGCACTCAGTACATACTCTTCTCCATCTTCTGTGCCATGCTCATACCACTTGGCTATCATCTGTCCCGTTCTGCCAGCGATTTCAGTCATCTCTGGCGTCTCATTAAGACGTGCATTGTCAGCACGTATCGCGATGGCGATGATGATGAACTGCATCAGGTGCACACAGTGCGACAGGCAGGAGGACAGCAGCCACAACAACAACAGCAGCAACAGCAGCAGCAGCAGCAACAACAGCAGCTGAAGCGGACACGCAGCAAGCGACAAGCAGCAGCGGAGCAAGCAACGAGAGCACAACGACAACAACAGCAGCAACAGGAACTTGTTGTAAGCTCCTCTGTGGCCAATAGCAATGAGCACATCGAGTTGAGTTCGCTGGAGAAGCTTGCGATCAGTGAGGAGCAACAGCAGCAGCAGCAACAACAACGCGACGAACTGGAGGATGATGAGCCCGAGCCAGGCGAGGAGGGGGAGGAGACTGGGCAACTGGGCAAGCATAGCAAATCGAAGGCATCATCATTGGGTAGCAGTCAGACGCTGGGCAAGACCATTAGCAGCAGCAAGAGAGCAATCACAGCCTCAAGTTCGTATGCATCGATTGGTGCCGAAGATGCTGGCGAGGATGTTGCCATCGTTGAGCAGCTGCCAAGCAGCGAGGATGCCAAGCATGAACAGCAGCAGGACGCTGCTGACGACGATGAGGAGGAGCATGTGTATGAGGAGCCAAAGACCACAACAGATGCGCAAGATGACAAAATCTCAAGTTCTTCCACAACAAATCCCGGTGATATGTCCACCTTAACCGCTGGCGCTGGCACAGCCAATACGGATATTGATGCCGGCACTGGCATCGATGCTGAACCACCAGATGCAGATGCAGTTGGTGCTAATCCAGCTTTAGCCGATCTGGATGGTGAATTGGAGAATGAGTTACCTGATCCATTGCCGCGTAAACTGCAAGCGACAGTGACGACGCGGCTGAAAAACGATTTGGTCGTAATGACCTTGTTGGCAGTTAGTGTCCTTGTGCTGCACTGCAGCACCGTTTTCACAGTGCTGCAGCCTGATCTTAATGTTGTGCTCTATGCCTTCATTGGCACCCTGGGCGTGCTGCTTCACTATGCAGTGCCACAGATGAGGAAACACATGCCTTGGCTCTGCTTTGCTCGTCCCCTGTTGCGTCAAAAGGAGTTCGGACAATTCGAAGTGTTAAATGCACCGCAGATCATGTGGTTCGAGAAGTTCTATATATACCTGTGTGTCATCGAACGGAATGTCCTCTTCCCCCTGCTGGCAATCTCATCGTTGACGGCCGATTCGCAGCTGATCGCCAATAAGTTTGGCGTTCCCTGGGGCACCCTCATCGTTGCGGTTTGTGCGCTCAAGTGTGAGTATAAACCAACGGAAAACTTGGTACCCCTAACTCTAATTATATATGATGATGTTTCTGACTGTTGTCTGCCCCTATATAATGTTTTCCGTGACTTTTTGAATCTGCAAAGTTGGAAAACTCATATGTTACCATACTAGATCATTTCATTGCCTCAGTTCAACGAGGAATCTCCTCCGAACTTAATTTAAAGGCAGTTTTAACTAATCTCTATTCTTGATACTTGGGGAAACTGATGTGTAAGCTTAGTACTATAAAATAACGTTAACTAAAAGGATTTGTAGGAAATTTCATAACTATAAATTACTTTAAGAATTATATAATCATGTGTACAAATTCATAGCTCTATCTACTGTAGATCCTAGCCAAGAAATTAAGAATTTTCTTGTTTATAGCTTAGTTTGAACTAATATCTTTCTCTCTTTTCATTTTCAGTTGTGCGCAATGCCTATTCAGATCCAACCAACCAATATCTGATCATTATATTCACCGTTCTGCTCTTTCGTATTGACTTTGCCATGGCCACTGAGAGTTTTATCATTGATTATTTCTTTGTATCTCTTGCATTTCGCAAGTGTTGCGACTTTCTACTGAAGGTAAGTGAGAAGGGACACTCAAAACATCGATAGTAACTACTATCGTTATACTATCGGTAACAACTAGAGCTATACTATCGATGGCAGCTTTCTCTATACTATCGATAGCAACCGTTTCTGGTGACTACATTGTAATTATTCAAAGAAAATATCGATAGTAACTATTGTTTAATAATATCGATATTAATTATTGCTTGCTACTATCCATAGATACCATTACTGGCCATTATCGATAGTAACTATTCCTGGATATTATTGATATAACTGGTTACTATCGTTAGTAACGATTGCTGGCTACTTTCGATAGTAACTATTGCAGGATACTATCGATAGTAACTAATCCAAAAGATATGGAACTATTACTGAATCTCAATCTCTCTTCAGCTGCAATTCATAGTCACCTACATTGCACCTTGGCAAATCACATGGGGATCGGCGTTCCATGCCTTCGCGCAGCCCTTCAGTGTGCCCCACTCGGCCATGCTGTTCTTGCAGGCAGGCATATCGGCGCTGCTATCGACACCATTGAATCCGTTCCTGGGCAGCGCCATCTTTCTCACCTCGTATGTGCGTCCGGTGAAGTTCTGGGAACGGGATTACAATACCCGTCGCATCGATCACTCCAATACGCGACTCAGTTCACAGCTGGAACGGGATCTGGGTGCGGATGATAATAATCTCAATAGCATCTTCTATGAGCATTTGACGCGCTCGTTGCAGCATTCGCTGTGCGGTGATCTACTCATGGGTCGCTGGGGCAATGTCAATCAGGGCGATTGCTTTGGTAAGTCCCTGCACATGGAATGACTCTTAAATCCACTTACTGATGCGATCTTTGCTCACTTCAGTACTCGCCTCGGACGATCTCAATTGCTTGGTACATATCATCGAACTGGGCAATGGACTGTGCACATTCCAGATGCGTGGATTGGAATTCCGCGGCACCTACTGCCAGCAGCGTGAGGTGGAGGCCATCACCGAGGATGTGGAGGATAACGATGGCTGTTGTTGCTGTGATCCCGGTCATTTGCCACGACTGCTCAGTGCAAATGCCATGTTCTCCACACGCTGGCTTGCCTGGCAAGTGGTGGCTGCTCAGTATGTCATCGAGGGTTACTCCATCTCTGATAATCTGGCAAGTGCCACGCTGCAGGTGTTCGAGTATCGCAAGGTGCTCATCACCTACTACATTAAGGTGAGTTTACCTAGAGAACATTCCAGCGGAGTACGGAGCCTAATCCTTGTTCTTCCTTGCAGAGCATCATCTACTATGTGGTGCGGAATCCCAAGTTGGAGCAGTGGCTCGCTTCTGGGCCCATACAGGAGGCACTGCAGCATACGCTGAGTCGCCAATTTGCCGATCTTGATCCCATTTTCAATTTCAATCTGGATGAGGACTTCGATTTTCGTGCCGTGGGCATAACTCGCTCCAGTTTCTGCTATGTCTACCTCAAGTGGATCAATTATTGTGTGGATAAGCGCAAGGATGCGCAGGGAGGTGCCAAAGAGATGCCCACAGCGCCGGCAACACCGGCAACTGGAGGAGCAGCAAGCAATTCGCAGCCAACAACAACACAGCCAACAGCAGCAGGAGGACCAGCAGGAGGAGTAGGAACAGGCACAGTACCAAGCGGAGCGGTCTCAGGCACTGTCACAACACCTGCCACACTGCTGGTGACAGCAGGAGCCACTTCATCCACGGTGGTGGCAACCACAACAGCAGCAACCACTGCCAATACGACGGCAACAACCACAGCGAACACCACACCCGCCCACAATGACTCGAAGAGCACACCGAATCTCTCCTCGCATGGCACCACCACTGCCCCGCAGTCGAAGTCACAGTCGCAGCAACAGCTGCGTAGTGTGCGACCGCAGAAGAGTGCCACCATGAGTGGCAGTGGCAGTGGCAGCGTTGTTGTGCCCGGCGTCGTGCCCGAAAGCGTCGATCAGTTGAGCAGTTCGCATAGTTTCGCCAACATATCGCGACAGACATCGGAGAGTGCACCCGGACTGGGTAACTATGTCACCTACATGGATCAGAATGTGTTTGTCAAACTGTCGAAGACGACGCCTGGCAAATCGCTGCGCAAGGAGGATTCTCCACGTAATCTACACCAGCCACAAGTTGCCACAGTGACGGCAACAGGGCAGGGCACACCACAGCAGGATGGCAGCTCGGCACAGCAGCAGCAGCAGCAACAGGGACAGGGACAGGGGCAGCGACCGGCACTAAAGCTAAAGGTTGCCAGCGTATCCAAGGATGCACCACTGGTCTCCCTCTGCCTGGCACTGGGTTTGCTTGCCCGTCGTTCCCTGGCCACTGCCTCGCATAGTTCGCTGACTGGCGTGGAGTTCTTTCTGCATGGATTGCATGCTCTCTTCAAGGGTGACTTCAGAATCACCTCGCCACGGGATGAATGGGTCTTTGCGGACATGGAACTGTTGCATTCGGTGGTGGCACCTGCAGTGAAGATGGCACTGAAGCTGCAACAGGATCATATCACCAATCCGGATGAGTTTCTTGATCCACATGCGCTGTACGAGGCCATCGATAGCTGCTCCAAGGAGTTGGTCATCTCTCATGAGGCAGATCCGGTTTGGCGCAGCGCCGTGTTGCGTGGTGCACCCAATTTGCTGGCACTGCGTCATGTCATGGAAGATGGTTCGGATGAGTACCGCATCATACGTCTGACCAAGCGATTCCTTAGCTTTCGTGTGATCAAATTGAATCGAGAATGTGTGCGTGGCCTCTGGGCGGGACAGCAACAGGAGCTGATCTATTTGCGCAATCGGAATCCGGAGCGAGGCAGCATACAGAACGCCAAGCAGGCACTGAGGAACATCATCAACTCGAGCTGTGATCAGCCCATCGGTTATCCCATCTATGTGTCGCCGCTGACCACCTCGTATGCGGATACCAATGGCCAGCTGTGCCAGGTGATTGGAGGTGCCATCACGCTGGACACCATACGTCAGACTGTGCTGGATTGGTGGCATCGCATACGGGAGAGATGCCGTCAGGGTTGCAGCTCTGGATCGGCCATGGAGGCATCCATGCAGCTCGGTGGCACTTGCAACTTTGGCAGCGGTGGCAGTGTCGTTGGAGGCGGCACCAATACAGGCTCGAGTGTGGCTGGAGCAGGAGTTGGAGCCGTGGCTGTTGGTGGCTCTGCGGGCTCAGCGGTGGGAACACTTGCAAGCGTAGGCGGAGCTGCTGGAGGAGGAGGTGCAGGAGGAGCTGGAGCAGGAGCGGCTGGTGGTGGTGGTGGTGGCGGTGCAAGCGGAGCAGGTGGTGGCGGTGCCAGCGTAGCAGGCAGTGTCAGTGCGCCCGGCACTGCGAGCAGCACTGGTGGCGAATCTGCTGGTGAACTTGCTCCGGTCTTCATATCTGCTCCACTGTACAACACACTCACTGTGAATAGCTACTATGGAGTACGCTCTGGCAGCGGCATGACTGGCATGAGCGGCATGGCGGGCAGCCTGGGAGGTAGCTATGTTAGCGACACCCTCGCAGTGGTGCGTGGCGGCCTGGCAGTGATGCCTGTCAAGCCAACATCAACGACACTCATTGCCGGTCTGTTGAACCGCGAGCGGGATCAGGAAGCAGCCTCGTTGCGTGCCAGCAGCAGTGGACCACGCACTCGCAGCGGAGGTGGCCAGTTGCAGGCGAGTGCCCGCCGTGCCACATTGCCTATTGCCAGTGGTGGTGCAAGTGGCGCTGGTGATGCACTGCCCTCTTCCAAGGAGACGCTGCAAATGCGTCCAGAACTGGTTGAACATGAGGTTGCAAGTGGACGCTCCAACAAGCTGTCCTCCTCGTCGGGCAGTCTGGGCATCGGTGTGGGTGTGGGCAACATTATAACCACTCCAGGGGACTATCCACGCAAGACCAAAGGTCCCATTTGTCTGATGACCGGCGAGGGGACGACAACGACGACGCCGACGGCGACAACGGGAGGCACAGCCAGCACAGGAGGAGCAGCTGCAGCAACAAGCACAACTGGCAGTGCAACGCCACGCAAGCCTCGCATTGAAATCTACAGAAAGGTTATCATTGTGGACGATACAGGGGTAAGTGGAGGAGCAGTTCTTAATATATTGATAAGGTTCTAGAACTAATCCTTGTCTCCTCTCTCTGCCTGCAGATCTACGATTGCCTGGATCTGATCGATGCTGTGGTCTGGCCCACAGATCACATGCGCGCCAACGGGGGACGTCTCAGCTGGAAGGATTGGGAGCCCACGGCGGGCATGGTTGGCTATGTGGTGCATGTGTGGGTGCCCAATCACAAGGATGTACTCTTTCGCTCGCACGTCAATCACTGTGTGTATCTCATCGAGATCGGTGAACATTATGTGCCCGTGGATGAGCTGGGATTGCGAGAATACAATCAAGTCCCGGGCAGCAGCACTGAGGAGATGGCCAATTCACGACGCAGTTCCATACAGCGTGACTTCCATGAGTACAACATGCAGTTCAAGCTGGCCGGTGTGACGCCCATTGTGGGCAGTAAATCGCACAAGGCCAAGATACGTGCGGTGAGCAGCAGCAGCTCTGAGGATGAGGATGAAGTGGTGGCCAGATGTAGCACAGCCAAGTCCAAGTTATCAGCAGCAGCAGGCAGCTCAGCCTCATGTGCCGCCACGGCAGCAGGAGGAGCAGTGCCACCAGGTGCCACCTGCCCCGCAGGCATCGATCTGATGAACTTCAATCGTTTGCTCAGCATGTGGAAACTGATTGCGGACAAGAAGAAGCAAGCGTTAACCATTGACACCTCGGAACCATTTGCGGCATTCGACTATATGGGTGAACTGCCGCCGGAACTGATGCGTCAGCTGGAGGAGAGTCGATTGGCACAGCAGCGTCAGCAGGAGGAACAAGAGGAGGAGGAGCTGCGCAAGCATTTGCAGCAGCTCGAGGATGAGTCACTGGCACTGGCCGCAGAGCAGGCAGAGTTGCCTGTGCGCGAAGTAGCCACGCCCCCATCCACGGAGGAGCTCTCCCTGGAGCCCAGTGGTTCATCTACGGCGAATAGTACGCCCACAACGGCAACAACACCAGAGCCGCTGGCGTCAGCGCAACCTGAGGAGGCTGCCGAGGAGAAGACGACGGATGAGACGGCGAGGAAGGTGGAAGAGAAGACACAACAAATAGAAGACAACGAAAAGAAAGTAGAAGAGGAGAATGAACAAACAACGAAAGAACGTGAAGATGTAAAAGAGGAAGAGCCTGAGAAAGAGAAAGAGCATGACACGATAAGCGAAGCGCAGAGCGAACAGGAGAACGGCACAACCGTTTAAAGCGGGACAGCAAGTGAGAGAAAGGGAGAGAGAATACGTGAAATATCAACTGAGAGAGAACAATTTCCCCAGCGTTAAGCCCCCCCCAAAACTACAATACAAACGAATTCAACAAAATACTTCCACAAAATCAAAGTAGAGTTTTTAAAACGACTGTATAAAGAAGAATAGAGAGGGAGAAACAAAGAGAGAGAGAGAGAGAGAGAGAGAGAGGGCGAGAAGCGATAACTGTAAATAAGAGTTAACACTGCATACTGCTGCATACCATAACAGGTATCCCAAATATGCATATATACTATTAGGCTATAGATTTGATATAACTATTGTCGGATGTGTGTGTACATAACGTGGATCAAGAGAAACGGTTGGATTAGCTTTTTCACTCAAATCGTAGCTTAATCGTAAACAAATTTAACAAACAAACCAACATATATACTATATATTATATATGTATATGTATAGGATGAAATCTAATTCTAGCTATGTTTGCTATAAATCTATATATACACATACATATTCATACCTATATATACGATGGAAATTTACACAAAAAAAGAAGAAAATCAAAAAAAAAAAAAAAAAATAAGAAGGAAGGAAGCAAAAATTACATTTTTGTTAGTATTAAAAAGATATATATACACATACATATACATATTACCTACTATATAGCCCATACTCATAAATATATATACATATGTTGTTAGCTCGAGATCGATATCGAGAGAAAAGAGGAGCAGATAGACAGACGGAGATGGAGATGGAGACACAGATGGAAAGACGAATGTAGATGTAGAAATGTAATTGTAAAAACGGTTAAAAAACGGAAAACGCAAAGGGAAAAACTCAAAACCAAAATGCTTTTCATTAATTTTACTATAATATTGTAATTACTATTATTTTATTACTATTATTATTATAATTATTATTATAATGACTTCCCCTTCCACAACCCAATCCAATTAAAACCACTCTCCTTGCCCCTTGTCTTCCCTTGTGTCCTACTCCTAGTTCTTGTTTTTCTTCTGCTATTACTATTATACACTATGCTTTCCTAGCCAAATGGGTAAAAACAAACAAAAAGTAACAACAAAAATAAATAAGAACTAACAAAGAATTTATATTAATTAATTAATGAACTAAACTAAACAAAGCGAAACACAAAACATACCAAAATTTTATTGTTAATATTGAAAAAGAAAAAACGAAAGAAAAAACAGAACCTTATCACTAAATACACACATATATAAGTGTTTGTACAAGTATTTAACTAAATCTAAACTAAGTTGGTAAAATGAAGAAAACAAAAAAAAAAAAAAAAAACGAATTCGTAATTAAAATGAGACAAATTTTTAAATCTAATTAAAAAATCCAAATCGAAATCAATCCAAGTAAAGTCATGAAAAATTGCTGACTATATATATATGTATATGTGTATAATGTTATTGTTGGTGAATGATATACTATATACATTAATGATATGCATACATATATATATTGATATATTGTTCTATCAATGGACGACGATTAATGATTGATGCTGATGATGATGATTAATGAAAATGTAAAGCTCTCACGTTGCCTTAATACATTAGACTGATTTTTTCTACACTCACACATACAAACACAAAGAGACACATACACACACACACGTGTACACAGCACACATACACACACAAACAAAGAGAATCAACACACACACACTCCACAACACACATGTACTTGCATTGTCTGTATTGTATATGTGCATATATAACGTACAGAAGCCCTGTCTATATAAAGCGTAGGTTCTATCAATACTTACGTGTTTATATGGCATCGATATCTTGGACGATATATGCACATATATCACATACTGCAACTAAAAATAAATAATTCAGAATATGTATAATAATTATGGTTGCGAGTATTTACATAGCTAAAGGAATAAATAAATATCATAACAAAAGGAGGAGCGAAACTATGAATTACAAAAAAAAAAAAAAAAAAAAAAAACAAAAAGAAAACCAAGAAAAATACCCTGTAATATATGTGTATGAACAAGGTGCATGCGCGCGTTTTGAAATTGAACTTGTAACACTAGAAAAATGCCCAAATAATTTTTCCAAATACATATTGTAAAAAAAAAACAAAACAAAACAAATAATTAATATTAAAAATGAAACACAATAAAAATATTGAAATGTAAAACAAAATACAGCACACGAACAAATAGTTAATGTAACCTATTCTCCCCTTCAGTATGTACAGTTATTGATTTCGAAACAGTTAACTGCATCTGTATCTGAAACTAGCCAATCTTAAACAAAAAGAAAAACAAAAAAAAAACCTAATTAAAACTATTCTTAATGGTAAAACTAAAGAAAATGTCTGTACACAATGCATACGTAGTTACATGCGATTATATATGGTATATATAAAAACATACATACATATACTATATGGTAAATGTGTAACACAAAGAATACAAAACTAAAGAAACAAACAAACGTACATATGTATAATTGTATTGGAACAACACTATCGAAACTTAGCTGTTAATGAAATTTTTAATTCCCGTATCCATTCAAATTTGTTCTGTTCCTTTTTGCTAATTTTGTTTCGTTCCATTCGAAAATAAAAATTAAATAAAAAAAAACAATTAAATATTTATAATATATATAAAGTATATGTGTATATACTACATATAACGATTAAAATACAAAATAAAAAGAAAATTGTTATACAAAATGAACTGAGAGGCATGTTTATTATGGATTTTATTAGTTATAGTACATTGAACTGAAAAACATTCTTTAAATCTGCAGTTTTAATTAAAACTGAGTTTGCATTTAATATCTAGAAATTGGATTCTGTCTTATATCAGGATTATATCTTGGCAACTTTCCTTGTCTTGTTCTATTAGCTTTTTCTAATATTGTATTTTATATATTTTCTGTTTCACAAAGTGTGTTTTATCATTGCCTTCTTTTGATTTTCATAATATTAGCTTCCAACTGAAATAGCATTCTACTATAGATTTGCAAAAGTAAGTTCCATTTTTCTCAGGTATTTATTCTTAAAATTTTTAATTTTGTATAATCCAATAAATATATATATATATTTATATATTATACCTATAGTTCCCTTAATTCCTTTACAAACAATTTAACCAAACAGAAAGATATGCAAAAATTTCAATAATTTAATCAAGTTTAAGTTTCGTATAACAAAGGTTTATTACGTTTCCACAATTTGATAGATATTACTATATACAGGACATAGATTAGGCTATATAAAGGTGGTCTCTCATTTAGTCTCCTTAGTCGGTGGCCAAATGGGCGTGAGTTCGCTTAGCGCCACATCGTACAGCAGGTTCTGATACTCCTCGAGCAGAACTGGAATGTATAGGAGTAGATATATAAGATAAATATATACACCTTATATACGAACAACTTAAGACTTACAGGTGGGCTCACTTTCCCAGAGATCGAAAAGCGCCTGACGCGAATGAATCTGTTTGGTGATGAGGGCGCGCTTGAAACGCAGCACTTTATCGTTGAGATTGGACCAGCTCTTGATCAGTGAGGCGGGCGTGGACTTGAGCTTGGGTTTGAATGCCGCCAGTTGTGGACAAACAGTGCCCTCCAGCAGGAACATGCCAAAGTAGCTGGAAACAGATGAAGGAGAAACGAGTTCAGCAAATTGAGAATTGAGATAGTTAGGATCAACTCACCAGCAGGCCTTCTCGCTGAGTGGCATCTCCACCTCGCCGAGCGGCAGTTCCCAGGCAGCTTTACCGAATGTGGCGTCTACATAGCAGTGGACCTTTCCCTTGACAGGGTCGTATCGTGGCGCCGGATCCTCCTTAATCTGCTTTATGTTGCACAGCATTGGCACATAGATTAACAGCCACTCGGGCTCAATGGCCGTGATGCCGCGTATGAACATCTTGTTGCTGTCCCCATTGCGCAACTCGTACGCCTCCTGGTAGACAATCCAGTCGGGTGGGCTCTGCTTGAGCACCGAGGAGGCGTGCAGGAATGCCGGCTCCTCCATGTCGCCACAATTGTAGGCATATCTAAGACGTCGCTTCTCCTCCTTATCGCTTATCTCATCCAGCGGCACCTTGCGACCCACCTGATCACCCATGCCTGCCAGCAGTATCTGACGCAGGAAACGCGCCTGTGCATCTGTCGGTGGCTTTAGATTCGGATCCACGCACAGCTCCACATCGGCGACATTCAAATTGATCTCGTTGGTCAACTGTACGCGCAGCTTACGCACCTCACTGATGGCCTTGGGACGCAGTCCGTTCGACTCACAGAACTGTGCCAACTTGCCCTGAGAACCAGCATATTCAGCAGCGCCCACAGCACGCATCAGCACCATTGGATCACCAAGAAGCTTGTAATTGCCTGTCGCTGCCCAACTCTGGCGTTTCTGATGGAACTTATTCGATATCGGCGCCATATCATCCTCGCGCTGTACGCCTGTCTCGATGAGCAGCTCCTGCACAGAGAGTGCAGCGACCAGGCAAACGGTATATGGCAAGAGCTGCTGTTGATTGGACAGCGCCAGCATTTTGCCAAAACGTGGAGCAACTGGAAACTTGGAGATCACACGTCCCAATTTTGTTATCGCAGGCGGAGTGTTTTCCTTTTCCCCAGGTGCCGCTTCCAGGGCGCCAAGCACTGTGAGACGCTGTTCTGCGGCCTGTAATTGCAGCGTATCCGGTGGTGTGGGGAACGGAAAGTGTACAACACGATCGATACCCATGCAACGCATCTGCAACATCAGATCATCCACGGGCTTCTGCTGTATATCCGGCTGACTGAAATCGGCGAACAGATCATTGTACACAGCACTGGAATAGAGGCGATAACAATGTCCTGCACTGACACGTCCAGCACGACCGGCTCGCTGATCTGCAGACGCTTTGGATGTCCAGGTCACCACGAAGGCACTTACGCCGGTGAGCTTGTCATAGAGACGCGTCTTCTGTCGCCCACTGTCCACCACATATTTGATTTGTGGTATGGTCAGTGATGTCTCTGCCACATTGGTGCTCACCACGCACAGGCGACATCCGCTGGGCACTGGTTCGAAGATACGATTCTGTTTCTCCGACGAGAGCAGCGAATAAAGTGGCAGCACCCACAGTGGTTGCTTGGTTGTCGGCTGCTCCAGATGTTGTTCCAGCTCATCATCAAGTTCACCATCTGCATCAGATTCATTCCCTTCTAGTTCTGAATCATTTCCCTCATGCATATCCGCTTCAGTATCATCTCCAGGCAGTTTGTAGTCATCCAAGTTGATCTTTGGCAGCGAGATTTGTGTGAGAAACTTCTTCTTCGACTTGCGTATGTTCCTTATGGTGCGTTTCATGTCGAACTCCTCATCCGCCGCTTGCTGCTTCTTTTCCTCTTCTTCCTTTGGCTGCTCCACCTTTTCGTTCTGCTGCTGCTGCTGCTGCTCCTTGTATGGAAAGGTGCGTCTCAGCTTGCGCACCAGTTGATTCACCTCCTGCTGTCCCGTGACAAAGATCAAGATGCCGCCTTCGGGCAGCTGTGCGTGTATTTTCATAGTCTTCCTATAGGCCTCAGCCACATAATCGTCGGGCGTGCGTTTCTGGAAGTGCACGGTGACCGGGAACTGTCGTGCCTCCACCTTTATCATTGGCGGTGGCGTCTTAAAGAGTCGCGCATTCTCGGTAAAGTCGCTGACGCGTAGCGTGGCTGACATGATGATCAGCTTGAGGGGATTGCCTCGCTTGTGGCGCAACGGAACAATGCGTGACAGCAGGCCGACCAAAATGTCTGTGTAGACACTTCTCTCGTGCGCCTCATCGAGCACAATCACTGAATATTTGCTCAGCAGAAAGTCAGTCTCGATCTCCTTGAGGAGCACACCGTCAGTCATGAACTTGATGCGCGTCGCTGGCGTTACATTTCCCTCGAAACGTATCAGATAGGATACCTCGCTGTTGGGTAGATTCATCTCGTGTGCCACACGCTTTGACATCGCAATGGCGGCCACACGACGTGGCTCCGTCACACCGATCATCTTGTGCTGCGCATAACCAGCTTCGTACAGGAATTGTGGCAGTTGTGTTGTCTTGCCCGAGCCCGTCTCGCCGGCCACAATGACAATGGGATGCTCATTAATTAGCTCCATTACTTGCTGCTCTTCGGCGAGTATGGGAAGTCGCAGACGAGCCGCTTGAACCTCATCCGTGCGATGCACCGGTACATAGACTGTCTGATGCTGATAGGCGGGTACAGCAGGAGCTGGAACTTTTGCTGGTTTTGCTGGCACCTTGGGCTTGGGCTGGGGCTGTTGGGCTGGCTCAACTGTTGCTGCAGCTGCACTTGTTGTTGCTTGCTGCTCTTCAACTTTGGCTGGTTCAGGCACCGGTTCTGGACTATCGTCTTCCTCATCGTCATCAGTGCTACTCTCATCTTCTGATCCGCTGGCATCGATTATGTTGGGATTTCTGCGCTTTGCCTCAAGCTCTTCCTGATCCTCGATCAGTAGACGACGCTTGCCAGCACCTTTGAGGGCATTAATGCGTCTGCCTTTGCGCTGCTCCTGTTCGACCTGTTGCAACTGCGACTGTTTCTCCTTCTTCTTGGCCATGTACTCGTCCAGTGTCTGCAGGCGTTTTAGTCCCACCGTCTGTACTTGACTAATCGATGTGTATTGCTTCAATTCGGTTTCTGGAATTTGCACAGCAGCCAAATCCTCCAACAATTGTGCACGCTAGACAAAGAGAATGCATTGGTCAAAGAGTGTTCCTTGGGAACATGGGAATTGGATGCACTTACCCCTTCTTTCTTCTTTTTCTTGTCGACAATTTGCTGCAGATGCTTGCGCTGCTTCTTGGTGAGAATCTTGACATTTTGACGCTTTTCCACTTTGATTTTGGTAGCACGCTTCTGTGAGGGCAGCACCAGAGCATTGGCCTCATCGTAGCCAGCGGTGTTGCTGCCACCGACCACATCCTCCACATTTATTTTGATCTGTTTAAGGCGGTTGGGAATTCGAATTAATTACAGCCTTGATACTGTCTGATGATACTTACATTCTTTACTGCGGAATTGTCAACAATTGTTTGCGGATTTTGCCGCGCCTTTGCATTGTACACCTTTTTGCCCATGTTTATTTATTGTGTTTCGTTTCGGTAAACATTTATTTGTTGCCAATGGCCAATGCACGTGCAGCTCCTGTTATCGATGTTATCGAAAGAGTGGTCTAAAAACAAGCGCAACAATATATCGATGTGGCCAACTGAAGTTGGCACAGCTGATTAGCAGCAAAATAGCAAGCGTTGCCAGACAGATGCGTTCAGCGCGTAATCGAATATGTTTGCAGCGAAAAAGTTTTATTCATTTTCAGTTCATGTTTCTAGTGTTATCCTTTTAATACATAAATACAAAAAAATTTTACTTATATTCTGGTCGATATTCATAAATTTAAGTACCAGGAGTGTAAAGTGATGTTTGTCGAGCTCTTTCATTAAAAAAAAATATATACTTTTCATGAGTAAGTATATCAAAATGATCTGTTGTGAAGTATTAACCATATGATTGTGTGCATTATTTTGTGAGGGCGACACCTTTAAGTGTTTCAATCACCTAATAAAGGCTGATTTTTGCGAATAAGTTCGACATTTTTGCTTGGGCAAATATGTATGACACAATGACTGTAACGGTATAAGACCTACATATATATTATTCAAGGTTAATAATTATGGATTAAAATGAGATATATTCCATAGAAATCTATAAATATTGTTACCGACAACATTAAAAAAAAGCCGGTAGACTTAAATATACCTACCTATTATATTAATACTTATTAAACTAGAATAAAATGGTGAAATAAGAATTACAATATTGCACTATTTTCGGTTGTATGTAAATTACTTGTTTTATATGTTGAACTACGTTTTATGAACAACTAACCGCCGCGAATTATTCTTTGTGCTAAAAATGTTGTGCTAAAACCAAATGTCAAGGCGAAAACAAAATTGCTTATTTCGAACTTGGTGGCAGCACTAGAAACGCCAAAAACAAAACAAAAAGAGAGAAGAGCGCATCAATTGGCAAACGGCGCTCAATTTCGCATAATTGTTGTTGTCATTTGAGTTAGAATTACTGTTTAAAAGTTTGTTTTAACGTTAAATTTACAGCTACAAACACAGATGGCAAACGCCATGGCAATTACAGTGGATCCAGTGCGCCTAACACTGGCAAATCTCATAGCCGAACACGAGTAAGTCTCAGAGCAGCATCAGAGTGCACCAGATGCTGTGCGCTGTGCTGTGCTATGTTTGCTGCTCGCATCGTTTGTTACTTTGTGATTCACGTCGAATTTGACGCGACTCGAAATTAATTTTCAACTTCCATTTGGAATTACTGTCACAGAGCCCCCCTAACACCCGAGAGTATACTGCGCGAATTCCGTGCCACAGCCGATAAACGGCCCTCGGATAGTGATTTGATATCCCTGCTAAATACCATCTGCTTCAAGCGTCCCAATCATTGCCAGATTCTCACCGAAATTCTCTATATCCTAGAGCGGTAAGTGTGTGTGTGTTTGTGTGTGTGTGTGTTCCTTCGTAATTCGATTTCTAATGCGTATCGCCTTGCAGGAAGGATCCTATGTACGCATTGATGGTATTCTCTGAACGCATGAGCGAGGATTCAACGTGGACATCCAGTAGCTCAGCCCGACAATGCCACGAAATGCCTCCACCAAGTCAAACCGGTAGCACGCACAGCTTGGCCGTTGAACAGACGCACATTTCACGCACACGCAAATCCCTGGACCTATCCACATCCACCCCAGTTACCAGCCGCAAGGCAGAACTAAGTCCAACCCGCTCAGCCACAACAATGAGTGGCACTAAGTTTACACGACGTGCAACGTCTCCAGCACCTGCAACCAGCGAGCCGCCGACCGTGCCGCGTGGTGATCTAAGTCTGGTAACTATGGTGGAAACAATGCGAGGTTGCTTGATCATCTTAATTAAATTCTTGCCTCTTCGCAGATCAAGAAACGTGTATTGAATGCTGTGTCCAGTAAACTGGTTATTCCATCCATCACTATGACCAGCAGATCGAGCAATCGTTCGGCGACCAGCAACGGCAGCACCAGTGGCACCAATGGTCAATATGGCTCGGCCGAACCCAGATCGACAGCATCACCTAGCATCTACCTTAGTCCCGCCGCGACAGCAAGATCTGTTAATAGCATTGGGGTTCCTTCCATCAATTCAAGCAGCAGCCGTTCGAGCAGAGTCAATCTAAGCGATGGCTTTCCCGAAGGCTACCGTACAAATATGTTGTGGGACTTTGCCAAAGTCGATGATGGTATAAAGCCACTGACGAAACATGAGATAGCTGCTCTGCCCATGGATAGCCAACAGAAGGTCTTGCTAAAAGATCTGTTATTCTGCCTGAGCGGTACGCGCGGCAGTTACATGATTCCTTTACCCTCCGAGGACGCTCTCTCGAGCAGGGCCAGTTACGAGACACGTTTTGTAATGAACATGCAGTTGGACAAATCGTTGACGGAAATGGTCCATGAAATATTACCGCTGGCCTCACATTTCATGGGCATACAGAAAGTCATTGCCGCCACCGACGGTCGGGGGCAGGTGAACAACGCACTAAACGCAGCACTCGAAGATCTCTGTCATGATTACTATGTGAGTGTTCAACGCAGTGTTGCAATGCATTGCATTGTTAATATTGATCATTTATTTTCCTCTCAGCTGCTGCTCATGCAAACAGAAATGGAGCAGGAGAAGAATAGGTTGTCAGTACCGAAACTGCTCTATTATCTGCAGCCAACCATTTGGGTTATGGAGGAGATCTGGAATACCATAGTTGACTTGCCACAGGTGGATAGAAAACAAATTAACTTCAAGCTCAGGTTATTAAACAGAGTCCGTGTTTTCTTTCAGCAGAGCTATCAGGGAGCTGCCGTCCTGTCGCACTTGTGTGGACGCATCAAGCGACTGGAGGGAGACAAGGCTGCCCAGAAACTAATCATTTCACTGACCAGCAAGGCGGCAGAACCGTATATGAAAATACTACAGCAGTGGATACAGAAGGGTGTTATTGTGGACAGTACACAGGAGTTTCTGGTCGAGGATAACGAGTGTATACACCAGGGAGAGGTGCCGGCACATTACTCCGATGATTACTGGGAGAGGCGCTACACCATACGTCAGGAGTGTATTCCCTCGTTTCTGGAGAAACATGCGAACAAAATACTTCGCACCGGAAAATACTTAAATGTGATTCGACAGTGCGGCAAGCGGGTAATGCCCACCCAGCAAATGGATCTACAATTCGATCCGAACAATGAACAGCATGTCTATGTGATCAATGATGCGTATTACTTTGCGGCCCGGATGCTTCTTGACGTGTTGCTCACTGAGAACGATCTGATGGGTCATCTACATTCGGTCAAGAGGTATTTGTTACTCAATCAAGGTGACTTCACAATGCAATTCATGGATGCCTGCGAAGATGAGCTCTCAAAGAATGTGGATCTTGTGCTTCCCATGACGTTAGAGAATTTACTTGGCCTCACACTACGTCTATCGTCGGCACGCAGTGATCCCTATAAAGATGATCTGCACTGTGCTCTGCTTCCTTACGATCTGGTCACTCAAATGTCCAAGATTATGGACCACAAAGAGGGTAAATGGTAGTTTGTGAAGAGAGGAAAGACTGTATTAATGCTTTTACTTGTATATAGAATACTGGCAGACAACGGATCGCCTGGATCTGACCGGACTGGAGTGCTTTGCCTTTAGTTACGAAGTGAAGTGGCCTGTGTCGCTGGTATTGAATCATCTTTCCATAACCAAGTACCAGATGCTCTTCCGCCAGCTCTTCTACTGCAAGCATGTCGAGCGTCAGCTCTGCAAGTAAGTGCGCTCTGAATCTAACCCTTTCATATGATATATAAATGTAGTTTTTCTACTTGCAGAATCTGGAAAGAGAACTCGATTGTTAAGAAGTTCTCACCCACCGCCGCGGAGCTATATCGTTCAGCGTTCACACTGCGACAGCGCATGATGAATGCCATTCAGAATCTGGAATATTATATGATGATTGAGATCATTGAGCCCAATTCGCATATATTCATTGAGAAGATGAAGAGTGTGGAGAACGTTGATATGGTGCTGAAGCTGCACAATGACTTTCTCGATTTGTGCCTCAAGAATTGCATGTTGACGGAAACGTCGCATCTTAATCGTGCCATATTTAAGTTATGTAAGATCTGTCTAAAGTTCTGCGAATTCATTCAGGTAAGTTGGGCTTGGATTGTGGGAATATTATCTGTGATTGCGCGTCTCTTGTATTGTACCTTGCATATATCTTGTCTTGTCTCCATGTTTTCTCTCTTTCTCCATGCTTGACAAAATTTTAAAATTATCTACATTGGAAACTTACTACAATATATAATGTACACATGCATATATGATATATACCATAAATATATATGTATATATATATAGCGTTCGCAACGGTTTTTTCTCGACGCCGAGCTCAAGTCCATGGTCTGTGATAGCGAAGAGAGTACGGATGTGTCCGAGTCCGAGCAAGAAACGGAACGGCCACAGGTATACGATATGTGTATATAAAGTGCATCTACATATGTACAGAGGCCCCTACGAGGGCCGCAAAAACTCTTTAACTTCATTATGATTTCGTTATTATTAAGAAAATTAGTTATGCATATCATATATATTACAATATTATTATTTTCATTAACTTTCCAAGTTGGATTCCCTTTTGTCTTTCTTTATTTCGAGATCTGTTCGATTGCATGTTCATTTAGTCCTCCCCTCCAACCTGTGATTATAACCGTACTTCCTTAAAATCCATTGAGTTTTTGTAGCATTTTGTGCATTGTATTATGATTTGTGTGCATCTCCTATCTAAAGCATATACAATAATATATCTTAACTATCGACTACTATATCTATGGTTTCTCACGTATCATTTTGCTCCGATTCCTTCTGCAGAGCGAGACCTCAATGGATCCGACAGAAACATTTTCGGAACGTGTGAAACGCTTCGATCTGGAATTCACCGGCATGCTCATATCGTTCCTTAAGCAAATCAACGATCTGGCCAAGCTTAATACCTCCGATCGTTTCATGAATCTCGTGCATAGAATTAATTTTAACGGATTTTACTCTGAACAAATGGAAAAAATGTGCGTCACAAATGCCATGGGCTAACATCTGTATAGCTTAAATCTACCACCAAAAAATAAGAACAAAATAAAAATAAAATAAAAAGCCATATGCTATGATATCAAAAAACAAGTTAAAAGACAACATAAACATAAAAGAGTATTAAATTAGGTCGAGGCAATCCCAAAACAAATGATAATGCTACAATTTTAATAATAATCGAAAAAACTGTTTAAGCTTTTGCATTTAATTTATAAACCATGAACATATATCATCCATATGTAGATCATATCATTCCCAATTTAACACTTTTCCCTCTTCTTTGAGTGTGCGCACATAATTATTATTCTCACTAAGTTTTAACCGACTATATATATTAATATATTTGAAATAAACTCTATTGTTCGAAACATTTTTTTGCGAAATCTTATTTCAATTCTTCTTATTGGATGTTGGCGTCTAGATATGGATCTACTCAACGGCTATGGAACCGAATATTTTGAAAGCTTTCGTTCCCAGAAGCGTAGAGTACGGCCATATCCAAAGATTGTACAATAGTATATAGTTTCTTGACTGAATATATTTTATGCCTGGCAATGACAGCTAATAAGGAAACCCCACTCTCACTGCCATAATTATAGCATGCATATGACAGAGGAGAATCGAGTTCCAGTTTAGCTGCTATATATTTATCGATGAAGGTTCTGCAATATCTAATTATTTATTTATCGATTACTTAAAAGCTGTGTTAGAAGTTCACCAAGTGCAGTTTATCCTTAAGAAATAAAACAAAACAAAAAAATTAATATAGAGTTGATATTATCGATATTGATTAGACTTTTTCATATGAATATCTTACGAGCTGCAAGGGCCATTCTTGCTTATGTTATACCAAAACTCTGTCCGAGTTATCCCAACATTCGAGATCGTTTGCCTATATAAGACAATGGGAATACATAACCTCATTGCTAGCAGTTAAGTGCGATAACAAAGCGAGGCAAATTGATGCAATGATGGCTTTGTTTAAAATCGAACCTCTTCTCTTCCCCTTTTGCACCCCCACCTCCTTCCTTATCGTTTATTGTAGCACCCTCTCTTCCTCTTCCTCTTCCTACTCCTTGGCTGCCTTGTGTGCTGGCTGGTCTCGTGCGAAAATGTGCCAATTTTAATTTGCTATGGATTTTCATCATGTTGCGCAGTTTTTGCACACCCAATGGCGGCCACCGACCACAACTGGCCATCCAGGGGGGGCCGCCAGACGAGAGGACAACGACCCACACACGCACACACACACACACACACATTTACACACACACAAAGAGCCGTAAAAGCCAATTTTCTGAGAATACATTTATAAATACATGAGGCACGAGGGACAATTGATCGCTTGTAAGTTCAAATGGGATTTTTATTGATGTCATGGGTAGATAATGTATATAAGTAAGAAGGTACATACATATATTCTTGGTCCATCGAAAGATCGAACGAAAATTAATATGATAAATACCTTTGAAAACATGAAGTTGAAAATAAACAGGAATTCTTTTTGCCGTGTAGTTTTCTTACTTTCGACAATTTGTGTGCCAGCCCTCGTTATATTTGCACTGCATACTTATGTATGTGTGTGTGTGTGTGTGTGTGTGTGTGTGTATGTAGATACATATATGTTTTATGTTTACCATTAGTCGACGTAGTGCCTCCTACGCCTATGCTGCTGCTGCACAGGCAACCTCCCATCACTCTCTCTCTCTTCCTCTCTCGAATCTCACTTCCGCCTAGGCTCGCCCCCTTTTCCCCCTCTGTCCCCCTCTGTCCCCTCTGCCCCTTTTACCCACACCCACCACATGCAATTGGCAATTTAAGCTCGCATGAATTATCGACAATCAATTATGGTTTCTGGCCATGGAACTGGCTCTGGCCCTGGACACTGACATGTTCACAGGCTGCCTGGTCCTGGATGCGGATGCGGCAAGCAGCACATGAACATGCACATGCTCTGTCTGTCTGTCTGTCTGTCTGTAGTCTGTATCTGTCTGCATGTCTGCATGTTGTGCGTGTGTCTGCGTGTGTCTGTGTGTGTGTGTATGTAAATTAATCAAAAGCCCATCTATCTATCGATTGGGCATTTACTGACAGACATATGCAAATTAAAAGCATACAAGCAGCTCATTAATGTGCACTTGAAAGGCCCAACAACAACAGCAACAGCAACAATTACAATCAGTACAACAACAGGAACAACAGGAACAACAAGAACAAATGCCAACACACAACTATAACCAACTAATGGGGCACTAGCCTCGCATCAGTTAAATAACTCTTTTTTTTATTATTGACACATTTTGTTCTCCTCTTTCTGTCTCTTCCTGTCAAAGTTAATGTTCGTTAATATGCGCTCGTTCAGCTGAACAGGAAGTTAAATTGCGTTCGTCATCGGAATGTTAACACTTTTGACGTATCTGTGTACATACATATGTACATACATACATTCGAACATACTCGTAAATATTTATAAAATGCATACAAGGCGTGCATTTCATTAGAGAAAGGAATAAGTTCACGTCAACTTCGTTCTTTGTGCTAAATACAATAGTTAACCTGTGGTTAATTTTTTATAACACGTGGATGAGTTAAGGGATCCTTAAGGTACGATCCTGTCGCTAAATGTAATGTTAACACTACCTAAGTCCAATTCAAACGTATCTAAAAAGTAAATTTTAAGAAAAGAATTTGAATTGTCTTTTACTTTAAATAATTTATCGATATCTTATCGATACCGATAGATTCCTGTATTGCAATTGAATGTAGTTATACTATCGATAATTTATCGATGAGTAATTAACGTTAATAGATTTCTTCATAGTAATTTGATGTAATTGTACAATCGATAATCTATTGGCAACTAACCCCAGTCGATAGATTCATGTTTTGCAATTTGAGTGCAGCTAACTACTACTGATATCGATTTATTTTTTATTTTTGTATTTTATTTTTTCACTTGCAATTTTGTTCGATTGTTGACTCTGTCTCAGCTCCGTCTCGATAACGTGAATATCTCATCGACTATTGTCAAATCACACGATGAGACGCCCGCGCAATCGGCACGGAGTTAGACCAAAAATACACACACACACACCGCACGCTTGTTAATCGATCGCTTATCGATTTTATTTTGTTTGACTAGCTTTTGCTGTTGCTGATGCAGTGCATCGACATTGATGAGAACTAATCCAATGTTTAAAACTCATTAGAGATGCTCTTATCAATCGCGAGGGACTGCACCTTAAACCGTATCCAAAAACGATAAGATTATCGATAACCTTGGGCTTTATTTTTAAACATTTTTATTGCGGCTTAGAGGTTTTTGATCGCAGACACCCCATATATCTTGTATTTGAGACAGCCGTATAATACTTGACATAGGGAGTATCTAAAATCAAAAACCAAAGTTTGCTTGTGATCGATAACTCTGATGATGATGTGCTATTGCTCGAGTGCTATTGCATTTGAGTTGGAACGCGAGACTCACTGTTATTGGTCGGTTGAGCGTATTTCTACATAACAGCTGAGTTTCGTGATTCCAAATCAACTACAATGGCTACCGATAGTATTCGATATATTCCAGGGACTTTTATTTCCACACAGAATCGCAATTAAGCCCATGCCACGCACCGTAGGCACCCAATAGAGCTGCATATATATTGTACAATATATATAGTTAGTTAGCGTCATGCAGAGGTGGGGGCGGTGCCTATTGAAGGGGGGCGCAACTAGATACGCATACGATGAATGTATTCAATTAGACGCACCATACAAAATTGGCCCGCCCAATGCAGAAACCGAAACACACGCAACTCGCAGACCCGCAATCGCCTGGACAATAGATGCTACGTGGTGTGGAGAAGAGGGGGAAGGGGAAAAGGGAGGTGGAAGACAACAAACAACGCATTTAGCTGGCACACGACTCTCGCTAGGCTGGCCACGCCCACACTCTGCATGTGTGTGTGTGTGTGCGTAAAGGTAACAGTTAATTGAACAATGAAATGCGAAATTGCCATAAAAAAAAAGTGAAGCAGACGAGTGACAGAGTGAAAGATAGGTAAGCAACGACTAACAGATACCCTGCATGGGCAAGGGCTGAGGTGAGGTAAGAATTACTTGGGAATATATATATGATATGTGTGTTAAATATACATATGTATATTTATAGAATATATTTTGTTACATAAATTGTTATCATAATAAAAGAAGAAAGAAAATGTTGCATTGTATTGAAATTACATCAATAATAGTTACGAATAATAAAAAAAATAGCTTTAAAATTATTTTCACAAAGATATTGTGATACTAAAAAGATCAGAAAAATAGATATATAGAAAGAATGTTGTAAATAATTATTTTGTTAACAGATATATATACATATTGTATTTTGTGTAGATAAGTTGATCTATTGCTGCCTATTTTGTATGCATTTCTAGCATCATTGTCTGTCTCTCTTTGTTTTTTTCTCTCTCTATCTCTCTCTTTATCTATATATCTGACAATATAACTGTTATGGGAACAATCTGTAGAGACTGTAGTGGAATATAAGCTAAGTGAACTTGGGTATTCTCCAGTTGAAAGTACTCTCAAGGGTAGGCGGCAAATAAATACAATGACATTAAATAAATTTATAGATTGTGTCATATAAGGCGTGACCTACATATACACACACACACACACACACGCGCACAACAAGAAGGCAAACAATCGAAATGAAAATTGGCAAAAGCTTTTTTTAGCACATGCTGAGATGAGAAGTGAGTGAGAGAAAGGAGTGCAAAATGGAGCTGGGAGTGTGGCACACGATATGAAGTATGGTAGGCTGGTGCCGAGGTCGACTATCGTGCAGCGCCAAATTAGGCAGCTCCCTCAGCAGCAGCAGTAGCAGAGGCAGCAGAGGCAGCAGAGGCAGCAGAGGCAGCAACAGCAGCAGGTCACAAAATTAGCAACACGCAACACGCACCACGCAACGCCACGTGGCGGCATTTTTGACTTCGTCTTTTCAGTCGCTTTGACTTGTTTGCATTGTTGTTGCTGTTGCACGTGTTGCTGTTGCTTCTGCTTCTGTTGCTGCTGCGTTGGCTTTCATAAAGTGGAGGCACGTGTCTCTTCATAAATTGGGTGAATGGCCAAAAAAGGCTGCAGCCTGGCTAAGTGAGCACTGCCTCGCAGGCCGGACAAGCCAATAGCAGCTGCGATGCCTTGCAAGTTGAAGTTGTGCATAGTACAATACAAAATGGTAACATTCCTGACACCTGCCACCACATGTGGCAAAGAAAACAATGGAAACAATGGCGGCAAAGGCGGCACTCACACACTTGCTAGCTGTCTCTCTCTCTTTCTCTCTGTCTCTGTCTCTGTCTCTGTTTCTGTCTGTAACTCTTTCTTTGTTTTAACCTTTTCAAAGTGTTTCGAATCTTGGGTGAATTATGCTTAGATTTGGATTGTACCGTTAACCATATTTCGGTTTTAATTTTAGATTAAAGCTAAGTTTCATGAATTTACTTTAGTTTTTCAATCGGTCAATTACAATATATACTATAGATATCATAATAACAATCAGTCAGAAATAAAGATTTTCAAAAAAGAATTTTATATTGTTTGTCCAGTGATTATTATAACATAGCTGTTAAAGAAGTCATGAACAATGTTATAAGATTACCGGAGAACCTAGGTACATTTCCAGGACATAGGTACAATCGTAGGACATAAGTACAATCGGAGTATATTGAAGCCAACAAGATAATTCCCTTAGCTTGCCTCCCTTTCTACAATAGATTTCAAATATGTTTGTCTTCATTCTAGGATTAAACTTTATATTTGTTTACTAAGTTAAATAACTTAATTTAGTTAGCATTCATAACAAGCCCGTATTATCATATCGAACCCCTTTGCCGGTGGTCACAGTCACTTAGAGTCGCGGTTATAATATTGTTTCCTGTGCCGAAATCCTTTTCCGGGTTCATTTGTCTTTGCATTATCTTCTCATCTGATGCTGCGCTACGTGTAATCAAAACCCAATTAGGCTATTTCAGCATAATAATCCCATATATTGTACAAACCACGACAACAGCGACACATAGAGAAGGGTGACAACCCTCTGCCAGTGTGTGTGTGTGTGTGTGTGTAACAGTGGAACACATGTACAAATTGATTTCAAATTTTGTGGCATAATTCAACAATTCATTTGATCTGCATTTGCCATTGTTGTTCTGTTGCTGTTACAATTTTCCTATTTCCTATTCCCCTCTTCCCTCTCTCTCTCTCTTTCTTTCTCTGTTTTTCCTTTCTCGCTCTCTTGTTTTCAGTTTTACACATTGTGCGTGTGCCCCTGAGTCCCCGGACTAGCTTGTTGCCTGCTCGAATTACAAACCCATCGACACATTTGGGAATGCGCAGGGCGGCAGGGAGAAAGCGATCAGAACAGGGAAGGGAAGGGAAGGGAAGGGGGGAAGTGCAGCGCACCCCCCGGTGGTAAAGGGGCATTTTGAAAATGTTCTATTCGTGGACTCTGCTTTACTTTGCTGTTGTCCATCAGCTTCCCACTCTTTCCCCCTCGTCGCACTGCCACACCCCCGAAGAGGCAGTGGGTGTGTGCGTGTGGGAGTGTGAGTGTGTGCAACAACTGTGCGCTTTAGTGCGACACCCCGAGGTGTTGAAAGCGCTGCAGTCACTCGGAATGACGAGCTGCGTCTGCGTCTGCGTCTTTTGTCGCCAAATCGAGCATATGCGCACTTGGATTAGTTTGGTCCTGTTATTTTAGCTTAGACTCGTATTACGCCTGCCAAATGGGCCCAGTCTCAAATTCGGCCAAAGACACTAAATACAGGTTTCTCGTTCCATACACTGTAATTACAAAACGTTGACAGGTTGGAGACACGACAGAAACGAACTTAATATGCTCGTCTTGAAATCGGAATTAAAGACTTGAAATTTGGCTTGAAAAGATTACAATATTATATGCACTTGCAGGGTTTTAGTTATCTTAAAACTGCATATGATAAACTACAGAATACCCCTTTAAAATCTACTTATATTCATCTAACATCAATTTCCCAGGGATACGCAACCTTTTCTCTTTCGATATTCATATAAATTAAGCATTATTTAATCGTTCAAAACCAAAAGACAAACTTTTAAACTATCGATAAATCTTCAAGAATTTGTAATTTCCTAAAACAATTAACTTTTAATGAAGTATTGATTATGACGAGAAATTGTAAAGAAAATATTTCAAAGAACATTAAGTTGATTTTTAAAAAGGTTCGAAGACTCTTCATCATTTTAATTTATTATTAAATCAGTTGATCACTGAGTACACCATTTTGCACAATGACGGTTGCTAGGATTATCAAAGGCATCCGATAGCTACCGTTCAATGTACAAAAAGATATCCTCATGCCATGTGAATAGGTTAAAAATGCGCTAGCACCTCTCTCGGAGATTCTCATAAAAGTTTCAAAGAACTTAAATGTGTGTAAAGTTTAAATTTGAGTAAAAACCTCTAATAGAACTACCATACTTTCTAATGCAAATAAACTCACAAGGTAAACAGTCTAAGCAACTCTCTCTCTGGTGTAGGGCACTCGTTAGTCGGCTATAGCCGGTGCAATCAGTGCGCAGCCTCATCAAGGAGGCAACTTCACAACCTGCCCAAACATTCATACACATCTCAATTGTAGTGCACTTGTGTCTGGCGCCGCTGGACAAATGTTGACAGCCCGAACATGGACCACCATGTGCGACACCACCACCACCAGCAACAGCAGCAGGGAGAGGAAGGTGTTGGGTATGAAGGGGGATGGGGTAGGCGAGGCACCACAAGCAGGCTTCATCATTCGCAATTATTTAGGCAATAATTACTATTGTGTCTTATGCGCACATTTCGCTTTGCTCTGAAGTGCCAGCGGCGGGGGTGAATCGGGTAAAGGAGTGGAGGAGAGGGGGAGGGGGATGCTTGAGGGGTGGCTGCTGTAACAGCACATACGGCATGCAGCACGCCCGCCCAGCCCATTTGGGCTTGTCACCCTCTTGACTTAATGAGGCCTTTTTGTGCTCTTGATGGATTTTAAATTGTTGTCATCATCTCTATTTGCTTTGCTTCCTCTTCCTCTTCCACGTCCCCTGTTCCCTTCTTCTCCTCATCTACTTGTTACAGTTGTTGTTGTTTCTGTCCGACAAATCCTTGGGCAGACTTTTGACGCTCAAAGCGCATTTGTTGGTGGGGATTAGCTCGCTTCTCCTTCTTCACTGCGAGAATGCCTGAGATGTCAGCATGTTTGGCACGTGCGTTCGCCAATAACACCTTCCAGCAATCAAACAGGTGCTATTTACTGTTACAGTTATCCAACAAAGAGTCACATATTTGAGCACTGAAAGGTGAGATCTTATACAGTTCATAAATTAGCCTAAAAGATATTGTACATATATTGGTGTTTCTGACCAAGTTCAATGAAGAACTTCGATTTTTTTGTGTAGCTTAACATTATTTTCGTGTTTATGGTTTTGTTGAATTAACTCACATTCATTGCTTAATTAAATATATAACTTTTAATTGTGTTGCATACTTTGCAGAGAGCGACCTCTTTGAAATTATTTCTTTAATAACTTCTATGTTTACTATCCGATTGCAACCAAATAAATCAGATATCATTTATGCGTTGATATTTATTGTGTTTAACAAAAATGAACTGTCCTGCATTTAAATTAAGCTTGGAGTTTGGTTTTTATCAATTTACGAAGGCGATAGTCTACAAATATTCTCAGAAATAGTATCCTTCATTCACCTCTTCTAAATGTTTTAATAATTTCTGCTAAATAATATTATCTATATGCTATATATTCTCATTCCATATACTATGTTTAAGCTCATTTTTCTTGCTACCTTCTTCACAGCGATAAGCTTTAAATGATTCTTGATTTGCCTATCGCCAGGCATATAAGATTGATGACTGCTTCACCAAACTATTAGCAATTCCATAAAGTTTCACTAACTCGATTGCATTAAATAATCATTAGCCTCAGGCAGAGGAATGAGGAGTGAGATAGAAAGGGAAAGGGAGTGGGTTAAGGCTTCGCTTAGGCGTGGCTTGGATGGCAAAGCTGCTTAGGCAGAAGGGAAGGGGAAGAGGGGATGTGAGGCTGGACTGGGGGATTAGCAGTTGGTTAAAAGCTTTTGTCTTCCCGCATCCGAGGCACATTAAACATTTAACAACCTGTCGTCGTCTCATTGACTTTACCGCATTGCTGCAAACAAGTTGTCGTTCATCCGCTCCTCCGCTTCGTCACACACACACCCTGCGACAATCTTTGAGCAGGCTCAACCCTCCATCCCCGTCCTGGGTACGGTTCGGTTCGGCTGTCGCCCTTTTTGCAGTTGCAAATTACATTCAAATTATACGATTTTGATAAGAGGGACATTCAAAAGTTTCCAATTTCAAGTTGTGCCGCTCTTCAAGTGCGTCGCCTTACCCCTCCTTCCCCCTTTCCCCCGGCACCCCTGCGCGGCCCGTTTCTGGTTTCTGCTGCCAAAAACTTCTCGCTGAAGTTGTCCGCAGCACAAAGTGTGCGTGCGAGGAGAACGACAACAACTTGGGCGGCACTGCAAAAAGTTGACATATGTGCGCCCCGAGCACTTTTCCGGAAACAGCAGGGCGACATTTTTCCCAGTTTCGGTTTATTTTATTCTGTTCTTTTTTTTCACATTCATTCTTCCCTTCTCTTTCTCTCACTCTCTCTCTCTCTCTGTCTCTGTCGCCGCCTCTGCGCTGAGTTTTGAGTGTATCTTTGGCATCGGGGGACCTGCACTTGATTTTAGTTGCGAGACCATGATAATCGCGTTGTTCTTCTTGTTGTAGTTGCTGTGCTGCGGACACCCTGTACTTGGTATTTGCACTGTACAGGGTGTTTTACCAAGCTTCTGAGTAGAGCTAAAGAAACATCGATGTTACTGTGATAAACACCGATGTTTTATATGAAAAACTTCAGCCAACATCGATGTTTCTTCGGCACTACTTCTGAGGCTATTTGAACTTCTCATAATAATATAATATATTGTATTTATGATAAAATCAGCAATAGCTAATTAAATGTCTTTATGGCATCATCCATTATGTCTGTTTTGCACTTCATAAACTTTACAAAATCTGCCTGATCTGAAGTAACTAAGATATTTCTTTTCTCACTTACTACTTTATCATAATCCCAAGTCTTGCATAGCCATAAGGCGGGTCAAATCATAATAAATATATTGTAAATATCTTTTTATAGTTATATACATCATCATTAAAGATATTAAACAGTCTCTTTTTCTGTACCCAAGAATATATTCACTCCACATCATGGAGTATACTTGTTTATGGATCATATTTATTATAATCCAACGTTGATTGGAATGCATCTTAACTGATAATGAATATATAATATATATTCCTGTGATGTATGTAGTTATATACATATTTCAACACAAAATAAATCAATCAGAATTAAGAATTAACAGCACAAAGTATCGACTGCAGATCGTACAAGTATCTACTATATACCACATACCATATCTCTACCTCCAAGCACAGCATATCTTTTCGCCTAGCACGCTTCACTTGTTTATTTCTAGTCGCTGTTTGTGCCTGGCGACAACTCTCGGATGAACGGATGGACAGAGAGAGAGAAAGAGAGAGAGGGAGGGAGAGAGAGAGACGGAAAGACGGACAAACGGACGCAGCTCGCCCAGCGCAACCTCCGCTCAGCATCACTTCGGCTTGTTCAAATTGTATGATTGAAAAATTAATGGGCATGACCGTCGCAAGGCAAGAGGGGGAGGGGAGAGGAGAGCAGAAAACAGGAGGGGACCCATTGGTGGACAGAGTAAGGGAGTAAGGGAAGTGGAAGGCGGTGGGGAGGGGAGGCACAACTATTCGACTGTGGTTCGCGCAGGTAACGTCGTCCCTTGTAGACAACCCGAAATTGGAATTCCGCCGCCAAGCAAAGCCCAAGCGAAACGCCTTTTTACGCATTCACCAACTGTCTCTCTCTCCCACACACACACACACACTCTCCCTCTCTCTCTTCTTCTTTCGCTGTGGCTGTCTCTGCCACGCGCTCGCTCTGTGTATTGTAATAATATAGCAGAATGCAAAGTGAAATTGAATTTTTTAAAATGATGCTAATTAAATCGAAAGATTTAAATCATTTAAACGTCGTGCTCAACAACTCCATTCGATATGAGAGGGAAAGAGTGAGATAGATAGCATGAGAGACTGAGTGAGAGATGGGAAGAGGTCGAACGGGGTGCAGCACACGTAGATGTTGTTGCTGTATTTGGGTTATGATGAATCGTGCCTGGCACACGCACCTGTTTCACTTTTGTACAGATATTGCCTTATAAACAATCATTCTTAACGGTATTTCTAGGACATTACACTTGAAGCAATGTGATTATGGCTTTATAAGAAGTTTTGAAGGTTGAAATTTAAATATATAAATATATATATCCGACCCCATAAAATATGTATATATATTCTCATGCCAAGTTTTCTGTTTGTTTTAAAATCTATGACCCAAAAACTTGTTGATACTATTTCATACAACTGCTCGCAAGTTTAGAATTTCTCCACCGAATTTCAATAGAAGTTTTAATGCTACAATACTGAGTAATAGATAGGCACAATAACTAGCACAACACAAATCACTTCCAAAAATTTGATTGCAAACGGACAATGAACATAAAAGTTATTAAAGAAATCATTTGAAAGGAGGTAATAATTTCAACGGCGCTACAAAGTATGCAATGGAAAATGCGCTAAACACAGCAGTTGAATATTTAAGTAATCTCACTTGTATCACAGTAGAGTAGATTAAATGTATTATCCTAAGCTAATTAAAAGTTCAAACTATTTTAGTGAGTCCAAATAAAATGTTTTTTTTTTGATTCTGGATGCTCATATTTCCTGTAACTTAATATAATGCTACATATGGTATGGTTCTTTCACTTTCAACTGCCGATGTTATCTCCATTATATCAATGGTTCTCATCTGTTCACCTTTTACTGCACTCTTGATCACATAAATATCACTTTGTTCTGCAAGTTCTAACTTCGCAATTATATCTTACGAAATTGAACAACTTCACCTAGCGAACCGAAAAAGTCTTATTCGATTTTGTATGCAAACAAATAATACTTCTCTGCTCGCTGAGAGAAAATCCTCAGCTCGTGATACAATATTCACGATATGTGTATATTATATATTGTAATATGTTTAAAGTATCAGCAACTTCTACTCACGACCAAAAAAGTCTTATTTGGAATTTCAAAGTCAGCAAATATTACTTTCTTGCTCGCTCAGAGAAGATGCCTCTAAGTTGGGTGCGGAATATACATTAACTCTTGTATCTTCATCTGAACAATGTTCATTTATATAGGGTTTTTAAATTTGATTATATTATGTCTATGCGCGGTTCATGAACAAACACTTCTAGTGTCGAGGAATGAACAGATTTGTTTGATAATATTCAAATCCACGTTCAAACGACGAGCACAAAAAGTAAATGTAGAATATTGTGTTGATTAATATAAATGATAATTATAAAAATGATTTTTGATATATAAAGTTATTAATTTATATTATAATGTTTATATCTCTGTAGAGATATGCAGCAAGTATAATAATGATATTGATCATTGAGTAATCTTTCATACTAAGCACATCTTTCTTACACATTATGTATCTCGTATATATTTTAAAGTTTTAACATCGTTTCAAACATGGGAACTTCTTGAAAGTTTTACATTATTTTATAGTTTTTTTTTTTACTTAATAGTTTATTTTAGTACGTCAAATATTTCTATGCTTGCTTTATATATTTATTGTATATTTCCACTTTCTTTTGGGAATCTTCAAAGTGTTTGTAATGTATTTATCAAATATTTTCATTTTATTTTGGGAACCTTTCAATGTGTTTTAAAAAAATTAACGAATATATTTAACTTTATAGAATATTATCACTTTCTTTGAAGCATCTCTAAAGTATTTCAAATGTATTTATCGAATGTGTTATCGAATATTTCCACTACATTGTAAGCATCTTTAAAGTGTTTCAAGGAAAATTCTTGCATTTTTTTTTTTCCAACGTTCAAGGTAAGGAAACGCAGCTCTTAAGTATTCTTAAGCAGCAACTAGGCGCATGTGAATGTTTGAGTGCCTGTGTGTTAGTGTTATGTATGTGTGTGTGTGTGTGTGTGTGTGTGTGTGTGTGTGCTATATGTAGGTGTGTGCGAAAGCATCTACTGGCTAATAGGCTAAATTAGACGACGACAAGCAGCAGGCAGGACAGGCAGGCAAGACAGGCAGGAAGACGCAGAAGAAGTAAGCAGAGAAACGCGAGAAAGAGAAGGTAAACTAGGCAGAAGGAGAGAGAGGCAGAGCAAAGAAAGGGAGATGGATATAGGCAGCGAAGAACTGGCAGCCTTTAAAAGCGTTTAAGCGCGACATGGAGAATAAAAGTGCGTTTTGCAATCAAAGTAAAAATGCGAAAAGCTGCGCAGAGAAACAAGAGGAAAAAAAAAAAAAATGCGAACGAACGAACGAGGCAGCGCAGTTGACAGAGTGCGGGCAGGTGGGGAGGTGGATTGCAGGAGAAGTGGAAAATAAAATGAAAATGGGGAAAAAAGTAACTGACAGCAGCATCAGCTAAATGAGTTGAAGGACGGCAAAGCGAGCTGGTTTCGCCGAGCCACGGCGAACGGGAGAGGGAGGGGGAGGTGGAGGCGTGGCAGCGGCAAGGGAGGTACAACTGCGGATATCAAAGCGCTGGCAAAATGCTGGCACCGGGCAGGGGGGAGAGGGGGCTGGCACTTTGCGCGCAGCCAACCATTTTTGTTGTCTACTCTGCTCGTCATTTTGCTTTGCTTTTTTTCTATTTGGCTTCCCTTCATGCTCCCCCTCTCTATCCCCCTCTCTGTCTCTCTGTCTCTCTCTCTATCTCGCCTTCCTGCTGCTGCTGTTGTTGTTGCGTGCACTTTTTGTGCGCCGGAGCTATTTGAAAATTTTTTAAAAGATGCTTTTAGCGGTAAATAATGAAAAGTTAAAAAGCCACATCAATGAGATACATTTTTGTATCTTTTCTTCTGAGCCTGAACAGCGGGGGTAGGGGTAGGGGTAGTGGGGGAGGTAGTCGGGCACTTTTGGCTCCATATGCCTGCCAGCTGTGTGTGTGCGTGTGTGGGTGTGTGTGGCACACACAACAAGCCTTGTTTCGTGGCCTTTATCAGTTTTCGTCATCGTTGTCGTTGTCTTGAAACCTTTTTTTCTACTCCTCCTCCTACCCCTTCTCCTACTCCTTATCCTACTCCTCCTTCTTCTTCTTCGCAATGATTTGAAAATGTTGAAAAAGCAGAAACTAAGCGAAGCGAGGCGAGGCGAGGCAAGTAGCAAGTAGTTTGCAGCGTGTTGCTTTCGCTTTGTGCTGCTTGCAGCTTCCTTTTCATGTTGTTGTTGTTGTTGCTGTTGTTGCTGGGTTATTGTTTTGTGGCGCGTTTTGGCTTTGTTGGTCGCATTGAGAGAGATGGCAGCCCTAATTGATGTTATGATGATCATCGACACAACATCAACATCAACATCATCATCAGCCTCATCATCAGCAACATCATCATTCACAACAACAACATTCCTGTTGCTGTTGCTGTTGCTGCTGTTGTTGTTGTTGTCGGTTTGTTGTATATTGCATTTTGTGGTGCACGCTGCGTATGAGCAACATGGCCAATGGGCAACGAAACGAAACAGGGGGGGGAAGGAGGAGTGCTGCTTGCTCTGGCTGCCATTTTGCTTTGGCGTTTGGCTTTTTTGAGGGCAGAAGGAAGGGAAGGGAGCTGCAATTGGACTGCAAACTGTAACTGTGTCTCAAAGGAGGAGGGGAGAGAGGGAGGAAGGGAGGCAGGGAGGGGAGGGGAATGCTGTGTGTGTTTGTGTGCAGATACAATTTGTAATGATACACAAATTAGTATCCTAAATGGATGCTTAATAGCCCAACTGGTTGTTTTGTGCGACTGCGACACACACACACAGACGCTTACAGAGAGGTACAACATGTGTGCCTGTGTGGGTGTGCGCACTTTGACACACACACACAGATAGGGAGAGAGAGGTGTGCAGAGGTAGAGGGAGTGGAAGAGAGGGAGAGCAGTTTATTGCGGCCTTTTGATGTTCCACCGTCCATATTCATCCATATCCCTGCATATACATATATCCACATATATCCAGCAAATATTGGGATTGGTAATGCTGTCTCTCTCCCCGTGTGTGTGTGTGTGTGAGTGTGTGCGCGCAGCTGCACTTAAAAGCAGCTTTAAAGCGACTGCAATCGAATTTTGGCTGCGTTTTGCTCTTCTTTTTTTTCGTCAAAGTGCTTAAAGTGACAAAGGCGAAGGGGAAGGGGAGGGGGAGGGGAAGGGGTACTGTGAGAGTAGATAGAGAGAGGGGATATGCTGCTTGAGAAATGTTGCAAAATGAGATAAAAATCGAATCAATTTGAGCGCCGACAGAGAAGAAGAGAGTCAGAAGGCGCGGAGTAACAGATTTGAGTTTAATTATATGGAATTCTTGAAGATAATACACAATAATATAATATTAATCTATGATATATGTATGTGTGATAATAAGGAAATTATAGAATAATAAGATAATGATAGGATATAAATGGAAATAAAGTGAATTGAATAAAGCTATGAAATGCAAATGAGACTCTGTTTGAAATCAAACCTTATTAATTTAGAGAAAACAGTGGGAACTATTCAAAGTAATTGCGCTCTATAGATATATTTGATATATATTGATGCAGATTGATATATATATATTGATATAGATTAGTATGTTTTGATATATTTTGCTCAGCTCTCTTGCAATTAATGAGAACACTGAAAGCTCAAATCGAATGGTAATAGAAATGAAATCTACAATTAAATCTACAATACTTCAGTGAGTTTAAATATATATAATAAATATACGGCTAGTTTGTTAACATCTTTAACTATACAAAATATATAAATAACAATAAAAAACAACTTTAAAATTCATAAATAAGTAGAAAAAGACTGCAAAAGTCTCTTGAGAATCAAACTTTTTTTGTATTTCGGAAACTTCAAACTTCTGTCGCGCAGTTCAAGTTCAAGCGCTGTTTTTCTTTTGCTTTTATAGATTAGCTAAAATTCGACTTTTTCCATTTGCAGAGGGACTTTTCCATTAATAAATAAGTAAATGTATTTTCCCTGCCCCTCCCCCTCCTCCTACTTACTACTCAATAAACGAAAAGCAAGCCGTGTAACATTTTTTGTAGCAAATTTAAGCGGGTGCGAGTTGACCTTAAGAAGAAGATAGAAAGAGGGGCAAAGGCAGGGGAAGGGAGAGAGAGAGGGAGGGAGCAAGAGAGTGAGCCGGGTTCTTTCGACTTAACGATGCGGCCGCAGTCTTTAAGCAATGCCCGTGTGTGCGTGCGTGTGTGTGTGTGGAAAACAAAAAGTCGAAATGATTTCGAGAGCAAAGTAAAAGGCCCACGCCGTAAGCGCAATAAGAGGATAAAGCCGAAAGAACAAAAAAAGAATACAATAAAGGACAAACAAATGAGACTGCGAACATGTTATATATATATTGTACATATATATAGAATGGGAGAAGGATATATATACAGATATAGATGTCTATATACTGCGGCATAAACAACGCAGAGCCGGACAGAGGCGCCCGCACAGAGTCACAGCGGGAGAAGAGAAGAAGAGCAGCTAAAGAAGAACGAGATAAAGAGAAGCAGCACAAGGACGAGGACGAGCAGGAGCAGGAAGCAGGAGCAGCTAAACGGCACCAAAACGAGCCCAAGCAAAGCGCTGCAATGGCAGCGAGTCGCAGTCAAAGTCAGTTTGGAGCGGCATTTTGGGGCCTTCAGTTGAGAAAGTATTGTTTTAAGGATTACACAGTGACGACGGCGACGGCGACGGCGACAGCGACAGCGCGACATCGCGCGCGCAACTGCAACACCAACACACACACACACACACACACACGCCTTGCCTTGCCTCGCCTGGCCGCAGCAGCGCCGCCCACAGCCGAACAGAGCGAAACGAAAGAAGAAAGTTGCTGCAAAGAAATGTGGCAACAGCGCCAGCAACGGGGCTGCCACATTTAACGAAGACTAATTCCTGCCGCTGCCAGCGCAACCAAAAAAAGCAACAACTAAAACAACAGCGACGCCAGCAGCAGCGACAGCAGCAGCAGCGGCAGCGAAGTTAGCGCAGCAGCAGCCGCAACTCCATTTTGTTGCTGAACGCTGATTGGTCGCTGCACACTTGCGCGCGCGCATTGCTTAGAGCGAGACAACTATAGTGTCGGTACAGCTTGCACGCCATTGCTGTCACAGTCACAGTCGCTGCTGCCTCTGCTGCTGCTGCTGCTCTGCTGTTGCTGCTCTGCTGCGAAGGATGTTTCATTTTCATTTAATGCGCTCGAGAAGCAACAAGCAGCGAGCGCTCTCAAGGATAAACGCAGCTACAGTTTCAAATGGATTAGGGTGGGGGAAGGGAGCGGGAGTGGGAGTGCGAGTGGGAGTGGGAGCGGGAGAGCAGCAGTTTGGATTTGTCTGGCGTTGCCATGTGGGCGCCATATTGAGCAAGAGAGAGTTGCTCACTCGATCCTCACTTGCAGTTTGAGAGCAGCTGTGACTGTGACTGTCAAACTGTGCTCGTCAAACTGTGCGGAATTTAATCAGTCTCAATGATCAATTAGAACATTGTTTTCTTTATCTTTTACACTCTCTAACGTGTCTCTTTCTTCTTCCCTCTTCTGCCCTCTCTTTGGCCCCTCTCTTTGCCCTTCTTCCTCTCTTTCCCCACTCTTTTTCTCTCTTTATCTGCGCCCACAGTGTGCATCAAATGGTATTCCCCAAATGGTTGCGGCGACGCTGGCGACTTTGGTTACGTCTGCGTCTGGCCAGCCTGTGTGTACTCCCCCCCTACTCCGGCACCCTTGGCTGCCTCCCTCGGCTGTTCCTGCTGCGGAAGGAAGTGTGTCAGACATGGCAAGTTGGAGCAGGCGAAAGAAAAGTTTTTCGTCGTCTAATAGAATAAATGTTGTTTCATTTTTATCGCGTGTGCCCAGCCTGGCTCTGGCTCTGGCTGAGGCTGAGCCTGTGCCTGTCCCTCTGCCTGGCGGGAATGAAGGGAATGCCTCTGCCTGTGTGCGAGAAAGAGAGCGCACGTTAGAAAACACACAGCGAGCCTTATTGGATCAAGAGAAACATGGCATACATATGGACTAAAGCTCGGACAGGCACACACACACACACACACACACACTGTCGCAGCTTGTCGGTTCGCATCAGCCGAAGCCGGCGTCGGGCAATGGCAACAACTAACGAAATTAACCAGGCAAGTTAAAGCGAGACAGCACGAGTTGCTGCTGCTGCTGGCTGTCGTTGCCTCTGCCTGTGTCAGTGTGTGCGAGTGAGCCATGCCCATTTCACTTTCACAATGCGCCCTCGCACTGTCTCGCTCTGTCAGCAGTGCCAGTGCCACAGCCAGCCGCAGCTGAGGCAGTCGACTGTGGCAGAGGCAGCGACAGCGGCAGCGGCAGAGCGCACACAATTTTCATTATTTTTCAAATTATTAGTACGACTAACGATTCGTGGTCTCGCACACACACACACACGCACACACGCACACACACACGCACACTTATACAGTTGCAGAAACACACACACACACACAGGGAGATTTACTGATACTGCTGCAGAGACACACACACATACACGCAGTAGGTAGAGGTGCTCAGTGGAGCTCAGTGGAGGAGACACATACACTCGCATGTATGTATGCACATGTATGTAGGATGTATAAAGGATGTATTGCCATGCACACACACACACACACACAAAGAGGAAAATCCACTCACATGCAGAAGCATCAGCCACACACTTAAAATAAATCACTCACACACTCCCATTGAGGGACACGAATACGTTGATAAAAAGACACACAGACACAAACATACGCAGAAACTGACACAAATAAACACACAGAGACACACACAGAGACACACACAGAGACACACAGAGACACAGAGATAGACACAGAGACACACACAGAGACACACACAGAGACACACACAGAGACACAGAGATAGACACAGACATACATGCAGCAGAAGAAGGCGCCACACACAGTCATAGAGGGACAAACACACAGAGATGTAGAAGAGATGTAGAATAGACACACACACAGAGGCCACACACACACACACTCGTGGAGGTACTTTCATAGAGACACACTCTTTAGAGGCACACACACACTTTTAGAGAGGCATTCACTGACACAGAGTTGTAAGATAGACAGACAGACAGACTCACACAGAGGACACACACACTTTTAGAGAGGGACACACTCACACAGAGTTGTAAGATAGTCACACACATAAACACAGAGAACACTCATACACTCACACTAACACACACACACAGAGGAGTCGCAAAGAAGCACACACAGAGGGAGACAGGGAGGCACCCACAGAGGCAACCAAGGCAAGCAAGGGCAAATATACACAAATAGAAGAGAGTTGCACACACACACACACACACACATATAAGACACACATACACACACAAAAAACTAACGCACACATAAGCGGCACACACACACACACATATGCCATAGAAGAGCGAACTCACAAATACTCAGCAAAAAGGTCTTCCACAAACACACACACACACACACTGCCATGCAAAGCAGTCCCTCACACACACACACACACACGCACAAACAAACTCACACACACACACACACACACACACTGGCACGTAAAGCTAACCACCAATCGTTCGCGCGCAGCCCGCAAACGTCCACACACAAACACAGCAACACAACAACCCCCGACGCAGCAGCAGCAGCGGCGGCAGCAGCAACAGCAGCAGCAGCACGAAGGCAGCGCTGCAGCCGCGTCCACTGCTGCGTCGTCGTGAGCACATGATCCTTAATTTCGTTATAATTTTGTATGTTGCCTGAAATTGTATATCATTTTAAGTTTGATCGGCCGCGAATACGTACCGCCTGTGCGTGCGTGCAGCACAAGAGACCAGTAACAACAACAACAACAACAGCAACAGCAGCGGCAACAGCAGCGGCAACAGCAAAAGCAGCAGCAACAACAATAACAGCAACAACAACGAGAAAGCGAAAGAAAAGCGCAGGCAGAATAACTGAAAATCTGAAAACGCGTTTTGCCGTCGCTGAAAAATCAGAAAAATAATTCAAGAAAATTCAATGAAAATTTATTGAAAATTCGTTGAAAATTCATTGAAAATTCATTGAAAATTCGTTGAAAATTCTTTGCAATTTTTTGCAACATTTTCCACAACAATTTCGCGACAATCTGCCACACAACAACAACAATAAGCATAGCAACAACAACAATAACACAAATACTTGTGCTAAGCGCGCGCGTCTCTGTCTGTGTGTGTGTGTGTGCGCGCGTGTGTGTGTGCGAGTGCATAACGGTATTTTTTTGACACCGTCGCCGTCAGTCGCAGTTGCAACGGTAAAGCGTCTCGTTGACACGTCGCAACATGTCGCTGTCGCCATATTGAGAAACTTCTCCTCAACCGTTTTTTTGCAGTGTATTTTGTGTGAGCAAAAAGAAGAAAGCGAAGAAAGAAGTGAAACAAGCAAAGCAGTTGAAAAATTTACAATTTATTTTATTGTTTACAAGTGCAACAACAACAGCTGCAACAACAACAGCAGCAGCAACACAACGACGACAACAACAACAGCAGCAGCAACAGCAGCAACAGCAGCGACAGCAGCGACAACAAGCAATGTTAAGCGAAACTTAACGAAAGTTTAACGAAAGTGTCAAAGCGGGCGACGCTTGAAATGTCAAAAGAAAAATCAAATCAAATTAAATTTAATTAAAACCAATCGAAAACATTTGAATTCAATTCAATTAAAACTGAAGAGAGAAGTGCAAAAAAACAGAAGAAAGCCAGCGCACAGCAGGGAAGAGAAGAAGAAGCAAGAAGGAGACAAAGATACAAAAGTCAAAGATAAAGAGAGAGCAGAGAGAGAGCAGAGAGGAGCAGCAGAAGACACTGCAGAAGACGCGGCTGCACAGCAGCAACAGCAGCAACACAAGCAGCAAAAGAAGCAACTGCAAATTGCCAATTGGGTAGAGCAGCAACAACAACAGCAGCAAGAGCAACAGCTGCTGCACAGTAGCAAGCACACAAAACATTGATCACAACATAAACATAAAAACAACACATCAACAACATACAACGTACAACATACAACCCTCAACAATACCAACACACAAAACAACTCAAAACACAGCAAACATTCAACAGCAAAAGCAACACACTAAACAACAACAGCAACATACTCCACAGCAACAGCAACAGCAGCAATAACTAGCTAACCTAATCAACAACAGCAAACACAATTAGCAACACTTAGTAGCACATCAGCAGCAGCACTCACAACAAGAGCAGCAACAACTACAGCCACAACAGCAACACTCACAGCAGCAACAGCAACAGCAACAGTATAAACAACAGCAGCACAAACTACAGTCACAACAGCAACAGCAACAGTATAAACAACAGCAGCACAAACACCAGTCACAACAGCAATCTTTGCAACAGCTGTAATACACAACAATAAAACAAAGCAGCAACAGCAACAGCAAAAACATCAACAACATTAACAAGACTAACAGCATCAACATCAACAACATTAACAAGATTAACAACATAAACATCTGCACAATCAACATCAACAACAACAGCGATTGCAAGAGCAACATCGACAACCTAAACAACAGCAAACAGCAACAGCAAACAGCAACAGCAAACACAATTGTTACAAGCAAGAGCAACAGCTGCAACACACTCAACAGCAACAATATCAGCAGCAGTAGCAGCAGCAACAGCAACTGATACTGTAACTGCAACACAACAAACAACAGCAACACACATAGCAGCAACTGCAGCAGCAACTGTAACACAACAAACAACAGCAACACACTTAAGAACATCATACACAGCAACAACTGCAGCAGCAACAACAGCAATACAGCAGCAGTTGCAACATACACAAAGCAACAAGCACAGCAGCAACAAACACAGCAGCAGCAGCAGCAACTGATACTGCTACTGCAACTGCAACTGCAAGACACACAACAACATACACAGCAGCAACAGCAACAGCAACAGTCGCAACTGCAATATACACCACAACAACACACAGACACAACAGCAACAACACTTAACAACACTTAACACAGCAACAACATCAACAACAACAGCAACTAGCCTGCAACACACACCTTCCACACACCTCTACACCTGCGCGCCACGTGCCACGTGCATCGCTGCACCTCCCTCCCCCTCTCACCGTGTGTGCGTGTGTGGCTCATCACGCAGCCACAGCCCACGCAACACCACCACCCCCCCGCACCCCCCTCCTTCGTTGGGGGCCCCCACCCTGTTGGGCAGTTTTCGTTCCCGGGCACTGTTCGCGCGTGTGAACGCGTGTCGCACAGCCTCCAGTTGGATTACTCAATCGACTTCTTCAAGACGTACATCGATACGCAGCGCTTCTACGCCAACGCCGGCCACAAATTGGATTTCAAACATCAGAGTTGCGCCGGCGGCCCTGGTTCCGGTGGTGGCGGCGCTGCTGGAGTGGGAGTAGGCGTCGTCGGCAACAGCAACAACAGCAGTAGCAGCAGCAACAACAACAACAACGGCAACACAACCAGCAATAACAACAGCAGCAGCAACAACAACAACAACAACAGCAGCAGCAATCACAGTCAGCACAGCAGCAACAGTCAAAGCGGACAACAGCAACAACAGTCGCACAACAACAACAACAACAGCAGCAGCCACGCACACGCATTAGCAGCAGCACACGCACATCAGCAACTGTTGCCACTGCACCATCAACAGCAACTGACGCCACAGCAACAACAGCAGCAGCAACAGGCGCAACAGCAGCAGCAGCAACTGACACCGCAGCAGCAGCAACAGCAACAGCAGCAACAGCAGCAGCAGCTGATCGGCAGCAACGGCTTGGGCATCTCGCACACGCCCACTCTGCTCATTGGCAACGGACCGGGCTCGGCAGATCGCTGCCAATCGACATCCTCATCCTCAGCAGCAGCAGCAGCAGCAGCAGCCGCCGCAGCAGCCGCAGCAGCAGCGACAGCAGCAGCGACAGCAGCAGCAGCGGCCTCCGCGTCATCATCGATTGCAACTGGGGGGGCGCCGCTGGTAGCGTCCTCAATTGTTTCCGCATCGGCGGGTGTGCAGTCGACGGCCGGCGCAACGTCGCTATCGTCGGTGGTGCCGCCGCACGTGGCGCCCGTGGGGCATAGCCTGGGGCTCAGTCCGCAGTCGAGCGCCGATTCGCAGCAGTTCAACATCTTTCCGGCGATCTTTAGCCGGCAGCTGAACTTCTCAGCGGCGGCCGGCGCCTGCGGGCAGGGGGGCAAGCTGAGCATGGACGAGCTGCGTCCGAATCTGGTGGGCGGACTGTTGGGGCTGCAGCAGGGACTGCTGGAGGATCATGCCAGCAGTATGCAGCATGGCGGTGGCGGCGGCGGCGGCGGTGGAGCTGGCGGCGTTGGCAGCATAGGAGGCGGTGGTGGTGGCGTCATTGGTGTCGGCATTGGCAGTGGCAGTGGCGGTGGCGGCGGCGGTGGCGGTGGCAGTGTCGGACTGGGCGGCGTTGGTGGCCTCGGACAGGACACCAAGTTCATGTCGTTCCAGGACAATCGGCTGATGGGCATCGGCGGCGCGCACGAGAATCGGCTGCTCAGCCTGGCCAGCTCGGTGCAGGACACACGCTCGCCGATCACCACGCTGGACAAGTCATCCTCCTCATCGTTGAACCATCAGCGCAAGTGCAGCAGCACGCCCGAGGACTTCAGTGCCCTCTACTCGGGCCTGCCCACGCCGGGCATGGACTCCTCCTCGCATCATCACACGCCAGCGCATACGCCGCCCTCGAGGCTCTCCGATCACACCATATCGGGTAAGTTCAAACACACTCTCTCTCGCTCTCCCCGTCTGGCTCTTTCACGATCTTCCTCTCTCTCTTTTGCTCGTCTTTCTTTCCTTTTTTTTCACTGTTTTCCTCTCTCTTTTCCACTGTTTTTCACTCGTTCTTTATCGCTCTGTCTTTCACTTTCTCTTCCACTCTCTCTGCCCTTTATGTCTCCCTCTTTCCCACTCTTTCTCCTTCATTCCTTTTCCCCACTCTCTCATTCTCTTTCTCCCACACTCTCTTCCACTGTCTGTTCTTCTCTCTCCCATCGCTTCCTTGCTCTCTCATTCCCTTTCTCTCTCTCTGTCTTCTTCCTCTTTCACTTTGGATCTCTCTTCTTCTGTCTATCTCTGCCACTCTCTCTTCTCTCTCTCTCTCTATCTTTCTCACTATCTTTCATACTATCTTTCTCTCCCTCTCTTTCTCTCCCTCTCTCTATCTTCGCGCTGTCTTTCGATTCCACACTTTCTCTTCTATTTTTTCTCTCTTAAAAGTCTCTTTCACTCCCAATGTTTGTTTCTCCCACTCTCATTCTCTCTTTCTCTCCTCTTCCTCTCTCTTCCACTCCTTCTCTTCTATTATCTTTAACTCTCTCTTCCACTTTCTCCTTCGCCCTTCTCACCCTCTCTACAGCTGCCTACATTATCAGCGCATTAGTTGCCCTTGGCGCTGGCTTAACCCATTGTTGCCCATTGTACGCCTTTTGACACCTTTCTCTGGCCCTTTCCCTCTTCCTCTCTGAGCACGCGCCAAGGCCAAGGATTATCTGCGCCCGCTGCGCATTGTCCTCCCTTTATGGCCATTTGTGGACAACTCAATCGGCTTAGCGCAATTGTTGTGACTGATCAGCCAAGAGAGACATTCAAATTACACAGCTCAGCTGCCAGCAACCCTCTTCGTCTCTCCCCCTCTCCCCATTATTCGCACCCGCACCCGCACCCTTTCCCCTCAATCACAACTCGTGCCTTCATTGTTGCCCTTTCTAGAAATTGTATTGTAGAATCTGCTTGGTCTTTTTTGGGATGAATCAAACACAGACATTTGATACCTAATGATCGACACGGGGGCGGGGTTAACATTGTAGCAGTTTTGAGGTTAGGCACAAATTGAGGAACCAATTGAAGTACCTCGCATTACTGCAGATATATGTACTAAATAGACTTTATATAGGCTATTGTAATCATATCTACAATATGTAACTTAGAAAGTGAATCTTATTTAAATATAATTCCATTATCATATGTTACTTACAATACAATGTGTATAGTACAATTCTTGAATACTTCACATAATCTAAGTTAAGCATATTAACGAAGTTCCGTACTAAAGAGTCGAACTATTCTTACTCAACCTCAATAATAAGGCAAGCTACAATATTTCAAAGAACCAGAGGAAAAACAGTTGATCAGAGTAGGCATACCAAATGATCTTCAAAAAGTATAATTCATCCTGTCAATCACTTTTATTCCGATTTTAATATACGTCAATATTAATACGAGGGTCGTTTGATAAGTCCGTGACTTTTTGAATAAAATATATTTTTTTCGTCAAAGAAGCGTTTTATTTCTCAACATAATCTTCTTTTAGCTCTATACATTTAGTCCAGCGTTTTTCCAATTTTTTTATTCCTTCCAAATAATAGGTTTTCTCAAGGCCCTCAAAATAGTCGTTTGTTTCTGTGATGACCCGAATCTCTTACCGCCGAGCCATTTCTTCATGTTTGGAAACAAAAAATAGTCACAGGGGGCTAAATCTGGAGAATATGCTGGATGGGGTAGCAGTTCGTAGCCCAATTTATGAAATTTTGCCATGCTGACACGAAATTCACTTTTTTCCATTTTCGTTAAAATTCACGAGATCGTCTGCTTTCAATGCCTATAAAACGCAAACCAAAAAACGCAGCTTTCTCAAAATTTTACAGTCAGCTGTTAATCGATAACTGCTGACAGGAGCAGTGTTGTATTTAGAGCAGGTGCGCGGCAAATACAAAAAGTCACGGACTTATCAAACGACCCTCGTATCATATTGTATATAGAATTGAATTGAATATAAATATAAACACAAAAAGAACTAAAACACCTTAAACTTTAAACAAAATGTTTTAAATCAACTCATTTTAGCTTGATGTAAGCTTCAATGCGAATTCTAACCAAAATATTAACCCCAAGTTAGCTAATAATACTCATATCACATAAATAGTTCGTTACAAGTATTATATAGAAAACAAAAGTGAAGTTTCTACAATAATATGGCTGAAAATCATCATGGTACAGGGTTGCCAGAGTTTTTTGAGCGTAGTAAAGTCAGATTACATTTAAACAAAAACTGAATATGATTTCCAAAGAGGAGATCTCATCTTTTAGAGACATTTCCCTCTAGTTTTTACCGCCGATAGACTTTGAACAGCAATTAATTTACTAATTTATTGATTAGCAATTACAATAAATAGCTAGTGTTGGAACTCTGATATAGTGCATCTTCAACCATAACCTCACTCTTCAACCCTAACCTCAATCTGCTTTAACCTCAATTCGCAAGGAGTGTAAGCTCATCACTCACTCCAAATACCCTACACTATGTGCAAGTGATCCTCTTCATTATCAATCTAATCTGCAATCTTCCAACTTCTTGTTTAACTTTCCGCTTGACCTTGTCGCACTTTGCCTTGTTCTTTGCGCCCGCAATGGGGTCAAGTGAGTGCGAAAGAGATGGCAGATGGCGACTTACTTAACATAAATAAATGCCACTTTTACACTGTGGCAGAAGGGGGCGTGGCAAGGCGTGGGTTTGGTCTGCTGTGTGTTATTCAATTAGTGCCCAAAAATTTCCTACATAGTTGAAAATGTTGTTAACGAGCTAAGCGCGCCAATTAAGAGGTCGCAGGTCGCAGGTCGCAGGTCAGAAGGTACTGACGGCACTGACGGCATGGCCAGACAGACTTGCTGATGGACTCAGCTGGGCGGGCAGCAGGGGGAGGGACGAAAGGCAGGCAGCTTTGACTCTTGGCTTGTCCCTACTTTGCGGCCACTTTTCGCGTGCTGCGCTGCGCTTCGCTTTGACCTTTGGCCCGTAATTTGCCGCCTTTTGGCACGCCAGCAGCAGGGCAGGCTACACAAGGGGGGGGGGGAGTTCAGGAGGGGAGTCTGTAACGTCGCCAGGTAACTTGGCCCCAAAAATGCCAGCTCGATTAATGTGCCAGAAATTTGCATAAATTATCCCATATTGCATATTCATGCGGCCGGCGACGACGACGACGACGACGACGACGTGACCCAAAGTGACTACAAAATGGCCGACAAACGGACAGAGAGACGTGCCACACACACTCACACATACACACAGACAGACAGACAGAGACAGCGGACGCAGCAGCAGCGCGGTCGCGACGTCTTGTGGCCGCAGTGTGGTTTTCTCTCACTTGTTGTTGTTGTTGTCATTTGCGCCATAATTATGCAACATTTGTATGCAGCACTGTATGGGACAGGGGGGCAGTGGGCAGTTGGGGGCGTGGCCATCATTGGCATTGCTGCGGCTTAAACGTTTTACGCATTTTAAACGCAATTTGCATTTGCCACTTTGTTTTCAATATCAACATTGCTCACTCTTCCTCTCTCACTCACTCTCTCTCTCTCACACTCTCTCACTCTCTCTGTGTCTCTGTTTCTCCCGCACAGCGGAAGGTGCATTCAAGAAACTCAAACCGGAACCCAACAGCGGCCTGTCAACGGTTTCCGCCGGCATCACATCGCCAGGAAGTGGACTTTCCTCGCTGAGTCAGCACGCCGGCCACACCCCAACCACAGCATCCTGCCCAACGCCAGCCAGACGAAGACATCGAACCACATTCACACAGGTCAGTACCCCTCCCCCCCCTCCATCTAGAGCCTCTCTTGAGGCACCTATTTAAGCATCCCTCTCTCTACTCTCTCCTTGGTCGTCTGCCTGCGCACGTAGTGAGAAATTTTAATTAGATTTCGTGAAGGTTACGCTCGTAATTAAAACTTTGGCATTTTCAACTTACGGCAAGCCAATGATGCCCAGCAACAACAACAGCAACAACAACAGTTTGGACAAGTGTGTGTTGTTGTTTTTGTTGGTGTTGCTGTTGTTGTGTTTAAGTTTGAGCCTAAGCCCTGATAAAGTTGACGTTGTTAACACTTTTTTCTTTCACTTTTTTTGGATGTTGCGAAAGCGAAAGCGCGAGCGAAAAAGACGCAGAAAAGAAGGTTGTGTGTAACAGTTAATAAATTATGAATATGTATTGTAGTAAGAACTAGTGGGAATATAAATCAATATATGACAGATGAAGGGCGCTACATTTTTTATACTAGAAGAACTTTAAAGAAGAAACACATTAGAGTAACTATTGTAGATTGTCTGATTGGAATATATAAAGTTCAAGTTAAAGCATCACATAGAAGGTATAATAAAGTAACATAAATTTACTATTTCTTTACTATTTATTAAATATAATTTCATACTAATGATCAATGTTGGCTACTTCGTACATATCCAGTTCTTTGTCTTTTATGTTTGATAGAAAATTGTCAACATGATAAAACTTTATGTTGACATCGAATCGAAATTGCTAACTAAAGACTTAAAATTATAGAATAAAAAGTCGTTCAGGCTTGAACTTATATATCTTTAATATACAATAAAATATATAAACCAATGTATCGTATGAAATATTATATATACTATAATGATTGCAAAATTGAAGGAATGCCATAGATTAGTTTGGGAAAACAACTTGAGTAATATCAAATAAAGAAAATAGATATTCAAAGCAGAATAATAAAAAAAATAATTAAGTAAATATAATAATAAATATATATTGCAATAGGTGAAAGTCTTTTAAAAATTATTTCCATGAACAAAATTTACAGAACTTGAAATAGTTACTGTATGAGAAATCAATGAAATGAAGTTGGAGAAAAGCTAAGAATAAACCATATGATAAAGCAGGATATGCTCTTCAATTGAGTTTATATGCATTTATCATAATGTCATATCATTATGTTAAATATACAAAACAATGTGTACAAGATAAGGAGGCAAAACTTGCGTTTATTTAAATTTTAAATGTCTTCTGCACAATTTCAATCTGAAGCTGTATTTTAACATATCTTAATGAAACTTTCACTCAAACTACAATACTTATGTTTATCTTTTATTTTCGTATATTGTGTGAAGACTGTATTGTTTACCTTAATTTTAAAACTCTTCAACACACTTTCGAGCTGTTCTCTTGGCTTTCTCGAACGGAAGTTACACAACACTATTCTATCGATAGGCATATCGATTGGGTTTTTTAGCTAAACCAATCGAAAATATTGCCTTTCTATCTTTAATTCCAGTAACTCCATACATTTAGCTTTTGTTTTGCAACTTCTTACAATTTAGCTGTTTTTTATAAAATATAGCTTTTCTTTAATCAAAAATTCTGGTAACTCTGCTTGACATATAACCTAACAAAGTCAGATAGTTGAAGAATGTTTTCGTATCGATCGAAAGACAAAGTAAAATGAGACAAGCAACACCAAACCAGTTCGTCTCTCTCTCTATCTCTCTTTCTCCTTTTCCCCTCTCACATTTCTCGCTTATCCTTTTAACGCACTCTTTGGGTCAGTTTTCACTTGGATATTTTCCATTGGAAATTCCGTTGACGAACTTTGACAGGCCCCAAAAAGTAGGCAACACAATTTGCATTTTCGCAACGGGGAATAGGAAAAGGCACAAGCAAAGATGGAAACGCAGAAGACAGAGAGGAAGAGAGAGAGAGAGAAGAAAAGGGGGTAAAGAAAGGGGAGACAATGTGAAGGGTGGGGAGGCATGTCCAGTAGTCAGCGCAGGCAGCGCAGCCTGGCCGAGCTCATATAACAAATTAGCCTAATTAAAATCCGCTTAATTTCAGGAACAATTAGCGGAACTGGAAGCTGCATTCGCCAAATCGCATTATCCGGATATTTACTGCCGCGAGGAGTTGGCGCGCACGACAAAGCTGAACGAGGCGCGGATTCAAGTGAGTACAGCCCCCCAATTGTCCCCTTACCATAAACTCCTTCCCTTCATACTCCACTATACAAAAGGAGCCTAATCGAAATCGAAATACTTATGTGAATAATAAGGGGGGAGGGGGAGGGGCGTGTGTCAAGTGTTTTTCAATTTATTTCAACAGTTGTTTCGACCAGGGTTGCCAACGCTTCCCGCTGCTGCTGATGCTGATGATGATCTTGGTTAGGCGATTAGTCTGCGATTATTCCAATCGAATGCTTCGCTTTTGGGTGTCGCTCTAAAGTGCTCTCAACGGCACAAGCAATCGAGCAACCCCCGGGGAGCAACACAGCTCACTGACTGACTGCTTGACTGTCTGCCTGAGTGTGTGTTTGCGTGTGTGTGTGCCCCTTCCCCCACTGCACCATTCGAGACTCTGTTGCGCTTTCAAGTGCGCCGAGGTAATAATTAATTTATAGTTTTTATCATGACTGCGAAACAAGTGAGCGACTGCGGTTGGTGCCGTCTCTTTTGGTGGTGCACTCCCGGCACCCCCTGCCGCACCCTCTGCACTGTGCTCAATGTGGTCAGGGGCGGATATGTGTGTGTGTGTGCGTATTTCATTTGCCATTCGACGGTGTAGAATTACAACCGGTAAAATCTTTTCTATACTGAGGGATTTAAAGTAAAAGGGAGCTCCCTCTATCTTTTTCTCTCTCTCTCTCTCTCTCTCTCTCTCTTTGTGTGTTTTTTCACAGCTTTAATGCGCTTTTGCAGGCAGCTAAAAGTTTTGACTAGGCAGAAAAGTTTGTTTTTCATTCAAAAGTTGCCACGTAAGAGAGCAGACAGTTAAAAAGCCAAGGCCAGGCAAGTGTTGCCAAGAGCTTTAATGTTTTTATTCAAGCAAGCACAATAAAAACTGGAAAATCGATTAAAACGAAAGATCTATCAAACATTTATATATAATATTCTTTAATCAACTTGCATATCTAAAGTTGTTTGTAAACTCTGAAAGCACTTAACTGATTCAAGTTGAAAATAAAGCAAAGCATTATTACTTCAGCCGAAGAAACATACAATAAATGCTTGCTGAGGTTTTCCATATGCAGCATCGATGCTTATCAAAATTCCAACATCATTTGAAGGGTTTTCAAAGCTTGCACTGCACCATCAATTTAGCTATTAGCCTTTTTATAGCTAACTAGAGCGAACTCTTGAAGTGATTGCCGAGCTCTCCCCAGGGAGTAAACTGCACCTGATCTTGATAAGGCGCCAATGCCAGGCTGAACAAACAAGCGATTGAAATATGAATGAACAAATACGATCTGTATCTGTATCTGAATCTGAATTTGTAGCTGCATCTGTATGCGGACAACTGTCAACTGCGACGGCAACAGCGACGGCGATCGGATGACATGACAAATGCTGCGATTCGCTATTAACGCGGCATAAACCATATTTTTCTACAAATGTTCAAATATTTACACACCCAGCAACCAGGGGCAACCTGACACACAGTCAACCCTCTGCAGCCTAATGCGACCGCAACCCTCTAATAATAAGGCACACACACACTCACACACACACAGACACTGCTGCTGCTGCTTCCCCTTGCTGGCTGTGTGAGTCTGTTGGTAATTTGACGAGTGCGCGACGCTTACAACTTGACTCTGGCACTCACTTAGCACAGCAACAACAAGGGGCATGAGGGGCCTGTCTACAACATAATTTGGAAATTGTTGCTGCTCTTGTTGTTGCTGTTGTTGTTGTTGCTGCTGGTGTTGACTGAAATTTGTCGTGCGCACATTTTATTGCAAATTTGAGGGAAATGAGGCTGGGAAAGCGAAAGGGGAGAGGCGTTGCTAGCCACATCTGCTTGGAAAATCCATCAGCAAAGCAAAATGTCAACCAAAAAGTAGACAAAAACAAAGAGAGAGAGAGGGAGAGAGGGAAAAGAAGCAGTGCAAACTACTCGCATGACATTAGCCTTCACTTGTTTGCTTTCCCACTCCGACTCTACCTCTCTCCCCGTCTTAATTATGCGCCATCACATCTCACTCCCTTTACGCATTTAGTCCGGAATTGTGTCCAAGTCCATTTCATGTCTGTTGTACAATAATTGACTAGCTTTATGGCCGGCACACACAACAAAGTCCAACTAATTACGCTCGTCCAATTCGGAATCCCATTCCAAGTCAAAGTGCACGAAATTAAACTCACAGTCCATTTGCGGAATTGAAGAAATAGGAGACTGTGATTTTAGATTGAGCCATGAAGATGTTAATGAAGATTTTGATTACCAAAGTGGAAGTTGAAAAACAATATAAGTAAAATAAATACTAATAAATACTCAACGATGCATAGAAAACGTAGAGAAAAGAAGGTGAAAACTTTCGATTTAAAAGAAAAATAAAAGTCACAAAAAAGAAAAATCCTTGGACAATTCAATTAACTCGAAACAGTTCCCAAAAGGTTGTAAGGTAACTCAAAGCTGAATATTCTCTATAAATAAGTGAATTTCTTAATGGAAACTCAACATATTTCTCACCTTGCACTCTTCAACGTATTCTGCTCAAAGTTTACATAAGAAATATAATATGAATAAATAAGTAAATCAATAAATTCCAATTGTCATGCAATATCGCACGCGTAACCATAACAAACATAACTATCGCATAACTATGAAATCTGCGCTGTGTTTGTCATTGTTCTCCACGTCTTCTTCTTTCGCTTAAATCAAATATGCAATTCTCTCTCTCTCTCTGCTTTGCCAGATGATATTGCATTACGCGCTGCGCTGTTTGGAGTAACTCGATATCGGTTATTGGCTTTGCATAAATAAACGAAACAGTTATGTACTTATGTATTATATATGTACAATAATAATATTGTATATGCGCCAGTGCAATTGAAAGTGCGTTAAGCTGATTTTAAGCGATTCACGATGCCAAAAAGTAGGCAACAATTGCCGTACGTGATGTGGAAAGTTTTTAATTAGGCGAAGGCAAAATACTCGCACAACTGCTACCCTGGAATGGTGAAGTTTATTTGATTCTTAAAGTGCTCTGCTACAAATAGAAATAGCTTAATCAGTTAAAACAATGAAGATAATGTACACTTAAAATTAACAAACTACAAAAATCCTTGCATACTTTTTTGGGACCCAAAGAAAAAGCGCTATAAACTAAACAAAATGGCAAATAGAAGCCCTCAAAGACTTGAAACTTGTAGATAATACAACAGCACTTGTTTCAGCTCTTCTTTCAGCGCTTTAAAAGTACAGGGTATACGAAATAAAAGCTGAACAAAGCGAAATGCAATTAAAAGCGCAAACAACAAACGAAATTTGAGAATGAAATGTTTCTCTTAAGTCATCGGCAATTTTGGCCAGCAGCACTAGAGATATCTGGCCTATAATTTAAAGTTTCTCACTCAAACAACCATTTGAGGGCCCAAACAAATTTCAATGCCAATTAAAAGTCGAGAGGGCGACATTTCTGTGTCAATTCCAAAAGTTCAACTAACTCTCTAAAATGACAGCAACAACAACAGCAACAACAACGGGTAACAATAATTGCAGGAATCAAACTGGGGGAATAATGGGGAAAAAGGGATCAAAAACTGGGCCCAAATTCACGCAGAATGCAAACGAAAAAACCAAAAAGGCTGAAAAACAGAACAGCAAAGCTGACAAACTGAACGCGATGCGGGACGAAAATTTGATTAAATGTTGAAAGTAAATTTAATTTGAATACGTTTAATTTTCATATTTCCGCCGGTCCAATGTGCGTGTGTGTGTGTCTCTCTCTCTCTCTCTCACACACATTCTCTTGCTCTCCCTTTCTCTCAATGTGTGTGTCTATTTTAGATGCATGACTATTTATATTCATAATTCGTCCTCATCTAATTAAGCGTGTTTAGCGAGCCACAACAACAACAACAACAACAACAACATGGCGTGGTTGCCAACAAAACGATTACTACATTTTCAGACATAGATCCATTATCATCGTTAGAAAGAGATAGGTATATAGTGGAATTATATGAGGTAATCGAACTTGGGAACTTGGTAGATGGAATGTCACGAAAATAAGTTTAAAAGTTGAAAGGAAGGAATGAGATTGAATGGGAAAGAGTGGAAAGGATTGTAATGGAAAGGAATGGAATGGAAAGGAATGGAAAGGAATGGAAAGGAATAGAAAGGAATGGAAAGGAATGGAAAGGAATGGAAAGGAATGGAAAGGAATGGAAAGGAATGGAAAGGAATGGAAAGGAATGGAAAGGAATGGAAAGGAATGGAAAGGAATGGAAAGGAATGGAAAGGAATGGAAAGGAATGGAAAGGAATGGAAAGGAATGGAAAGGAATGGAAAGGAATGGAAGGAATGGAAAGGAATGGAAAGGAATGGAAAGGAATGGAAAGGAATGGAAAGGAAGGGAAAGGAATGGAAAGGAATGCAAAGGAATGGAAAGGAATCGAAAGGAATGGAAAGGAATGAAAAGGAAGGGAAAGGAATGGAAAGGAAGGGAAAGATTGAGAGAGATGTAATAGAAATTCAAGAAATGAAAAGGAAATTTATGAAAAGAAATGGAATACAAAGAAATGGGAGGACCAGAGAACAGATTGAAATGGAACAAAGTCCGTCAATTAAAAAGAAATATAATAAAAGGGAATGTAAAAAAAATAGTATAAAATTGAATGGATTGGATTGAGAAAAAAGTAAATACCAAAATGAAAGCATAACAACTTGGCAAGAATAGAAAAAAGTACGAATGTTGCTGAGAACAAGAACAAGAAATAGAGAAGCAGATAAACCCACAAGCAATGTAACCCCAATAGATAAAGATGAGAATTATAAGCAATACAAATGCTAAAAAACTGCCAAGACAATTTAAGAAAACTCAACGAAGCGCAGAAAAGGAAGAGAAACAGCAAAGAAAGGAAAGGAAGCTAGTAACTTGCGATTTAAAAACAAAAATAAAAGGAACAAAGAAAGAAAACCCTGCACAATTCAATTAACTCGAAACGGTTCCAAAAATGAAATGTTTCTTGCTCTGAGTCGCATGTACCCAATAAATCTAACCAACTGATGTGACCGACTAATAGAAAATACGCAATTTTGTAGGGTAACTCGCAGTCAGGCGACTCTCGCACTGCATTGCAAATCGTTTTCCATTTTCTTTTTTCTGTTTTTGCCATTTTTGCTGTGCTTCTATTTGAGAGCGCACCAGTGTGTCTGTGTGTGTGTGTGTGTGTGTGTGTGTGTGTGCCATCAAATGGATCCTTAATTGAGTTACTCCGCCCACACACACACACAGAGACACACACACTCGCACACCCACTCGCTAGCTAGCTAGATAGACAGACCGGACGAGAGACGTAGCTGGTTTCAACCCTCCGTTGCCTTCTGGCTGCTGGTAAAGAGCATTTTTTGCCAACACACACACACACTGGCACACACACACATGCAGGTCTGGGCTGGCATTTTTATGCTGGCTACCAACCAAATGTAACCGAACGAGCCATAAACTGGGCACAAAACAACCCCCAACGGCGGCGACGGCAGCTGCTCTGCCTCTGCCTCAGCCTCCGCCTCCACCTCTGCCACTGCTCCTCTGCCTGCAGCTCTGCTTCTCTGCCTTGGCAAGCTTGTATATTTTTCATTAAAAGCAACACACACAGCCGCACACACACACTCAGCCTGCACATAGTCATGGACAGAGATAATAATAATGATAAAATAAATACAAGAAAAATGCCAAAGACGTTGCTGAGCCAGCTCCAGCTCCAGCTCCAGCTTCTTCTTCTGCATCGACTTTGCTTTCAAGTTGCGTGTAACCACCACGCCCCCGCCTCTGTTGCATGCCACCCTCGCCGCACCGTCTGGGGCGGCCATTACGAAGGATGCCCGATGTCTTGGGCGAAAGTAACTCAAAGCAAGCTGTGTGAGCAGCTTTCAAAATGTCGGAAATTTTTACACAGCAACCCCCGCACTCACATCCGCACCCCCCGCACCCCCTGCCTACTTCTCCACCTCGCTCCATCGCCCTTCTCCGGCAACGTCTTCTTGTCTATTGCCAGCTTGGCGCGTCTTTCATCTTGGCAATTTCTTTTTGCCATCAAGACGAGGCAGCACCCTGCAGCAGCTATCCCCCCCTACCCCCCTACCCCCTGCGCCCTGTGCAATCGTGAGGACCATCTTTAATAATGTCTAAGCATTCCTCCCTCGGCTCCGCTGTCCCTGCTCCCTCCCTCTCTCTCTGCATGGGCAACAAACAGCGTCGTCAACTTATTTTCAATTTCAATTTTGTAGATTTTTTCACTCATAAGACAGACAACTACGGGGGGGGGGGGTCGGAGTAGGTGTAAAGGAGGAGGCACAAGCTTGGAAGGGGAATAACTGTATTTCTGCTTGCCTGCTCTTTTTTCTTGCGCCATCATCATCATCATCATGGTGCTCGTCGTCCTTTCCATTTTCTTTTCTGCCACCTCGCAAGTGTTTTTTCAAAGTGAAATTGCCAGGCGCAGGCGGCAGGGCGGCATGGGGGCGTGGCTGCAGGCAGTTTGGGTTAATGCAAACAGCTTAAAGTCCGGCAACGCTTTAATTGCTTCTCTGTTCACTTCTCTTTCTCTTTTTTTTTGCAGGTTTGGTTTCAAAATCGACGCGCCAAATACCGCAAACAGGAGAAGCAACTGCAGAAGGCGCTGGCACCGTCTGTGATCCCCTCGTGCAACGGCATGATGCGGAACATACAGGGCTACAGTGTCTCGCGCGGCTATCAGCCATATCCGCATCACAACACCATGAATCGCTATCCCCAGGTAAGCTACAGATTCCTATCTCTCTCTCTCCCTGCCTCTATATATCATTCCCTTACTAAATTCTCTTCTCTCTGCTCTTTGCTCTTGCAGGATCTGTTCCAAATGGGCGCCTCCTCGTACCCGGGCATGACGCAGCCGTTCTCCATGGCGCACAGCACGAACATGGGATCGGTGGGCGTGCGTCAGGACTCGATGGGTAAGTTGGGGGCCGGGCAACTATTGTAATTAACGATAGACACAGGGGCAAGGGAATCGCGATAACTCACATGTCTCTCTCTCTCACATTTGTTCTCGATCTCTCTTTCGCTCTTTCTCTCTCGTTTGGCCACTCACTCGCGTTATTCGCAATTCGCAATTCGCTTGCACCTTTCACATTGCCGTTCGCCGACTAATTAAAAGAGTCGCCGCGCCGCTTTCGGCTTTTTACTGCGATCGTGTGCTTTGAGCCGGGCAAAAGCTTAATCGATCCAAGCTTTCTCTCTCGATCGCTCTCGAGAGCTTGCAGCTTGGACTGCGTGGGAGGGAGTGTAGTGGATTCTTACCTGCAAGCTGTGACATCACAAAAACGATTTAGAATTTAAAGAGGAATTCAGGAAGGAAGGAAAACATAGATTGGGCATATGATTGATATATATTTATATTGTATAAAATATAGATTGCATATGTATATTCGATAACATATTCAAATGCAATGCCGTTAAAGAAATGTCAATATATGCGATTGTTTCTTTATATGTCTGTATGAACATCTAGAGCTGGAAAAATATCGATATTTCCGTAAATTGATATATCGATCTTTTTCATTGATATATCGATATATCGAAGTTTTTTAGGGGGCAAGCTTAACATATTAAATAAATGAATCAAAATTATACTTATTTAAACAAAAACATTTTATTTGAGAGAATGGATCTTAATTCTAAAATCTTCAAAATCGAGTTCAACTCGGTCAAATTAACATTTCAAAATAAAGAAAAATGTATGTTAGGCATTACCTAGCTGATCCGCGTGGTTTCTCTTAGTGATGTCTTATTGTGAAAATATCGAATATCGATGTTTAAAAACTTCGATCTTTTAAATATTTGAAAAATATCGATATATCGATATATCGTCAATATACTTTCCAGCTCTATGAACATCTATATATCGTGGCACTATACGAACAAGGACTGCCAAACTTAGTAAAAATATACATATATTTATGTTTGCCAGTCGATTTTTGATGAGATTTTACATGGAATCAAATTGGAATAGTATCTAAACATATATATCTACAGTTATTTATCCCAGACTTATTATAAAGATCTATACAAAGTTATTAGAAAGACTGAAGCTAGCTTGAATGTCCAGTTTGAACCTGTTTGGAATCCGAACATAATAACACCCTCAACGAAACCTTTCTTTATTATATTCTATTCTTGCAGTCAGGTAATTTATATAATTCGTTACCTTCTTGCAAGATTACCCCTTAAGCTTGTTCTCTCTTTCCCTCTTCAGAGAGAGAGAGGGAGCTTTCACGCCTTGTGCTCTTTCCCACATTCCAATCACTTCCTCTGCCTCGCCTCCCTCCCTTACACACTCTTTGTCTATAACATTTCCGAGAAATCAGAAAATAATGTTTATTCTCCTCACCCACCCCAAACCACCTGCTCCCCCTCCCCCCGCATCCCTCGCTCAGCTGATGTCCACACAAAGGCCAACTCAAGTTCCAAGCAAACCTAAATCGATCCCGAAACGGAGAGGAGGGTCCAAGAAGCACATCGAAGTCTAGAAACCGGGGAAACCGAGTTGATTTGTTCATTCCTCCCCCCTCCCCCTGCTACCCACACACACACACTTACACTGACTTTGTTCAAGCTTAAATAAAGTTAACATACTCATGATATGTGAGTAAGTAAATTTCCGCTAGGAAAGTGAGAGGGGACAGGGGACAGGGGAGAGGGGGGAATACAGTGAAACTGTGGCTCCATTAATCCGATCTGATTGTTGTTATTTTCGGGAGATTGTGTTTTGTTTACGTGGGGACCGGCACAAACTGGAAAATATTTCCAGTCGCGACGTCTCCAGGCGCGACACGAAGCCAATAAACAAAACGTGGCCCCCACCAAATACTAAACATAGAGGGGGGAGCTGGCGCATGGGGGTGGGGGACGGAGGGTGCTGAGACTGGGAACACACATATGGAATGTGTCGCATCTCTCTCCTGGCATGTGCATAATAAGCAGGTCGAGCACTTAACCGGATATTAGCAAGATGAGCATGAAGATGAAGAAGATGAAGATGAAGAACAAGAACAAGAAGGGGAGAGAGAAACGGTGAAGCAGCAAATGAATTTCCGGCCAAGGTGCTAGAGAAGACACATTTCTTAATCGTCCTCAAGAGTTCATGTCCAGCAAGTGGAATTTCGTTTAAGTAGCGGAACTAACTGTTGATTCAATCTACACGCAAACTAATCTCTCTGCATCTCTTCCTATTTCCATCTCTCTCTCTCTCTCTCTCTCTCACTTGCAGGCATGTCACCCGAGGACGAATGGTATAACAAAAGCCTGTCCGCATTGCGCATGAATAGCTCCCATCATCCGAACTTATCGGCGCCGATGCTGCAGTACCAGACATAATCAAAAACCTTTGACGACTTCTTTTAAGTGATCGAATCTCCAGGGAGGAGCCCAGATCTCTTAAGGCGGAGTGCGTCAAGTGGCCAGCAGCTAAATCTATACATAAATACACTACACTCTCCATAGGGCAACCTGCACACGGACATACTTGTAGACACACAGATATGTGTATATGGTATATATACAATATATATATCGACATATCTCTATATAACTTGCATATATAGTTTATGGAGGAGTGCGCGTGTATGCTATCTAGTGTATGCCCCAACTGTAATTGTAATCTGTATCTGTATCTAGAAATCTTTCATCTCGAGTAGCTAAGTGTGCGTGTATGTGTGTGTGAGTCTGACTGTGTGTGCGTATGGGTGTCTGAGCATATATATGTGCATACACATATTAATATAAATATCGAATATATATCTAAATATGTCGTCGTACTCAATTCTTGTGCACGTCACGTAACATATTGTACTTATAAGACTTGTTGATATTTTTCTGTGTACTAGTTTTTTTTTTTTTTTTTTGCAAAATATATAAGCAAATGGTATGTATGCAAAGTACATATATACCTATAAATATACGTACTATATAAATATATATATTGGAAATAAGCATATTGTAATAGGCAACTAGTCGTAGCATCTAAGCGAAATTGTGTATTGAGATTTTAGCGTGACATTTGAAGAGCACTAAAGCAAAATAAGTCGAGAACACACACAGACACACAAGTAACGGTAATTGTATCATATGCATTAACGAAAACAAGAAGAAGGAGAACAACAACAACAACAGCAAGACGTATAATAGTATACGCTATAAGGCAGATTGTTGAAAACAAACGAAGAAGAAGAAGAAGAAGAAGTAACACTAATATTAAAACCAAAACGAATAGATCTAGAACTTCACTCGCTACTCGCCGCCATTCACATCGTCACATCGCTACTCGTTGCACCGTTTCGTACAGTCATTCAGGCCAGCAGAAAAGTAACGAGTTGCCAGAGTTGTAGGACTACTCGTTACTCGTCACTCGTTACTTAGTGGCGTGTTGGATAACCCTAACATAACGAGTTTCAGTTACACTTGGCAATAAACAAATTACACAGTTTCCAACAAGCGTCGCTGTTCGCTCGTCACTCGTTGCATACATCCTGATTAGCTGAATTCCCAACATACTAACGAGTTTTACTTGCGAATTCCTAATGAGCATTCGAATTGTTTAGCGTTTGGCCCCATGCTGAGTGAGCTGGTGTAGCGAGACAACTAGAGTCCTTAGTAGTTACACGCTACTACTTACTCGTTATATGTATATTCTGTTAAGCTCAAGTTCCGTAAGTGTAACGAGTGATGCAACATTTGAAATTCTAGTTACTCAGCTGGATACAGATTGGTCCTCATTTCTTGTATCACTCGTTACTCGCTACTCGCCCTCTTGAGACTCGTCACTCGCTGCATAGCACAAATTACAACGAGTTTCAGTAGCTTGAATCATTGACAGTTAGAATACTCCACAGCTCTTCTTCCAACTAATGAAAAACCAACTACACGCAACGCGATGACGAGTACAACAACAACTAAAACTCCAACTAGATACAATGGTTAACCCCCGTTCCCCCCTTAACACCAATTCCCCGCAACAAGTAAACAGTAAAAAAAAAAGAAACGAAACGAAAACGAAATTTCCAACTATTTAAACTTGTGTAAACTAATTGTAAGTGGATTTTTTTTAGCTAAGCAATGCATAAACGAGAGTTACATTTAATAATTAATTATAACAAAAAATACACACACTAAACTAAATACGAAAGCATAAAAACCAAAATGCAAGACCGCAACAACTACAAACCAAAAGCAAAACGAAAAAAAAAATGAACGTGAAAAAAACCCAAAACCGAAAATGAAAATTGCAAAAAATACATAAACTATATATATTTAAATACGAAAAACCAAAAACATGTTTAACAAATTATGCCTAAAAACAGCAAAATGAACATAAATAAAACTAATAAAAAACACAAAACCAGTTGCATCCATTTATTATTATCGCCATCCAATCGAATTACTCTCTTTGGTAGCACAGTTTAGTGAAAGGACTTAGTTTAGTTGGGGCGTCATGGGTTAAGGCTGGATGGTTTTTATGTACGAATTAAATTTGAATGCAATCAGTAGTGTAAATTAATATTAAATTATTTATATTTATTATGAATATTATATATTATAAATACTTCTAGTTACCGAATGAATTGCCTGCTGCTACAATATTTGCGAGGCGGTGTAAATTCCACTCACTTTAATATGGAATATAATTAATATAAATTTAAATATTTATATTAAATTTTTAAGTATTACCTGGCATGCAGAAATATGAATAGGTGGAAAGAGTACGTAAGAAACAAGTGCAAGTGAGAGAAAGAAAAAGAGCGAGAGATGAGTAGCAGCTAAAGAACGTGCTTGTTTCAAAATCATACCAGGCGCACAGAAAGAGCAGCAGGGGTTATAAAGGGGAAGATATGGAAGGAGAGGTAGAGAGAGAGCAAGGGAGACAGAAGTCCCCGTGCCAAGCCACAGAGCGCAGTGCAACGTGCATGAAGTAATCAATTTCAGTGCCAGATCAACAGAAATACTACCAGGCGCACAGAAATAACAGTAGGGTAGCTTCGTAAGATGAAATAGAAGGAAAGAAAGGAAAAGAGACAGTAGGCCCCGTACCAAGTCAGAGAGTGCAGTGCTATGTCGATGATCAAATCAATTTCAGCGCCAGATTAACTGAAATTCTACCAGGCACACAGAAATAGCAGCAGGTGAGCGAGCTTACCGAGAGACTAGCAGCAGAAGACGAACTTACAGAGTGAAAGAATGAATTTCAGCCAATCAGAGGAGCTATCTTACTATGCTGCGCTCTCTGGCTTCATACACGTGTACGTGTTACAACTCCCTCTCTATCGTTCCATTCCTCAGTGTCTTGCTGTTTCTGTGCGCCTGCTACAATTTGACTCGCAACTTCGGCTCTCTTATGATCTTTAGCGATACACGTGACTAATTGTCAGTTATGAGATAATGCTCTCTCTCCCTCTCAAACACCCGTTGCTACTTCTGTGCGCCTGGTACGATTTCACATTAATATTGTAACATACACCGCCTCGCAGTGAAATAGTACCAGGCAACCAAGCAATGCAGTCTTCTGCTTTGGCTCTGCTGTTCTCCTGCAGCTCTACTTACTTGCTGAAACTAAAGATGATCGAATATGGTTAACAAATAAGTTCCGTCAGTTGCTCAACTAATCAATTTGTCATATCTTTATTTCATTGTCAGATTGGTAAAGTTATTTGTTGTTTCATTGTGCAGCGGCACATTTACCGCTGATTTAACAACTTATGTGTATATAGTCAAACGCTAAAAGCTTAAAGATAATGAAATCCCCCCCTCCCTGAAACGGTTTTGTATTGTGTCGACAGCCTGCCCTTGTCTGCCGCTGCTCCGCCTACATGGGCGTCATCCATTCGTTCGGCAGACAGCGCTGTAGAAAGGGCACACAGCCAACCACAAAGGCCAGTCGATTAATCCAGCCGGGTATATTCTGGCCGCACAACAGTCGCGACATTGTGTCCGAGAAATGATTGCAATTGTTCGCTGTCAGGTGGTAGCTGTTCCCGGTGAACTGCCAGCCCAGTTGGTCAATGATGCGATTCACCTCGTCCCGCGTGAAATGTGTATAGCCCAGATGAATACTCTCGCGATAATGGAAATTATCGCCTAGCTCCTGCTCGGCACTGCGTGGTGCCATCTCAAAGATGCCCGAATGCGAGTACGTATGTCCGCCGTATGTGTATTCCGAGCCATAGACCTGTATGCCGGTATGAAAGATGCCCAGACCCAGAGGCACAACATATTCGTTGATGTTGAACAGATCGTAGACGTTGAGTATCACCGGCTCCTTGCGGCAATGCGGATTCACTGGCAGCAGCTCTTCGCAGCTATCGTGTGGCTCTGCGCAGCAATTGAGCAGCGGCATGCGGCTGAAGAACATGCTCATATTGATCGATCTACACACCCCTCTCGATTGTCGATCCTTGTATGGTGCACGCCCTAATCTTGTTGTTGTATTTTTGCTTACTTACTTTCTTCTGTTTTATTTGTGGTTAGTTAATTGTTGTTGTTATTGTTATTGTTGTTGCTTGTTGCTCGAATTTAGAATTTAATTATTTGACTATTATGGATGTGGTATGATATTTGAATAACAACATTATTGTTGACATTTTATTAACGCAAAAGCAAAACTAACATTCACAAACTGCGAACTCAAACAAACTAAAAGCTCTCTCTTTCTCTCTCTCTCCCCCTATCTATCTATCTCTCTCTCTCTGCCCCTTTCTTGCTCGCTCATCCTCTTTAAACTCTTAAAGCTCTTAGCTTGACATAAACTATTGCATACTTTTCAGCTGTTCTGAGATCGTTGCTAAAACCAGTCATCTGATAGATACCCTGTAAAAGTTTCAGGGTTTTATTAGCCCACACTGATTACTGGCTGCATGAGCTAGCTATCCTCAATGGAACAGTTCGCATTAAGAGTTAGTTGACTGACTTATACCCTTTAGAATATTATAAAATATCTCTGCACATTACTTAGCAAAAAAAATGACCAAAAAATTAGTAGTTTTGTTTTTTTGGTAGTTAAAGAAGAGTAATAAATACTTATTAAATACTCACTGTACTGAATCTTAATAAAATAATACAAATATAATAACTATTGTTATCATAGTTTGTTTGTTCGCAACAGATCCTTTGTTTACCCATTGAACAAACACAGTTGAAAGTTTATTTCATATTTTATTTTATTTTCAAGTTTTGAAACGGGCAGCTTCTTTGCTTGTCGCATACAATTTGTTAGCTTGTATTTTTGCAGTGTGAGTCTGTCTCTGTATGTGTATGTGTATGTGTATGTGTGTGTGTGTGTGTGTGTTGCTTAGGTATTTAGTTTAGGACAAACGCAAAGAAACGCCTACGAAACTTATAGATTAATTAAAAAAAAAATATTTTGTATATTATATTTAAGAATTGTACCATAATAAACACCTTGCTGCTCTTTGCTCATGTGTGTGGGTGTGTTTGTGTAAGTGTGTGTGTGTGTGTGTTTGTATTCGTATTTGTATGGGTCTGTTTGTGGCAAAACAAACCCAAACTTAATTATGCTAAAATTACAGCACGGCGCAAAAAAATTGTTTTATTATTTTTGTCATGTGACTTTATGATTTTTTTTTTTTTTTTTTCTTTTTATCAGTTTTATAATTATACATATTCACGCTTGTTGTTGCCGTACTTGTTTTAGTGTTTAATATTAATTTTATAATTATTAAATACATATTTAGTAGTAGTAACTTTATGTCTACTGTTGTTGTGGTTGTTTTTGTTTCTGTTGTTGTTGCTGTTGCTTGGCTGCATGTGGCATCCTCCATATTTGTTGTTGCTGCTTGCGGTTGTATTTGTATGTGTGTGTGTGTATGTGTGTATATGTATGAGTGCTTATACCAAATCTAATTAAAAAGCAATGCGTTAACTATACAAAAATCAACCGAAAATCGACACGCAAATTGCCAATTAAAAAAAAAAAGAAAAACATATACACAGTACAAGAATTACAGACAAAACAAAGAAAAAGAAGAAAAAAAAAACAATGTGGTTTATCAATTAAATCTTTCAGGTCTTGGTATTCATCATCATGCCGCAATAGTGATGCTAAAAGTATCGTATCTATATGAACTATCGTTTAGTATTCACGCCATCTCTCTATCCTCCTCTCATTCTCATTCTGTTTATCAGTATAGGTTAAATGCGAGCCACACAAACTGATCTACTCTGGGTAGATATAACGATGCCAAGTACACCTAGGTGTGTGTGTCTGCGTATGTGTAAGTGTGTGTGTGTGTGTGATTACTTCAGATACGTCTCTGATGCTACAGTTGAAAGAAAGTATAAAAAAGAAAAGGGTCACACACACACACTGCAACCAACGACAACGACTAACGATGCCAAAGATCGTTGTGCGATATATATAATGCTTATATATATATATGTGTGTATATAGGTGTGTGTGTGTGTGTGTTTATGTGTGTTTGTTTGGTTTAGCCTGTAAACAGACCAGTCGAATGATTCCCCATTGAGCTGGGCGCCTCTCTCTCACTTGGCGAGCAAATCGGTGCTAACAGTCAGCGCCAACTTTTTGGATGGCGGCAAATCGGCAGTGTTCTATAAAGATATATATAGCAGAGAGTTAGTGATTGCAGAGGGGATTAACTATAGTATGGCAGTATGCTCACCAAATCAGAATTGTTTCGCTTCGTGACGACAGCGCTGGATTTGGAGGAGTCCGCGCTGTCGACGTCCTTGTGATTGTTATTGCTTGCGGCAATGGCGATTGTCGATGCTGATGATGATGTTGCTGCTGCTGTTGTTGCTGCCGTTGTTGACTTGGCGGCGGGTGCATTGTTGTTGTTGCTGCTGCCGTTGCCCGACGACAATAAAGATGACGAGGTAGAATTGCTGCCGCCAGCAGCTGCTGTTGCTGTCAATGCAGTGTTATTGTTGTTGCTGTTGGTCACAACATCGCTGCTGCAGCTGGTCGCCGTATCAGACTCATCGACAATGGTGATGGTTGTCGTAGTGATGCTGCTGCTGCTGCTGCTGCTGTTGGATGCATTGGCAATTGCTGTGATTTGTGCTGGACCAGCAGCAGCAGCCGTGGCAGTGATTGCCAGCGTTGCTCCTCCTCCTACTCCTCCTGCAGCTGCTGCCAATGCTGCGAGGCCAGCAGCAGCAGCATTGATATCGCCAGCGCTCTTCAGTGCATTCAGTTCGGGCTTTTTCTTTGTGTTGGTCTCCTCCTTTTTGGTCAGCAGCACAACGTCGGGACTGTTGCCATCGTTGGTGCTAGCATCGCTAGTTGTTGTCGTCTTGGCATCCACTGCACCAGTCGCTGTAGCAGCAGCAGCAGCAACAGCTGTTGTTGTTGTTGCACTCGTCGCTTCGTGCTGCTGCTCCTCTGCTGCTGCACTGGACTCTTCTGTTTTGGTGGACGCCTCGTATTCCTTGACAATCGCATCGAGGTTCAAACGACGTCGATTGCTCACATAAAAGTTACGCACATGCGCCTCCGTCTTGGTGCCCAAGACCTTGGCTATCATCTGCAAAGAGGAGGAGGGGGAATTGAGATTAGATTAGATTGTATTTAACCAGGAGGAATTCATTCATTCATTTCAGATACTCACCGCAAAGTTCTTGCCCCAGTCACGCAACGCTAACAGTGCCACCTGATTCTCATCTGCTGTCCAGCGAGCCGAGATCCTTGGCTGAGCGGCTGTGGCTGTCTCCGTTATGGCCGTCGCGGCTGTTTTCCCACCTGCCTCCTGATGATCCTGATTGCCATCGTTGCACTCCTTCTCCAGCTGCTCCATCATTTGCCTATTCTTTTGTATCTGCAATGGGCCGTCGGGTATTTAATCCAAATGTCAATTGGTCAATGTCGGTTCGGGTGCGGGTTCAAGTCGGTTTTGGGTCATTCTTGTTGTTGTTGTTGTTATTATTGTCGTTGTTGTTGTTGTTGTTGTTGTGCAGCATGATACGATACGCAGTGAATGCACTTGGTATGTTCGAGTGTGTGTGTGCGTGTGTGTATGAATAGTATGCGCGTGTGTGTATGTGTATGTGTGTGTGGGTGTGGGTGAAAACTAAAGAGTATCTAGACACCAAACGCATGCAAAGCTCTTTAAGACTTATCTCAAACTGAAGAGTTCCCCTCCCTCATTCTACCCTGCAATACTTAAACTAAAATTAGTAAAAATCCAATTCCAATTTTTTGAAATTTCCTAGATCTTTCAATGATTACAACTAATTTAACTAAGCATTTTTTACCTACAATATTGAAAAGAGCTTAAACATCATAAGAAAAGAGCTTTCGGGCAGAGCTTCGGTAAAGGATCTGCGCGAAAGCTCTCTCAACACGACAAAAAGGAAGGGGCGGGGAAGAGCGAGGGATAGATAACGGATTAGAGCAATACAATACAAAGGAAACGGAGGGAGGCAGGTAACGAACGAACAATACGAGAAAGGGGAGAGAAAAAGGAGACCACGACACAATACGATAATACACAGTAATGATGAGAAAAAATACAAATTACATTTCTTACTTCTGCCATTAGGGCGGCAATTTTTCGTTCGCCTTCGGCCAAATATTCACAAGGATTCTTGCAGCCGGCCAAGGCAGTGAGATCATCATGATTGATGTACATGCCACGCGGCGGTTTCCGCTTTGAGCGATCTGCCGCCGCGGCTGCGCTCTGGCTGTGTGCGGCACGTTTCGAGGGTGTAAAGCTCTCCGGGCCGGAGATGGGACGGCGATTGCCGGTGCGTCTAACCGACGAACGAACAAAGAAGTGAACAAGGGAGAAAAGAGTACCCAAAGGATAAGGAAAAGCAGAGCGCGAAAGAGGAACAGCACAAGCAAATAAATGAAGGCGAATGTGTGTATTAATATATGTGTGTGTGTGTGTGTGTGGGAGGTTGTATGCGTGTGTGTTTGAGTGTGTGTGTGCGTGACAAGTTACAACATTTTTTTAGTCGTTTCGTTTCAATTTTTTTTTTTTTTTTTTGTTTTTTGTACGGTTTCAAAGAGAGAAAGTGGGAGAGAGAGAGAAAAACTTAGCATTAGCTTTGAGATTTAACAACTTATTGAACTAGTTTCTAGTTGTTTTTTTTTTTGTTTTTTTTTTCAATTAAATTTGAAATATGGCAATATCTACCTCCAATGCGTGTGACAACTTTTACACATGCGCCCCAATGGCGAATCGAACAAAATGTAACAGACAACGTTGCAATTTTTGCAAAAACCTCCCACAACGCGCCGGGCGTTGCCACCATTTCCATGTCCATTTCCACCATTGGCAGTGCTTGCGTTGCTGCTATCGATGTTATCATTATCGCCGCTGCTGCCTCCGCCACCGCTGCCATTATCGATAGGCAGCCCAAAGCCGGGCAGACTGAAGCCAAGCATATCGTCGCTTATTGCATTTGTATACATAAACAGGTGATCCGTATCCAAATCGTTGTGGTTGCTGTTGCTATTGCTGTTACTGTTGCTGTTACTGTTACTGTTGCTGTTGCTATTGCTGTTGCTGCCGACGCCGATGCCTATGCCGACGCCACTGCTGCTGCTCCCGGCGCCGCCATTGTTGCTATCGCTATTGCTTCCTGGCGTCGTTGCCGTGCCATGATTGCTGTTGTTGTTGCTGTTCCCATTGTTATTGTTGTTGTGGTTCAGTGCAGAATTGTTGTTATTCGCCCTCTTTTTGTTTGTGAGATCAGAGTTATGCAAAGATGGGGGTGCAGTCGCAGTCGCAAATAGCAGCAGCAGCAAGCGAATTTAGTATTTCATTTAGTATTTTCGATTGTGATTTCGATATTATATATTTAGTATCGAGATTTTATATTCATTTTGCAAGTACAATTATTTCATATTCGGTACGGTGGTTCGTGAAATATTCGTTTATCGTTGAATTTCGATTATGTTTTTTCATCAATTTCGGACAGATTTGAATGACATTATTGTCAGTGTCGTTGTGTATGTGTGAGGAATATATATATATATTCATATATTTTTTTCATATATTGTGTGAGTTGTTGTTTTTTTGACAGTAAAATGCAAAGAGAAGAGAAAAAAACAGTTGTTGGTTTTTGCTTTAGTTCACTTGGTAACACTTAAGAGGTAGTTTGTAGTTGTTGTTGTTGTTGGTTGTTGGTTGTTGTTCTTGTTGTTACTGTTGTTCTTTTTGACTGTTGTTGCTCTGTCTTTGTCTCACACTCAATGAGGCACCAAACCCCACCCCCCCCTCCCATTTCCAAACTCTACATTCCATTAGCACCACACACGCAGCACCGTCAACCCCACCTCCCCTCCCACACACCCTCACACCCCACGGCAAAATGAAGATCAAACAAAATGCAACGCTCTACATGTGCTTCTTCTTCTTCTGTACAAATTGCTTTTGTTGTTGTTTTTGTTGTTCTTCCTGTTGTTGTTGTTGTTGCTCTTTCTCATTTTCTCTTGCTCTGCTATTTTTTTTATCGACTGCGAAGCGCATGACTGTGTATGCATGTGTGTGTGTGTGTGTGTGTGTGTGTCTTGAGCGTGAGTATGTGTGTATAAGTTACCTGAGTATGTATGTATAAGTGTCCTGGGCGTGTGTGTTCGCGCGTGTGTGTGTGTGTGTGTGTTCGAGGGCATTCGAAAGTCAGGAGTTTTGATCTTTTTGAAACAAGCAACAAACATTCACACACACACACAGACACACAGAGCAGGGTATGCATATAGGATCAGTTGTCTTGGGTCGGTTAGTTATTTCTTACTTAAATAGGGGGATCTCCTTTTACACTCGCTCTCTCTCTCTCTCTCTCTCACGCTTGTAGTCTCTTTCTCTCTTTTCCTTTCTCTTTGGGAAATCGCATTGTCACATGTGCTTGTGTTTATGCATATGTGTATGTGCATGTGTGGGTGAGTGTGCTTAAAATAAATCATCAAAAAATTCCACCACAGAACCAGAAAAAATGAAACCAGAGAAGTTTAGCTTGACAAGTAACGAGTAAACGCAACGAAGTAACGAGTAACGAGAGTGAATGATAACCAATTCAGAAAAATAAATTTAAAAACAAATAAAAATACAAAGTTAATCTCTAGTAGACGAAGTGCGAGGGGGGAGGGGTCACGCATTAAGACTTTATAGTAAGAAACGTTTTTAGAATATGCTTGTAAATCGAAACTTTAAAAAATAAGACGAATTTTGTTTTTTTAGGGAGGAGTAAATCAATCCAAACGATCATCATAATCGATAAGTAAGGCAACAGTAAAGGTTAAATATTATTTGTAATTAGTATACGATAGTTAGCCCTAGAGCCGGGAATTATATGAAAGTTAATTAGTGTGTGTGTGTGTGCGTGTGTGTTTATGTATGTATGCGAGTGTTTGAAAGAGGGGTGTACGATATGAGTGAGGAACTAGGAATAAGCTTAAGACTGGATTAGTTGGAGCTCTAACTATAAATATACAATATGCGTAGAAATATATTAAATATAAATATAACTTGTCTAACTCGTTGTATGTCTATTGTGCGAGTGTATGTGTGTAACGGTATTTGGTAGTTGTGCATTGTTTGTGCGCGTGTTTGACAATTGGAAAACAAAAACCCAAAAATCTCTCGAAAAAAGATGTTTTTCTGGATCTTATTTTTTGTTATTATTTTTTTTTTTTTTTTTTTTTTTTTGTCTAGAGTTTTTTTTAGGTTTCATTTCGCTTTGTTGTTGTTCTTTACGGAGTTTTATGAATAAGAAACACATATAAATTGTTGGTTTTTTGTTTAATCTTCTTGCAAACAAGATATGAATTTATTTTTAGCATTATGTTCGTGATTATCATCAGCATTATCATCATCTTCAACTTCATCATCATCATCGTAATTATTATTATATCAGTATCAACATTATCAACGTGTTTTTTTAATTTTTTAGTTTTGCTTTTTGCTTTCTTTTAGTTTTAGTTATGTATTGTATATCTCTCGCTCTATATATGTAGTATAACTATTAGGTGTATGTATAATTTTGGGATATACTGTTGTGCTTTGTTTCGTTTCGTTTCGTTACGATTTGTTTACTTTAATACATAAAAGCATTAAATTAGTTCTCGATTTGTTATAAATTACTAGAATATATATATGTATGTTAATATGTATTTGTTATAATAATTTAGCATAATACTCATATGTTGTAAAAAAATATGTATCTATTTATATATATATATATATGTATATATATATAATCAATGCACGTATGCAATATATATACGTATATACCATACGCGTATATCATCTACTATATAAATAAAGAACAAAAAGTCTCTTTGCCTTAGTCTAGAGTCACGCTGATTGATTTTAGCTATATGTTTTGGACTTAACATAGATTGATTGATCATTTAAGATATTATTAAAAAAAAAAAACATAGAAAATAAAAGATAATGCAACAGATCATAATCGTGGGGAAGAATACATTGCTTATCCTGGTTTAGTTTCATTTATATGTTTAAGTCTTAGAGATGCTGGTCAATGTTTTGGTATTGGCATTAATATACACACAATCTCTGTGCATGTATCAGTGTATGTTTGTGTGTGTGTGAGTCGTGTGTTGGTGTGTATGTGTGATTGGGGTGTGCGTGTGTGTGCGTGTGGTTGTGTTTGTATTTTAATTTTTTGTTTTCTTATGAGAGGTATGCAGGCACGGCGATTATCTGAAAGAATAACGAACCATATTTAAACTATATCTCTCTCTATAACGATATTTGGGCTCGAGCCCCGCGACTTAACTAAACGTCCGACTACTACAACTACCTTCATCAAGAGTTTACCCCAATGATGCACATTCTATATGTAGATACAACTATCAGATCACTAATGAATACATATAAATATGTACCATATGTTCCATTATTAGTACTAGGTATTTTTACGAAACCTTAAAATGCCTACGAATCTAACTTAGATTTAGTTTAGCACGAGTTGTTGTTATATTGTATTTCTTGTATCTCTACTGCAGACGGAACCGATATATAGTCAGATATAACGGACACATAATCCATAGTCCTAGAGTTGTTAATAATGACTTGACAGAAAACTGGCTGCCCACTATTTTCTTAAATTTAATGTCAGTTCTATTTTATTGTAGGTTAAGTTTGTCAACAGTTTCCTTATCTTTCAGCATTTGTGATGTAAACCCGATATTGTTTGCAACAAATTGTAGATACACCTGCGCATACACACACTCACACACACACACACACACACAAATAATTTTCCAAATAGTTGGAAACTATTTTTTTTTCTAACAGTTTCATATGCATATTTTGTCTAATCGAGTCTTTAAATGTTAAAAAATATCAATAAACAATAAAATGTATTTTGCTTTTAATACTTAATTCCTTTCAGTTTGTTTGATTTTAAATTATCTAATCATATTTTGTGCATTTCATTGATTAGAGAATATCTTCAGAAGTTTTTCCTATACAAAAATGAGCGCCCAAGTTTAAGGTTAGAATGAATTTGTCTGATGTAATTTCTGATGAAATTTACTAATGCTCACATCAAGATACGGGCGGGGGTGGGGCGACAGGGGCAGATATGTAGACATAAATACAATAATAATAATAATAATAATGCAACTAAATGAGCCTAAAATCTATGTTCAATACTCGATGAGGGCGTGGCACAACGGTCCTCTTGGGAGAGAGAGAGCTAACAATAATCTCCTTATAAAATGAATGCTTAAGTGAGTGTGTGTGTGTGTGTGTGTGTGAGTGATTGATTTGTAATGCATGTGTATATGTGCAAGTGTATGATTTGCTGGTGTGTGTGTGTTTGTGAGTGTATGAATGTGTGAGTGTGTATGAATGAGCGTGTGTAAGATCTCTCGTACTTATGCATACTTCATGTACATTTGTATGTGTGTAGAGCTGATGATGAATTAAGTTTGGATGTAGTATGTTTGTATATGTATGTAGAGATGGTGGTGGTGAATATGGAGGGTAGAGAGGAAGGTGTCGAAGGAGTGGAGAGTCTTGCTTTGTCGTTGAATTCTTTTCTTTTTATTTTTTTTATTTTTTTTTTTTTTTGTTTTGTTTGGTATTTGGTTTTCTTTTTGCTTTTTTTGGGGGGGTTCTTTTCTCTTTATATGTTCTAACTGATAATTACCTTGTCATCGTTATCAGATTCCTCATTGCTGCCCACTTCGCTGCCATTCTCGGATCCATCTTTGACCGCAGCCTTTATCATTTTCTCCTGTCGATCCATTGCGCTGCTGCGATGACGCGTCTTCTTCCACGAGTAATAGTATTTAACCAAACTGGCTATTGATTTGTCTGGCAGCTGTCATATAATAACACACACACACACACACACAGAGAGGCACAGACAAGGTAAAAGGAAAATTCTCATTACAAAACTGTCAACTTTCGATATACTAAATATATCTCGGCTCACCATTTGACGTATGCGATGGAAACTTTTGCCGTGAAACTGAAATGCCTGCTCGAACAGCACCTTATCCTCGATGGTCCACTCGTCGGGGAACGGCGTGAAGTTGGCCAAATCCATGACGGCCCGTTCCAGATCATGTTTGTGCCAGAACAGCATGCCCAATGCCTGTTCCCCATTGTAGCCGTATTTCTCTTTGGCCACCGAAATGTATTCCTCCACTACGAATGGAAAACGGAAAAAAGAGCAAGTTAAGCTAAGGAAGAGCTACTGCAGCGGAGATGGCAGAGATTGCAGCGCACTTACACTTCATGTCCGGTATCTCCTTGGTGGGCGACCACACAAGCAAGGCCCGCTCGTTCATCAGTTCCGGACGGCGATCAGGTTCAGGCACAAGTTGTGGACACACCGCTTGATAGTCACGCCCAACGCGGATTTTCTCTATTGGAGTGAAAAAATATTGCTTAGTATTTTTGTTGTAGAGATGGTTAAGTGAAGTAAAGAAAGGGAGGTAGAGTTACTTACCTTCGTATTCCGATTGCTTGGCTTTTGATTTGCCATTACGCTTTGTTGCTGCACAGGAGAGGGAACCCAAAGGAGAATTAGAGATAGTTGTTAAATGAAACACACACACACAGGAACAGCAATGAAAATTTTGACTGCTTTACTTACAGTTATCGTCGTCTGAACTCTCCGGTGTGCCCGCACCCGGTGCGGTTGTGGCCTTTTCATTAGCATTGGCATTTGTGGAGTTGCCACCGCCACCAACTCCGCCTCCTCCGCCGCCGGCGCCGCCTATACCGCTGCCAGAGTTATGGGAATTGGCAGCACCGCCACCGCCAGCGCCGCCTCCATGGGTATTCGGGCTGGGTCCACGTGAGCGCCGGCCATTGCGGACCACGTCGCTGGTGTTGCGCTCGGCCAACACCATTTTGTCGCGTATGAGCTGAGCTCGTTTATTTTGCTTCTCCAGCGTGATGCTAATTATGCTATCGTTGGCGTGTCAAAGAATTTTTACGGCCAAGCCAGTGGGTGGGGATGGGGGGAAACTGTAAGAATAAATTATTTCAAGATTTGTTGGCACACACGCGGCACAAAGATTCTCAAAAAATACAGTGTGTTTCACACAGCAGCACAACACAATAATTCTTCAGTAAGGAGAAAAAAATATATATTAAATAGAAACTCGGCAGCGTTCGCATCGCATTTGAGCACAGTAGGCAGAGCAACGTACGAGTCGCACTTTGTCGCTAACGACCGTGGTCGTAGTGTGCTGTCAAACACACTTATACACACAAACACACTTCTGCATTGGTGTGCTGCCATAGCTAACATTGTATGCGTGCGCGTGAGTGTACACATACATTGGTGTTTGTGTGTGCGTGTGTATGCGTGTGAGTACGCTTGCGTATGTGTGTGTGTGTGTGAGTCTGTTGGCCAACAGCAGCTGAGATGTGCATAGGCAAAGTGCACATTTGAAGCACGTAAAACACGAATCCACATCTGAATCCAGATCCGAATCCGAATCTCCTCCAGCTTACCTCAAATGCAGCCCGTGGTGGCCTGGAATATAAAAAGACGCGCGTGCCACAGAGAGAGAGCGAAGTGCCTCACAAAAAAAATACGCGGGGTATGCTGTGCTGTGTGCTGTGTACTGTGCTGTGATTGCTGCCGTTTCTGTTGCTGCTGCTGCTGCTGCTTCTGCTGCTGCGCTGCTGCTTTCGCTTATGTATTTACACAATTTTAAAGGTGAATTGCAACTCGCAGCTCATCAGGCATCTAACTGGCAGTGCAGATACATTTGCTTTGAGTTTCAGGACGCAGCACAGCGCGGCTAAGGCGACGGGGTTGTTGCGCGCAGGTAACTAAAACCTAAACTGAAACGCGAAAAAAAACTCGCGTATGACAATTCTGCATTGGCCGTTCACAGTGCACTTTTTCGCATACGACCGTAGCGTAGCTTTGTCTGTCGTTTGGTCCGTAATTTTCTCGATTTAGGTTAATTATTGTCCACCAGCGCTAAACGTCGTAGTAGCGACATTAATTAAAACGTATTCTTTAACCACTTTTTACTTAATTAAATCGATTTTATTGAGAATATTGAATGAAATTCACACACAAGATCCGAAATTAATTTAAACTGTGGCTGTAACAAGCAGCGTTGAAAAATATATTATCGATAAGTTCTTGCAAGCAAATCGATACATTTTTATTCGTGGTGATGCCAGAGCAGATCTTACCTTACTTGAAATATTTACTAACTGTATGCAAAAGGACTATTTTAGTTTTTGAATATTCGATTATTGAGATATAATAAAGTTGAAATACATCATACAAAATAAACAGATGTTTACGTGCAAAATTGAGCAACGGACGTTGCCACACCTAAGAAGACAACCGCCCAGCTGCAAAAAATCACAAAAAATCTTTAAATACTTTTCAATTTAACGTAACTGAGTACGTTTGCTAAATGAAATCAAATATAAATTCTCTTAAACCTATCTAAAAACAAAAAAACAACATCGAAATTTGTTCATACGGTTTTCTTACCATATGGCAGCACTGTCACTTCTAGTGCGATAGTTGCCAATAACGTGCGTATCGGTTCTGCTCTAGATTTGCCAGTTTTCCGCTAGGTGGCGATACGGCGGGCGCAAAGTGAAGTCTCAGACGTGCGAGTGGTCGAATTTTTTCTATACGTGAAATAACCAAGTGCAAATATATCAAACGCAATGGCTGCTAGATTTATACAGAAAATTGTAAGAAACAAATAAATAAGAGCATAACGATTATATTAACGGCTTGCCAGTTAATTTTACCCATTCACACACACACAACACACACGCAAAAGCAAGCAATGTGCCGCGACTGTCTCGTTCCTTCTCATCACCACCAACCCCCTCCGCATGCCCAGCAACAACATTTGCCCATTGATTACGTGCGGCCCTTCCTGGGGGGAGGAGGCAGGCGACCCAAAACTCAATAATAATAATAATGAATATATAAACTAACATTATGATTTTGTTTTTCCGCAATACCCTTGCAACAACAAATAACTACAAACAACAATTCAATCAACGTGTAACATCTACGACAACAACAACAACAACACCATCACCATATTACGCAAAACAATAAAAAATTTTGCAGTTAAAACAGTTGGGTCTGAACGTTGCGCGTGATGCGGCACCAACAGCAGCAGCAGCAGCAGAGTCAACGGCCTTGGCCGGAGCAACACTTAAAGCCAAGGTTCGTTGTTCAGTTCAGCCTGATCGATCATCAGCATCAGCATTAGCATCAATATATATATATATAGAGAGTCGAAAACAGGACGAAATGCGCCAAGAATCGTTTAGAATCTCAATGAGTTGCGCGCTCCTCTTTTACATAACACACACACGGCAACGAGAATGCACGGGGAGGCCAGTGGCGGCGCAAAGGGGGGGCGGCTAAGTGCTTGATCAGATTTCAATTTGATTTGATGAGAACCCTCCGGCAATCGTATATTAAATTATACTTGCTCGCTTATCACTGCTCAACCACTTCATGCGGGTTTTTTTTTTTATTATATATGATTTTTTTTTTTTTTTGCATGGATTGCATAAAAAGTGCTGGCAACGCCGCTGCCGCTGCCACTGCGCTGCCAGCATCGCACTCTAACCTCAACAAATTAATAAGAACAAAAACACAGCGAACACGGCAAAATAATCAGTTGCACCGCCCCCTCCCCTGCAATGCCCCCCGCCATGCCGTATACTCCCCTGTGTCTTCTCTCTCTCCACTTTGCATCGCGATGATGATTCTTATGTAATCTGACATAAGGCGAAGTAGATAAAATTTTGTCTAGTTGTTGTTGTTGTTGTCTTTATGTGCTTGTGCGTGTGTGTGTTTGTCAATCTGTGTCTGTGTTTGTGTGCATGAGAACTAATTAAATATGTTGTCTCCTTCTTGATTGCAGGTCAACACAACGCCCGCTGCGAGCCGTGCCTATTCCTCCGGCGTGAAGAAGGTAACGCTCATTCCCGGCGATGGCATCGGTCCAGAGATCTCTGCAGCCGTGCAAAAGATATTCACTGCCGCCAACGTGCCCATCGAGTGGGAGGCTGTTGATGTCACGCCAGTTCGTGTAAGTAAATAATTAAAAGAAAAAAAATACAAAGTTTTTTTGTTTTTTTCAGCTGCAATTTTCAAAAGTCGAGCGCAAAAAGAGTTGGCAACAGCGCCTAAAGTTAGTTAAAGAGTTGCCAACTACTGCTCATAATCGATAAAAACATCGTTTAATACGTTTGCAGCCTGGTGGCAACGCCATGTACGCGCAATTCGAATGCAATTTAAATTTTACTCCTTTTGCAGGGCCCCGACGGAAGATTCGGCATTCCCCAAGCTGCCATCGATTCGGTGAACACCAACAAGATTGGCCTGAAGGGTCCACTGATGACCCCAGTGGGCAAGGGTCATCGTTCCTTGAACTTGGCCCTCCGTAAGGAGTTCAATCTGTATGCCAATGTGCGTCCCTGCCGCAGTCTTGAGGGCTACAAGACCCTCTACGACGATGTCGATGTGGTCACCATTCGTGAGAACACCGAGGGCGAGTACTCGGGCATTGAGCACGAGATTGTCGACGGTGTTGTCCAGAGTATCAAGCTGATCACCGAAGAGGCATCCAAGCGTGTGGCCGAATATGCCTTCCAGTATGCCAAGAACAACAACCGCAAGAAGGTTACCGTGGTGCACAAGGCCAACATTATGTAAGTCCAACCGGGATTCGCACACTGTTAGCAATCTCTATAATCTCTTCTTTAATCCTTCTGCAGGCGCATGTCGGACGGTCTGTTCCTGCGTTGTGTGCGCGACATGGCGCAGAAGTATCCAGAGATTCAGTTCGAGGAACGTTATCTGGATACCGTGTGCCTTAATATGGTGCAGAACCCCGGCAAATACGATGTGCTGGTAAGCAGCAGCCTCATCTCAACTCAGCAATGGCAATCATATATCACGCTCTCTCTCTCCCTCCCTCTCTCTCTCTGTGTCTCTGTGTAGGTGATGCCCAATCTGTATGGTGATATTCTGTCTGATATGTGCGCCGGTCTGGTCGGTGGTCTGGGACTGACGCCCTCCGGCAACATGGGACTCAATGGTGCACTCTTTGAGTCTGTGCACGGCACTGCCCCCGATATTGCTGGCAAGGATTTGGCCAATCCCACAGCGCTGCTGCTCTCTGCCGTGATGATGTTGCGTCACATGGAGCTCAATCAGTATGCCGATAAGATTGAGCGTGCCGCCTTCGAAACCATCAAGGAGAGCAAATATCTGACTGGTGATCTGGGTGGAAAGGCCAAGTGCTCCGAGTTCACGAACGAGATCTGCGCCAAGCTTTAAGCTACCAACAGCTACAACAACAACAGCAGCAACAACACAATTCTACCGAGTGCCGAGACGAATAACACCAACAACAACAACAACAGCAAATCAAACGACACTCGCTCAATCAAACCAAATAGCAACAAACAAACAGCAACAACAACAACAACAAGAGAGAAAATGAACCAACACAAAAAACAACAACACTCACAAACTAAGCCGACAGTTTCTAATGTTTTTTTTTTTTTGTAATTAGTTAAATGTTTATTCAAAAAAAAAAGAAAAAAGAAAAACAAAAGGAATATGAGAATTGAGAGAGAACCCAAAGTATTTTTTATGTTCGAATACTTAAATTATTGCAACAACTGAGCTCCAAAAAAAAGAATTTGTTAACAATTTTGATTTGGTTCGGGGCAAAGTGAAATTAAAAACAAAAAGAAAAGTCAAAGTATTTTATTTGCCATCCAAAAAGAATAAGAGAAAATACGCAAAGCAACAACAACTACTATTATTGTTTATTATTATTATTGAGATATTCATAGAAACGAGAGAGTATGCCAACAAAAGTAATTGTAATTATATATTTATTAATTGTTTAGAACCCACTCCTCAAAACCCCGCCCCCTGCCCGCCACCGCCATCATCGCCCCGCATTGTGTTCCCTCTTGTGTTTTAAACAATTGTTGAGAATGTGTAGTAAAAAGAAGAAATTGTTAACTGAAAATTGATAGGCAATGCCCACACACACACACACACAACACATAGACACAACCTACACACAGACAGACAGACACACACACACACAACAGTTATTAGATTCAAGTCAAGCAAGTGAGTGCAAAAATAAGAATGCAAAATATATGAGAAATGGTTACAATAAATAATGTAATATTAAATGATACTTAAAGTAGTAATTGAACACATTAAAAGCTGCTCGCAACAACAACAACAACAACAAACGGCAGCAGCAGCAACAACAACAAATTATTAAACTGTATGCAATTGTTATTGATGATAATTAAGCGATTTAATGCAACAACTACCATGGGCAATTGTCATGCAATTGTTGATGAAAACTCAATAAAAACATTGAAAACTTTATTGAACAAGTGTGTGTAGTTATTGTATAATTTGCATAGATAATGTAGTATAGATGTGTAGGAAGGGAATTGGGATTTGGGATCAGTTTTGTTTTCTTTTAATATGTTCCAAAAAGGAAAATGGAATAAGGTAACTTTTGGGAGATGAGATAAGTTTGTTTGGACAAGAAAATACGAAAAAAATAATTTTAAGAAAATTGAGACAATTAAGAAAAATAAATAAGAAATTAAATGCAGGCGTGAAGTAGAATGTGGAGAAAGTTGATCACATAGGGAGTTCTCGGAATTACAAAATCTAATCTATAATCTTTAATCTTTTTTTAAAGAGTTTTTCTGGAGTACAATAGAATTTAATGGTCTCTGAATAGATTCCCAACTAAATAATAATAGTAATAAAATATCTAGAAATCAGAGAAATTATACTAGATTTTTTTGCATATTCTATTTATTTTGATGATTATTTCATGTGGAAACCCGCGGCAACTAGCAAGGTTTCTCCAGTTACTGCGCGAATCTATTTATATTGCCACCTGCTGGGATTATCTTGTTATTAACCCACTTACCTGCGCAGTTCTCCGAGCTGTCATTGGCAGACTTGTTAACTCGACTGTCGCAATGATTTATATATATATGTGTCATATAAACTCCCTCCCAGCTTATGTAAACCGGTTGAATGTCAACCTATTATCGCACACAAAACGGGTTGCAAAACGGAGTCACATGACGCACTAGGCAGGCAAGCCAGGCAGGCAGGCAGGGCATGCTCCTCCATCTATCTATATCTATAGAGAGATATAGATATTGAGTATCGCGGTCAAGTGTGAAGACACCCCTTAACCAAAGAAGAAGAATAGTTTACTTTATTTTCGCTCATTGAAATATTTATTATTATTGAATTGTTTTCTTTTTTTTTTTGTGGTATTTTTGTTGTATTTTGTATGGTATATTGTATTATTTATTTTTTTTTTTGTATTTTTAGCTCTTTTGCAGTTGTAGGTTTCCATTGATGAATTATTTAGTTAGACAATTGCTTAGAATTATAATTGTAATTATTACATTTATGAATTTTCATTTAATTGCCTTTAAATAAAACATTTATATATTTTTTTTTTTTTTTTTCTTCTGATTCTGATTCTGTTTATGTTGTATTGTGTGGTTTGTTCTGTTTTACATCTCTTAATGTATATATATATATTTATTAATATATATTTTAATATATATGTATTATATATATTCATATATTGTATATGTAGATCATTATCATTATACGTAGCATTAACATTTAATTGTATATTATATTTATTCTTCGTCTGTTCGTTTTCTTCTTCTACTTCTTCTTTAGTTGCTTTGGTGCAGCCCCCCTCCCTCTCGCTCGCCATCTCTCTCTCTCTCTCTAACCTAGTTAAATATATGTATGTTTATCTGTCTGTCTCTGTCCTACTTTCATTATAATATTCGTTCAGTTCTCCTCTGTTCGCACTTTCCTTTCTTCTCTCATTGCTTTCTTTAAGTTTATTTTTTTTTTTTTTACTACATTTACAATGTAATTTGCTTAGCGAGTGCGAGCGAGAGGGAGACAAATTCTCTTTTGGTTTTCTCTTTCTTTTTTCTCTACAAATTTAACTAAACAAAAACAAAAAACAAAAAAAAAACACAGAATTCTCTTAAAAAAAACATTAGTTTGGATTGAAGTTCATTCACTAACTTAGCACTGACTAATCCTAATCCTAATCCCCCCCCCCTCTACTCCTCCCATGCTTGCTTCCCCTCTACTGGAAGGGCACAAACTTGACCAGGTCACTGGCAGCAGAGGCGGCCGCAGCTGCAGCGGCAGCGGCGGCGGCGGCAGCGGCAGCAGAGGTAACTGTTGCCGTGGCTGTGGCAGATCGCTGAGCAATGGCGGGATTGGTGACTGTAATGGGCAACTCCAGAGATGTGGGCACACCACTGCCAGCGCCATTGGTTACACCAATGACCGCGAGACTGTGCTCCAGATTGTGTGGCTCCGTGAGCGGGGAGACATGATGCAGTGGCACACCCGCACTGGGACTCTCCAGTGTGGACATAATGGGCGTCTGATCCAGCAGAGCATTTGTCTCGTTCGTGTGGGCAGTGATCGGTGGCGTCAGATGTGCCGCCGTTGCCACCACAGTGGGTGGCAGCATGAAGCTCACCTCCTGCTCCAGCTGTTGCCCGGAGCCTGCCACCTCCAGCTGATGATGATGATGATGATGAGCATGTTGCTGCTGCTGCTGCTGCTGGTGATGATGATGATGCTGTGCTGTGTCTATGTGCAGCAGTCCAACGCCCGCGTTGTCCACATCCTCGACCACAACATCACTGCCTGCCAATGCCTCAGCAAGTAGATCCTGCCCGGCTGCAGCAGGATGAGCTGCTGCTGCTGCTGCGGCTGCTGCTGCCGCTGCCGCCGCCGATGAAGTTGTGGCCACATCATCCATGGCCACATCCTCGACATTGACCAGCTGCAGATCACGTTCCTGCAGATAAGTCTTGGCCGCCTGCAATATATCGCTCGCGTGCAGCATAGTCCGACCACCGCCATCGATCTCGATGACAATGTCATCCTGCTGCTCGGCAATGTTCATCAGCACCTCTGTGGTCAGCTCCAGATGGTGCCCGTTGACGCTCAGCTGCAGCACATTCGATTGCAGTTGATACATCTCGTGTGCCGTCAGGCCGGGAGCCACTGCCTCCGAGCCGTGTGCAGCATCGGCAACTTGACTCAGTGGCGTCATGATGCCAAGCATTTCCATTTGCTCACGTGTTGTGGCCGAGCGTGGCACCACCGCAATCGCAGACGACGACGAGGAGGATGCCGAGGAGCAGTTGTTGTTGTTGTTGTTGTTGTTGTTCGAGGAGGTGCCTGCTGTGCCGGACTGCAGCACATCCTGTTCAAGCTCCTCATCACTGGCCACCAATCCATCCTGTTCAGCTGTCGCCTGCTGCTCGGACGGCACCACATGCGCCACAGCTTCACCCTCGAGCAGAAACACTGCTGAGAGCGGATGACCATCGGGTAGACGTGGGGATTCGGTGAGTGCTTCCAGTGGCACTGGCACCAAATGATTCTCACTGTCCAGATAGAGTGCCTCGTTGTTCAGTGGCGTAAAGTTGTTGTTGTTGGTCAGGGAGCAGAGCATGAAGGTGTTACTGTAACCAGGTATGGGATGCGTCATAACAGCGCAGATGCGCGGATCTGTATTGCACTCCTGGCCAGGCTCTAGCTTCAACTCCATTTCGGTTGTGTCCTCCTCCAGCTCCTGCTCATCCTGTTGCTCTCCCTCCTCCTGCTGCTGCTGCTGCTCTGCCTCCTCCTGCTCGGCCATTTGCACCACCTGCTCCAGAGCTGTCTGCCTTAAGTGCTCCTGCTCACGCTCACGCTCACGTTCACGCTCCTGCGCCAGCTGTAGCTGCATTTCGTTGCCCACTTGCTCCAGCTGCAGCTCCTCGACCAGCTCTAGCTCCAGCTCTGCTGCGGGTTGCAGCACAGGCGGCACTGGCTGGGATTGAGGGCCCACTTCCACCGTCTCCAACTCTGCTGCTGGATGCAGTTGTGCCGCCTCCAGCGCTGCTGCCAGCTCTGTCTCCTGCTCTGCCTCCATGTCTAGCTCCACTGGTGCCTGCAGCTCCGCCGTGTCCAGCTCCACCTGCGTCTCCTGCTCTGGCTCCGTCACCCGCTCTGGCTCTAGCGCTGCCTGCAGTTCTGCCTCCATTTCGGGCTCCTCTACCCTGTCTAGTTCCAGATCGAGTTCCTCCTGCAATTGTGCAGCAATTGCTGGCTGCACTGCTGCGTCCAGCTCTGATTCCTCCTGCTCCGCTGCCCGAGCTGCCTCCTCCTCCGCTGCCAATCGCTCTGCCTCTGCCTCCTCCGCTGCAATTCGTTCTGCTTCTGCTTCCTCTGCTGCCAGCCGCTCTGCCTCTGCTTCCTCTGCTGCCAATCGCTCCGCCTCTGCTTCCTCTGCTGCCAGTCGCTCCGCCTCCGCCTCCGCCTCCGCCTCCGCCTCCGCCTGCGCCTGCGCTGCCACCAGCGCCTCCGCCTCGGCCTGCAGTTGTGCCTCATAGAGCTGCCGCTGTCGCCGTCTCACATGCTGCTGCTGCAACATGGCCAACTGCTCACCGGCTCTGGCCATATCCTCCTCATCCCACATGCGCCATGCCTCGCAAGAGCTGCGCGCCATGCGCAAGAAGGCCGAACCCACCTCAGCGCCTGCTCCCGCAGCGCCCTCACTTGCTGCACGCCTTATGCCCTGCTGCAGATGATTCAGCTGCAACAGTTGCTCATGCTGCTGCTGCTCCACACGCCCCAGCAGCTTCAGCTCCTCGTGGTCGGGCTTGTGTGTGCTGCGCGTGCGTGTCCAACGTTCACGTGCCTGGCGACACTTCTCCGCACTGCGTCCACTCAACAGATCTGCCTCATACTGACGCAGTAACTCCTGTTCGCGCTTCTTTAGCTTCACCTCGGGACGTGCCAATGCTGCCGCAGCTGCTGCGGCTGCTGCTGAGGTGGTGGCGCGGCCACCAACACTGCTGCTCCTGCTGCTGCTGCTGTGGCTCCACTGTTGCCAACTGCAACCAGGTTTGGCAGATGACGATGACGAGGAGGCGGAGGAGTTCTCAGCAAGGGGAGCAGCGGCAGCGCGACTGCAAGATGTTCTAGGCAGCTCCTCCTCCTCCTCTTCATCCTCTTCCTCTGGCACTGGTGACTGCTCGTCCTGTTCCCTCTCCTCCACAACTGGTGCATCCATGCTGATGTCTTCTATGCCTGCTGCCAATCTGACACTGGCAGCACTGTTGCTGCTGCTACTGCTGCTGTTGTTGCTGTTGTTGCTGTCGTTGCTGTTGTCGTTGCTGATGAGATCATCGATCTGGCTGATGCTGCTGTGCAGGCGCCGTCGCGGCAGGTGAGACTGGAGCATCATTTGCTGCTGCTGTTGCACATGTTGCTGGTGCTGTTGGTGTTGCAGTTGCTGCTGCTGCTGCAGCAGACGACGATGTTGCTGATAGACCAAGCTGCAGTTGCTGTTCTCACTGCCTGGCAACTCATACAGATTGGGCAACAGAATGTCCTCCAAGATGAGCACAGCTGACGAATTGGTTGCCGTATCCTCCACCAGAGCAGGCGCCGAACGTTGCAACTCACGTGCCTCCTCGGCTGAGATCACTGCTATGTTGGACACTATGGACGAACTGTTGCTGCCGCTGTCCAACATGCTGGGGGCACGACTCTGAGTCTGACTTTGGCTGGCACAGCGACTGAAACGGCTGCGACTTCTGCTTCTTCGTCTGTTTCTGCTTCTGCGTGAGGAATTGTTGCTGCTCGATGAGCTGGAGCTGGAGTGGGAGTGGGAACGGGAGCGCACACTGTGGCTGTGCGGCATCCTTGGCGAGGGCGAGCCAATGCCGCTCGATCTGCGCGATAACAATGTGAAATTGTTGCTCATCTGCTGCTCAAGCGGCGGCGGCGGCGGCGCAGGCGCAGGCGCAGGTGGTTGCTCCTCTTCCACCTGCTGTTGCTCCTCTTCCTCCTGCTGTTGCTGCTGCTCCTGCTCCTCTTCCTCCTCCTCCAGCTCGGGTGACTTGGCAATTGGTTTGGGTTTTCTCGCAGGACGTTTGCCGGCCTTCTTCTTACGCCTTCTCTTTCGTTCAGTCTTCTTCTTGGGCTGCTGCTGCTTCTCTCCTCCTGCTCCTCCTCTGCCTCCATTGGAGAGTGAAGCATAGTACAGTCGCTCCCTCTCCCTCTGCTCGGCCATCTGCTTTCCGTGCTCATGCAGAAATTCACTAAGCGTTGGCGTTGTGGGCCTTGCCCTTGGCCTTGGCTGCAGCAACTGTTGCTGCTGTTGCTGTTGCTGCTGTTGCTGTTGCTGCTGCTGTAGCAGCTCCTGTTGCTGCTTGGCATGCTCCATGGCCAGCCGCTCCAGCTCCAGATGCAGCTGCATCTCTTGCTCCGTCTGCTCATGCTCCTGCTGGCTGCTGGGCATCAATTGGGCCTGCGACTTGTTGCGCGACTTGAAGATGCGCTTCTGTCGCTCCTTAATGGGCAAACTGTACTGATCTGCTCCTGCCGCCCCCTCGGCATCGGCCAGCTCCGCCAGCTCTGTATCTGCTTCGGCAGCCAGTGCAGCCTGCTCCAGCTCTAGTTGCAGCTGCATTTGCAGCTCCCTCTCCTTCTGCCTCTGCTCGTTGTATGCCTTGATGGGCTCAGTCTCAGTTACCGCCGGTGGCTCCATTTCATGCTGCTCCGCTGCACGCTTGCGCTTCTTCTCCAGCTTGCGCGCACGCTCCAGTTCACGTTGCCTTTCCTGCTGCCTTTCCAGCTCCCTTTCTCGCTCCCTTTCTCGCTCTCTTTCTCGCTCTCTTTCTCGCTCCCTTTCTCGTTCCCTTTCTCGTTCCCTTTCTCGCTCCCTTTCTCGCTCCCTCTCCAGCTCCTTCTCCTCGCCATTGGTGTGTGGTGGCGGCTTGGTGTGTCGCCTATAGCTGAGTCCATTCTGTCCATCTGCTGGCTTCACCGCCGGCTGCAGTGCCTGAGCCTCCTCCTCTTCCTCCTCAAAGTCAAAGCAAGAAGAGGAATTCAATGCAGGCGCCTTTGCTGCCTTCTGCTGCTGCTCCAGCTCGTGCTCCTGCTCATCGGCTGCATCCACAAAGACCACACTCTCATTCGAGCTGGCATCGCTGTCCTGTATCAATATGGGCTCATCATGATGATGGGAGCGTGCACCGTGATGCGTCATCACATCAAACTCCTGCAGCACAACATCGCGTCGATCCTTCTTTGGTATGTTCCTAATGCGCTTCTTTGTGGACCCCGACAGGGAGGTGGAGGAGCTACTCTTCTGCGCAGGTATATGCACCTCGCCCTGTCCACCATTCTGCTGCTGCTGCTTCTTGTGCTGCTGCTGCTGCTGTGCCTCTGCTTCATGCTCTGCCTGGCCATTGCTGTGTATCAAGACAGGCACTACCAGGGCTGCTGCTGCTGCTGCTGTTGGTGGTGTTGCTGCTGCTGCTGGTATGTCATCCATTTCATCCTCACCCCATTCAGCTAGCAGACTGCGTTGCAACTCCAGCGATGCATTCACTTTGGCTTCTTTGTGGGAGTCCACTGCAGTTGCTGCTCCATCGCTGCTGTTGCTGCTGTCCTGCTTTGCCTTCTGCTTTGTCTTCGGCTTCAACTTGGGTTTGGATTTCTGTTTTAGCTTTTGTTTTCTGTTCATCTTCTGCTGCTGCAGACGCTGCGACAGCTGCATGTTCTCCAAGTCATCTTCCTCCTCATCTTCCTCAGCCAGCTGACGTTGTTTCTCCTCTTCCTGCTCCCGTTCCAGTTGCAGCTGCTGCACTAGTTTTGCCCTCTTCTTCTTCACCTGCAGCTCCTCCACCTCCTCCTGCTCCTGCTCCTGCTGCAGTTGTGCATTGGTGCGACAACGTGCCCGTTTACGTGAACGCTGTGGCGTTGCGCTCATCGAGTTCATGGTTAGCATGCGTCGCTGTCCTCGCTTGCCGTTGCCGCTGCGAGTGTTGCCCGTGGGCGTGTGCAGGGAGGAGGTGGTGCAACGTCGTGTATCGACACCAAATCGAAGTCTACTATCAAGTCCATTGAGTGTTGCTTTCCCAGCCGGCGATGCCTTCAAGGCTGCAGCAGCAGTTGCTGCCACAGCAGCGGCAGCTTCAGCAATTGCCGCCGCTGCTGCAGCTGCTGCAGATGCTGGCGATTCCCTTTTGTTCGCCGAGGCCACTTGCCTGCTGGCGGAGCGTGTCATGCGACGTGGCTTGCCTGCCGTGTTGTTGTTGTTGTGGTTGGGTGTCGGTGGCGCTGGCATTGTGGCACGCAACTGTCCACATCGCTTGCGACGCGGATCACGATGATTGCTCTGTGTGCTGCGACGTTGTTGCAACGGCAGCGTTGGACAATCACTAGACGCGGGACTAGGGAGCGGTGTCAATTGCGTCAACTCCAGTCGTTGCTGCATCTGCTCCTGCAGCTCCTCCTTCTTCTGCTTCGGCTTCACCACACGCTCAATCGAGGCGAGCGTCAACTGTGCAATGCTTGCCACCTTGCGTTGCTCCTCATCCGTCAGTGGTGCATCCACCACAATCGATACATGACGCGACTGGCAACGCCACAGGGATGAGAAGGTATCGCGACTGGCCGAGGTGCTGGAACGTTTCGCTGCAAGCCCATCATGCTTCTGCTGCTCCTGCTGCTGCTGCTGCTGCTGTTGCTGGTCCTGCGGCTGTTGCTGATCCTGCTGCTGATCTTGTTGCTCCTGCTGCTGTTGCTCCTGTTGCAGTTGCTGTTGCTGCTGCTGTTGCAGCTGCTGTTGCAACAGTTGCTGATGTGGATGGTGCGGGTGATAAAGACTTAGATGATTATGTTGTGGATAATGTTGATATTGTAGAGGATGATGCCTGGGAGAACTCGAACTGGATAGACTCTCCAGATCGAGATGCGTGCGACGATGGATGAGCAACACATTCATGCTGCTCGTACGAAACTCGCATGAGTTGCACTCATAGCGAAGCTCCGATTGACGACTCTCTCCACTGTCATAGGCGGTGCTGGTATTGCCAATCTCCATGATGCGTATGGATGAGTCCTGCACGGGGGGCGGGGCGGGAGAAGAAAGATTAGCTGTTGCCTTACACATCTCTTGCGCTGCTACTCACCTGCAATATGGATGGCATTGTCGTCTGTATACACTTGTCCTTTATACCGTGTGCACGTCGCCCGGGGCTGCCTGTATTGGTGGCGACATTCTTGCCATGGACGCTAACACTGCCACTGATGATGCTGCTGTTGCTGCTGCCACCACCGTTGCCGTTGCCATTGCCGTTGCCGTTGCTGTTGCTCGAGAGCAGCGCCTTGATGAGACTCTCTGGACGCGGCGCTGCTTGACCCATGGCCAGGCCCAAGGGAGCACCTGTGGCTGATACGGAGGAGGAGTTGCTGCTGCTGCTTGGCTGCTTGTGAGAGTTTGTCGGTGTGTTGTTCAAGTGAGTGTGGCTGTTTGTGGGTGTGTGAGTGTTGGTGTGTGTGGGTGTGTGAGTGTTTGTGGGTGTGGGTGTGTGAGTGTTGGTGTGTGTGGGTGTGTGAGTGTTTGTGGGTGTGGGTGTGTGAGTGTGTGTGGGTGTGTGAGTATTTGTGGGTGTGGGTGTGTGAGTGTTGGTGTGTGTGGGTGTGTGAGTGTTGGTGTGTGTGGGTGTATTCGTGTGAGAATTGCTATTGTTGTTGGTGTGTGTGCTGCCGCTGCTGCTGCTGGTGTTGTTCATCTGGGCGGATGTGATGGTATGTGGAGCTGTGCTCGTGTGTGCGGCTGTGCTTGTGTGGGCGGGTGGGTTTGAGGAGGTGCTGGCACCGCTGTTGGCGGCGGCGGAGGAGGAGGCCTGCGCCGCGTTACTACGCGTCTCCGCATGCTGCACATCCTCGGTGAACTTCTCCTTCATGTCCGGCGCAACGGATTTCTCTGTGAAATTAATAAGAATTTTAATTATTAAAGCAATTGCAGATTATTTTATTGTTTATTTCATTACTGCATTCATTATTTATATCATTATTTTGTTCATTATTTCTTTTATTATTTATATCATTATTTAATTCATTATTCCTTTCATTATTTATATCATTTCTTAATTCACTATGCATTGCATTATTTGTTTCATTATTTGTTGCATTTAAATAATCATTTTAATAAAAATTTTACTGTTCACATCATAATTTGTATGATTATTCATTGCAGTATTCATTTCATTAGTTATTCCATTATTTTTTTAATTATCAGTTTCATTTTGTGTATTATTTTTTATGTGATTGTTTACTTCATTATTATTAACATGTCCCATGCATTACTTATTTCATTATTCATTGCATTATTTATTTCATTGTTTGTCGTACTTAATTACTAATCGTTAAGTATTTAAGTATTCATTGCATTCATTATTGATTTCATTATTGTTTTCTTATTAAATTATTGTTAATTGCATTATTTATTTCATTATTATTTTCATTACTCCTTTTATTATGTATTACATTATTATTTTCATTAACACTCTCTTCCTCTCTTTCACTGCCAATACTCACTTGTGCCTAGCTTGATGAACTCCTTTTTGTGTGCACATTGAAAGGGATATATCAACTTTGGCGAATTCACCTGTTCGCTGTGTAGAAGAAGCCAATAAAAATTGCATTAATCGAAGAGGAATTCTCTCATCTCTCTCATTCTGTACTCACAAGGTCTTCTCGTTGAAGAACTCAACGACAGCAAACGGTCGACGATTTGAGTTGACATAACGAAAATCCTGTGATGAGGTCACCTCCCCGGGCCACCATATCTCTGAGTTGTGTATTTTAACCCAAACGATGTCCCCATCGCTGTACTTCGCCACCCCGGGCGCCTCGTTGCGAAAGCGTGGCATCTTGAAAGCTCTGTTGGTGCTTCACTTCAATTGCTTTCACTGTTCGTGATGTTGTTGTTTTGTGTTCGCCTAGTCCTGGTCCTGATCCGGGTCCTGGTCCTGGAACTGGTCCTAGTCCTTGGCCTTGTCCGGTGATCGCATGTGTTAGACCACATCCATTGGGCATTGGCAGCTGTAAAGTGAAATTTATCATCAGAAGGGTTTTATAAAACTTGTGGTTCGATCCGATATATATCGGATATATGGACTAACATTATCTATGTTTATGTATCTACATAGATATATCTTATTTAATGCAATCGAATTGCCTTCAAACGATTACAAATTTTAAGAATAAATATTTTTTCTCCTCTTTCTGTCTGATTGACTGTCAAGATCTCAGTGAGTATAGAACTGGAGACCCTAAATGTTGTGACAACATTCGCACTACTATGTTTTATAATTTCACCACACCCCCTTGGTACAATTTGAATCGATTGAAATCGAATTGCAAGCTTCATTTTAAGGCTAGAGTGTTCATATTTTATTACATTATTATAAACTGATTTGTTGATAATAATAACACAGATATTTAAGGAATAAAGTATTCCTCATACAAAACGTGCAAGTAATTCTATCAGCGAATACTATCGATAAGTTTACATGTGCAAATATACGATAGTATAAGCCATTCATATGGATCGGTACAACCAATCGATAGTTGATAACTTCAACGATATCAATAGTTGCATATATTGTATTTCTTGCTGGATAATAACCGAAACTTTTTAGACCCCAGCGGTAAATTCGTATCCCCCAAAAAACAATGTTGATCGTGTTGATTTGTTGATATATTTTTGTGTTTATTTTATCATTTTTATTATTTCTTTTGTTGAGTGAAAACATAGTTATATATTTATAGTTTGTCATTACAATGTGAAGACATAGGTATAGGCATGTATATATGTGTGTATGTATTTTATATTTGTTCTCTTGTATTTGTATATAAAGCAGGAAAAAAATCCTTATAAAAACGACAACAGCCCAAGCTAAATAAAAAGCTACTCGAAAAATATAAACAAAGGGGGAAAAACACGTGACATTTATCCCACAATTTTAATTCAAAATTTTAACTAACATTTATCGTAATCGTTATCGTTTCACTTTGGATGTGTGTATGTATAATATATATATTTAGTATATGTATTGTATATGTATATAGTTTATATAATAATCGTTACTTATCATATAAATTTAAATTGTGATTACATACATAGAAAGAAACATTGAAATCTTTTCGACCAGACGACATCCAATTCAATTTAATAATATTAATAAAACTTGTTGTATAATTTTTAAATGTTTCGCTCCAATTTCTTCTTTTTTTTTTTTCTTTGTTCTTGCTTTTCTTTTTCTATTAAGTAAATCATGGGGGGCTTACGGTCTACGTTTATTTGATTTTTCTTAAGTTTTTTGTTTGTTGTATAAAGTACATCGATATAACAGAGTCATTCCATATATAGTTATATATAGTATAATCAATCACAATTTAGTACAATTTAAGAGACGAAACGAATAAAATAAAACGCAAACAAAATAGAAAAAACGCTCCAAATTGTAAGAGTTTAAAAATGAAAATAAAAAGAGAGAGAGAGAAGACATAGATAAAGTACATTAGGCACGAAAGTGTTGGACAGTTCCGAAACGGGGAGAAGTGGGATAAAGTAGGGGGTGGTGGTGGTGTTGGTGGCAACTCTAAGGACTGTTAACAGTCACTGTAAACGCACTGTTAACTCTACAACGCATGCACTGCTGCTGTGTGTGTGTATCAAAATGAGTCTCTCTGTGTGTGTGTGTGTGTGTGAATGAGGGGATCCACGGACGAACGCTTCTCCCTTTTTGGTTTCTCTAGTCGGAGTTGGGGGTACATGGGGTGTGCGGATCTGCCTCTTACAGGGTCTTCGATTTGCTTGTCTTCACAGCAGGAGGAGTAGAAGGAGGTGGAGGTGGGGGTGGTAGAGAAGGAGGGTGGTATCGTCATTGGGCAGCATCGACACGCCCGCCATTGCCATTGGTGGCCGCTGCCACCTCATCGCCCACAATGAGCACCTTGCCGACGCCATCGGGCGCCACCAGCTCACCGCTGAGTCCATCCAGACCTGGCTCACTCACATCTCCAGGTATTTTCGGTTTTGGACGATGCGTATCAACCGCATCGATGGGTAACTTAATGTGCTCCACCTTGCAGCCATAGGCAACGGGTGTCAACTTGATCACCGTATGCAATGGCACATACAAGTAGGGTAACTCATCCGCTGACTTGTCCAGGAAATAGGCGAACAGGCAACGCAATACAGCCTGATGTGAGACAACCAAGACATTACCCTGTCTCTCCAGTTCCATAATAACAGGTTCCAGACGTGCCACAAGATCCTCATAGCTCTCACCACGTGGATAACGATATGCAAACTTGTTCACATCCCGTGCCTTGAACTCCTCCGGGAATTTCTCCTTAATCTGTTCATAGGTCATTTCCTCACAATGTCCCGCATCGATTTCATTCAGTGCCTTCCAACGCTCCTGCGGTGCCTTAACATCGGCCACCGTTTGTATGGCTCGCTTCATCCACGACGTCCAGACGCGCAGACCATCGATCTGCTGTTGCTTAATGAACGAAGCCAAGGCAGCCGCATACTGATGACCACGTGCACTCAAATTGGAATCACCACCAATTAAACCACTCAAATTATGTTCACTCTCTCCATGACGGGTCAGGTAAATGGTCCGCGGTGTTATATGTATGTTCATCAGGTAGTAAACAATGCGAGACTCAACGTGTCCCTCATTGTTGTAGACAACTACCTTCTTGCCAGCATTGTAGACCTTCATGAAGCTCAAATGAGATTCGGCTACCTCATCGATGGGTTGATAACGTTCCTCATAATGCTCGATACGTTGCAGGAAATCACGGACAACCAGTTCCGTATTCATATTGATATAATCCGGTGAACTGACCTTCACCTCCAGTATATTCTGTTCGATAATCTGCGGATCATCGCATATCGATTCGACAAAGAATAAACGGAATCCATGTTGTTTAACCACAATATCATAGATCAATTGACGACGATCGTGTGTCGAATTTGTGGCATCGAAGACGGCAATGCTGCCGAGACCGCTGAGCAACCATTCGCAGGAATCGTGCAATGCTTGATTGGCACAACGATTCCTGATGGCCATTGCCTCCTCATTGTCGGCCCGAAAGAATTCATGTGACTTGTATGCGGTTGTGGCATGACGACGATATTCCCCAAGGTTAAACACACGCGTCGCAATGCCAATCCAGTTGAGATAACGTGCCAGCTTCTTGGAAATGAAGGTCTTGCCACGTGCAGGCAAACCAACCATCGCAATGACATGTGGTGTTGTACAATCGGCAATGGTACGTTCACCACGTATGGGAAAGGGTTTCGTCATCACTGTCTCTGACGTGGGGGGAAGCAGTTTACGCAACTCCTCCGACATGACCGAGGGACACACGTGCAACTCATTCTCTATAGCCATATCTGCGGTCTTCTTCAGCTGATTCAATGAGGTGGTGCGCACGCGTAGCGAAGGCGAAGTGTTATAGGGCATATCCATGATGCTTGTGGCCGTAACCGAGCGTACTAGATGCTTGGCTAATACCACGGAGGCAGCGGCAACAGCGGCGTGTTGTTGCTTCTGTAACAATTGCAGTTGCAACTCACTCAATTGTTCGTTATTGTTATTGTTATTATTATTGATGTTATTGTGACAGCAACTGCACAACACTTCGCTCGAATTGGCACTGGACGAGGCGGATGAGGAATTGGAATTGGAGTTGGATGTGGATGATGTGGAGGAGAAGGAGTTGGAGAACGTTGCAGTGGGAGAAGGACGAGGCGGTGGGGCAGCGGTCTGGAGGGGTGATGAGCTGATGAAGTTTAACTTCTTTTTTGCTGCTAGTGCTGCTGCTGCTGCTGTTGTTATTGTTGCTGTTGTTGGTGGTGGGAATATTCCTAGGGTATCCTCATCGAAGTTGTCCTTGTCTTCCTTGTTGTTGTTGTTGTTGTTGTTGTTGCTGCTGCTCGGGCTAGCTGTAAAGTAAAGTGTTTGCTTTGAGTTGCCGTTGTTTGATTGTTGTTGTTGCTGCTGCTGCTGATCGCTTGCTGTTGTTGTTGTTGTTGTTACTGTTGCTGCTGCTACAGTTAGTTGTCGTTGTTGTTGTTGTTGTTGTTGTGGCGTGATACATGAAATTAGGCGATTATTTGCTTTAGTTGTTGTTGTTGTTGCTGCAAATGAGGCTGATGTTGTGGATGATAAAGCAGATGTAGATGTAGATGCAGATGATGTTGTTGTTGTTGCTGTTTTTGCTGTTGTTGTTGTTTGTTCCACATGAAGCAGCCCAACAATATTATTCATAAAGTGTGTGTGGATGAGGGTGTGAGTGTGAGTGTGAGTATGCAAAGCGTTAAAAACAAATGCCACAAACAAATAAATAAACAAACACAGTTAATAAACAAATAAAGATGAAATGAAAATTGCAACAAAAAAAAAAACAAGAATAGAAAGTAGAAGAGTTAAAACGGCACCCGAGGAAGAAGAATTTCGACGTGTTGAAGAATTCGAGCAAAAGCCACAATTAACCACAAATTAGCTTGGCTAAACACTAGATAAATACATACGTGTGTGTATGTGTGTAGTTGTTGTGTATGCGTGTGTGTGTGTGGGTGTGCGTATGTATTGAATGACAACTGTTTGACTTCTTTGCACTTGAGACACCCGACGAATGTGAGCAAACGAACGAGCGAACGTGGACAGACCAAGACGAGGCAGAGGCAGACACAGAGAGAGAAGTAGAAGCAGAAGAGTCCCAAAACGAAACAGAAACAGAAACAAAAGAAACGAAAAGAAACGAAAAGAAAAGGAAAGAAACAGCAACACAAAACGTGCGCTATGCGTGGGCGGGGGCTGCCAAAACGAACCAGAGCAAGCGAGAGGGCAACACACAATAAAATCAAAATGGTAAAACAGCTGACGCGAGAAATGCGTGTTATGCGCTGTGTGTATTAGTTAGTGTGTGTGCGTGGCTGTGTGTACTAATGTTATCGATAGTCGTAGCCCTGGTTGTAATTAACGATCGATTAACAGCATAAAATTAAAAATGCTGCAAAAATGTTAATTTTAGTTCTTGTTCCGGCCGCTGACTCTATTGTTGACTCTGCACTGTTGTCACTCTGTTAAGTGCGCTCTGTTAAAGCGACGCGCGTTGCTGTTAACTGAAAATTGCAAACTGCACAAATTACCAAAGCAAAAAATGTTCCAAGAAAAATATTATAATGGAAAAAAGAGAAGAAGAATGCAAAAAAATAGGAATAAAGGAAGAAACTGACATGCGAAAATATAACGGAATTTGTTATTGTTATTTAGCAGAAGTCTTAATCAATTTGTTGCTCTTATGCAATGTAAATAAAAGAGCGCGACGCAATTCATAACCTTGTAGTGGCGGCGTTACAATTGTTGTTCAATAAATTAATAAATCAATTTACCGATGCACAAACAAACAAACACGGACACACACTCGCACACACACACGCATACGATACCATGCAGAACATGCAGTTAATGTTAAGCCTGGTTGTAAATTACAGCACTATCTATAGCAGAAATTTCCACAGTGCTATCAGTGCGTGTGCGTATGTGTGTGCGTGTATGACTCAGCGCAGGAGATAAAGACAAGTACAACGTTTACATGCGTGTTTTCACATGTCTTTATCAATCATGAACAACAACAAGAGGACAGACAGAGAGAGAGAGAGAGCGGCAACATGAGCGCACTCTGTCAAGGTCAGCCAGCATCTCTCACTCTTTCTTTCTTTCACGCACGCGTGCACACAACACAACTGTTGATCGATCAGCTGTTGCTGTTGCTGCAGTCGACCCAGTACACAGTGCGTCTCAATTGTCTATGCACACTATGAAAATGATGATTTACATTATTTATAGATTTGCATGCGAGTGTGACTGCTGAAGCTGAGCTCTCACTGCAATTGATTTATTGCCGCTCTTAATGATTTATGTAATTGGATGCATACTTGTCATGCGCACTGTGTGTGCGTTCCTGTGTGCGCCCGCCGTGCACCAGTTAATTGTTATTGCACATTACATTGCAAATCAATGCAATTAATTATGCATAACAACAAAGAATAATAACAAGTTCTGCGTGTGTGAGTGTGAGTGTCTGTCAGTGTGTGCGAATGTTATTAATAACAACAAATAACAATAAAAATAAACAGGCCATCGTTGTCGTCGGCGACATCGTTGTAATTGAAGACAGAGTACTTATCAGAACCGCCAGATGTCGCTGCGTTTCTGTGTGTGTGTGGTGAGTATGAGAGAGTGTGTGAGAGAGAGATTGTTCGTGTGCAGAGATGCAATTACCTGAAGTCAAGCTTAATCTTGAGAGAAACAAGAAATAGAAATTAACAAAAAAAAAAAAAAACAATTAACAAGAAAAAAAAACAAACCAAAAGAAACGAAACGTGAAGCAGACACAACGCTCAATGCGCCAATACTACAAATTTTGCACTAAAACACGAAAAAGCAACGCGAAGCCAATCGCGCTGCGGCGACGCTTTGCTGGCAGCAGGCAGCGCTGCCTGTAACTGTAACTAACCGGCAACCGGGCTTGTCGCTGGCGTCGTCGTTGTCGTTGAGGCAGAGGTCGAAAAACAACAACAACAACAACAACATCCATTGGAAAAACAAAAACAATGTTTGAAAAAATTATTTCAATTTTTTTTTTGTAGTTTCTTGTTTTTTTTCTTCCTATTTTGAAAACTACGCAACAATCGAGTGGCGCGATTTTTCGCTTTGATTTTGATTGGCAACGCCTAGAGACGCAGACGCCTGCGGGGGCAGAGAAGCAGAGGCTGAGCTTTTGCTGCAGCAGCAGCAACAGCAGCAGCGCAAAATGCACTTGATGCTTCTCTATCTCTTTCTCGCTCTCTGCACATGTTTCCGAGTGTGTGTGCAAACGAGTTCACAATTGTCAGTTTGTGCAATGTTGGAAAAGGAGAAAGGGTGTGGTGAATATAGGGAAGGGAGTGGTGAACAAGGAAGGGTGGGAGATAGAGCAGCACAGCGCAAGCTTGCCTTAACTGATTCCAAGTGCAATTGAACAGTCTCACACACACACACACACAAGCACATGTATATGTATGTAGTGTGTACACATTTACTTTATTTAGATTACGACAACGTCGGCGAAATGCGTCATAAAAAAGATCTTGACCCGTGTCCGCGATAGGCGACGAAATGGAAGTGAAAAAAAAAGTGGAAGGTGGATGCTATCAGCAACAACAACACCAGATGTTCCACATCAAAGTTCAAAATGAATGTGGAATGTGTGTGCGTGTGTGTGTGTGTAGTGTGGGCGTCTGTGCAAGTCCTTTTAGCGAGCTTTCAACTTTGCATGGCAACTCGACTTGAAGCTTTCGCCCCCTCCCAGCACCCCTCCCCCTCTCTCTTTCATGCGTTATCTCTGCATATTTCCTAACCTAGATTTTCTTGTACGCCAGCAGCGCTACTTATCAAACACTGATCTGACACTGGCGTTGACGTCGACAGCGACGTCAGCAGCGACAGCGGCTTTGCTTTCTTCTTTCGCATATCACACGGCACACGCGTGGCCAGTGTGACCACACCTCTAACGCAAACAATGTTGTCTTTTGTTCTCGTTCTTGTTGTTTTTTCTTTTTTCGTTGTTGTTGTTGTTGTTGTTTGGGGATGTCAAGAGGCTTTTATCGACTCGTTAATTACAAAAGTATTTTAACGCGATTAGTTATCGACTGTCTCGAGTGACTTATCAGTCATTTTGGGCAAGCACCGCAAGCGGGGGCTCATTAACCCTTTGAGGCCGCCCCAATAATGCACGCGCGTTTCCCCCAAAAACACTGACTGATGATAATCGCGCATTATATTCCCCACACCTCCCCTCGCACACACATACTTATCTCAAATATATTAATAAACATATGTAATTAAGTGCGAATGTGCCCAAAGAACCGCCTGATAAGACAGTAAAAATATAACAACAACAACAACAAGAGCAACAAATACAAAACAAAGAAATAAAAATATATAACATACAAAGGGGGAGAGACCCTCCATATATACAATAGTAAAACTGGCCCCGATTAGCATTAACAACAAGAGTTATTTGAGCTCCATCAATTTGGTCAAGTGCTTCCCCCGGGGCTTATCGGGTACTAACATATTGTATGGCTAATATATTGGTAAATATCAAATTTATGCATTATTTCCATCCCCATAACAGTTTAGTGCCAACTTTTCCAATGCGATTTCTCGCACTGATATACGAACCGGACACAAAAAAAAAAAAAAAAAAAAAAACAAAACAAAAGCCGGCTAAGATAACCGCAAATAACTCATCAAATATAGCATATAATATAATATATGGCATAATGCTGATAGATCGACGAGCTCTGCGCTGGAATTTGAACTAGACAAAAATTGTTTGCATATAATTAGGGGTTTTTTTTTTATACATTTATGTGTAGAAATGCCCCACTATAATGAAAATTAACAATAAGAATTTCATTTTTTATGTTCTCCACTCATTATAATGTAAATCACCAATTGGAATGTTCTTTATTCTTTCTCTTTTCATTAGTAACTGCAAATCATAAGAAAAAATAAAAACCCTAAGCTCGACAAATATATATATAATATATATTCTTAATCATGTATAATGAAAGTTCAGTTGAACAAGCTTGAATCATTTAAGAAACACAAATACTGCTGATATGATAATGATAATGATGATGATGATGGTCACACACAGAGCAAATGGGTGGGGGAACTGATGACGATGATCATTGTACGAGTGGCCTTGATCTTGATCTTGAATTCGCCGCAGCGACTGCGACTGTGACTGCGACTGTGTCTGTCTTGCAGCCATAAAAGTAAATGCACCCTGACACTGAACAATTCTCAATGTCTCGCCACACACACACAGACACTCAGAGACACACACGTGCTTGGTAATCGACACAAGTGTCTCTCTCTCTGTGTGTGTGTGATCGTGTCTGTCTGTTTATAATGTTATTATCAACATTGTTTGCATTACTTTACTTTCGGTTTCGATGCCAGACGATGCACTTTTGTATACTTTATAAGGGCTTAAGAGCTTCCCAGTCTTATAAACGTGCCAACTGCACACTATTGCTGTCTCTTTCCTTGACCACAACATTCCTGAGGGGCTAACAACAAATGATCTTTCATACCAAAAGAGAGGCAGACAGAGAGTGGGAGAGAAAGGGGGGGGAGGAGAGACATTGCTGATTCAGCAATCAAAGATTTCACTCGAATTTCGAAGTAGAACTTTCACCCACAAACTTTTTTTTTTTTTTTTTTTTTTGCACAGTCAGCAGAGTTTGGCAAAATTCGGGCCGAATTCCGAATTTCGAATAAAAACCTCAAAGATCAACGAACAATTTCTTGCAAAGTGCAGCTAAACTTGAAAATAAACATACAATATATATATAAAGAATTCTACAAACATATACAGAAGAAACACACAGAGAGGGAGAGAGAGGGAGAGAAATGAACACCTCAGTCTCAAGGCCAAGATATCGCTGGCATTCTTTATTTTTGTAGAATTATTTCTTTCAAATTTATGTTCCGGTTGACAAGAGAATCGGATCATACGAGACACGGCAAATCGAAAGAAAGTACACAACACACACATATATACACATACACATTCTCAACTGGTCTAGAATATCTCAACAACAACAACAATGGGAGAACAAGAAGAAAACAAGTCGCAGAGAAGGCGGAAATTCACAAAAATAGCGTTGAAAAAATATTCTAATATATTCGTGATGTACAAACAAAACAAAAGTGCCTGTTTTGTTTGACTCTCTTGATGATCATTGAGCCTAATGATGATTATGATGATAACGATGACGCGTAAACAAACTGCTGACACATGTGTAACAGCAGCAGCAACAACAATAACAATAGCAACAACGTCAGTAGCAACAACAACAACAAGTAGAGTAATAATAATGGCAACAATTACATTAGTCAATGTATTACAATGTGGTCTCTGCCCATAAATGTAAGCAGAGCAACGCTGAGACACACACACACACACGCACAAGAGGCACTGCAAGAGAGCTTAATCAATTGTGTAAATCAATAGGCAGATACCGATAAATGAATTGTTAACAAATGTCATTAAACTTTATACTAAACACGCGAATGTGTGTCACACGCAAAGAGAGCAAGGAAAGAGAGACACTGAGAGAGAAGGAAGTGAAGTGAAGAGAGCGAAGCCCTCTGTCAGCATAATTTGTCGACCACCCGCAGCAGCAGCGACGTCAGCAGAAACTGAGAAAGCTCAAGTGCAAGTTCATGTGTGTGGGCGTCTCTCTGTGCCTGATCTTCGTTGTGCAGGTGCTTGTGTGTGTGTGTGTGTGTGTGTGTGTGTGTGTGTATGTGTGTGCACTTTTAGTGTATTAAATACAGGGTGCTTCCTCCTGTGCGCGCACACTCTCTTCGTCAATACATACATAGCAATGTGGATGATGCCGGCATCGTCGTAGTTTGCCTCGTTGTCGCAGTCGCAGTCGCTGCAGTACCAGCAGCAGCAGCGCTGCCTGCAAAGCATGTGGACATTGTTGCCGCCGCGATAGTTGTTGTTGCTGTCTCACAGCACTGAGCCATTTGTGGTGTGGTCAGCGGCGGCAGAGGCAGAGAATGCAGCAGCGCGCGAGCCGCGGCGCACAACAGTTGCTGTTGCTGTTGTTGTTATTCTTCTCCTATTTTGTCTCTCTCTCTGCTTTGCTTTATTTCACACTGGTTGCAGTCGGTATTATATATATATATGGTTATGTCTTGTTAATTCGATAAATTGTTGTTGTATTGTTTGTACGCACAGAAAAAAAAATATATGATCGAAACAACAAGAAAACAAGACAAGCAATAAAAATATATATATATAGATTGTAGAAAAAAAAAGAAAAAAAACAGTTAACGAAAGTAACAACGAAATTTCAGATCAAACCGCCGCCGCGCGCAATGCGTTCCGCACACGTCGCTTGTCAAATTAAGAATGAGCAAAAAGCAAAGGCAGCGGCAACAGCAAAGCCAACGCCAGCAGCAACAGCAGCAGCAACAACAGCAGAGGCAGAGGCAGCAGCAGCAGAAAACGGCACGCGAGCGATCGCTGCTGCGTCGCAAGCAAGCAGAGCGACGCCCCACAGTGTTGCCAACTTTTGCTAACTAAGCCATAAACGGAACGGGCAGAAAAAGGCTAAACCAGGTGCAAGTGGAGAATGAGCTTCAACAGCTGATATAGCTTGAAAAAAGCTATGAAATTGAAAGCTAACTGCGACAGAACTGACTGAGCTGCTTACTGCGCTGTTGTTGGTTGATGCGTATGAGGATTATGGGAACGGTAGCTGCGGCGCAGAGACAAAGGCAGAGGCAGAGCCAGAAGCAGAAGCAGCGCTGCCTCGTTACCGTTATGAGAAAGATAAGAATTGGCGCAACGCGTGGTCCCATGACAGAGAAACAATACTAATTCAAATTGTCCATTGCATTTGTCAGGCACACTCACACACACACACTTGGGCACACACAGTCACATTTCAGTGTGTTAACCGCAAAGCAAAGATTTGTGTTTTGTGTATTTTCTAATTAAATTAGCAACATTTTAATGCGCACAGTGTGACAACATTTGCTGCTTATTTAGTGAAATCAATTATGAATAAGAAAGAAGAGCGATAAATCAGCACGCAAAAGAGAGCCAGAGTAAATTTGATACAGTTTAACATAACATAAGCCCACTGTGCGGCGTATAATTCTCCAGCATTTTATTTGTTTGTTAAATTACGCAAATCGATAATAAAAAAGAAATATTACTACAATATAAGAAAAATGGGGAAAACAAGGTGCGCAACAGAATCTAATGAAAAGTGCAAAGAGCGAAAACTTTGCTGCTCATGTTTTTTTCGCACTCTCTCTCTGTCTCCTACTCCACCCCTTTGTTCTCTCTCTCTCTCTCTCTCTCTGTCTCTTTCTGTCGCATGCAGACATAGTATTTACACCACAAAGTAGCAATAACAATGATAACATGTGTTGTGTGGCCAGACGATAGAGGAGAAAAACATTTTTGGCCTTGACAAAATTTGCAGATAGTCGTGGTAAGCAAAAGAGCTTTTTATCGCTCTTCCCCTCCACACACTGCACTCCCCTCTTTCATATATATTTCTCTCTCTCCACTCTCCAACTATCGCACTCTTTTTATTTGCACAGATTAGTGTTAATCTTAATAAGGCTGGGCAGCACTTTTCAAGCGCTCAATTTACAATTTCTCATCTGATTCCAGATAATTTACAGCCCTTGACGTCACAGGCACACACACACACACACAGAAGCAAACTCAAACACAGAGGGAAATCGATAAGCACGTTCGACTGCTTAATAATTTATTTGTGAATGGAATGAGTTATTAACAAAAGCTGTATAAATTAAATTTCGATCACATTTCATGTAGACAGAAGCTCACGAGTTTCGGCAAAAACTGATTAGAAATTTTCCATACCTTTTTTTTAGTTATTTATTTATATGTATTGAATTGTTTAACAATGCTGCCATTGTTGATTTGTAAATGCGCGTGTGTTCAACCCGGAAATTAACGGAGTTTTAGCTATTTTTAGTTTTTTATTTTATTGCTGTTGTAAAATTGTACCTTCGATTTTGATAGCAACGATGTAAATCCCAACTAATCACAATTGCAGATACACACACACTGTCTGTATGTATGTATGGGTGGGTGTGGGTGTGTATGCACTTCTCTGTTTAGATTGATATTTATTACATTATGAGTATTTAGTGCCATTGAGTGCTCTCTCAAGTGCATCCTGGTGAATTTGAAATTGTTGTTGTTGTTGTTTCTTTTTCGCATATTCGCATGAAACACAAAACCGGCTATCACTCCCTGGTACCGGTTTATTAATTTCTACTTTTCTATATTTGGCATATATTGTTAAGCAACAAGCAGCAGAGTAAACAAAACAGGTTTACATAGCTAAACAAAATAAAAATAAAACATTCGAATCGCGTCGCATACCGCGCGCGTCATGTTAAATTAACATTAACATTTTCGATTAACATTCACTTATTCCGCGCGCCCAAAATGCAACACTGTCAAAGCTCTCTCAATGTAAACTCGCAACGGCCCGCAACTTCAATGGGAGAGAGCGAGATAACAATTAGCACACACACCTCGTCGGCAAAGAGAGTTTTTGCCGAGTGAAGGCGGAGAGAGCGAAAGAGAGCAGCGCACAAGACGAAATGTCAAAAACTTGCGTAAAATAGATTTTAATAAATTAACCCTGCAATATTATTGAGAGGGCACATTATACATACAAGCAATAGATAAGAAAATAGGCATAGGGCAGTAATGTGGGATGGATAATGAAATGAATGACAAAAAAAAGAAGCAACAAAGCACCTTACCAACAACAACAACAACGAAACGCAAGCACAAAACAAATCAACGATTAATATACACTTACAACAACAACAACAACGCACAGCAAGTGGGGAATGGAAGCAAAAGCGAAAATAAAAACAAAAATAAAGAGCGGCGCACGAGGCAAATTTAGTACGTATTTTCTGCACTACAAGCTAGTGTAGGTATGTGTGGGTGCATGTGTGTTGGGTGTGTGCGAGTGCATTGCATAAAATACGCATGCACGCAGGTGTGTTTGTCTGTGTGTGTGTGTGGGTGTTAGGAAAAACATAGCAAAATAAACCAACTCGATTGCAGCTCTTACCTTTTGCTTCGTTTTCTTAACGTTCTTCCTTTATATTTTTCTTTCTTATTTCTTCGTTTACTTCTCCCGTATTCGTTCACACCGCGAAAAAGCTGTTGCTGTTTGGGTGCGAGTGTCAAAACTAAATGTGGCGGCGCGCTCTTGCTCGCTCTCACACACACTCATGCAGACTGACACACAGACACAGACACAGGCGCAGCAGCCACGCAGTGGGAGAGACGACGACGACGACGACGAAAAATGTTGTCCGTCCTTCGGTCACCTTTTTATGCTCACTTTAAACTTTTTGCAGTTTATTTTGTTTTTTTTTTTTTTTACTTTATTTGGCTTTTGGTATTTTTGCCAGTTTTCTTTGCACTGTTTCGTTGTTTTTTTTTCTGTTTGTTTTTAATCAAAACGCGCTGTTGCTGCTGCTACTGTTGCCTGCCGCTGCTGGTTTGGCCAACACTTTTTTGGTGAGTGTCTCTCTGTGTCTCTGATGAGAAGATATCGACTCAACACACACACACACACTCACGCAACTCACGACGACGACAAGGTGGAAGAGGAAGCAGCAGTAGCAGCAGCAGCAAGTGCCGCCAATCGTGGCTTTGCTGATTTTCAAGTGACACAAAAACAACAACAAACGTGGGAGCAACAACATCAGTGAAGTACCCCCCAAAGTAGGTTACACTTTTGTCGTGCTCGATAATTTGTGAATATACAATATTTATTGGTGTTTATTAATTTACAACGTTTTTCTCATTCACGAACTTTCGGGGTTTTCACGAACTTTGCAACAAAATGCACTTAAACATATGACTGTTAGTGTGCTGTTAAGAGCAACACATATTTAACAGTGCGCGCCGATGTCACTCATACAGAGACAGACAGGCAGGCAGGCGCACAAACACACGCACACATAGCCCTGATGAGTATGCGTGTGTGTGTGTGTGCGCGCCCATGCCCATGTATAGGTGTGATGTATATATGCACATTGTGTCTGCACATACACAGAGACTTCTACAAACATTCGATTCCTTTGTAAATGCCTGTGTGTGCGTGACCTAACTTAAATTGAACTTACAAGCCTACAATGCTTGTGCTCCCTTTTCTCTAAGATTTTTCAGATTTGACTAAGATATAGTATGTATGTATGTAATATATATATATTGGACGCACTTACCCGCTCTCTCTCTCTATGCAACTGCAACACGACGAACCCACAAGAGTGTCAACATGACGTGCTCCGACTTCGTTGCTCTCTCTCTCTCTTTGTCCCTCTCTGGTTGCAGTAGTATTGGTGTTGCGCTGCTGCTGTGTTATTGTTGTTGTTGTTGTCGGTGCTGACTTTCTGGCACTTGCTGTTTCGCTCGCACTTACTGACTGCTTGGTGGCACACAGCACGGAGAAGCGCCTCAGAAGCGAGAATTCTCAACACACAAAAAAAAAAACGCAGGCTCACGTACTCACGAATACGTCGCACACTTGTGTGTTGTGCGTGCGTGTGTGTGTGTGTGTGATATACGAAAACCGAACGAGAAGAAAAAAATGTAGCAAGTTGATTTTTCAACACGAGCGCGCAACTTGCTCCTAGCAAAACACACAATTGCAATACGAACGAAGCGAGCCGTGGGCGGCGAAGCAGGAGGAGGCACAACACACAATTTGAGATATAACTCTCTCTCTCTCTCACACACTCCCCCTCTCTCTCTCTTAACTCAGCCAAGAGCAGCAGTAGAATGGCTTGCAAATTTTTTTGTTCTTTCTGTTATTGTTGCTGCATTTGTTGTTGGTTGAGCTATAACTGTACTTGTGTGCTTGTCGGTCAAATTAAATTTGTTTTTGCTTCTTTTTAAGACTGTATTTGTATTTAAAGTTCAAACGAAACACTGCGCTATGTGCAGCACACACCGACACCGACAGCGACAGCGACGACACAGGCACTCACAACACACTCATACACGGGCACGCAGCACACACACTGAGAGAGAGAAAGAGGAAAGTAAAAAGTTTTTCTTATTTGAATCAATTGGATGATGATAACTTCAACGCGACTTTCATTTGAACCGTTTCATTTATATAGAGCTTTGCTGATTCTTTAGCGTCCCCTTTCGCTTGGGGTTTATTTGTTGCAATTCGACGATCAAATTACAAAATTACGACAAAAAAAATAGTAAGATTACTTGTTCAGTGATTTATGTGAACGAAACTTGTTCAGCTGAGCAACTTGTTCATTTGTTCATTCGAGCTCTGTTATCATAGCTGCTGTTGCTGCTGCTGCGGCAGCTGCGTTTACAGAACTTTACGCTGTTCTGTTCTGTTTGGGTTCTGTTAATGTTGTCGGTCTGCGAAATTCAAATTGGAACTACTGTTCATATTTTTGATGGAAATGAACTAGTTGGATGCAGTATTCTATTTGACAACTGTTCTCAACATTTCTAAATGAACTTAAAACTATAAATTGTTGTAAAAGCTTTTCATTTCATTGATGTAATTTGTATATTTTTGTTCACTGTTGAAAATATCTTGGTGCAGTGCTGCACAATATAAATTGAACTAGAATTTTGAGACTATGAAGATTGATAAATTACTGAACACTGCAAACTTGCAGTTAACGCAATATTTGACTCGCACGAAGTGAGCTGCAAACCAATCAATTACGACATTCGGTCACACTGAAAACGGCACGTCATTAGTTTAATTTGTTGTTATTTTGGTCACAGTTTTGCATAAATATGGTATGTTCTTGAATTGTACTATGCAAACGAAACGATCATTAAACTATTCTTCCTTCTTATAGAGTGCACTCTTCAACTTTCAAAGCCTGCTGTCGGTGATTCTCCTGCTGATATGCACCTGCGCATATCTGCGCTCTCTCTTCCCGAGCATCATTGATCGCAATAAGACGGGGTGAGCAATATAATTGAATGCAAATTTATTGAATTATATTAAGTTTATTGTGCATTCTTTGCAGTTTGTTGGGCACATTCTGGAAATTGGCACGCATCGGTGAACGCAAATCGCCTTGGGTCGGTGCAGCCTGCCTGATAATGGCATTTACAGTCTTGTTTTGGACGTAAACTCTGTGGAAACTCTGGGCTTCAACTAGTTTATAAGTTCAGCTAGTGTGATAATCGTGTCTATGTTTTATTTTTTTTGTAATCAAAACGTTTGCATTGCGCACAAGCTGCAAAGTCAGTTGCATTTGTTTTTCTTGCATTCTTCATTTTTGTTGTTTACCTGCTCCCCCTCAGCAGTGTGACCAGAGATGGATAGAATAAAATATCAATTTGCCGGCGCAGCAAATTGCAGAATGAATTTCAATTTTGCATTTAAATTGGAAACGGAATGAAATATGACGACAGCAGCCACACAGGACAGGACGCACTGCGTCTCTATGTCGCTCAGAGCAGGGAACGTCTGCAGCGGCTGCTCCAACGGCTGCAATGGACCGAACAGGGCGTGCGCCAGGCAAGCACAACAACAATAACAAATTTATCGATTGCAAACCGAGTTCAACAATTCAATTTCACCCTCCGCAGCTGCATCGCCCGCCGCCACAGGAGGAGCAGCCACCACCACAAGAAGAAGTCACACCCACTGCCGAGCCACTCCCACCCAGTTGCATTGACTCCCCCAGGCACAGTGTGCAGCTTACGGCGGCACTGCAGCAGCAACTGCTGGGCAAACTCCCATCGAAGACAGTAGAAACATTTGATGATCTGCAGGCAGAATACAGTGCATCCGAGAAGCTGCTGCTCTATGAGCATGTGCTGCAGTGCACGCCACGGCAGCGCGTCAGCTTCGTGGAGAATGCCAACTTCGCCGAGCTGGTGGCCAACACCAAGAGGGAGCACAAGAAGCAGCGACGCTATCGCAAGAGCAAATTGACGCTGCAGGAGGAGATGCATCAGCTGATCGAGCTGCAGATGCAGGCGCTGCACAAGCAGTGGCGATCACGACATGAGTCGCGTGCGCCGAGAAGACGTTCCCGTTCCCGCTCTGGTTCTCCCCGCACCTCCTCTCGCGCCCGCTGCCACTCGCACAGAAGTCACAAGCAGAGTCACAAGCGCAGGAGTAGGAGCAGGAGCAGAAGTCGCAGCCGGCATCGGCACAGAACAGGGCACAGAAAGCGATCGCGCTCCCGATCCCGCTCCCATTCACGCAGATTTCATCGCAACTAATTGTTCTTTTTCCGTTTTTAATTGTGGCACAAAAAAAAAAGATTTATTAAATTATTTTAAAACGATCTCGATCTTTGAGTTGTTGTTGTTATTGTTGCTCTTGCTGCTGTCCCGCTTTACTTGGTGGAGACGCGCGTGCGCTTGTTCCATGAAAAGTTGATGCCGTAGTTCTTGACGCGCGGCTTCTGTGGCTTCAGATCCCCGTCGACGTACCAGCGCCAGCCGTTGCGCTCACAGTAGGTGATGGCTTCCTCCTTGGAGCCAAACTGCACGTTCAAGTTGGACAATGGATCTCCACTGAGAGAAGAAGAGGCAATAAATCAATCGATGAAGGCTTGCACAGTCAATCGTTACTCACGTGGAGGCCCAGCCCATGAGGGGATTCTCCCAGCGCTCACGATTATCGAACTCGATTTGCCATGTGTTGATGTTGTCGGTGCCACTTTGCATGGCATTCTTGGGCGGCACATGGATGCGCACGCGACGCTCCTTCAGCTGCTCCTCCGGTACGCCGGAGAGGGGGCTGACATTGACTGCAACTGGCACTGTTATCTTGCCGCTCAGCTTGTTGCGCTGCTCCAAATCCTCGGGCCGCGCCAGAGCCGTGCTCGGATCCAGTGGGGCAATGTCCGAGGATGCCCAGCGTGCTGCCGTGCTGGGGAGAGGAAGGAGAAGAAATCGATTTAAACACACACTCCCCGTGTTGCTGCTGCTGCAGCTATACATACTACTGCATGGCGGGCGCAGCGCGGCGCAGCAACACCTGACGAATTAGTGACATATTCCTTGCACAATGAACTGCAATCACAATTAAAAAAAAAATTACGTAAAATTTCGGGACACAAGCGTAGGCAAAGTTGTTGTTCACAGCTGTTCGGCTAAGGGCTGACAGTAAGCTGGCTGCTATAATTTCAATGTTGCCAGATTGCCGAAGGCAAAACATTTGTAAGTAAATGCAAAATAATTGCAATATAAGCGAATTTATGAGCTCAAACATGCCTATAAATTAAACTAGTTAATTATATAAATATTTTAAGCTGCATTTTAAAGCAAAAGCTGACCAATGTTGGTAAATGCTGGCTTTGTTTGGCCAAAGCTGGCAACACTGGCCGGCGTACACATCAGCTGTTCGCTGCCATTTTATGCACATTTTTCATTTCTTTAGCTTTCGGCATCCTCGACAGTATTTTGTTTGGTATTATGCCTGGTTAAAATACGTGCTTTTAGGCGCATTTAGATTGCAGTCACGCTGCATACAAACAAGTCGCGAATTTTCTCTGCAGAATTTTGAGAAGCAGCAACAGCAGCAGCCGCCGCAGCGCAGCGCAGCAGCAGCAGTAGCAGCAGAGAAGCAGCAGCAGCAGCAAAAGCAACAGCCAAGGCGAAAAAACCGCAGCAGCGGCAGCTTAGTGTTAGTGTTGTTGTTGTCGTGGGACAATTAGAGTTGTTGCGAAAGACGTGGCAAGGACGCGCTAGTGAAGCAAAACCCAACAACAACAAGTAAAAAGTGCAACAAAACAAACAATGGGAGTACCAAAGTTTTTCCGTTATATTAGCGAGCGCTATCCGTGTCTCAGCGAATTGGCGCGTGAGCATAGTGTAAGTATGCGTCTCTCTATGCAACTGTGTGTGTTCCTGTTTGTGTGTGTGCTCCTGTGTGTGTGTGTGGGTTTGCGTGGGCTAGTGTTTGTGTGTACCTGTGCGCGCCAGCCTGTATGCGTGGGTGCGTGTGGGTGTGTGTGTGTGTGGGTGGATGTGGGTGGAGGGGGCGTCGCTCCTTGTAACTTTGCATACTCAAAATTCAATTTTTCCACTCCCTTCCCTCCCCCTCTCTCTCTCTTTCTGTCTCTCTACTCCTTTGCAGATTCCAGAATTCGATAATCTTTACCTGGACATGAACGGCATCGTTCACAATTGCTCGCATCCAGATGACACCAACATCCATTTTCACCTGGAGGAGTCACAAATTTTCCAGGACATTTTCAATTACATTGACAAGCTCTTCTACCTGATCAAGCCACAGAAGTTATTCTTTCTCGCTGTCGATGGTGTTGCGCCACGTGCCAAAATGAATCAACAGCGGAGTCGACGTTTTCGTTCTGCCCGCGAAGCGGAGCAACTGGAGGCCAAAGCGATGCAACGTGGTGAGAGGCGGGAGCACGAGAGATTCGATTCGAATTGCATTACACCGGGCACAGAGTTCATGGAGCGCCTGCAGAAGGGTTTACGTGCATTCCTGCGCACTAAGATCACCACGGATCCGTTGTGGCAAAAGTGTCGCATCATACTCAGTGGTCAGGAGACGCCGGGCGAGGGTGAGCACAAGATCATGGACTATATAAGGTATATGAAGGCTCAACCGAATTTCGATCCGAATACGCGACATTGTCTCTACGGTTTGGATGCGGATCTCATTATACTGGGACTGTGCACACACGAGTTGCATTTCGTGGTGCTGCGGGAGGAGGTGAAGTTCGGGAAGAATGTGAAACGCACTGCAATCGAGGAGACACGTTTCTTTTTGCTGCACTTGGGATTGTTGCGCGAGTATCTGGAGCTGGAGTTCCATGAGTTGTCGACGCCGGAGAAGAAATTGGATGTGGCGCAACTCATTGACGATTGGGTGCTGATGGGTTTCATGGTGGGCAATGACTTTGTGCCGCATCTACCCTGCCTGCACATCTCGTCGAATGCGCTGCCCTTGCTGTACAAGACGTATATAAGGATTTATGCGCAGCTGGGTGGGAATATCAATGAGCATGGCAAATTGAATCTGGAGAGACTGGAGATGTTCATGAAGGCACTGAGCGAGATTGAGTTGCAACTCTTCGAGGAACATTGCGATGACTTGAAGTACATCAATGGCAAGACGGAGGCATTTGATGTCGATGTGCAGGAGATTAAGAATGGCACCTCCGATAGCTTCAACAGCGACCTGGCTGCGCTCATTGACAACAGTCTCAAGGTGCGTACCAAGCGGGGGGGGATTCCCCCACTTCTTGTCTCTCTCTCTCTCTTACTTAGTTGTTCTATAAATAGCTGCACTGCGAGTGTTGCTTTGCTCTGCTCGAGCACTGCATACCCTGCAGTCTGTTGTGTAGTGCATAACTGACCTAGGAAACCTAGCAAACCCACAAGGTAGCGCAGCACAGCGAAGCTTAAAAGCTTTTCCTTGTGCGAAGCTTTTAACTGTATTTCGCTATTGCGCGCAAAGTGGATTGATAAGCACTTTGATTGATGACTGGACAGAGCAAGGGGTGTACTAGGTATGCGAGGTACAATATATCCCATGAAGAGGAAGAATGAGAAGAAGAAGATGATTGTTTATTGTCGCTCAGTGAATGCGATTGCAACTATTTGTTTATTTATAAACAAACTATGTTGAATACGATACGACGATACGAGGCAATATGAATGAGGCAAGTTCTCTTGGGCACACCAGACTTGCTGATGCGGCTGGAGGTGCCCCTCGGGGAATACTTGATGACTAAACCTTTGAAGCACTTTGTTTAGGAATTCTTCTTAAAGAACTTTTTTCACTTCAAGTTTTGGGGACTCTTCTTCTTGCTATGACTACATAAGCGAAGATTAGCAAAAAAACATTTCAATTCATTATCAATTCAATTCTTCTTGAAGCCCCAATTTAGATTTTCTTCCATATTAGCAAAGTTTAGCTAATCAAAATATCTTAAACTTAAAAATTAAACGATTATCGCAAAGAAATCTCTTCGTGTTTCTTCTTGCAGCTTTGCACTTCAAGATTTTCTATTATATAAGCAAAGATTAGATCGGAAAAAGCCTAGAACAATATAAAATAACAGGGATTCTAAAGAACTCATCATAAGTCCAAACTATTTTCTCCTCTTATTTCTATCATGAAAACCACAAAGAATACCTTTGCTCCTACGAAATCATAGGTTGACATTATCATCGGTATATGTATATATTGTATAACAGTTTATATAATAACATTGCTGAAAAAGCAGAGAAATCTCTTCATTATTTGTACAACACTAAGACTATCTTACAATTATAATATAGTTTAGGAACACCTCTTGAAAAACCTATATTCATTTTACGATTTCTATTAAAATGACCAAAAATTAGCAGAAAAAGCATAGACTAATGAAAAACTCTTAGGGAGACGATTAAAGTAGAGGATTCTCTAATGAATTCATTTTAGTTTGGCAACCCTACAAGACTAAAGCATTCTCTGAATAAATGACCTTTGTTTTACAGTTCTACAAGTCGAACAGACCTTTACTAACCTTATCTTTCTCATTTCTTTCATAAATCTTTATGAAAACCATAAAGAAAAGTTTGCACAAAGGGAAACTACAATAATTAGTAAACAACTCAGTTTTAAATAGATAATCAACATACAATACATATATCGTATCTATTTTAACTCTCTGTTACAATTTAAATAAAAATCTATATAGATATATGTATATAAAATATAGGTTATCTTTCGAAACCTTCAATCTGCTTTAATCTTTATCTTTTCTTACTCGACCTATCTAAACTCCCTTCTTTCTTAACATTTCCACCTTCCTTAACTCTCTATACTTCATCAACTCTCCATTCTTCCTCAACCTACCTCAACTCTCTCTCTATCTTCCTAATTTGCTTTAATTTTTCTTTATACATATATATTTTTTAACCTTCCTCAACTGCCTCTTTCTCCCTTCTTTGTTACAACTTACAATATTATAAAAGTTTTCCCCTGTTACCTCCTCACAGCTCTACGAAGACGACGATGACGACGACGAGATAGATCTGGATGATGAGGAGGCGGCTCTGAAGAACGAGTTCCAGAACTATAAGCGCAACTATTATCGCAACAAGTTCAAGAACGAGATGCGTGGCGATCTCATCGAGGAGTTGAGCTATCACTATGTGACCGCATTGCAATGGGTCCTTGACTATTACTACCGTGGCGTGCAGTCGTGGGATTGGTATTATCCCTATCATTATGCGCCCTTCATTAGCGATCTGACCAACATCAAGGATATCAAAGTGAAGTTTCAATTGGGTGAACCATTTCTGCCCTTTCAGCAGGTGAGTGCAGTGAAATAACTTAGAGAACATCAGAGATAATCCCTTATGCCTTTCCAGCTGCTTGCTGTGCTGCCTGCAGCCAGTTCTAGCCTCCTGCCCGAGGCCTATCACGCACTTATGCTCAACGCCAGCAGTCCCCTGGCTGAGTTCTATCCGACCGAATTCGAGAGTGATCTCAATGGCAAGAAACATGATTGGGAGGCCGTCGTGCTGATTCCCTTCATCGATGAGCGTCGCTTGTTGGATGCCATGCATGCCTGCGAATCCTTGTTGACACCGGCGGAACGCAAGAGGAATAAACATGGTCCAATGTATCAATATGATCATAATGTCAAGTCGCAGGGTGCAATGCCAGCCCTGCCGCCGCTCAAGGCACTGCAGCACGTCTTCTGCACCGAGCTGGCCCGTTGGTCCGAGGAATTGACACTCAATTTGCCGCACACCGTGTGCGTGGAGCTGCCCAATGCGGCCAGGCATGTATTCTTTCCAGGCTTTCCCACCATGAAGCATCTGCCCTTCGATGTAAGTCACTGCTGCATTGCTTTTCCTGCTCTCAATCTCAATCTCATTTCAATCTGAATCCATTGACAGTTTGAAATGCGTCACGAACGTATCAAAGTATTCGAGCAACCAAGTCGCAATCAGAGCGTGGTGTTGCTACCGAAGCCACGTGAACTGGAGGACACACTGGAGGCTGTGGCTGCCGCCTATTTGGGGCAAGTCGTCTACATTGGTTGGCCGCATCTGATCAAGGCGAAGGTGGAGAGCGTGGCCACCATGGAACAGATTGTCGATCAGTCCGGTGTGCGAGCCAACGATGCGCGACGCTTTGAGATTGATGTGAAGGCGCTCGAGGAACAGTAAGCGTGTGCCCAGTGTGCCTGCAATGCTGCACTTGCTCATACTTGCTCTACTACTCTTCTTCCCCCTCTCGCACTCTTTTTAGCTTTGTCTCTCGCATGGGCATACGCTTTGCCAACTACGATGTGCTCGTCTATATACGCACCTATGCTGGCAGCTCGGTGGAGTTCGGGCAACAGGGCAGCGTGTACATGAAGGACTCGTGGAACAGTCAGGTGACCGCGTATCCGGCACAGGGCGTTGTGGCCGATATACAAGTGCGCGAGAATATGCGGCAGCAGTTTAGAAAGATCGAGGAACTCTTTCCCGTCGGCAGCTGCGTCTTCTTCATTGGCAATCCGTACTTTGGCAGCGAGGGCACTGTGCTCGATCCGCTGCTGGTCTACACCTGCGGCAGGGTGCAGGGTAAGTCTGCTGCTTGCCTCGTATTCTGCTATACTAATCTTTTACTCTTTTCCTTTAGTCAGCATTCGCGTTGGCCCCCAGCCAGATTTGTCTGAAGCTCGCCAGGTGCAGGAGCAGCGGGACAAGGATTACATGAACTCCTACAAGGTTTGCCGTGAGCTGAACATCAATAGCAAATGCCTGGGCAAGCTAACGGGCACCGTGTGGGTTGTGCTTGGTCCGCGACGTGAGAGAATGGAGAATGTGGCAAAGCATAACATTGGATTGCAATTGAAGTATCCGCGCTTGAATGAGGAACGTGCTGGCTACTGTCGCCGGGTGAACAACAACTGGTTGTACTCCAGCCTGGCTGTGGATGTCATTCATGCGTATTGTGAACAATTCCCCGACGTGGTCGAACGCTTTTCCAGTGGCAATGATCGTGGCGAGTTTATGTACGAGGAGGATCTCTTCCCCAATGCCATGGGGCAGCATAAGGTCGAGGATTTGGCTAATTGGGTGCGTCAGCAGCCGCACATGAAGGTGGATAGAATAACATGTGGTTCACGCACCGTTTGCAAGGAGACAGTGGAGGTGCTGCTCTCCGCTGTGGAGGAACTGCGTGCCATGCCCACCAAGACCGTTAAGTTGCAAGTGAAACCGCATTTGCTGATCAAACCTAATGTCACCTTGCCGGACGTATATCGATCTCCCACCTCGGTGCGTCTCTTCGATCGTGTTGTCATCGTGCGTACCATTTATATGGTACCCGTGGGCATTGCAGGCACTGTAATTGGTGTACATCCCGTCACTGATCCCAATCCAGTGCGACTCGAGTGCTTGAACTCTGTGGAGACATTCTGTGAGATACTGTTCGATAAGAGTGTCGCCAATTGTGGCGATATACATGGCATCGCCGAAGAGCGTGTCTACAAGGTGCCCGAGAGCGCGCTTGTGGTCATCTACTCGAATGGTTCGTGCACTTCCCTATTCCCCTCCCGCAGCAGTTAATCCCTCCTAATCGCAGGCATATCGTTTTATATGTAGATCGACAGCCGCTGCTTAATCAGCCGGCAGCAGTGCAGCAGCCTGTGGTGCAGCAGCAACAGCAAGAGCAACCACAGCAGCAGCAGCAGGGGCAGCCACAACAGCAGCAACAGGCGCAGCCACAACAGCAGCAACAGGCTCAGCAGCAGCAACAGGCACAGCAGCAACAGGCACAGCAACAGCAACAGGCGCAGTTGCAGCCACAGCAGCAGCAACAGCCACAGCAGCAAAGGCAGCAGCAGCAACAACAGCAGCAGCCAAGACAACAACAGCAGCAGCAGCAACCAAGGCAGCAGCAGCAACAACAGCAGCAGCAACGGCAGCAGCCACGACAGCAGCAACAGCAACGTCAGCAGCAGCCACAGCAGCAGCAGCAACAGCAACAACAACAACAGCAGCAGCAGCAGCAACAGCAACAACAGCAGCGCACCACCAAGGCAGACGCCATGCGTCGCGACTGGCGCGAACAGCAGCAGCAGCAGGAGCGCTATATCACCGCCGCTGGCTCCAAGTACAATCCCATTACCATGAAGACCCAAATTGCCGATGATTTTGTTTGCCCCAGTGCTGCTGGTGGCGGTCCCTCAACATCGGCTGCCGCCGCCGCCGCCGCTGCTGCTGCTGCTGCTGGTGGGGCAGCTCAACCCACGCGTATTGCTAGTCGAACTGTTGCTGGTGCACCAGCAGCAGCTGCAGCTTCAATTCAAGCTCCAGTCGCAGCTGCAGTTGAGGCCAAGCCGCCACAGAACTGGCGACTGTTGTCCACACAGCAACCTGTGGTCAAGCAGCAGCAGCAGCAACAGGCTGCCACGGCTGTGGCGCCACAAGTCGGCTCTGCCACGCCCCATGCACAGACGCAGGCGTTGAAGATGCTGCTGGGATTGGGTCTCAATCAGGCACCAGCAGCATCGCAACAACCACAACTACAACAAACTGGAGCAGCCGCTAAGGTGCCGTCGCCATTGCCGCAGGCACCGTTGCCTAGTCAAGTGGTAAGTGGCGCCTCCTCCTTTTCCTACTTATTATCTTCCTCATCTTCGTCCACTTCCTCATCATCCTCCTCTTCGTCATCCTCCTCCTCTTCGTCATCCTCGTCTTCTTCATCCTCCTCTTCTTCGTCATCCTCTTCATCATCCTCCTCTTCATCATCCTCCTCCTCTTCTTCATCCTCCTCTTCATCATCCTCCTCCTCTTCTTCATCCCCATCCTCCCCTTCCTCCTCCACCTCTTCCTCCTCAGTAAGAAGAGCTCTTTATACTCCCTAGAAGGGTTTGTGCCAACTAAAAATGTATATAACTTATAGAAAGAGGCGTGGCAGATTCCACAAAATAAATACATTCATATATAATCAGCATTCACATCAGACTTTATATAGCAATGTCCGTATATTTGTCTGTCTGTCCCTCTGTCTGTCTGTATGTGTGTCTGTCTCTGTCTCTTTATATTTGTCTTATCTTATCACACATGATTCATATTGATACATGCTGAATATAAGTCGGAACGAGCCGAATTAAGCCGATGTATCGTACAAACTATCGGCCTATTTTTGTAATTGGTTAAGTTATTGCAACCAAATTACCTACAAAGAACTCTTTCTACATATATAATCTGTATATAAAATACTATCATAATCGGATGACTCTAACATACATCTACCATAACTATCGGCCGATTTTTGTTGCGACCAAATTTGCCACATCAGACTTTTGCTAAAATAAAAAATATCAACAAAATCGCATTAACAATCGACCAAAATGAAGGTGTTTCGATTATAGAAATAACCCATCAGTAACAATCAAAGTAAGACACAATATACTGCACCATTATATATCACTAGTATAGGAACAATCGCAGGAGATAAGAACCTGCAAGAAGGGTATAGAACCTTTGGCAGCCTTTCTTGCTGTCACTCATTGCATTCCCTTTTGCAGAAACTACCACAGCCACCGCTGTTCTGGCAGCGCGAGGCACAGCAGGAGCAGCAGAAGAAGCAACAGCAGCAGCAGGCTGCCAAGGCACAGTCAGATCTGATCAAGACACAGCAATGGGATCAGCGTCCACAGATACAGCAGCAGCAGTTCCAACAGCAGGCAACAGCAGCAGCAGCAACATTGGCGGCTTCGCTGCAGTTCCCGCTACCAGCAGCTCCGCCCTCCTTTAGACCCGCCCAGCAGCAGCAGCAGCAACTGCAGCAACAGGAGCAGCAGGAGAAGCAACAACAGCTGCAGCAGCAACTGCAGAAACTGCAGCAACAGGAGCAACAACAGTTGCAACAGCAACTGCAGCAACAACAACAGCAGCAGCAACAACAGCAACTGCAGCAGCAACTTCAACAACAGGAGCAGCAACAACTGCTGCAACAGCAACTGCTGCAACAACAGCAGCAACAGCAAATGCAGCAGCTGCAACAGCAACAGTTGCCACATCCCTTGCAGCTGCAGTATATGGCACCACAGCAGCAACAACATGCTCAAGGCAGCTATAACAACTATCAGCAGCGTTACAACAATCCTCCCACCATAAGCAACTACAACAACAATCATGGCCAGAGCAGCAGCAACAACAGCAACAACAACGGCAACGGCAACAGCAACAGCAACTTCAACAACAGCAACAGTCGCAACAACTTTGAAAAGAATTTCCATCATCAACCGCAAGCTCAAATGGCCACAGCAAGTGGCAGCGGTGGCGGCAACTCATCAACTCGTCGTTCCTATACATCCATCCAGGACTTTGTGCCCATTCAGGCCTATCGTCCAAAGAAGTCACAGCCACCAAAACAACAGCAACAGCAACAACCACAACCAAACCAACAGCAGCAACAGCAACCAATGCAGTCTTTGGTAAGTTAAAGTTAAAAAAAGTTTTTTATTTTTTTGTAGTCTTGTAAATATAATATTGTATGATGTGTGTAATCATGTATTAATATACATATATAGATATATCAGTATTAATGTACTTTATCAAGCATGGTTGAAGATATATTCTAGCTTCAGTTTCGATACCTACAACGAACCCTTACTTTCTATCTTACTTCTCAACTCTTAGCTAAATTAATGAAGTTCTTGAATTCTGCTTCGTCAATTTTAGTTATCTGAAATATATATAGTAGTAGTTTATTTATACCATAAAGTATATACCAATATCTATATGAAAATAAATAAAAATCGAATATATATAATCAAATATTCACTTATATCTATATATATACAAATCAAGAATGGTTTCCTAACCTATCTAGCAATTCCTTCCCTCCTCCTTTTTATACCAAACATTCTCTGTAATCTACAACACTAGATCTATACTAGATCTTGAAATGCAATAGTTTTATTTCTCATTTCTACCTTATATAGTCTTCAGTAATCAGCTATCTTGGGGTATATTAAACCTGGAAACTTAAAGCTTTATAATTAACTCAACTCTCACGAATTTAACATAAGAAATTTAGGATGTTTACCAAATCTGTGTTGCCTCTTTGTACTCTGTAAACTTAGGCGTATAGAACAACTTCTTATGAAATCTTCAGTAATCTGCAATTCTTTAGGTATATATAATCAAGATAACTACTCAAATCTTTATAACTAACTCAACACTCGTCGGTTATATATTACAAACTTTGAAGGCTTCTCAAATCTGTATAGTCACTTCATTTCATTCTATAATTTAAGGCATATAAAACTCTATATAGAGTTTATGTATATCTTCACTTTATATTTAACTACCAAGTACTATATATGGCATCTATAACATACTCAACCTACTCAACTTTCTCTCTTTCTTCTCCTCCTTCCTGCAGGACAAACTTGAGTCGAGCGTCGTCGAGCAGGCAAGCAAGGAGGCACGCGATAAGGCAACCACTGAGCTTATCAAGACACTCAAGATAGCGGTAAATACCAGTAATATATCGTATATAGACTTCCATACATAGCTCATAATCCTCCCCCTTTTTACTTCTGCAGCCATCATCAGGAAGGGATGAAAGCAGCACAAGTGCAAGCGCAAGTGCAAGCGCTGCTGTGGATCCCGACGATGCACCTACTATCAGCAAGGTGCGTCTATATACTTCTCTATATAATCTATATATAATATCAAGCATCTCTCTCTTTTAGCCAAAAATAACTAGGAAACCTCGTGTGCCACGCATCGGGGCCAAATTCGATTTGGAATATATAATGCCATAAAGAGGAACAAAATCACAAACATCTAAATGTATAAATATATATATCTGCATATATATAGAACAAGATATATATATACATATTATAATGGAAAATAACCTTAGAAGGTTACTTGATATTCATCACTATAAATCTGATACTGATTATCGCGGCTTAAGTTTACGGTTTTATACCCCAAATTTCAGACTATATAGAGTCAAGTACTTAGGAACGAAGAGAGTACATCCCCCGATTCTTTATTTTTTAACATTCTTCGAAGAATTTCATTTGTAGTTATATGTTTTTTATTAAAAATTTTTTTTTACGCTCTGTGGCAACTTCTCGACTGCTCTATGAATAGACATTACTAGACTTTAGAATTACTATATACACGTATACAAGAATATATATACCATATGTATGTTGTAGATTGCCCCCCCACACTCTGTATATACCTATATATATGCATACTTTGTATATATAGGAAACTATTGTACTTCAATCTTAAGTGTAACCCGGAATGGAACAGGAACAGTAAAGGAAAGGAAAGGCAAAGACTTGGCAAGCTAAATGTGAAGAAGAGAAACTAAAGATAACCAAACAAAGACGCAAAAGAGATGGAGAGAGATAGAGAGAGAGCGGAATGGAAAGTGATCTTTCTTTAAGAAAAAATTACCTAAATAAATGTGTTTTAATCGGAAAACGAAATTCGCTTTTATTGTATTGATTTTTGTTATAAATTAATTTATTTTTTTAACATGGGTGTAAGCAGGTAAGCAATAGCTTGCTGCGCTGCTCTGATTTGCGAACAACTTGCAGTGCTGGTTTGTGCTTTGGCTATGCCCGGTTTGCTTGCACATTATACAGCTGCACTGCTCTAACGCACTGCATTAATGTGCAATTGACTTCGGTGAAGTGCACTGCTGGTTTGAGTGTCGGCTAAGCTTAGTTTACTGTTTGGCACAATATATTGCTACGCTGCTCTAACGCACTGCATTGAGTTGAGTGCAATTCATGTGTTGGATTGTGTCTTGACTAAGCCTGGTTTGCAGTTTAGTTGCACTGCTCTAACGCACTGCACTGCAGCCTGCCAGTCTTACACTGCCGTCCCTCAATCTTAGTCACGCTTCTCACACTGCTTGCGATGTCGCAGTATATCAATCTTGGAGAGCTTCAAATGACGATCACAGGTAGAGCAATGATAATTAGCATTCGCTGATGATGATGTGGATGAGCTGCCAGTGCTACTACCCGCTCGTGCATGGTCATCCTCGGGGCTACGCTTACGCTGGCCTCGCTGCTGCCCCTTGCACTGTGCACGATGCTGCAGTTGCTCGGGCACATCGAACTGTTCCAGCTGGAAATCGCAGCGTGGACATTGCCAGCTCTGCTGTTGCAGTGCCGCCGTCATGGCCAGCGTCCAGGGCAGCTCGGCAAGGCAGCCATAGACGACATGCTCGCAGACATTGTAGCCTCCTTTCTCCTCGTTCACACTCAGCGCATAATCCGCCGCAAAGGGATTCACCTCGAACTGCAGTGTGGGAGGACAGCGTGTATAAAGGGTCTTCAGATCAGCGGGCAGCAGTCGCCTGATGCTATAGACCACCTCCAGGCTCATGAAGTCCAGCAGATCATGCCAGAGCGTGTCGTCCTTGTGCTCAGAAGTCGCCGCAGCAGCTGCAGTGCTGGCTGAGGGATTCTCCTTGACCTCATTGAGCTTGGCATAGAGGCGACTGCTCCAGCGACGTCGCAGCTCTATGGCACGGCAGAGCAACTGCATGCCACTGCCTGGCTGGGGGAAGTCCAATCCCAGCCAGCCATCGAAGACGATGCGCGAGATGCCCACATCGGTGTCGATGGCAAAGCCAAAGAGCAGCAGCGTCTGTGCCGCGGGCAAGCGGATGCAGTTCATCAGATATGGCTTGGCGGTTTCCAAGAGCGATCTGCAAAGGGAAAAACGGAGGGGATTAGTGGCCCAACTTGGAGCAATGGGTACTCACTGATAGCAGAGCAACTGATGGCGCTCACTGAGCGCCTGGCGGGGCGTATAGTAATCCGGCTTCGGATGCAGATCACTCTCCGCCAGCTTGAGCAGATCAAAGTATTTGGCAAAGTGCGAATTGGGATGCAGGGAGATGAAGGGCTTCAGTTGCGTGTGGAAGAACTGCTGCCCGCCGCCCTTGCAGTAGTTGAACTCATCGGCAATCGCCAGCTGCGGATAGAAGCCACTGACCAGGAGCAGCTTCAGCAGCACCACATCGCGATGCCGTTCCAGACGCGCCGAACGTTCCAGCAGCGCCAGTTGACGTGCATCGTGACGCAGTCGGAAGTCCACATCACGCATATCTTCACTGGGATCACCCTCATCATCATCATCTCCTCCTCCTCCTGCCTGCTGCCACTGCTGCTGCTTGAGCAGCTTACGCTGTCGCGGCTGCTCATAGCGCTGGCGACGCTTCATCGCCTTCAGCTGACGCAGTTCGCCGTGTCGCCGGGCCCGTTCCGAGCTGCTCAGCGCGCCTGCAGCAGCAGCAGCAGCAGCTGGCGGTGCCATGCGGCATGTCTCCAGTATGCGCTGGAACTGGGCACGCAGCTTGCAGACCTCATAGAAACGTTGCTCCTCAATGCCCAAGCGATGGCACCACTTGCGTGTATTCTCGCGTCCCATTTTCAGCTGCAGCCACTCGCGGAAGGCGCGCAGCAAGGTGAAGAGATCACCCTGATCCGATTCCAGCGGTTGTCGCTCACGCTCACAGCGCTGATCTGTGTGAGCGCGTGTCGTCAACGGATTCTGCACGCTCAACATGGCAGCCAAGGTGAGCAGCTGTTCCACATCCGGAAAGACGCAGCCCATCAGGAGCATCTTGCCTATCGAGAGCTCCACAGGCAGATTGGCCAGTGAACTGCCCAGCGGCGTGATCTTCTCATCCACACTGAGGGCGCACTGCAAATGGAGAAGGGAAAGGGAATAGAGATGAGGATGAGTTCTGCCTGGAGAAGTGTCCACTTACGTGCTGCTTGAGGCCTAGTATGGTCTGCTCTATGCGCTCCGCCTCGGGTGCCTCGATGAAGGGGAAGGCACGCACATCGGGCAGACCCATGGAGACCATCTGGAGCAGCATGGTGTCCAGTGGCACGCGATAAATCTCTGGCGTGGGATAAGCTTCAAAGGCATCGAACTGTTTTTGCGTGTAGAGGCGAAAGCAAACCTGGTGGGCGGAAGGAGATAAAGGCAATTATGTCTTGGGAATAGAGGGAGGTATCTATTGTACTTACACCTGGTCCCGTACGTCCGGCACGACCTTTGCGCTGCTCCGACGATGACTTGGACACCCAGAACTCCTTGAGCCGCTGCCCCTTGCAGCTGGCATCGTAGCTCATTTCCTTCACCTTGCCCGAGTCGATGACAAAGCGCACGCCGTCCACAGTCAGCGAAGTCTCAGCTATGTTGGTGGACACGATGCACTTGCGCATGCCCTCCGGCGCATAATCGAACACCTTGTCCTGCTCCGCCAGCGCCAGGCCACTGTGCAGCGGTAGCACCAGCCATTGCGACTGCTGTGTTGCGTATTCCCGCACTGCCTCGCAGACTGAGTCGATCTCACTGACGCCGCTCACAAAGATCAATACATCGCCGCGCTCGGTGGCTGGTAGAGGGAGGGAGAGAGAGAGTTAGTTGGGAACAAGGTGGAGGGGAAGATACAGGAGAAGGTGAAGAAGAATGTGCAGAAGGTGCAAGAGAAGGTACTGGGGAATGTGCAGCAGAAGTAGCAGGAGAAGAAGCAACCACATATACTCACTAGGATACTGTTGATCGATGAGGCTGAGCACTTGGATAAATGGCGCCGGATCAAGGCGCGTGCTCTGCGAGCGTTTCGAGCCAGCGCTGGCTTGACCCGCCTTCAGTTCCAGCGCTGGTGGCGGCATGTAGCGCAGCTTAATGGGAAACAGTCTCCCTGGGACTTGCAGTAGGCGAGCACCTTCCTCCTTGAAGTAGCCATGAAAGAGTTCCACATTAATTGTGGCCGACATGAGGATTAGCTTCAATTGCGGCTTGGCACGCAGCAGACACTTGCAGACGCCCAGCAGAAAGTCACCGAACAGATTGCGCTCGTGTATCTCGTCCAAGATGAGCACATCGTATTGCTCCAGATTGGCAGACATGGCCAGCTGGCGCAGCAGCAGTCCCTCCGTGATGAAGAGAATGTGCGTGCGTTGCGTCTTGTTGCGCTCGAAGCGGATCTGGAAGCCCACCTTGCTGCCATAGTCGTCGAGCAGCTCGTGCGCCACACGCTTGGAGAGGGAGACGCAGGCCAGACGACGTGGCTGGGTGCAGGCTGCCAAAAGGAAACGTTACAAGGGGGAAACTCCAGGTAGAGCAAGCTACCTTACCTATGCTGCGATAGCCAAACTCGTACAGAAACTGTGGCACCTGCGTGGACTTGCCGCAACCGGTGTCGCCCGCCACAATGAGCACTCGTGTCGTGTCCAGTGAGCTGCGCAGCTCCTCCTTGAAGCGTGCAATGGGCAGGGCGCTCTGTGCCTGCCTCAGTTTCTTGATGCGATTGAATTTCTCCTTTTGCTTGAAGTCCAAATAGATGAGAATCAATTGCTGGAACTGCAGCTGCATCTCTGCCTCACTAGAGCTGCTGCTTCTTTTGGCATCAGCGTGCAGCAGCGCCTTCTCGTCCAGCTGCAGGGCCAAGTGCTTGCTCTTGTGATAGGGCTGCAGCTCCTGGTGCTCCCTCTCACTGAGCAGGGGCGGCAACACCGGCTGGCCAATATTGCGCAGCATGGACTCATATTTATTCACAAATTGCCAGAAATCCCTCTCATTCTCGACCAGACTGAGCTGATGCCGGCTCTTGGTTTGCAGCAGCGGACAGAGCTGCGCTTTGTGATCCAGAAAACTGAAGTCAACAAGATTTAATGTGCAACTTTTGTTTTTTCTACTCGATTTACTGCTGCTGCTGCTCATTTTACGAAAATAAACAAACAATCGAATTGGAGTAAACAAATGTATCGCTGCTATCGATAGGCGGCGGTGGCGGCGATAGACGACGATGATTACAAAACAGCTGCTGTGCTAATTACACACTTATTTATTTGATTATTTATGTTTATGTAGATGGTTTTGGTAAATGAAACAATTGCTTAAAATCTACCACATTGCACGCTGCACACCGGACAGCTTATTGTAGTCGGCCAGATGACGCCAAACTATGCGACTTAGTCGATATTTGTGCACAACACCGCGCGAACGTGACGTAAGTGCGCAACGTTCTCGCACACGAACCAAGCTGGAATCCCTCGGGAAGGCCGCAATCTCCGCATCGGCCACCTCGCGCAGCTCAATGGGCAATATGTCGTTCTTGCGTAGCGAATTTACACGCAAACGTTCCTTGGCATGCTCGCTGACACACTTGCGCCGCTTGACATCACGTATCATACGCCAATCAGCGTATTTTGTGCGCACCTGCTGCAACTGAAAGTGGAGAGACAGTGCAAATTATTAGTTTAAATTGATATTTTCACCAACATTTAACAACACTCACGCCACATCCTGCGATTTGCACACTCTGGCAAACGTAATTTCCCAAACGAGCCAAGGAATTCATATTTATTTACGTTGTGTGTGTTTGGCAGGCAGACTTCGATGCCGATAGCGGTCGCAAGTTGTCGATAGGTTAGTCGTGCAACATATATTCTTATGTTCATATCGATATGCCCCCACTGACAGCTGACAGCTGATTGGGTGACATCTTATTGTGTGAATGTCAGTTTGGGGTAAGCATATTTAATTTGAATCGAGATTTTACATCGTATTTTATGCTGCCAAAGGTTATGTGTACTGATGTCAAGACCATAAATATTTCCACCGACTAAAGCAGTTAAACACTTTATATTCATTTTAAGTAATAATTCGTAAGTTTTATATAACACGAGTGAATTGCCCGCTGTCGTTGCTGCTTCTTGCCGCTTTGGACAGTGGCACAGCTGTGATACCAGCAGTGCATTAAATGTGACATAAAAATAGTTGTACAAAAACTTCTCAAAATTAAATTGATATTTTTTTGAGGCAAAGGTAAGTCTCTGCGAGTTGTTGCCTAGTGTGTTGTTGTGCTCACAATCATGATGGCAATGAAATTGTAATTATTGTAAAGTGATAAATTGAATTGCCTTCAGTCTGTTTGCCATTCAGAAAGAAACGCGAACACATGGTGTGCATGTGTATATTGCGTTCGATGTTGCTGTCTCACCGTCAAGACGGAATTTTGCTCGTGCCGCGGTGTATATTTTATTTAACCCATAGAAAATACATATAAATATATATATATATTATTTTGTTACGCCGTGTGTGTGTATGTTAGTTATTTTTTTGTGCGTGTGCCTGGGCAACAATATTCGATAAACAGCAACAATAGCAATTAATTGACAAAATAAACCAAGAGCGCTACCCCCCTCTTAGCAAAACGGAAGCATTTTCAATCCGGTGCAAAAGTAGAAGCAGCAGCTGAAGAAGAAGAGAAACAGCAGCAGCAGCGAGCGAACGTGTAGAAGATGCCTTCCAGCAATCCACTGCCGCCCAAGGAGGGTGCACTCTTCCGTAAATTACTAGTGAGTATTGCAACGATAATTAATATTTAATGTACCGATAGCCGGCATAACTTCAAAATGCACGCACACACACACACACGTACACTCTCTCACCACTTACTCACTCACGCACGCACGCAGGCACACATTCAAACACACACACACACACATATGTAGGCGCGCATGCACAGGTTATCATGTGCTTTTTGGTTGCGCCTATTTTTGGCATTGCAACAACAACAACAATTCGAATAGGTAACTAATTCCAATTGGAATTATTTGTGTGCTTGCAAATCCTGGCAACAGCAGCAGCAGAGCATGTTGTAGCTCTTTGTGTTGTTGTTGTTGTGCGCCTTTCAATTGTGTCTCATAACCTCAAAGTTGACCCGATTGCGGCAAATTGGGCGGGCGGCCCAGAGAGAGAGAGAGAGAAAAAGAGTGAGAGAGTGAGAGAGAGATGGGGGCGACTCCAAGTCGATCCAGATGATTAACTGAATTTACACTAATCCTACCCCTTACTACTAATCCCCCACAGAAATGCTACGAAATGAAGCAGTACAAAAACGGCCTGAAACTGGCCAAGCAGATCCTCTCAAACCCCAAGTACACGGAACATGGCGAAACTCTGGCCATGAAGGGTCTAACCCTGAACGGATTGGGACGTCGCGAGGAGGCCTACAAGTATGTCCGCCTTGGCCTGCGTAACGATCTGCGTAGCCATGTCTGCTGGCATGTCTACGGTCTGCTCCAGCGTAGTGATAAAAAGTACGATGAGGCGATTAAGTGCTATCGCAATGCCTTGAAATGGGAGAAGGACAATCTGCAGATTCTCAAGGATCTGTCGCTGCTGCAAATACAAATGCGTGATCTGGAGGGATACAAAGAGACACGCCATCATCTCTTCACGTTGCGCCCCTCGCAGCATGCCTCGTGGATTGGTTTCGCCATGAGCTATCATCTACTTGGCGACCATGAGATGGCCAATAATATTCTAGAGACCTTCAGCCAGTCCCAGACCTCGATTGTAAGTCAATATCGCACCAAAAACTACACTCTCTTTCCTTCAAACTTAACTGATTCTTGGTGTTTTTTTTTTGCTTTGCAGGAGGCCCATGACTATCGCCATTCGGAGCTGCTGCTGTACCAGAACCAGATACTCATTGAATCCTCGCAACTGCAACAGGCATTCGACCATCTGCTCAAGTATCAATCGCAAATCGTTGACAAATTGGCCGTGCGCGAAACTCTTGGAGATTTGAACATTAAACTGCAGCAGCACGACAAGGCGATACCCATTTTCGAGTCGCTCATTCGTCGTAATCCCGAGAATGTGGCATACTATAAGCAGTATATGGCCGCTCGGCGTGTCGAGACGACAAGTGAAACTGTTGCTGTCTATCGTGAGTTTCAGGCGCAATATCCACGTGCCCTTTGCCCACGTCGCCTGCCCCTGGACATTGCTAGTGGGGAGGAGTTCCGTGAGGTGACCGATGAGTATCTGCGCCGTGGCCTGCGCAAGGGTATTCCACCGTTGTTTGTCAATGTGCGTTCACTGCATCAGAATCCGGAGAAGGCGGCGATTATTGAGGAACTTGCATTGGAATATTTTGAGAATCTAACACGTTCCGGTCATTTTTCACGCGAAGATGCGGATGCGGGAGTACCTGTAGAGCCGGCCTCTGCCTTGGTGTGGACAGCTCATTTTCTGGCCCAGCATTATGATTATATGCGCGATACGAATCGTGCACTCGAGTATATCAATGCGGCCATCGATCACACGCCAACGCTTATCGAGCTGCTCATCACGAAGGGACGCATTTTCAAGCATGCCGGTGATCCAGTCGAGGCGTATGTCTGGCTGGAGGAAGCACAGAGCATGGACACGGCTGACCGGTAGGCATAACATACATACAAACATACATACTATATAAATTAGGTGGGGACGGAGGGAGGTTATCTACCCCAAATGGGAGTTGTCGAACGTGACATGCGACTAAGTAAATATAGATAGCTGGTCGGATATGAGAGATAACCACCAGCTGGGGTAGAAACCATTAAATAGAGTAGTTGGGCATTTAAACTGTAGGGGGCGTGTTAGCCAGAATTAAGTGTATATATTCTTGAGGGTTGAATTCATATAGTCATGTCTGTCTGTATAAATGCCTATATCTTAGCGACTATATCAGCTGGAACTAGTAAATTTGTTGACAATAAGGGTTTATATTGACGAAGGTTGTTTTGCGCCCCCATGAATCAATAGATATAGAATTGCAACGTTATATTAAAGTCAGCATGATATCTGAAATCAACATGAAAGATATGTAGACTATAATTTAAATGCGGGAATAGATGCAGTAGAAAAGACGAAGCTAAATTACAAGAAGGCTTTACTTATTTGTTTGTTTACCCAACTAATTCCCCCTTTTGTATCTGCCCCTCTTCTTGCTTCTTTATAGCTACATCAACTCAAAGTGCGCCAAGTATATGTTGCGCGCCGATATGGTGATTGAAGCGGAGGAGATTTGCGCCAAGTTTACGCGCGAAGGCGTCTCTGCCATGGACAATCTGAATGAGATGCAGTGTATGTGGTTCCAGACGGAATGTGCCTTGGCCTTTCAGCGCATGGGCCGGTGGGGTGAGGCGCTGAAGAAGTGCCACGAAGTTGATCGTCATTTTGCAGAAATAATTGAGGATCAATTCGATTTTCATACATATTGCATGCGCAAGATGACGCTGCGTGCGTATGTGGGTCTGCTACGCTTGGAGGATGTGCTCCGTCGGCATCCGTTCTACTTTAAGGCCGCCAAATGCGGCATTGAGGTCTATCTACGTTTGTACGACAAGCCACTCAAATCGGAGACAACCATTGAGGAAATTGATATCGGTAAGAGTAGAAGAAGTTGTACATATCAAATTGGAGAATCATTTTAAATATATGTATATGTATGTATTCTACAGAGAACCTGCCCCCATCGGAGCTGAAGAAGCTGCGCAGCAAACAGCGCAAGGCTAAGAAGAAAGCCGAATTGGAAATTGCTCAGGCAGCGCAGGCGCAAGTGAAACGTGAACAGCATCAGAAATCGAAACAGCAAGCGAATCAGGAGGCCGATCCCGATGCACCGCAATTGGATGAGCTAATACCAGAGAAACTGGAGCGCACCGATGAGCCGCTAGAGAAGGCAATCGATTTCCTAAAGCCTCTGCAGCAATTAGCCAAAGAGCGCATCGATACGCATTTATTGGCCTTTGAGGTATATTATCGCAAGAATAAGCTGCTCCTCATGCTGCAATCGATACGTCGGGCTCAGGCATTGGATGCCACACATCCGCAGGTGCATAGCTGCATTATACGCTTCACCAAGGCACTGGCCAGTGCCGAAAAGGAGCAGCCTTTCAATCCGTATGTACAGCAGGTGCTGGACAAGGCCACCAAAGAACTGATAGGCAGCAAGACGCCTCAGCAGCTTAACGATGAGTTTATAGCCAAGCATCATGCTTCTTCCATACTGCATTTATATGAGGGCGCACGCGGTCTCTACGAGCTGGATGCCAGCAAAAAGAATGCGGCCATAAAGCTCATCACCAGTTTCAAGCTCGACAAGATGCGATTAGAGGTGCGTCACAATTGAATCTACTTAACTATTCCTTCTATAACTAATTCCCATCTCTCTCTCTCTCTCTCTTTCTGCCTGCAGGAGGCCATCAAGATCTACACGGCGTTGCGGGACGGCGATGTGTTCGGGGATTGCGAACAGGAGGCGGAGGAATACAAGTTGGCGTGTCAGCAGCGTTTCCAATATGCGCGCATCTTTCGCAATATCGAGGAGCTAGAGGCGCAACTGCAGGAGAAGGAGGCAGCCAAGCTGCGTGCCGAGGAGGAGCAACAGCAGCTCAATCATCTCGATTCAAATGAGACCTCATCCTCCGCTCCAGTTGACATCAACAACACTGAAGCAGCAGCAGCAGCAGCACCAGCACCGACGGCAACATCCGTGACGGCAGCAACGGCAACGGCAACTGCGGCGGCTGTGGCAGCCTCTTAGAAGCGACTGAGAAGACTGCTGCAACCTACTTTACAGCACCAACAACAACAACAACAACAACAAATACAACAAAAAATTTAACACAAACAAAAAACCTTACCAACAACTATAACTATAACAAGAAGATGGAGAAGAAGAAGAAGAAGGAGAAGCAAAAGAAGATGATGATGATGATGAAGCAGCAATAAGCCTAACTCTATAAACGAATCAAACAAAAACAAACAATAAAAACAACTATTAACAACAACAACAACAACACCAACAACAACAACAGCATGCAAATGAAGTTGAAGTACAAGCAAAAGAAGGAGAATAAGAAGAAGGAGAAGAAGAAGAAAGAGAACAAAAAGTACCAGAGTATAGCAATGAAAATCTTAAAGAATTGTGAAGAATTTTCGGGGGTCTCAGCTGCGTGAGAAGAAAATAGAAGAAGGTTCTTTAAGCCCGTCGTACATGAAATATCATGACAAACAGGCACACACACACACAGCCACACACACACACAACAAGCATACCTTATACATTTGTCAACTTAAGTGTTCAATTTGCCAGCTAAAGCGAGAGGGCAATACGCTTCATACACGACACTAAGCGTGACAATTCACACACACAGCCACACACACACATACACATACACATACATAGGTCTATGTATAGTTAACAGATGCAGCAGCAAACGGAAAGGCAACGCAAAAGCTTAAATAAAAGAGAGAAAAAAAAAAAAACAAAAACAAAAAACAAAACTGTTATAGAACTTTTTACATAAAATTCTGTTCCTTTTTTTTGCTATATTTTTTTTCTATATATATTTTAACAAGCGATTGTATATAGATTTATTATCAAGTTTAATTATACAACATAAATATGCAAACAAATTGAAAAAAAAAAAAAAAAAACAAAAACAAAAACAACAAACTATTGTAATAATAGAAAACCAGTGCGAACAAGCAAAGGAAGAAGAAGTGGAAGAAGCAGAAGCAGCAGAAAATGTTATAGAACACAAGAAAATTATAGCAAACAATTAGAAGAACAAACGTGTTTTCCAGGGACGATCAGAAAGAGCACACACACCACACACACACACACCACACACACACACAGACACAGCACACGAATTTGAACAACGTTTTTCTCTATTTTGTTGTAGTGCAATTTGTTCATAATTATATAGAAAATGTTCAGTCTAACCAATAACTGCGACTCAACCAAGACTGATCAGCTACAAACTATCAGAACAATATACCATATAGTATATACTACAAATACACACACACACAGACATACAGAGAGAAAGAAGAAAAGGAAGAAAGAGAGAGAGAGAGAGAAACACACACTCGCAATATCTATTGTCCCCAAGGAGACCGACAACTTTATTGATCCTCCCAGACACACACACTTGCTCTTGAACAAAATATTATCTATGTAACATAGAATCTTTGATCTTTGACAACTTTAACAACCCAAAACAAAATGAAAACAAAAAAACAAAAAACGAAAACAAAACAAAAACAAATAATTAAATGCAATTTTTACATTACAATTCATAAAACGTTTGAGGGCATTACTTGTTGTTGTCTACATGTGTGTGTGTGTAAGGTAAGATTTATGGCAGGTGTAGTCGAAATGGAAATGGAATACTTGGCATACCTCATATATATTTATATTGTACTTATGGTAAGTGTATGCATATAATATATAGTAAGCAAACACGTGTGTCCGACATGAACTTCGTCTCTGCAGCTCAAGGGATTAATTGGTAAGGATGAACAGTTTGGGTAACATGGATTTATTTAAAGTTATAAAGTTCTAGCAACAAGGAGATGGATCAAGTAAGTTAGCAATGAATACTGATAATCAAAGATAACTAATTTATGAAACATACAATACATATGTAAGTTCTCAAGTGCCAAAGGAATAACTTTATTTGAAACTGATGTTTGTGTATTGTATTTTCTTCAGTTTGTCAAGCTTGGATAATCAAATCTCGCTAAACTAAAACATGTAAAACCTTAAAAGTATTATAGGTACCTCCCGTGCTCGTCTGTAGGTTCCTCACATTATATTGTCATTTGCATTTCGGCGCCTAAAAAGAAATGAATGTCAGGTCGTTACTATGAGGTTAAGTCGAGATATAAACGAGTTTTGCAAGGTAGTTGGAATAAATGTGCTGTGTTAATACGTTCGACGTTGAGCTCGTTTAAGGTTTTGTAAAACAAATTGCACAAGTGAATTTCAATGCAGGTGGAGCAGGAGCTATAAGCGGTAGGGGGTGTTTCAGGTGTTTGAGCTGAGGAGTTAGCGAAGCTGTAGATAATGCGCTCTGATTTTGCTGCGGCAACTCTTTAAAGTGTTGTCAGTTTTATCAATGCATAATATAATGCAATATATGTATTGTATGTTAATAGGTTCTATATTTAATTCACTTCTTAATTCAGAATATTGTGAACTGCACACAATAATAATTATTACATTTGGTTTAACGTTTATCTGAACATACCTTTATTTTAATACTCTTGAGGAAGGTATATTTATTTTGGCCAGCAGTTTGCAATGCACCTAAAGAGGCATCTCCGACCATATTAAATACTCATTTTGAATCAGCATTGCCAGGAAAGTCGATTTAGCCATGTCCGTTCATCTGTCCGTTCGTCTGTCCGTCTATCTTTTCAAACTCCAACTAGTAGATCAGTTTTAGAGTTATCTTTGGTAAAACTTGCCACACATGCTTCTTATTGATGCGCTCTGTAAATAAGTCGAAGCGAGCCGGATTGGACCGATATATCGTATGGCTGTCATACAAACTATCGGATAATTTTTGTTAGTTCTCAAGATAGTGCAACCAAATTGACTACATCGTTCTTTTTCTATTATTATAATTTGTATATAACATTTTATCCAAATCGGACTACTATAATTTATAGCTATCATAGGAACAATCGCAGGGATAAGAACCTGCAAGGGTATCCCAAAGCTAGCCTCGTTTAACATAACATTCGTCAACTGTTCTCATTTCTTTTTTTTTTCATTGAAAAAATAACCCATAAGTATTTATTTCAACTGAATTCATAATTATTCGAGCACAACTAGCGAAAAAAAATGAATGTAGAGGCACCCAAAATGGAATTTACAATATATGTAGGGATTACAAGCCTGAATTATGTTTTTGAAAAAGATACTCAGTTTTTTGCACATTTTTTCCACGTTTTTGTTTTTTGAATATCTGCGTGAAAAATATGGCATAAAAGACATTGTGGATATAAGCCTGTGTGATGGCAAGAGGGAGGGGGGGGGGAGCTGGGGAGGGGGAGTTGGCGCAGCTGCAGCTGCACAAAAGCATTTAAAACATATGAAACACTAAATGATTTGCACACGTGCCGAAAAAAATTATGAAATGCAAGAGAAGGAGGCAAAGCAAAAAAGGAAGCTGCACAGTGGCACAAAGCTGTTGCTGACTGGACTAAAAAAAGAGCACTTGTTTACACTCGAGTATTATTGCTGTTTCGTTCCACTGTGCCTGTGTGTGTGTGTCCTCTGCATGGCATGTAAATTATAGAGTCGCTTGCGCCAGGCGCGGTAAGTGCCACTCATTTTGGGACGATGTCCCGACGCTGCTACCCCTGCCCCTGCCCCTGCACTGGAGACGACGCCCGTGTCGGCGTGCGATGCCGATTGGAAGTGTCGGTGCACAGTCAGCGGCGACAGTGGGTGGCTTAGTTTGTCGGCACTCTCGATGCCACTGTGGGGCAATCTTTGTGGAGGTTGCACTGTACTGATCTTTGCTGCTCTTGTAAGATATTGAAATCTGTTCAAGAGACTACCTCTCTTTACAGGGTATATACTAGTTGTGCTCGTAGCGGTAACTTTGCTAGCCACGACGCCACTTGTTTTTTAATATGCTTGCGGTTTATTTTCGAGCTTTTAATCATTTTTAAACAACAACTCAAGTGGCGCGCGTCTGCACACACAAGTGTTAATGTGCAACTGTGTGGGGAGTGTGTGTCGGGTGTGTGTGTGGTGTGTCAAAAGCCAAGAGCTGCATATGCAAGTGCCACTCAACACACAAAACACACTCATAGCACCCAACCCCCCCCCCCCCATACACACACACTCACACAGACACACACACACATACTCGCACACTTGCCTACTTGCACTTGCAAGCCGCATGCAAGTGTATAAGAAATTTGTTGCATACCCAAAAGGGGCCGACGTTAATTTCGCCGCTGCCGCTGTCTCTGTCGCCGTCGTCGTCTTCGTCGACGGAGCTCTGCAGCCGCCACAAAAAGCACTCGAGCATTTTTATTTTTTAACGCATAAAGTGCAATGAGTGGCCCCGTCTGACCGAACCAAGGCGAGTGTGGCTCCTTCAGCTCCTGCTTCAGCTGAACTGCTCAGCCTTTGCCTCACTAGCTGCCCTTCCTCCCCTCCTCTCCTCCCTCCCCTTCCCCACTGTCCCTCTCTGTCTCTGTTGTTTGTTTGGGTTGCCGCAGCGCCAATTTAGACAATTTGCTTTAATTGAGGCCGCACTGATTTGACTTAAACTGTATTTAGCCAATAGAAAATTGTTGTGAAATTGTGGAAAATTTGTGGAAATTTCATATTCAATTGGCAATTTCGAGGGAAATTTTCAATATTGAATTTCTAGCGAAAAATGTCAGTAAATGAAATGTGATAGTCATAAAAGAAAAGAGGGGCAGATTGTGAGTGAGAGAGAGAGGGGGGGAAGATAGAATGGGAAGAAGGGCAAAGGTAGATAGGAGGGGAGATCAAGAGGGGAGAGAATAGGGAAGAAGAAGTGGGTAGAGGGGAGAGGGAAGAGAAGATTGACCATCAGAGGAGAGGAGTGGAAGCTGGGAGGATAAAGCAGAAGAGAAACAGAAACTGAAAAGCCCTGCTGATCGCAGGAATATTACACAGCGAGGGTTGTTCAAGCAGTTGCAATAGATGTGATGCGTACAGTAGGTCGTATTTGTTGCTGCTGTAAATGATGCTCCCCTCGTACTCGTACTCCCCCTTCTCCTGCTGCTGTTTGCCACTGCCGTGTTTTCTTGTTGTTCATTTCATTTTCGTGGGGACGCGCGAGCGCAGCACGAAAAGTTACGCTAGTTTATGAAAAAGTCTTTGTGCTGTCAAACTGTCCAATTTGTAGATAAAGTTGCGTCGCTTTCAGCCAGAACACGGCATCCTCTCCTGCACTCTACATTGTTCTCTATACCCTTCTCACTCTCTCACTCTCGCACTCTCAGTGCCTCAATCTACTTGTTGTTTTTCGAATTTTCTTAAAGTTTTTTTTGTGTCTTTAAGGCCAAATGAAAAGTTTGAGGCAACATGTTGTCGCGAAAAGGCGCAGCATGCTTTTAGGCGTGCACATAAAGCGGCGACCTACACGACCCGCATACTCGCACACTCACACACACGCAGCGCAACTGAAAACATTATGAAAAAAAGCTTGTTGAAAAGTTGATTTCAATATAAGTTTCACATTTTGTCCTATAATGAGGCATCTTCCCTGCAAGGGAGTGCGGGGAGGGAGAGTCTTCCTGAGTGGTATGTAGAGGGTCTAATAGCCGACGACTCTTAAAACTCTCAAAACTTGATTAAACGCTGTCGCAGCGGCTATTAAAAGTTTTCCAGAAGCCACCCCTGCACCCCACCACCCATCCCTCCCCCCTGCCGATGCTTGACTTGACTGCCAATAGTTTTTGAAGTGCGGAGATTATTGATTGTAGAAATTGATTGTGCCAGCTCTGAGGGGCTGATAAGAAAGGCGCTCTCAAGCAGCTGCAGTAGCTGAATTTTCAGTTTGGAGTGAAACTAATTAAATATGAGTGCTGCATTGGGAAAACATAACCTTAAAGTGCGTCAAAATAACCTTAAACTTACTAACAAACCTCGAAAGTTGATAACAGTTGCAGAGATCAAACGCACTGTGCATCAACAGCACTGTTAATCAATAACAGAACACAATGTTAATCTATAACAGAACATACTCTCAATCAATAACAGAACACACTGTTAATCAATACAACTCTCAATGTTAATCAATAACATAATATACGCATAACAGATCAACTGCTAGTAAACAAACAACAACAATCCAACTACTTGTCTTCTCTGTTATATCATAAGAAAACCACCCCGCACCTACACATAGCTTTACAGGGTGTGCGCAGTTAAATTTTTGAATTTTGACTTCCTAAAATCATTGCAAAAGTTATTTCTGACTAAGTCACTGCAACATAACCTCACAACTGCAGTCGGATGCAGAAAGAGAGAGAGAGAGAGGGATCGACTCTAGGGACTGGCTACCTGCTTAGATAAAAAATAAATTGTTATTTAGCACACAAGTTTCGCATGAGCAGAGCATTTTCAATAAGTTGGCAGGCAGCAACAATTTTTGCAGCTTGCGGCAAACTTTCTGGCCGGCAGCAGAAGCGCTGCAGCTGCGCTGCTAACTTTAATAATTTGCACAGCGCCCGCAAAAGTAGGCAACACTAAGTTTTTCTGGCATATACAGAACAAGTGAACGTCAGCCTAACAGAGTCTGTTGTTGCTGTTGCTACTATTGTTGTTGTTGCTGCTACTGTTGTTGTTGCTACTGTTGTTGTTGTTGTTGCTCTTGCTGCAGCTGAAGTTGCTCTCAACTTTTGGGCAAATACTTCGCTCAAGTAATAATTACCGTTTTGTCCGATCTTTAGTCGTGCTGGCGCTTAGCATGCAAAACACACACACACACACACACATACAGATAAACAATCTCAGCAATGTTTACCCAACAGTTTTTGGACAGCCCTGCACACACACGCACATGCAATAGATACGAATACGGATACGATTCCCCCGTGTGCGGCGCCTCGCACAGCTGCTGTGCATAAAATGGTCGACGCTTGCGGCACTTTTGTTGCTGCATCGCCAAATTTTAAGCAGTAAACTTTGATTATTACACTTTACACACACACACACAAACACACACACACAGGCTTTTGTATGCAGTGGGGCGTGGCAGTCATAAAATTTGTGTCATGCAAAATATGGATTTCAAAATGAATTTATGCGCGTTTGTATCGCTGCGGCAGCAACAGCCACGCCCCCTGCCTGGCCTGCACCCCCCCCCCACTGTGCACACCCCCTGTGCCTGTGTTTAGCCGCATTTACGTACATTTTGCGCTCCATTCGGCCCCTTTAGCTACAAATTTGACCATATTTTAAAGCTTGTTGTTGCGTATCTATTAAAAATTCGCATGTAATTTTATCTCTTTTCTACCTCACCACCCCCCCCCCCATGCCACTTGCCACGCCCTCCCATTGGGCATTTGAAATATGTAGATGTGAGTGGTCGAGCGCCTAATGCAGCTTTACGCTTCACTGGCCATCGAGGTGGACCTGAACCTGAACCGTCCAGCAACAGGACGGGGAACGAGCACCAAATAAATGCGAATCGTTAAATCGTCTATAGAGAAAGAGGTGACAGGAGAGGGGGCAGGAAGTGGGCGCAGTGCTACAAAACGCCTGTCAGTCAAAGTCGCGTAATCCTTGAGGCATAACGGATGCGACTGCGGTATATCCTGTGTAGGTGTGTGTGTGTGAGTGTGCGAGTGTTATGTTCTCTACCCGATAGGAGATTGACAGTTACGAAATATGGAAATCGGTTTTCGATCCAATCTTAATTGAAAACTTGTTTAATTAGGCTTGCGAATTTCATACAATACTAAATAACCCGAACCACTGTAAATGCATAGGCACTGTTAATACATAGCCGGCTGTTAACTAAGTACTGTAATTAACTACTGATCCTTCTGTTCGCCTGCTGTTATTGTAACATCTTCTGTTTATTTTAAACTACTTTTTTACTTTCTCGTTCTTTATTTTTCACACATTCACTGCTTCTGCTCTTCTCTCAGTGTTCTCTGTTCTCTTTGTAAGTATTTAACAGTGCCCCCTCTTTGAAATTAACACTAGCTTAACAGAGCAGGAGCAGTAGCAGCAGCAACTGTTGCTTTACAGTAGCTTAACAGCATTCTGCAAACGACAGAGCAACACGTGCTCTGCCTTGATCTCACTTTACAGTGTCCTTACAGTACCTCACAAGATTATAGATAAAATTCAATTGCCCCACCCGAATAAAAACAAGAGTAACGTTTTTTTTTAAATCCTCTTTTTATTTATATTTATTTTAATATTTTATGTGTTAGGAAAACAATGCAAAATTATATATGAAACTTATGTATAAGAACCCTTTTTTGTTTTTCTTATTTATCATTTTTCTTTACGATCGTAATTGATTACATTTAGTTGAAATGTGTTCTAAAATTAATTGTTTTCGTTTTGTTTTTTGTTGTTTCTTTATTTTGTTTTTCGTTTTTTTGCTTTGTTTTTGATTTGTGTGCTAATTTAAAAACCAATTTAGCAACAATTCATGCAAAATATTTGTTTAGCATTTGTCGAGATCCTTTCTTTCGATTACGTGGCGCTTGTTAAAAAAATGCAAACGAAGTGCACAAAAAATAATTGTAAAAAAAATTATTAAACTTTATCAAATAATTAATTTAAATAATTAGTTTACAAATTGACATACAAAAAAATTTTAAAGAAATTAGTTGTGTATTTAAAATTAATAAATGTTGTTTTTATAAAATATTTAATACTTTTTGCTTATGGGGTCACTTGTTTGTTTGTTTGTTTGTTTTTGGGGCAAGTTTGGGGCGACAAATGAATTAGTTAACTGCTAATTACACGCACTAAACAAATTGGTTTAACTCGAACAGTTAGACTACTTAGTGCCGCGATCTATGCGAATAACAAAGAATTATGCAATTATCGATTTTCTTACTGAGCTTTCATCTGTGTCTGATGTGGGGCGTTTCTTTGTGTGCTTCGCTTGGGCCAGCGAAACTAATTTAAACTTAAGGTAATAAAAAAAAAATAATATAATTATGTATAATTAAAATAAATCTAATAGTAGATGGGTGTGCATAAGTGTGTTTGATGTCTGTAGATGTGTGTGTGTGTGTGTGTGCGTGTGTGTGTTAAGCTCATTACGAATGCTGGTATGCTTTTTAGGATGGGCAAAAAAACAACAGGGTGTCTGTCTCGATAACATAGGGAACTGTGTGTTGCAACTGTACCTGTAACTACGTTAGCTATGCAATATAACTATTTATTTAATGCGATTTATGTTTTCAGTATTCTGTTTCTGTTTTTTCATTTTCGACAATCAATTATCAATTAATTTCTTAAACATCGATTTGCTCATATATTGAAATGTATTAGCATTAATAATCTTTATCGTTAATATTATGTTCTGCAGTAGTATTGCGTGTAGTATGTAGTGTGGTGTAGTGTAGTGTATGGTGTCGTGTAGTGTTGTTAAGTGTCAACATATACCTAGAGCCTAAACATATAGAAATATGCAGATCTCTTCCATATGCCAAATATGAAGTTCGCTTCGAATATCTGGATTTTCTTTTTGTTTTCTGTTTTGCTGTTTCTTTTTTTTTCTTTTCTGCTTTACGTTAAACATTTAAAGGGTAATTAGTTGTAACTGTAATTGTAATCGATTAATGTGTAAATTTATTTAGTATATGTTCTTTTATAGCTAGTAATTAATATTCTCTCGCTTTACATACGGTTATACATATACATATATAGACAGATATATCGCCGTTATATAAGATATACCTACATACATATATATTTCGAAATCTCTAGTACATCATTCTTGGTTTTAGTTGCGAATGCAAATGGTTACAGTATTATTACATTTATTACATTTACATTACATCGGTATTTAATACTAGTACACTTATCGCATCATGCTCATTACGCTCCCATTTAATTCGTTTTTCTTTTCTTTTCTTCCTTTATTTAATTCTTTTACTTTAAAAAAAAAAACGCTCTCAAAAAAAAGACGTATCTTTAGGTTTATTGTGGGATTTTTTGTTTTTGTTTCTTTTTCTTTTCGTTTTTTCGTACAATCTAAGCCTAAGTATTTACTTGCCATTTAGTATAAGATATATATATTTTAATTTTATATATATATTAGATGTAGGTGTATGCATAAATAATTTACAATTTTATAAAATTTCTAACGTGAAATGGATTAACTAATCATCTTAAGTTTTCTTTTCTTTTTTTTCTATATGCTTTTGTTGCGTCTTTTGAATAGATTAAAACTTTCTTTTTTTTCGTATTTCTTTCTTTTGCTGTGTATATACTTTGTTATACATATATAAATTTTACTTAGCATTGTATAATCATGTTTTTGTTTTCTTTTTTTTTTCTTTCTTTTTATATATAGATGTATGTGTAATTTATGCATTTTGTACCAAACTAACTAGCCTACACAAAAAAAAAGAGTAGTATATGGTTGTTTTTTTTAGTATTAAAATGGGATTTTTACATACTGTTGTGCTATAGAGAATATGATGTACCTCATGTTGTTGGGCTTTACGTTTCGCAGGCTGCCCCACTGTGCAGAGCAGTTGCTGTTGCAGCTGTGTTTGTCCATCACTGAATCATACTTCGCCTGAATCACCCTATGTTTTGCACATACCCTAAGGGAAGGGGTACATGCATATTTACTGTACGTCTTGTTTGATTTGCTTTCTGCATTTCCATTTTTGTTTCGTATGTTCATCGAGTTAATTTCTAAATTCTACATCAGTCGGTTTGGCACACAAGTCACGCAAAATGCGCGGGCGAGAGAATGAGAGCGAAATAGAGAGTAAGAACAAAAAGAGGCAGACAGACAGACAGACTTTTGACATGTAGTTAACTGCAATCAGTTGGAGATTTGCCATATTGCCATGTAAACTCTTAACATGCGGTCTGTAATCGATGTACATGCACTAAACACTGTAACATAATTATGTTAAGTTAACAGCTGCATTTGCACTGCAAAGTAACACGACTTGATCGATTGGCATTACACTGCAAAGTTTACACGGCACATTGAGTTTACAGTGCACATTGAGTTTACACTGCACATTGAGTTAACAGCGATCGCCATGTTGGCTGTTCATCTGCTGTTGCTGCTGCTGCTGCTATTGTTGTAGTTGTTCTTGCTGCTGCTGCTGCTTCCCTTTCTGTTCTTCTTCTAAAAAGGCAATTTGAATATTTGAATTTGAATTCGTAATTGCAATTACCGTTGGCAATTGCGAATGAAACTAAACCTCGGTACCATCCTCGCCCTCATCGTCGAACAGCTGACTTGTGCTGCCCTGGCCGCTGCGCGTCGCCGTAACGGACATTTTCTTCTTCGGCTTCGGTGGCGGCCTTGGTGGAACTTTCGCAATCTTTGGCGAATCAGCGCCATGTGTTGGTGAAGCTGACATGCCCATGCCAATGCCAATGACGCCACCGCCAGCTGCTCCACCAGCTGCACCTGCTCCGGCTACAGAACCAGCACCTGGTGAGCCCATGCCGGCTCCATTGATGCTCGAGCCGGGCAATATCGTGATGCCGTGATGCCGCTGTCCATACAACGGTTCCGTGTCTGAGTTGTACAAGTGTTGTTGTTGCTGCTGCTGCTGCAACTGTTGCAACTGTTGCTGCTGTGCCTGCATTGCCTGCTGTTGCTGGATCAGCTCGTGTATCGGCTCATAGATCTTGCTCGCATTTGCCGCCGATGCAACCGACGTTAGGCTGGGCGTGGCCGGCAATGGGCGATCCCGCATTGTGTACTGTTGTTGTTGTTGTTGCTGTGCAGCCGCTTGAGCTACTGCGCCGCCACCGCCACCACCACCAGCCTGTGCCTGTGCCTGTGCCTTGTGCAGATTCAGTGTCGAATTGCCGCCAGCCGTAGTGCGCAATCCCAAGTTGTCGTAAACTGGCTCCGCCTGCAGTTCCGCTGTGGTGGCCGTGCCCGTCTCACTGGGATTGGGCGACGTGGGCGACTGGAATTCGCTCAACTGTGTGCCATGATGCACTGCAGCGGCAGCAGCAGCAGCGCCCGATGTGCTCGGCGCCCAGCTGGGCACACGCGGCTTGCGTGGAATGGTCATGTAGCCCTGTTTCATTACCACGGCCGTGGCCGGCGAGTAGACAACGGGTGCGGGCAGGAAGGGCGACGCCGACGATTGCAGTGCAGCGGCCAATTGCTGCTGCTGCTGCTGTTGTTGTTGCTGCTGCTGCTGGTGGCGACTGTTGGCGGTGGCAATGAGTGCCAGATTGCGCGACTTGGGATGCTGCAGGGTCATGAATCCGTTGTGGGTGGCTGCCGCAATGGTTGTGGTGCCGTAGATGCCGTGTGGAGTCATGTGTGCGTACACGGGGCTGGTCAGTGGTGGCGGCGAGCGTATACCGTAGATCACCTGGTCGGGTATGTTCGACTGTGAGGATTGCATGGATGGCGATGTGGGCGGCACTCGGGCGGGGAACGCAAGCAAATCTGGGGGCAAACTGTTGCCATAGGTATCATCCACGTAGGTGTGTCGGGAACGGGGCGTGGTTGTGGTGTCCGACAGCGCTACCGAGTGCGTCTCATCGTCGCGTGTGTGATTGGCTATGGGAGTAAAAAAGAGAAAGAGAAAAAGGATTAGATAAATTTACTTTATATTCAAATTTAATTTCGATTATCAATACTTTGAATTTGCTTATCGATGTTTGTGGCGGTGCGTCGATAGATCTTTGTTGCTGTTGCCTAACATAAAACTGTTGTGTAACAAAATGTTATGCTAACAGATCTTTCCGCTATGTAAAGTTGATATGTTTTTATAGCATACATTTCTGCGCAATTAAAGCAAATTCCGCTGAATTTTCATAAATTTATTTGCCAATCTGCAGTTTTAAAGCCTACGTTACTTCCCATCTTCACTAGCTCACAATTAATTTTCAAAATTTCAATTAACGCGCCCTAAGTCGACTCAAACATGCTTACTTGGCTAATACGCAACGCAGAGCCACATCGAATTTGTTCTCAAGCTGCCTGAAGAAGCCCCACATTAATTGCTGCCACTGCTGCAGATAAATTGCCCGCACCACTTTAAGCTTGCGTCAGAGGTAGGGGGGGAGGGGGAAGAGGACGTTTGATAAATCAATCGATCGACCGGCACTCGATAAGCTTTCGCTGCCGGCTCTCAGCTCAGCTTAGTTTCAGCTACAGCTCTTGGCAAATGTCACTGATTGTTTTTGCCAAATCTTCAATAAACAACGAATGGACTGAACGGAAGACAACAACAGTTGCTTTTTAAAATAGAAACATATACAGCAATGGAAAAAGAAGGTGAAATAGAAATTGAAACAGTGCGGAAGAGAGAGAGAGAGAGAGAGAACGAAGAGAAACAACAACAATGAAGTGCATCAATTACATTCAATTGGCTTTTCAATTGTCATTGCAATTCAATTGGCAACTTGCAATTGCCAATTGGAAATTTAAAGCAAACATCCGTTGTTCGTCTTGTTGTTGTCCATGTTGCTGTCCATGTTGTTGTTGTTGCTGTTGTTACTTTTGTAGTTGTTTTTGTTGGGTGTTGGCTGTGTTTGCTTTTGTGTTTACCCAAGCTGGCGGCCAATGTTGCCAAATGCGGCGGAAGTAATAGATACAAATGTATCTATGTGTCTACACATGTTGTCTGTCTGTCTCTCTCTCCCTCCCTCTCTCTCCCCCTCTCTCTCTCTCTCTATTTCTCTCTTTGTTTGTATGGACGTTGCTGATGCTGTTGAAAAATGCGAGCTAAATTGTCGAACTGCCGCTGCACTCAACTGGAAATATTCGACAAATAGATCAAATGTGCAATTTGCGCAAACACAAACACCCGCAAGCGCACACACACACACCCGCAAACACACACCCACAGAGCAAACATGCATCCCCCGCAACAGCCTGCAGCAAATACTCAAGTGCAACGGCCGCCATTTTGAATTTAATTGTGGGCAAAGATGAAAAACTACGCAGATTCACAAAAGTTTTACCCGAATTTCACAAATTGCATTTGCAGTCAGCTCTACCCCCCTTCTCTGTACCCACTCCTGGTACCCCTTCTCTATATCCCTTCTCTCTACCTCCTCCCTCTTTCTATGTTCTGTTAACTGTAGTTTTCGCGCAACTGAATAATGCACTGCCAGGGTGGTGGAGGGCACTGATGAAGACTCGATTCCCTTTTCGAAGGGATAGCAAAGTGCAGCTGGGCGCGGTATTCAATACGATGAACTATTGTATGAAAACATAATTTGAAACTTTGGGAATTTTGTACAAAACTTGTACACTCGACTGTTTAATACCCTATGTAACTGCGAAAAAAGACATGAATAGAACTGAAGGCGAAGGCGAAGCAAGTTCGGATGTAAAAGCACTTTAAATGTGATATACAATACTTTTGCTATTAATGTTTATTATTAGTATGAAAAAATTAAAAAAAGGATATAAATATCTTCAATTCATCGTAAAATGTTGCTAAACCAATCAAGAGTGTAAATTATTAGTCAAAGTGCTTTGCCCAAGGTGAATCGAATGATGTTTGAGCAAGTTATGGCAATGCAGAGTCTAGACAGCGTTGCCAGATAGGCATAATTAATAACTCTGCGAACTTTGCAATATCAAACAGCAGATAAAACTTTCATATATCTTTTTTTCGCTTATTATTCCTCTTGGTTAATTATTGTATAATGATATACTAAAGGGAAATCAAAAGATTTTCGACAAAGTTACGACAATTGCTTGGTAAGATCGAGTTGCCAGATCGATGACTTATGGGGAGCTCATGAAGAACGTTATGGCTATTCTCACTAGATATTTATTGATATTGCCACTTACCATAAGCCGTCTCATCGAGCAGCGTCTTCTTGATCTCATGTCCATCGTCGCCGCCGTCGACACTCTCGATGTCTGTGCGACGTGGTGGTTTCTCCACAGGATTCACCTCGTTGAGCAGGCTCTTTTGCATTTCCATAATCACCGAACCCTCGAGCATTGAACTGTTGTGTGTCTTGTCCAGTTTGCAGGATATTAAACCATCATTGCTCATCATGGTGTTGTCCTTCTGGTACGTCTTGATGCGTCGGCAGTACCAAAAGAGTGCGAGCACGAGAAAAATCAGTAGAACAAGAAATGTCGTCACAATAACGCAAATGATCAGGAAGATGCTTGTGTGCGGATCACTTGTCGATGCACCGATGGCACCACTGATGCCCAGACCATCGGCCGACATGGCCGATCCACCCATATAGGCACCATTCACTAGCAACTGGAACTCAGCCTCTGCTTTGCCACCACGATTGTCGGCGATGCACATGTAGGCACCCTTGTCCGAGGTGCGTACGCCGTAGATGCGCAACTCGGAGGTCATCACCTGCATGGGCTGCTGTTCGATGTTCACCTGCTCCACCGAGTTCAGTATGCGTATGTGCTGATCATTGATGCCCGGATTCAGTTGTCGCTTATTGTAGATCCAGGTGACATTGGGACGCGGAGTGCCGACAATGCGACACGGTAAGGTGATGTTATCGTGATGTGCCTCGATGAAGGAACGCACCGAGCCAATTATGCGCGGCTTGCAGGCAAAGTTCTCCGAAGGCACCTCACTCCAGAGCTTGCCACGCAGCTGGGGCGGCTCACGGCAATCGGTGGGCGGGGTATAAAGACGTTTAGCGATGGCAAAGTCACGAAATTCTTGCAATTCACAGCTACAGTTCCAGGCATTGCCCTGCAGCGATAGATAGTTCAGTTTGGGCAGATTGGCAAAGGTTTCCTTGTGCAAATGGGTCAATTGATTCCGTTCCAGCGAGATGGCACTCAGTGGGCCGCCAAAGACATTTAGCTGCACCTGTTTGAGGCGATTGTTATTGAATTCGACGCGCGACAAGAACGGCAAATCGACAAAGAGGCGACTCTCCAATGTTGCAATCTCATTGTTGTTGATGATCACATTGCGCAACTTCTCCAGTCCAGCAAATGTGGCCGGATGTAGTTCACGTATCTGATTGCTCGACATATCCAGTTCGATCAATATGTTCAGGCCCTTGAACGCATCACGATTCACCTCCTGTATGGTACAGTTGCGCAAGTAGATCTTATGCAAATTCTGCAATCCGGCATTCTGAAATTCTTCGCGTCGCAGTTCGGGTATTTGATTCTGGGAGAAATCGACCACTTGCATCTCATTACTCATGTCTTCGGGTATCTTTGTTAATTTCTTTCCCTTGCAATCGGCGCTCTTCTTGCCAGAATTCCAATGGCAATGACAATTGCCACAGTTTTGCATCCAATCGCGGCTGAGCGCATCTTCTGTTAGGCATAACAGCAGCAGTGCTGTTAACAGCAGACGTGTTAACAGCGATCTGCTTGCTGCCTGCTTGCGCATTGCTGTTAATGATAACATTCTGTTGTGCGAGTAAGTATTTATTTGCTCTCTCTCTCTTCCCCACCTCACACACTGCGCTCAACTCTGGCGCTCTCCCGTGCCGTATCTCTCTCTCTCTTGTTCTTCTTCTTTCTTGGCTGCTGCTGTTAATCCTTTTGACGTGCTGTTAATTTGATTCGTGCGCCGTTTTGCGTGCTTTGCTTTGTTTCTATCGTTCGTTGATGTTGTTCTTGTTGTTGTTGTTGTTGTTGCTTGTGACAGACAAGACTGTGATTAATTAATACTCGCCGCGCGTAACCTTTGCGTGTTTTTTGTTGTTTTGTTTTTGTTTTACGTCTTCTTCACCTATTCTGCTGCTGGCAGCTTCTCTGCCTCCTTCTTTTCTCCTTTACTCGCAATTAGCAGTGCAGTTACCAGCTGAAAAGAACAAAAAAAAAAATAAATAAATGTTGTGTGTGGATTAGTCACGGTCTGAGTGAAAGAGATAGCAAGATAGTAAAGGTAAAGGGGGGTGGGGGGAGGGGAGGTTAAATGAGATAATGTGCGTCGCAAAAGGTCGTGGGCAGCTTTAAAAGAAACGTAAGCAAACACCTGAACAATTGAACAATGGCGTCCGTTTTGGTCCCTTTTCCCCTACTCCTCCTCCCTCTCCTTCTCCTCTCTCTTGCTTCATCCTGCTTGCCTAAGTAATTCAAAAAAGGGTTAACCTTGGCATGGCCTGACAACATTCGTTTATCATTCACACTAGTGTTGTGTTGTTCGTGAACGCACGAACTAAATTGAACTAGTCACCAAAATGAACGAACGTACTAGGTCTGTCTTTACAGTTTAATATAGTTCACTTAGTTCAATTTAGTTCACTTAGTTCAATATACTTGTAGTTCACTTAGTTCACGTCGTTTATTTTGATCTCTTACCCTGATCGTTCGTTCGTTGTTTACTTAGTTCGATAGTGTTCGTTAAGTGTTTTTGACATGAATTGAATAAATAATATTAATGAAATGAAATAAAATATAAAATAATATAAAATAAATTCATAACATTTTTTTTATTTTTTATTTTTTTTAAGCACCTTTAAGCAAGTTTTAAAAATGAACGATTGAACTAAATGAACGAGCTAGTTCATTGATTTTAAACGAACGACGAACTTATTCCTCAAATTGAACTAGGATTACCCAACACTGAATTTCACACAGAGCGCGCGCTCGCTTAAAGTTGCAATTAATGTGCGCTGTGCTGTGTTTGTGTGTGTGTGTGTTAGCGCTTACGTTGCACTTGGCTGAACTTTCGACATTTCGGGCTTTTGTTGTTCGCATAATTAGAACAACGTAATTAATGAGACTTTTCATTACGTAATTTAAGTACTCTTCTCATGCAGTTTTATGTTACACGTAATGTGCGCAACGTAACGTTGCAATCTCAGTGTTGCCCATGGTTACCATTTGCTGCATTCAGCTTTACGTAAGTCGCATCGGTAACGTAACGCAACGTAATAGGCGCAAGCAACGCAACATGTTGCGTAGCTGTGAGGGCACAACTTGATTAATTGTGACAAATGACATTACGCTAGTTTACGTACTTCATTACGTTATTCAATTAACGTCACGCGCCGAGCTGTGAATGATGCTAAGCAGTGAGAGAGGGAGAGGGAGAGGGGGAGGGAGAAGGCGGCAGCTGCTCTCAGGCTCAACGCAAATGGCGCAAAACCGCGAATGACAATGGCAATAACAACAACAGCAACGCAAATAAAAGGAAAGCAACAAAAAAAAACCGCAGGAGCTCCGCAGTAAAGTGAGAGACAAAGGATGAAAGTTCGCTTCTGTTTGGATTGCGCCGACGTCGCTGCTCAGGTTAGCTGACTGAGGCAGCGACAGAGGCAGCGACTGAGACAGAGGCAGAGGCAGCGGCAGCGGGTTGCTACTTGATTAATGAAAATGCTGTTAAAGTGTGACACTTTGCGGTGCCTAACTGTCTTGGCCACGCCCACCTGCTGTGTGAAGGGGGCGGGGGGCTGCTGCTTTAACCTTCAAATTGAGTGGGCGGCCTTTTGTGTTGTTGCTGTTGTTGTTGTCTCTGCTCCGCTCATTCTTCTTTTGCTTGGCTCTTTTTTATTTTGTTGGTTTCGCTCTTTGGGCAAAGTGTGAAGACAAGACAAGAAGACAAGAAGACACAACAATCTGTGACCCGTCTGTGACCCCCTTCAGCATTTACTCTCTGCCTCTCCCCCTTTCTTCTTGCCTACTTGTTGTTGGCCTTAATTAAACAGCGTTGTTGTTGTTGCTGCTGCTGCTGTTGCCGCAAGTTTTTTGGGGGCAATTTGCCAACAAACAAACAAGAATAAGCAAAGCAAGAAGAAGAACGCAGCTAAACGAAGCAAAAGCGCCAAAGAATGAAGATGAAAATGCCAAACAGCACCCAAAAATTATCAAAGCAAAGCAAAGTGAATGAATTATTTATTAATAACAATTGCAGCAGCAACCGACTGACAACAAACAGCAACAAAAATTGTGCATGAAATGAAACTTGTGGTTAACACTGACGCACACAGAGGCTGACCCTCTTTCCCCTCTCCCTCTCCCTCTCTATCTCTCTACTGCTGCTGCTGCTCTCTTTGCATGTAAAGCTGCTGGTAAGCTTAACATTTACCACACATGTGTGTGAGTGTGAGAACAAGTGCGAGCAAGTGTGTCTCTGTTATTGCTTTTACTGCTCTGCTCTGCTGCCCTGCATACTCTGCACCAATCTGGCAACACTTGCTCTTCGACTAACGTTTAATTAAATTTGTAATTATTTTAAAAAATTTTCAAATTTTCCTACATATTGCACTTAGCACTTAAGCGATTATTAACTTTTGTTTTGTTTATCGATATTCATTAACAGCACCGTTTGAGTATGATCTGTAATCTATGACAGAAGTCTGTTAAGTAACAGCGCGTATGCCAGTAAACTAAACAAAGAACAATCACAACTATTAACTATGCTTGATAAATGATTTAAATTTTTTTTGATAATTTTTTAAAAATAATTTTGTATTATTATTGCGTGCAACATTTTAGCTACAGTAAAGTCTAGTTAATTTATCGCTTTGTTGTTGCTGATTTAACAGCGCCCACTAACAGCGATCTGTTTAATGTAGCATACTTAGCAGCGCTGCGATCGATAGAGCATTGCTGCTTCGCATAACGATATAATTGAATCATCGCTGGGCTTTAACTTGTTTTTCGCACACAGTTTTCATTGTTGTTGTTTATTTTGTTGCCGCTCTACTGTTGTGTCAGCAGTTTTTTCACACACACACACACACACACACACGCACATAGAGAGACTGGCAGGCTGACACAGGCAAACAGGAGAACTGACACGAACACAGCGAGTGAAAAAAACCTCAAAACAAATTAAATATGCAAATAAAAGAAAAATGCTGCAATTTTGCGCTTTGTTAAATATTTGCTCAATGGTTTTACTTCTTCTTTTCCCTCTTCCCACTTCCGCTTCCTCAGTCTCTCTCTCTCTCTCGCTCTCTCTGTGCTTTCATTTGTTATTGCTGTTGCATAGCATCATCGTTTTGGCCAAAAGCAACCAAGAAAACCAAGAGGGAAAAAAGCAAAAAAAAAAAAACAAAAACCTCTAAAACCTTTTTCGCAAAGGCATTCTCTGCCTGTATTCTCAGTCTCCCTCTTTATTTCTCTGTCTATATTCTCTCTGCTTCCGCTTAAATGTTTGCTTAATTTAAATGTTTTCTCTGTTATGCTTATTAAACGGACACACACAATATTATCTAACCGCTGGCAATAGTATTAAAGTGCTCTACCGGATCTGATATCCTTTTGCTTTATGCTTTGCTCCACACGCACCAGATAAGACGCAAAAGAAGCCGAAAGAGGCAAAGATAAGGAGGAGGGAGAGAGAGAGAGAGAGAGGGGAGCTTGGGATTTCGCCTTCTCTTAATTGTGGCGACAATTTGCGATAACGATTTGGGGTGCCAGTTCCTAATGTCCCAATTTGTGTATTGTTTGTGGCGCCCTCTAGCGGCTGACCCACGTTGCTGGACACGCCCACCAACTGCCTCTCCATTTCAGCAGCAGCAGCAGCGAATGCTCGGTGTAACGATTGTTACATTTTACTCTGTCATTTTATTGCCATTTGCGGTTGTAATTGCTATATAGTGTCACGCCCACATGGCTCCTCCGCCCACTGGGTGAACAGCTTAGGGCAAAGGGAGTTGGGGGTAGTTGGGTGGGGGGACCAAGCTGGCCAAGCTTTGCATAGGGTCTGCTGCTGCTGCGGCTGTCTATTGTCAGCTTAAATCGATTTGAACAAATTTAATTGCTTTGGTTTTGGTTTTAGTTTTTTCTCTCAGCTTGCCCATTTTTGTATACCCTGTAAGCCATAAAAGAGGGAGGTAGGGTGTGCTCAAAGGTTGTAGGCAGTTATAGCAGCTATATTTACTGAAAGTTGTATTTCTGGCATGCTCCGATCTCAAGGAACTCAGCAACAAGAAGAGCTAGAACAATGAAGTTTGCTTTGGAAAGAAGTGTACTAAGGTAGATAATACAATACCTATATTCAAAAGTTGAGCAGCTGTGGCACCCTGTAAGGCACCCTATTTTACTTAAAACATTTTTTTTTTTTCGATAAACGAAAATGTTTTTTTTTTCTTTACTTTTCTGCTACGTTATTCTAATTTTTGCATTATAGAAAAGTTTTCTATTCTTATTTTTCTCTTTTGCCACTACAGGGTAGCTGCTGCTCGACTACACCCTCCACAGGCAACTTTGCGAATTTCGCTAGATCTTTTTTTTTTTTTTACGTATTTGTTGTATGACAATTGCCAATTGCCAATTGCTTTTTAAGTGTCTTTCTTTAGCTCTTTCTCGCTCCGTTTGTGTCTGTGTGTGTCAAAAGTTGTTGAACCGTCAACTGCAACAACAACAAAAACAATAATAAAAAGCTGAACCAAAAACAAAGAAAAAAACGATTTCGCATTGACCGACGGCGTCACAACAATTTGTTGCCAAATGAAGCGAATTTCTTTGTTTCTTTTTTTGCTCTGCTCGTTTTAATGTTTCATTTCTTTTCCTTCTTTTTTTTGTTGCTTCTTGCTTCTTTTATGGCTGCCCAATATAAATATTTAACAATGCGTAGAATATGGTTATTGCATTTTATGAAGAACCCCCCGAAAACCCAAAAACCGATAAAGAAACTAAAGTCCGAAACGGAATTTGAAACTGCAAAAGAAGAGGAGAAAGAGGAGAAAGAGGAGAAAAGAAATTGGGGAACTGTAAGCTAAAAGCCTATTTGCAAATTGTTTCATGTTACATTTGTTCGTCGAGTTTCGCTCGGTTAATTCACTGGACAATGGGCGATTCAAAAGGGGAAGCAGGCAGGGGAGAAGGGGGGAGCCTACACTACTTTGCAGTTGGTAAATCGCTGGTACTTTGGGGTGCTTAAATTGTATGTGCAAAGTTTTAATGCACGGAAAATGCAGTTCAATCTATAGCAGGGAAAGAGAGAAAGAGATGACAACAGCAGAGGGAGAAAGAGAGGGCAGAGAGTCAATTATACTATTGTATTTGTTAGAAGAGGATCTTGAGAGAAAAAATTACTTGTTACTTTGGTGCAGGGTTGTGTGAAGAAAGCTGTGAAAGCAAAGCCATTTCGATAGTATTCGATAATTAAAAGCAACGATACATTTCGATAACAAAACACAAATGATAGTTCACAATGAAGAGGTAAAAATAGTTCGCCAGATATTTGTACTCAACACGTTATCGATACATAATCTACACATTATCGATGTATTACAATAAGTAATCGATATGTGTTTAAGCAATATATAATTGATTCATAATCGATTTTAATTGTTAGATAATTAAGAGAGCATCATCGATATATAGTCAGTATATTATCGTTATATAATCCATACATAATCGAAGTACATATTCAATACATAATTAATGCCATATCGATGTATGTATAATCAGTCGATATGTGTTAGGTCAACACACAATCGATAATCAATAATCAATATATCTATAGTGAATACATAATCGATTTACAATCAATACGTAATCGATATAATCAAAAAATAATCGATATATACCCATTACATAATCGATATACCATAACCTTTGATTTTTCTCATCATACAACAAATTAACCAGCTTGTCTTCTCCGTACTCCCATCCCCCCTCCTTCCACCTCTTTCTTCTTCTTTGCTTGCAACACTTTGAACAGTTTTGCGCTTAAACTATTTGCGAATTTCAAACGCAAATTGCCGCCACGAAGCGTTGGCGAATATTGCGGGCAAAAACTTGAAACTGGTTGCTGCCACTGCAACTGGCTAGATGAATGATAGCTGGCGCTGTCGCTTCCGCGGGGCAAACAATCCATGTTGCGGTTGTTGTTGTTGTTGTTGCAACTGCAACGTGTGCCACGCGCCGAAGAAAAGGTAACGCGCTGAATTTCCATGCCGGAAATTTGAAAACCACAACAACAACAGCAACAATGATAGCAAGACGAAGCAGAGAGAGAGGGAGTGAGAGAGAGAGAGGGTGAGAGAGAGAGGGTGGAGGGGGTGGAAGGAAGACAGCATGACGAGCTGTGTGTCGGTGAAGCTGTCAAATCTCTTCATCGGCGCACAACTTCATCTGTTCGATGAATGTTGCAAGGTTATGCGAAGCTTGCAGCATCCTCAGCATCCTCAGTCTTCTCTCCCTCTCTTCTTCTGCCACTTCTTCCCACTCTCAGCCTTGCAAGCACTTTAAGGATATGCACTTCGGCGATTCCAATCATATCAGACATGTGGCTCAATCAAACGACCAGCTTCCTCTCTCTCTCTCTCTGCCTCATTCTGTTCTGCAGTCTCCTGCTCCATTCCTCCTCCCCTTTTGCGTGCCCTTCTTCGCTTGTTTTGACAACTTGTTTCAGCTGCAACTTGCAACTTGCCGCAGCTGACAATCTTTGGGGCATTGTTTATCTGGGCGCATGCTGCAGCAGCAGCCTCTACATCCCCCCCTCTCCCCTCCCTCTCCCAAGCTGACCCTGCCCCAGCGCCCTCTAATCAAATATTCAATTTCTGCCACGACGCAGTGCCGCCGCTGCCGCTGCCGCTGCTTGTTGTCAACAGAAGCTGCTCAAGGCTCAAGGAGCAACAACAACAACAACAACAAAAAGTAGCAGGGCGCACGCTGGACACGCCCTTTTCAATTTGCCGCAGCAGTCGCTGCATGTGTGGCCCTGGCAACTCTGGCAAAGTAATCAACAAAAAGTAAAAACGAAACGAATTTCGAAGCAAATATTGAGGGGGAACTAGGCACGACTAGGAGATACTCAGTGCAGGTTAAGGTAGTGAAGGAGGGATAGAAGAAGAAGAAAATACAGAAGAGAAATACAGAAGAGGGATAAGTAGAAGGAGCAAGACAGTTATAGGTAGAGATACAATATAAAGAGAGGGAGAGCAGAGATTAGCGGAGTTACAAGAAGGAAGGCGGGGGAAACAAAGAGGTCTGGTCCTCCACAAAGAAGATTGCCAAGTAAAACAAAAAAGGAGAGAAGATACAAATAAGTCTAGGGCTGCAGCTCCACAAGAAGTAAACACCTTAGCAAGGTCATGTTGAAGATTTGTTGGCTTAGGTCAAAGATCTACCTCCAGGTTAGGTCGAAAATTTGTCGGGAGAAACTGCAGAACGAGCTTTAAATGAAACGTTAAAGATACAGAGAGAGAGAGAGAAAGGGCAAAGAGAAAGGGCATTGAAGACAGTCCCATACAAAGAAAAGCAGAGATAAGTCTATGGAAACGACCTAATTTAGGTTAGGTTGCAGGTTTGTAGGGAGAAAGAGAGACGTGAGAGATAAACAAAGATAGAGGGAGAAGAGGCCAAATAGAAGTAGACTGAAGACAGTGACATATAAAGAAACAGACGTTGCAGATCTGCAAGAAGAAACGACCTAATTTAGGTTACGTTAAAGAAAACGCAACATTGTTCTCTCTTCAGTCACCACTTTCCTCTGTTACAGGGTATCTAACTACAGGGGCAGGCGAAACGAGAGCAACAGGCGCTAGACAAAACTTTCGCTTCGCTTTTTTTTTTTCATTTTTGGGGGTGTTGTAGTGGTGGAGGTGAGGTGGAGTGAGGCACTTGAAGCCCCTCAAGTCTTAGCGATGTAACACACTTAAGCACTTGCCAGGACATCAGTGTTGGCAGGAGGGGGAGGAGGGGGGTGGAAAACATGAAGGGAACTTATTTTGCGAAAATTTCATTTGAGTTAAGTTTCGCGCGAGTCCAGTGCGATTGAAGTGGTCGCTGCTGGCGCCGCAGGGTGTCACAGGATCAGCAGCAGCAGCAGCAGCAGCAGTGGCAGCACAATGATGACGATGATAATAATGATAAGAAGAAGGCAAAGTGCCCGACGTTGCCCGGCAGTGACCCGTGCAGGTGCTATTGCCAGTGCCGGGCAAAGTTTGAATTTAATTTGGCGCTTGTCTAGACGAGCTTGCTTACCCCCTCTCTCCGCAGACTTGGCCAGTTTGGTTTATGTTTTAACTCAGCTACGTGGTTCGACTTGATTGGAATTGTGCGGCAGAGTTCAGCACGATAAAGGTTCTCTGCTGCAGTCATGCGATATATGGGACACGTGTTGGGCATAAGTGGCTCATTCACTCCTCTAGGCATCTCTGATTGCGGCCATTTAAGGTTGCGCCACGCGACTCCCCAGAGGAGTATGCGGCAAAACGGCGACGCGTTCTGCCATATGATGTGATGATTGTTTGCTGCAAGTTCTGTTGGCGTCAGTGCGCGCGAAGAAAGGCTGAAGAAGAAGTAGCTAAAGACAAACAAAAGCAAATTGCAGACTAAGACAGAGAGGGAGCAAGAGAGAGAGAGAGAGAGAGAGCAGCTAATGATTTTGAAGCATTGCAACTGTACAGACTGTTGACAGAGACGCGAGCGAGCTACTGTCTGTAAACAGAGTGTAATCTCTGTTAGAGATGAATTACAGTACATTAACAGCTGCTGCACTTGCAGTGCCGATCACTGTTAAAAGAGACATAAAGCCACTGTCTGTTAACATTGCAGAGAAGCGCTGTCAGTTAACATTGCAGAGAAGCGCTGTCTGTTAACTGAACGATAACAAACAGTAGGAGAGCTGTTGCCTTAACAGTTGCTGCAAGCCCTAACAGAGGGCCCTAATCGGGAGTTAACAGAGAAGTAAGTTGCTGTCTGTTAGCAGAGTGATGACTGTTAATGCAAGTCTTTTGTTAACAGAAAAGAGAGGCATTGTTCGTTAGCAGAGTGATAAATCAAACATAACATTGATTCTTATTGCTGCCTTAGCAGCTTTAGCTGTTATGTACATATACATATCTAACAGAGAAGAAAGGCACTACCCGTCAACAGAGTGATAAATCAAACATATGCCTGTTAAAGTTCATATATTGACTGTAACTGTTAAATACAACATATCGAAAGTGCACTTCTGTTAACAGGAAAAATATCACTGTTAAAGCTGCCTCAACAACTGTTAATGTTATGTACAATACATACAGTGCACTTCTGTTAACAGAGCAGCAAGGCGCCGCAGCCTAAAAGCACACTATCAATTTTATCACTGCAAGAGCTGCCTTGACAGCTCCCACTCTCCCTCTACATCTCTCTGCAATCATGGCCTGTTGTTCACATAACACTTAACAGCTGTTACTTGTCTGCCTGCCTCGCCTCAAAGGCTTATCTAAAGCAATTTGTTGTGCATTCAAATGAGGTGACTCAAGTGCAGCTAAATTAACTCGATAAACTTGCACGAGTGTTGCTTGTCTACTGCTAAATGAAGTCGCACTCAGAGGGTAACTGGATTTATTCACTTTTAATTAGCTTGAAGCTGGTTGGATTTTCCATTCATGCGCCTTGGCAGGGACGACAGCTCAAGCAGGTTGGAGGACTCTATCTTCGGGTGTGCACACATGCTCCTTAAATTGATTGATTGATGAGCCAAGGGAGTGTGTGCGTGTGTATGTGTGTGTGCGTGTGTGTGTGTGCGTGTGTGTGGAGGAGACACGCAACTCCCAGCAGCATATCAGCTATCATTACCCAAAACTGTTTACCTCAAATTACTCTGGTCCCGGCCCCAGCGCCAAGTGTCTGTCTCTGTCTCTGTCTCCCTCTCTCATCCTCTCTCTCTCTGTCGCTCACTCCCCTACGGCCTGTCGAGTGCTTAACGTGTCAACAGGCTTTTGGGGCATCATTTTGGTCGCCTCGGTCGTATGTGTATTTATGATGTTGCATTTACTGACCTCAACACAGTTGTCCCTCGTTTCCCCCCCTCTCTCTCCCCCCCCGCACTCCTGCCTTGGCTGTTACACGCAATTGCGTTGCCATTTTGTGCGCGCGCTTTTCGCACGCCTCGTACAATTTTTTGTAATACCGTTTAATTTGTTTTGCGTGAAGCCTTTATGGCGTATACTTAATATTGCGCATACGTCATGTGCGCACGAACACACACGCGCACAGAGTACATAACATGTCATGACATGTGCTTAATATGCATAATAATAAAAACTGTTGAAAGTGATGGAGCACAGCCCTTACGCACCCCCTCCCCTTATTCCCCCTCTCCTTCTTCCCCCTTGGTAGACAACCCCTAAAGTTGATCGGTTTGCGTTGAAGCTGCGCACGTATCATGCACAAAAAGTTCATCAATCATATCATATTGGAAATGGACAACATAATTTCATGTCCGTACACATACATAAACCTCGCTCCCCCCCACACTTGCCCCCTTGCGTTAAAATGACCGCAGTTAAGTAGCGAACAACGCGGCGGCGACCTATGAATTTATTTATTAATGATTGCAATGCGAGTGGCTACTTTTATGTTACACACAAAGCTCGTAACGTAAGCAGGGCTGAGCCTCCCCCCGTCTCCTCCCCTTGCCATGCTCCGCTTATGAGCCTTGCTGAATGCGTGCGAAAATGAGCGCTGAAATTAATAAATTTCAATCGCAGTGCATTTCAACCACTCTCCCTCCCCCTCTGTCCGTCTCTTTCCCTCTTTTTTTTCTCTTTGGGTTTTTAATTTCATCAGCGAGCAGACGGACCAGAGGCGTAGTGTTTTTATTAATATTAATTTGCGAAAAGGTCGCAGCGAAACCAAAGTCGAAACTCAATTCTGATGTTAAATTTGATTCGTGTTAACTTTTAATTTGGTGCCGCCGAGTCAGCCAACAAAAAAAATGCCAGAAAAAATGTTTAAATAAACTTGATATAAAATCGAAGTGAAATTGATGACAATTTCCGAGTTTGTTTGCAACTGAAAATGCCAAAAATAAAGCAAGAAGCAGCGACAGCAAATAAATTAAAAACATTTAACATGCAGTGTTGCTGCGCTGTTGTCAGCTGCTGTTAAGCTAACAGTGGCAATTAACAGCATATTACTTCATGTGACTGTAAAGCTAACAGTCGCAGTTAACAGCGGTTGACTTCAACTGACTGTTAAACTTACAGGGGCACTTTACGACGTAAAGTTAACAGTGGTGGTTAACAGAGTGAGTGCAGGATGGCTACTTAGTAAGACTGTTTGAATGTTAAGCAGCCTGCGCTGTTAAGTTAACATATATAAGACAGTTAACAGTGCTTTGAGCAACTAAAATAGCAAAGCAATCGCATTCAATTTCTGCAACTTTATCAACGTTATAAATTCGTGTTAACTGCAAACTTAAATAATATTGTAGTTAATTTTCCTTTGCTATCTGCGATTTGAAATGTAAATTTGGTGGCACATTTTCCATTTCCCAGCAGCACTGCGAGTCCTTTTCCTGCCGGCGGCTTTCTAATGAAAATGAAAACCAAAACGAAAATGTAAAATGAAAATGAAATGAACGAATGCATTTCTTCTTGATCTAAATCGTGTTCGCTTCGTTTTTTTTTTCTCTTTTCATTTTGCTTGCTTTATGTGTGCGGCTTCTAACGAAATGCGGAAATTAAGAGATACAAAGATAAAAGTGGCGGCGAGCTAACTAACTGTTTTTCAACCCCTCCTCCTCCCCTCACTTTTCCCCTCTGTGCCGCACAGTGTGGCCCACTAATTTATATATATGGGGCCACCTCTTGAGCTGAATGCAGATAGATGCCTGAATATTGCATTACTAGCACGGCAAGTCAGAAGCCAGTCCAGTCCAAGCCATGCCCCCGCCCCGCCTTGCCTCGTCTTGCCTTGCCTTGCTGGTTAATTTGTGGCACGTCAGTGTAGGAAAAGACGAAAGAGGCAGATGAGGCAGACAAAGTGCAGATAAATAATGAAAATTACAAATGTAGACAACAATTTGTTACAATTTGCAAATGGGAACAATCGGAAGAGTTGCCTAAATTATATGAATTAAGCCGCCATATTTAACTCTGTACACAATTCACACTGCGAGTCGCTCTTTCTCTCTCTTTCTCTTTTATCTTATTTTCCACTTTATCTCATATTCTTAAACGTTTTAATGGCTTTCTTTAAGTCAACCCAATCAACGAACTCTTTGTCTCACACAATTTCACTCGATTGTACTCTTTCTAGTTCAGTCTGGGTCTCTTTTTCCTCCTCTCCCTCTTCTTTGTCTACATATTCTTAAACGTTTCACAGTCAAAAATTACTATTTATATAAGTCACATTTAGTATTAGATTGCCCCAAGTCTTCTTCTCCATCTCTTACAATATTTCTCCGCCTCCCTTTCTTTTCTCCTCTATCTGTTCCTCTTCCTCTTTCTTAAACGTTTTACTGTCAATGTCCCTCAAGCTTTTACTCAATATCCAAATGAGTTCTGCACTGTACTTATCTACTGCCTCACTTCACTAAGATTCGCTTGGCATTTACAGCTCTTACAGCAATTTACTAATGCGGAAACGTTTTTTTGCGCCTGCAGTCGAATCGAGCTAAGCTCTCTGCCCACCCATCTCTCCTCCCCCGCACAACATGTGCACATCAAAGCGCAGAATGACTCTCAGAGCGCTATTTTGGTATTTCGGTATTTGTTACGCTTTTGGCTTTCAGCTGTTTTGTCTGTTCGCCTTTTGTGTGCGCGCTTCTTTCTTTGCTTTTGTTTTTCTCTCTCTCTCTCTCTCTCTGTCTTTCTCGCTTTTTTTCTCGCTCTTTTTCTCGCCTTTTAGTTTTCAGTTGGCGCCAATAAACAATTCAATTGAAATTTGTCTTGTCTTGTCTCCGGGAGTTGGAGGCAAAGTCTCTTGAAAGTCTTTTGCGTGAAATTAAGACAGCATTTAACGCCACGTTAGCCCGAGAGAGATGAGAGAGGGGCAGCAAGTGGAGTAGGGGGCGTGGCAAACGCCTTTGTTGTCTAAGCTGACTAAGCCAGGCCAAGCCAAGTTAACCAAGCAACGAAGCAGCAACAGCAACAGCAGCCACAGCTTCAGCTACAGCTACAGCTCCGACAACAACTGCAGGAGTCGCTCGCTGCCAGTCTGACTTCCCACTCTGTATTCAACACTGTCTCCCACTCTGTCTCACTCCAACTATATTGCTATCTCTTTCTGCTGTGTTTGGCCACCTACTTTGTCATTCGGGCATTGTTGTAGCTGCCACAATTACTGCAACTGGCAACTAAGCGTACTCTACCCGAAACTGAAGTATGAGAGATACCCTAACTGAGGGTACCTTACTTTAATCACTTTCGTTTCAAATGTTTTTTTTTCAGTTCAAACTAAGAGAGAGATACCCTTACTAAGCGTAACTAAGCTCGACCTGTGCTTGGCATAAGTTCGACCTATGCCCGACCTATGTTCGACCTACGCTCGACCTAAGATGTTCGACCTAAGCTCGACCTAAGCTCGACCTAAGATGTTCGACCTAAGCTCGACCTAAGATGTTCGGCAGAAGCTCGACCTAAATGCGACCTAAGTTCGACCTAAGATGTTTGACCTAAGCTCGACCTAAGTTCGATCTTAATTCGACCTAAGTGCGACCTAAGCTCGACCTAAGTTCGACCAAAGCTCGACCTAACTTCGACCTAAGCTCGACCTAAGATGTTCGACCTAAGCTCGACCTAAGATTTTCGACCTAAGCTCGACCTAAGATGTTCGACCTAAGCTCGACCTAAGCTCAACCTAAGCTTGACCTAAGTTCGATCTTAATTCGACCTAAGTTTGACCTAAGTTCGATCTTAATTCGACCTATGCTCAACTTAACCTCGACCTACATTCGACCTAAGATGTTCGACCTAAGTTCGACCTATGCTCGACCTAAATGCGACCTAAGTTCGACCTAAGCTTGACCTAAGTTTGATCTTAATTCGACCTAAGCTCGACCTAAGTGCGGCCTAAGTCCGACCTATGCTCGACCTAAGCTCGACCTAAGTTCGACCTAAGCTCGACCTAAGTTCGATCTTAATTCGACCTAAGTGCGACCTAAGCTCGACCTAAGCTCGACCAAATCAAATCATATTTTTTTTTTGTTCCTACTTCTCCTTGTAAATAACCCCTAATTGTTCAGTTATAAAGCGCATTAATACTAAACTCTTTTTAAAATAGTATTATATCATAATATCATATATATTTAAGGAACAAATAAAACACAAATCCATATATCTTTCCATCTAAACGCCTTTCATAATTTTTCTGAATACATTTTTAATGTCCAAGCAGAGCAAATGAAAAGCTGTTAAAAGCTTTGCAGCTAAAAGTGGAATTAAATTGTGGGAGTGCAATGAGATTGGGATTGTTGTAGGTTATGTTGCCCGAAATATAAAATAAAATATTTAAGGTACAGAAAGCAGAGCATAGAGAGCAGTTAATGCGACTTAAGTCTGCCATAAAGTGCTATAAAACTAAAATCAAATCAAATAAAATAAAATGCAAATAGAGTTGATAGAGCAGAGACAGAGAGAGAGAGAGAGACAGAGCACTGACTTAGTTCAGGAGCAGCAGGTATAAGTCACTTAAGCAAGCTTACAGTGAGTGTGCTCTGCTCTGCTGTGCTGTGCTGTGTGCGTTGCTTTCTGTGCGCCACTGTGCACACATCAAAGCAGCGCGACAAATGGCGCTGTCTGTGGCTGACTTCGAGTTGAGTAGGGAGTGAGAGAGTGGGTTATGTGTGTGTGTGTGGGGGGGGGGTTGTGTGTGTGTGCTAGTTTATGTAGTTATAGAGTAGGCTGACTGGCATGGCAGTTACTCCAGCAGCAGTAGCAGCCCAAGCCGCAGAGCAGCTGTAAAAGAGAAGTGCTTAGAAAAATGGCAATTTACTTTTGTTTTACATGACGACGCCGGGCGGAAGGAGTAGAACTATAAAAAGTAGAGCTAAAATTTTATGCCATAAAAATTATTGTCTCGAGATTTGAGCGCGCATATATATGGAATATACACACACACACACACACACACAAAGAAGGGGATAAACGAGTAGCTGAACGAGCTAAAGGGTTGAGTAAGCAGCGGAAAGAAGAAGGGAAATAAAGGGTAAGATGCAGGGGGAATAAGGGCAAGGAGGAGGGGCAGAAGAGGGGCAAGAAGTAGGGGAAAAAGTAGAGGAAGATGTAGGGAAAGGGTTAGGAACATTAGCAGACAATGGGATGAGGACATTAAAAGAGCCAGAACAGAGACAGAAACCGGAGCAAGGAGTGGGGATTAGGGACTGGAGACTGGTGACTGGAGGCAAAGCAGCGACATGGGCAGCTCTTAAGAACTACAAAGTGCAAGCTTTGGGTATCCCGTGGCGAGCCAACCTCGTTGTTCATGTCACCAGGCGGCGATTTGGCAACAAGACACAGAGACGGAGACAAGTTGAAGACAAGGCAAGAGAGAGAGAGAGGATGAAATTTGTTAAACGTTTTTCATCAAAATAATTTTGTCTAATAGCTTAAATAACTTAACTGAACTTGCACGCGCGTTGCCTTGCCCACAGACAGCAAGGAAAGAAAGAGAGAAAGCAATAGAGAGAGAGAGAGAGAGAGAGGAGAGAGGGAGCTGCGTCTTTGGTCTGTCTGCCGGGGAGTGCAATGACCAGACTAGACCGAACAGACTTTGCCTTCGCAGACAACGCGGCGCTTACCTTTTGCTCGTGGTTATTGCTCATACGCAGCGTAAGCCGCTAAAGAACACAGGGCTGGGCAATTGGCAGCCAACGCTAACGGTAAATGCTTTGAGGCATGCAGCTTAGGCCGAGCCACGTCTGGACATCCTGTTGCTCCTTGACGTCACTTTTTTGTTGGCCTTTTTTCTTGTTTTCTCTTCTTCGCCTTTTTTTCTTTTTGCTGTTTTTTCTCTTTACTTTGGTTAGTTTTTAATTTATTTTCGTGCTCAACAAAGTTTGAGTTGCGGCCTGTGTGTGGGTGTATGTCTGTGGGTGTGTGTGTGTGCAGGGTGTGGTGTGTGTGTGTATCAAGCAGACAATTTTGTTGTCGATTCAGATTGACTGTGTGACATTGGCGCCGTTGGCTTTTAATTTTTTTTTTGCCCTAACAGTGTTGTAGGTTTTATTTTGATTAAACGACTATATATATAATATCCAACAAATATATTATATATCTGGCTGAAGTTCAAGTTCGTCCGGTCATAATTGCATTTGAAAAGGCAAATTACAAAACTTTTGGCATTAAGAGGCACTAAAACGGCAAGTAACCTCAAGTAACTCGACAACTCTGGCCAACTTTGACCTCAAACAAGAACTTAATTGCAACTCATATAGAATACTTGAACTTACCTCAAGTAACTCGGCAACCCTAGACGGAAAGTTCGTGAAGTAAGTCGTAAATAAAAGCTTAACTATCTTGCCAGCATAATTGCAACTAATGTGATGGAATGCACGCACGCACAACTCTACTACAGCGCAAGTAACTCGACAACCCTAAGGCTGAAAACTTAAACACTAAATTGCACTCGCTCGCTCTCGCTCTCTCTCTCTCTCTCCCTTTGTTAGCATAATTATTGCATGCAAAGCATTATAATGCGCACTGTACTTGACCTCAAGTGAGTCGACAACCCTAGAAGGAAACCCTATGAACTTTACCTGATAACGTCAGCGAACGCAATTAAGTCTAATTCATGGAAACTCACACACACTCTGCGAGTGCAAAGAACTTGGCCAGAAGAATGAGAGAAGCCCAAAGACTCACTGAGCCTCCGACTGAGAGCTAGCTGAGGCCGAGTCTGCACTGCAAATTTATGTGCATATGCATTAACATCTGGCAACTCTTGGAGTTTTTGGCCTGCCCCAAGAACTTAACAAATGAGTGTATGAGCCAAAAACTCGCTCTCTCTCTCTCTCTGTCTCTCATCTCATGCCAGCAAAAGAATCCAAAAAGCGAAACAAGTGCAGAGAAGGGAAGAGAGAAAAAGTTACGTCGTCGGGGTCTAACAAATGTGGCAGCCAGGCTGGCAATACAAAAACTTCTGCTGCTACCCAAATATGTGTGTGTGTAGGGTAGTCCGAGAAGGGGGGAGGGGGTTGGAGGAACGTCTGAGGCCGGAGCTAGTTAGGCAATAGTTCGAGAGGCAGTTGGGGAAAAGTTCATTTGGCAAACATCGTGGCAGACACAAAAGCCAAAGCCGAAAGCTTCAAACAATGTGACTGCACTTGCTAACCCCCTCCTCGCTCCCCCCCCTTCCTACTTGCTACTCCACTTGCTGCTGCTGCTGTTGTTGTTGTTGTTGTACTTGATGTGGCCCAAACTCCTTTGACATTGTGCAGCAGGCCTGACAGGCCGGAAATATATGAGTTTGGTTACCCTGTGGCCTCTGATCTCGCACTGCCAGTGGCAACAGCGTGTAGCGACTGAGACAAATAGACAGTAAGGAGCAGAGAGAGAGAGGGGGGTTAGGAGAGAGTAAAGGAAGAAAGAGGCAGAGGCAGTAGCAGAGCATAAGGTAGGGTAAGGGGATAAGGGAATAGAGTGGCTGTTATCCCTCAAGTAGCGTGACTAGTTTATAGTTCTAAAAAGCGCCTTGTTACGCGTGTCACGACTTGAGCCTGAGCACAAATAATAATCAATTATTAACGTGCATCAATTTCAATTATCAATGCAATCAAAATTGTTATTTAAAGGTTAGTCGTGAAACGAACTACACGACCTCAGCTAATTGGCATAAAGTTTAGCTTTTATTTTCTTTATTTATTTATTGCTCAATGGTTCTCTACTAAGAACTCCTTCTTGGTGTCATCTCTAGACCCTAGTCGTGTCACGAACATGGCACATACATGACATGTACGTGAGTCTGTTGTGTTAGTTATACCTTCAACTATTGTAAATTGTCTTAACTTTAATTGTAAGCTAATATAAATCAAGACTTCTCTTTCCACTCGTGACACGCTTTTAACTCTAGCTACACTCGTGTCACGTGCCCCTTAGCTGACTTGGCACTTCTTCAACTAATGCTTACTGCTTCAACAATGTCTCACGACCTATTTATGCATTCAACTGTCTCTGTCTGTCTGCCTTCTCGTGTCACGCTGTCATCACTAAAGCGCGCACTCCATTCGCCGCGCCTCGTAAATTGTCTTGGCAAGTGGCAAGTGGCAAGGCATAAATTCAATGCGTCAAGTGTGTGTGTATGTGTGTGTGTGTGTTCGCTGCTGCCACTGCCCGATGGCAGCGTTGGTTGAGTTGCTTGCCCCGGCCGCAGATTGACGGTGACAAGCAGCGCAATTAGATGGGCCACATGCCGCACTTGTTCGATGACCAAAGCTAACCAAAGCGAAATACCAAATGCCAAAGACCGAGACGCCGCAGGGGAAGGTGGGAAGAGAGGGACTGAAAGATGGAAGATGGAAGACCTAAAGACCAAAAGACCCATTGACCGTTGACGAGCGTTGCAGGACTATGTTGCACGTTGAATGGTTGTTGCACGTTGAGCTGCGTTGACAGCGTAATTGTCAGAGGCATGACCCATGTTGTTGCCACCCAACTAGGCCCCTTGACCCCCTTGCCATGCCTTGCCATGTGGCATACCCTGCATTTCATAAAGGCAGCTGAGAGGGAGTATATGCAATGAGGGTCTCTCTGTCTGATTGATTTTCTATCTCTCATTACTTAATCGAACTCCTTTTCTACTTCTTCCCACCAGCTCTACCTTTACGTCTAGCAGTACCTTTAGTTGTACCTTGAGCTCTACCTCTAGCGCTACCTTTAACTCTAGCTTTAGCTTCACCTTTGGCGATACCTTTAGGTCTGCCTCTAGCACTACTCTTAGCGCTACCTCTAGCGCTACCTTTAGCTCTAACTCTATCACTACTTTTGGCGCTACCTCTAGCGCTACCTTTAGCTCCACCTTTGGAGCTACCTGTTGCTTTACCTTTAGCACTACATTCACCGCTACCTGTTGCTTTACCTTTAGCTCTACCTTCGCCGCTACCTCTACCTCTACCTCTACCTCTACCTCCTCCTCTACCTCTACCTCTACCTCTACCTCTACCTCTACCTCTACCTCTACCTCTACCTCTACCTCTACCTCTACCTCTACCTCTACCTCTACCTCTACCTCTACCTCTACCTCTACCTCTACCTCTACCTCTACCTCTACCTCTACCTCTACCTCTACCTCTACCTCTACCTCTACCTCTACCTCTACCTCTACTTTTACCATTCCAGGGTATCTGGCAGTCGCATACTCTGCCTCATTGGCTTGTTGCCCCTAATGTGACAGCATGTGTGACAAACAGTTTGCCAAGTTGTAACTGCCGGAGACATCTAGCTCAATCTATGTTTGTATCTCCATCACCAGCTCCACCTTGTCCTCCTCCTCCTCCTGCTACCATACATAGCCACCATCTTCATCTTCTTTGCCAGCTGTATCTCTTGTCTCAGTGCAGTGGGCGTGGCAGCTACACCAACAATGGCTTAGGCATTGTTTACACGCATCTCGTTTCATATGCATGAGATTCACGCACGAGGCCACGCCATGCCACGCCATGCCACACACTATGCCACGCACCTGCCAACCAACCAAGCAGGCCTGCCTTGCCGCCTGCACGTGCCCCTAATGAGTTGCCAGTGGCCTGTTGGCAGTGGAAGTCAGGAGGGGGCATGACTAGCTTAAGCGTAGGCGCGTAGCAATATGTGAAGAGGGAGCTACTCTGTCCCGCTCCCTCCCCGCCACCTCGTCATGTATTCAATCAGCTAAAAAGTAGGCAACATTTTTCGCTGTGTTTGCACACTGTGATTAAAGTTCGCGCAGGTGCGAAAGGAAATTAGCCGTGGGGTAAGCACAGGTTGCCACTGGAAAGTTGATTAACAGCATTGTGTATTATTGCTCATGCACAGGCTCTGCATAACTATAATTTGTAATATAATTGAACTTGGCAATTGAGCTTATCGTGCTTCGAGTGTACAAGCTCAAGGGGGTTGGGGTCAGTTCGGAGCTAAGAAAGTACATTGAAGTTGTGTCTTATTCTTACAACATAAGCTCAACAATGCCAAACTGTACATTCAGTTAAAAAGCTCATCATTTAATAACTTAACTCTAAAAGCTCCTTAAAGCTGCATTTGAATTAAGTTAAACAGCTTTTAGCTCTTTTAAAATTGCTTTGCTGATATACAAAGCATAAATAGTCAACAAACATAAACTGGACTCTAAAAGCTGCTTAAAGCTCCACGTTATATCAAGTTTTAAGGCTTAAAGCTCCACTTAAAGTTGCTTTGCTGATCTACGAAGTACGTGTAGTTAACAAGCACAAACTTTCAGCTTCAGGTTAGTGCTGAAAGCTCATGAATTAAAGATGAAAGCTCGTTTAAAATGAGCTTAAGCTATACAAAAGCTTTAAAGAACGACTCGAAGATTGTTAAATGGGCTTTTTGGAGCTTCTACATTAAAAACAGACAATTAAAAGTAAAATCACATTAAAGCTTTTACTTTTCTTTACTTTTGCTTGAAGTCAAAGAAAAGGAATCCTTTCAGAATCATCAGAATTACTTCAGCAAAAGTTTAAAAACTCCTTTCATTTGCAGCTTAATACTTTGCACTTTTAAAACACCTCAGGGCCTCATACTTCTCACATTGGCCACACTGATGCGTTTCCTTTGTTATCAGGAACATGCAGTTCGTGTGTTTGCCATGTTTATTTACATGCGAGAATTGTGTTTAGTTTTTTTTAACAAAATATTATGATCTTTGCCGAGGCTGAGCTAATGCATTTATTTATTATTTATAAATTGTAAACAAATGGAATATTCCACAATTTTGCATTGCAAGAAAGCAGAGAGAGGGGGGAGGGGCCTGCTGAGGTCCTTCCGGGCGAAATGTTTTCATGTATTTGCCAAGTAAACGGAACAAAACTAAGAAGTAAATAAAGCCTCAAAATGCAGACTTTGTGTGCGAGTAACTGCAAGTGTGTATTGTGCACACTTTTATTTACATTATGATATATGACTTCGTGGGGAAGGGGGTTGGGGGGACGATGTTGCATTTCTTATGCATAAATATCAATAATATGATAGAGCGTATGAATGCCAGAGTTTTGTTTGCCTCTCGATATGATTTGATTTGATGCGATACAAGGGCGTAGAAAAGGGTAGTAGAGTGTGTGGGGATAGGGTAGTGCATGAGAGGAGTGTGCATAGGGTGCCGGATTAGTCTATAGAGTTTGTTGCTTTGCTGCACTCGATAAAAGGTGATTTGGGTTGCGTAATCTATGATTAGGGTAGTGCAAGAGTAGGGTACACTGTAGTTTGGGCAGTGTATGGGCAGAGTATTTTGCGGGTAGGGTAGTGCTAGGAGATTTGGGTTGCGTAATGTACGACTGAGGTAGGGTATGAGGTGCACAGTGTGGCTACAATTGTGTATGGTAGATAAGGTAGTGTGTGTGCAGAGGGTAGTGCATGGGTAGGGTAGTGTATGGGTGGGGTAGTGTATGAGTAGGGCATGTACGAGGTCCTAAGTAAGCGAACAGAGTCTGCACTCGGTTCAGGTAGTGTATGGACAGAGTAGTGCGATGGTAGGGTAGTGTATGGCCAGTGTATGGCAGGTTAAAGGGTAGTGTATGGGTAGGGTACTGTGTATAGATAGTTTATGGGTAGAGTAGTGTATGCAGAGGTTCTATAAATGCAATTTGGATTACGTAATGCATGATTAGGCTAGTGTATGCGCAAGGTACAGTGTGGTGAGGGTCCCATGAACGACCCTAACCACACAGTATGTGGGAATGGGTTAGTGCATACATATGTAGGGTATGCATATGGTGCTAGGCAACTTTATAGAGACGTTTACTTTGCATTAAGTGCAGCACATAATATGCAATATGTACACACACACACATAAATGAATATGTTATATACACGCAGGCTAGGTATAACAGTGCATGCGAAAAGTATGCAAATCGAGTGCAATTTGCATGCAAAGTGGCATCAAGAGAGCCGCGTCAAGTAAAACTGCAGCAGGCCAGGCTGAGGCTGCAGCGGGCAGTGGGGGGGGAGTGGCAAGTGGCAGGCGCAGCTCATTAGCAATGCCAGCTCCCACTTCTCTCTCACTCTCTCTGTCTGTGTGTGTGTGCATACTTTTCCACTGCACTGTGGCTAGTTGTGCGGTTACTTGCGCTGCGATTCGCAAATGTTTTTTCAATTTGCCTCCAAAGAAGTTGCAAAGGGTAGTGGAAGTGGGAGGGGAGGAGGAAGGGGGGAGGGCAGGCAACATCTCGTGCTTGGTTATAACGAATAACTCACTCAATATGCAACACATTTTGCCCAAAGAAGCTGCTGGAAAACTCTGCACAGAGTTCGACAAAGTTTTTCCCTCGTTTAGCTTTACTTTGTACAATATTTTTCGTGGTCAGTTAGAGCATTTGCGATTCTCTAATACACTGCCCCGAAAAAGTATTCCCTTCTCCCTCTCCTCCCTCGTGCTGGTGTGGGCCATTGCATATTTTGATTTCTAACACATTTTTGCCATTTGCAGAACTTTCAATGGAATTTCCCAAAAGACTCGGCGCAACTTGCTTGCAAGTTATAAATAAACTTAGGAATCTCTCCTTCTCGCTCGCTCTCTCTCTTTTCCCCCTGTATATGCATGGGGAATATGCATAAAGATGCATGTACAAATACCATGTAGCACATACTGTACTGTATGCCACATGTGGCACGTCTTCGATTTGAGTGCCGTCTTTGAGGGAAATAAATTGACATTTTAATCACTTATGCACTTCATTTCGAACGCCAACTGCCAAAAAGGGAAAACTGCATTGGAAAATTCGGGGTAAATTCGGAGAGGGAAAAACTATTTGGGAAATGCACTTTGCGTGGCGAAATGTGAAATTGTGAAAATGTGTTAAATGACTCGAGAATGAAGTGTGAAAAATTCGTTACGCAAATGAAAATGAACAATTTCTCTACTGATGCGCTTCGTGATGGAAAACTTCACTTTTGTGGGGTGTGAAGAATTTCGGGGGGAAGGGGAAGGGGCAGGGGGAATTGCACTTTAAAATCGTTGTTGGGTAGCTGCTTAGTTTGCATTGAGCATTTCAAGTTTATATATTATTAATTGTGGTCGTATATTTCTGAAGGCATTAAAATCACTCAACAGAATGAAAAGTTTTGAAATATGTTTTTAGTTTTGGAAAATATTTTAAAGAATGATTGCATAATATTTTCTAATTATCTCTCAGTGGTTAATCTAACACATTTCATAAGTCTATTTTTAAATTTAGTCTTGTTTTCATCGTTTTTTGGATTTCCTAATATTTTCTGCTGCACTCGAAGTGTCCTTCTATAAGTTGGGAACTTTAACTTCTACTCACATTTTCTATAGAGATCTCAAGATTTGACACCTGCCACTATTGTAACTAGCATTTTCAATGCATATTTCAAGCACACGAAGTATTTCTCTTTCTATTCAAAGTTGTTTTCGCAAGAAAAGAAAAGCTTAAAAAGAAAAGCCTTGGCGAAAAAAAAAATAACCAATTTACCGCGCAATAAATGTCAATTTCTAAAGATTGAATGCTGTGTGTGCACTGCGCAGGGGGCCACTTGTTGTGGTCTGCCCACACCCACACCCACAGCCACGCCCACTTGCCCATTCATCGTGGGTGCCGTTGCTGTTGTTGACCACAAGGCAATACAATGGTTAAAACATAATGCTAAATGCTCGATTAACGAGTTCTTTCGACCATTCAACGAACGAACCATGGAACCCTGAAGAGAGGGGAGTGCGGGAGTGCGGGAAGGGAGGTGTGAGTGAGACTGCCTGCCTGCAACAGAGGCCGACAATAAACAGTTACATTAACAACAATGGCTGACCGAGAGGGCACCCACAACTTGTGGCACAGTGCTCCCCTTTCCCTCCATTGCTCTCGGCGCGTGAACTTACCCATTCGGTTCCAACAACATGTTAATCTGCAAAGAAAGAGAGAGCAAGATAGAGTGAGTGAGTGAGTAAGAGAGAAGTAGCAAAAAAGTAGCCTAGTTGGAAACAGCTTTGTTGAGAATGTGCTTACGGTAACGATTGTTTCTTAAAATCTAAACAGTGCAAGGGTACTTTACTTGGTCGTGAATACCCTGTTAGTGTATGATCCTTTTGTATATAATTATGGTATCTTACAGATAGCTAAACACTTCTTTTGGTAATCAAAAGATGAATAAGACATTCAAACTTCACACCTAGGCATAAGTATTTCAGAGCAGAGGGTCCTGCCATACCCTAACTTAAGTTTCTTCGACTTGCATGAGAATAGAGCACAGTAGGTTATACTTTGTTGAACATAATCGAGAAGTACTTTAGCTGGTAGTGCTGTAGCACCTTTTTCTTCTACCAAATGAAGTCATACTTCATCAATGAAGTTCCTACATTCTAGCTTTACTTTTTAAAAGGTAGTATAAGTATTTCAGGGCAGAGGGTACTGCCATACCAGAACATAGAGTTAATAAATTGCACAGTAGGTAGTACCTTGTCGACTTTTAGAAATAAGTTAGTTAGCTGGTTGTGCTGCTGTATCACTTTTCCCTTCTTCGACTTGGTATGCAATAGAATAGAGCAGAATAGGTAACACCTTGTAGAACTTTAGAGAGCAGTACCTTAGCTGGTAGTGCTGCAGCACCTTTTCCTACTTTAAAAATTCAGGCCTACTACATGAATGAAGTTTCTACTGGGCTACAAGTTGCGGCAAGTAGTAGATCATGGGATTGGTTGCAAATAAAATGTGTGTTGCACGAAAGAGTGGGGAGGGGCAGGAGGTGTCGGGTGTCGGGTGTCGGGGCAAGGTTTATTTGTGCCAGCCAAAGGGGATTTCTCGTGGGTAAATTGATGTTGGCTTTATAATCATAAAAAATTCAATTCTCACCAAAATCACATGAAATTTGTTACATAGACGAATGAGGCACAGGCACAGAGGCGCTGCCGAGACGGCACAGGGTGCTTAGGGGCAGACAGAAAGAAAGAGAGAGAGAGAGAAAAAGAGGGTGTTGCGTGGGTCGTTTGGGGATTTCGTTTGGGTATTTTGAATGTTTTATGGTTTTTTTTCGGAAAACCGAAATAAAATTCATAAAATCGACGTGAATTCGCGTTCGCTTTTTGAGGCTTGTGGCATGGCCATTACCACTTGCCACTTGCCACATGCCACATGCCACTTGCCACATGCCGAATACTGCACAATCAAACAATAAATCTTTTTCCTTTCGTTTCGTTTCGTTTGCTGTTTTTTGCCGCTTTTTTTGCGCTCTACACACTAAGCTCATTTAGATTTATACACACACACAGCCCACTCTCCCTACCCCCTGCCCCAGCACCTAGCCCCTCCCCCTGACCCCTACAGTTTGGGGAATTCGCTTTAGCAAACTTTTCGCTGTGTTTTTTTTCGGTTTTTTTTTTTTGCATTTAACTTTTTTATGCTTATTTTTTATTATCAGTTCCGCTTTGGATTCGATTCTCGATTCTTATTTTCGCTGCGTTGTGATTTGAAAAATTATTTCAGGTTTGCTGTACATCCCACACTGCACAGCACCCCCTCCCCATCCCCATCGTCTTAGCATCCTTCTGCCATTGTCATTTGTTGTTGTAAAGTTTATTTTCGATTTAACGCTCTGCACATTATTTGCCAGCCTCGCACAGTGAGGATTGTAAAGTTTTCCATACCCCTCCCCCTCCCCCTCCTTCTCCCTACGGTCTATGCTGTTTGTAAAGACCCTTGTGGAAGGGGGGATGGGGTCTTAGTTCTGCCAGGGATAAAGCGGCAGGGATTGGCAGAGATCTGTGCTACGGATAATGCATCAAGGAGCTTAAGTAGAGCTTTGCCTTGGGCAATTTGTCGAGTTGCATGGAAAAAGGAACAGAATGTGATAAATATATGGCCTATCGATATGCCAATCGATAATCGAAGCAGCCAATAAATGTATCGACAGCTTAAGAACTGTATTGTGATCGTAATTATCGATAAACGAAGCACCTTTTCACTCATTGAACTTGATCGTATCTCATTTCTGTAACTTCTTTCTAATGAGCTTGACATTTATCGATAACTTGTTTGTGCTTGCTTTGTAAATTCCACTGTCGATATGTTGGGCTATCGATAATTAAAGTTAATAAGTGTATCGACAGCTTAAGAACTGCATAATGATGTTAGTTATCGGTACCTTCCCATTCATTGAACTTAATTGAATCTCATTTATATGAACTTGAAGTTTATCGATAACTTGGCAATAATAAATTCTATGTTTGGCAATCAAAAATTCTCTGTGCTTGCACAGTACATTCAATAATCGATAATCGTGGCCTATCGATATATCAATCGATGATTATGTGCATCGATAATCCTACAAACAGCTCCTGCACTGTAGAACGATAGAAATTATCGCTAAACAAAAGAGCTAACTTGCGTTAACCTTCTCACTCATTGAACTCAATCGAATCTTATTGACTTTTATCGATAACTTGGCAATAACACACTCTCATGAGACACAGGAAGTCTGTGCTTGCACAGTGCATTCAACTGCTAAAATAAAGATAAACAAAGAGGCTACGCAGCAGACTAAGAGCAAACAAACTCAAGCTATCGATAACAAGAAGACAAACACACAAGAGAAAAAGCACACACACACACACACATGGGCGTCATAAACAAAAGTTAAACAATAACACAAAGTCAAGTTAGTCGCATTCTCGATATAATTCATGTTGACAAATTATCGATAAATTTCTAAACAAATAAAGAGCAAAACTGTGTAATGCATTGTTCAAAATAAATGAGAAACGGAATGGAGATGTGCCGCAGAGAGAGAGGGAGAAGAGGGCAGGCAGGCAGGAAGGTTGAGAGCAGAATGCGAAATGAATTGAAATGAAATGCAACTGCAGAGAGAGAGTAAGAGAAGGAGGGGGAGAAGAAGGAAGGGAGGGAGGGGGGAGGGAGGTAGAGCGATAAAAATGCTGCAGCAAATGCGACACGCGGCGAAACGACACGAACAGCAGATAAACCAATAACGAGCAGCAACAACAACCACAACAACAACAACAACAGCAGCACTAGTACAAGCCACAACAACAACAACAACATGGATAACAACAACAAGGACTATAAGGAAGCCAAAGCTAAAAATCCATTTGAAAATCGAATCGCACGCAAAATGCAACGCAGCTTTGCAATTGCTTTTCGCTGTCAGTAGAACAAGGCAAGCGGAACTAGCACCCTCCAACCCCGCCACCCTTCCCCCCCCACATACCTCCTGGCAACCCCCTGAGAGGGTGCCCAACTTGGGGTTAATACTTATTGTCAGGTATATGTTACCATCCGCCATGTCGTGCCATTTATTTGCGCAACATCAGCGATTTCTGTTTTCTTCCACTTTTTTTTTTTTTTTTTTTTGTTTGTTCGCCATTTCATTTAAATACCCTGTAAAGGGTATGTATGAACAATAGTTAAAGGGGTGGCCTGGGGGGAACAATAAAAGGGTAGTGGCAAAGGCAGCAAGAGCGTAGAATGAAAGTGGCAAGGGAAAGTCTTGGCTGCAGTTCATTTGAAGCATTAACAAGCTGCGGAGTCAAGTTGTATATATTGTAGTAAAGCTATAGACAGCAGTGTAGAATTTTGCATAGATCAATTTGTATATATTCCATATTATATAGTTATATTTATATAGTTATATATGCTCTTACTTTAGGCAACTTTAGGGTATCTGCAAGTTGTTCCATTCCCACCTTGTGCTGTTTTCTTGCTGATATTCATACGGGAAAAACAAACGCACTGGGGGAATACATGTATGTTACTACTCTACGTATAGTATGCCGGATATAGGGGCATAAAGGGCAAAGCCAGTGGCGCCAAAGAGGGGGGGGAGGGGTGGCGGGGAACTATAACAATTCCATGAATGTGCAAATGCCAAGCGATACGCTGTGAAACAAATATAGAAAACTGATATCGAAACTAATGGCACGACTTTGTATGCGAGTGTGCGTGTGTGTACGAGTGTGAGTGTGTGTATGAGCCAGTGTGCGTGTGTGCATTATGTATGAGTTATGCTGGGGTTTCTTTATAGAACTAATGATGGCACCCCTTTACACAAGTCTAAAATGCCAGTCAGGTCAAATGTTTGATATATGCGGACGCGCCTTGTCAATTACAGATATTTCATATATACAAAATTCCTATAGACATGTCTGCAAACCTGAGTGTGTATGTGTGTGTGCGTGTGTGTGTGTGTGTGTAGGGTATGTTTGTACAGTATTCAGTAGCAGGCTTTGAGTTAACTACAGATAGAGTTGAAGTCGGCTCCATTACCTGTTGACAAGTGAGTGCAATCGAAGGGAAAGATTCCTTGAGGCACAGGGTGTGTAGCACAGAGCACAGGGTGGCACTCGGCTATGAACTGTTGTACTTTAAAAGGAACTTGGCATGCTTGTCTAGGGGAATTTATTGCTGTTTTATAGTACAATGATTGATTTCATTCATGATTTCAAATAATTCTTTTATGTTTCTTTGATTACTTAAAGTTTTTTCCTGTTTCTCTTTCTTTTCTTAAGACTATATTTATTTCTAATTTAACTCCTTTTACTATTATGATATTTCTTCGCTAATCCTTTTTTGACAGTTGTTCTTCTTCGTCTCTCTTCTTAATCTCGTTTCCTTCTTTCTTTCCACACAATTGTTCTCACATTAAATTTCCAAAAATTGTTACCTCTGTTTAAACATTGGAGCTGTTGACTGCCCCTTAACCCCACTCTGTTCACCCTGTGCACAGTTACTGCTCGCACTCAGTGTAGCCATTTTCAATTGCACTCACTTTAAAACACCTATGAAAACTGTGCGATAGGCGCGCTTCAACGTCAACATCCATTCAAGCTCGCTTGCCACATTGGGACTCCCTCTCTCACTCTCACTCCCACTCCCACTCTCTCTCTTTCTCTCTCCCTCCATTGCTGTGTGCATTTCGTATTTCACATTTGATTCAATGCAGTTTTTTATTGTCGCATTTTTATTTTGCAGTCGCTTTCAAAGTGTTGTTGCCACGGGGAATTTCATGTTTTTGCGTGCCAAAGAACACGCGGCTGCAGTTTGGTATATTTTTAATACTTTTTGGTATATTCTTTTTTTTTTATTTTGTTGTATAGCAGCAAATATATTTATTGATAGATTTATAGTGAATTTAGAGGCAAAAAGGCAATCGAACACGCAGTATAAGTCAATGAACTTGACTCATCATTCGGTTGTCATTTCTACAATATTTTATATCAAATACGAGTACTGCACATAGGTACCTTCTACACTGGTATAGGTTCTTCGGGTTATATGTATATGGTATACTATATGTTACCTTTAACTCAGATACATACCTTTGATAGACATAGGTACCTCCAACTAAGATACTTGTGTTAGTCATATGAAGGTACCTCCAACGCACATACCTATGGTAGACATAGGTACCTCCAACTCAGATACCTATGGTAGACATACAAGTAGTTACCCCCAATTAGATCCCAAGATCAAAGTACCTCCAACTCATATACCTATGCTAGAGCAAGGTACCTCCTACTCTGATACCTATGCTAGACATAGGTACTTCCAACGCAGATACATATGCTAGACCAAGGTACCTCCACCTCAGATACCTATTATAGACATAGGTACCTCCATCTCAGATACCTATGATAGACAGAGGTACCTTCAATTAGATTCCTAGACAAAGGTACTTCTAACTCAGATACCTATGCTAGACCAAGGTACCTCCAACTCAGATACCTATGCTAGAGCAAGGTACCTCCTACTCTGATACCTATGCTAGACATAGGTACTTCCAACGCAGATACATATGCTAGAAGAAGGTACCTCCTACTCTGATACCTATGCTTGACAGAGGTACCTCCGACTCAGATACGTATGATAGACAGAGGTACCTTCAATTAGATTCCTAGACCAAGGTACCTCCAACTCAGATACCTATGCTAGACAAATGTACCTCCAATTAGATCCCTAGACCAAGGTACCTAGAACTCAGATACGTAGACATAGGTACCTCCTCAGATAACCCTACCATAAATGCTAAGCTTATTAAGGTTTACCTGGTAACATTTAACAATCAATGAACTAAATACCTCCACAGTTCAAGAGAACAATTTAATGACAATAAAATGTTGCTCTCATATCATAGATATGATACCATATCATATCACTTAGTAAGCAGCGGGTTATCTCTCAGGTATTTGGGTCAATGAACTTTACTTTTGTGCTGTAAAGGGAATCACTTTGATATCAATTTACTCTTTACAGTTCACGAAGTTCAACTAAAGGTGCTTATCAATACAATACAAGCAGAGTATCCCACTTATAAGCGGATTATCTTTCCCCACCCCACTCTCTCCCTCTCTTTCGCTCATATACTTTTAATGCGCTTTTCGTCAGCAAAATATTTCGTGCTGCTCATCCAAATTTCCATCGCAATTACTTTAGAATGTTAAATGACCGCACGGCGCGAGGCTCGTAAATAAATGAGAAGCAAAGCCTTGCTAATTAGTTAAGAGCAGATTTTACCTGCTAAGAGCTGTCTACTCTCTCTTCTCTCTCTCTCTCTCTCTCTCATCTTCTCTTACTTGCTCTTCTTTTACTTTTCTTTGTGCATTCTTAGTCTCTTTGCCTTGTTGCTTTAATCCAGTTGAAAGCAGCTGCCGCTCTTTGTCGCATGCTTATTTATTTCACTTGCCAAAAGTGTCAGTGATAAATTTTGTTCATAAGTTTGGGCTTGAGAAGCGCAGAGGGAGGCAACAAGGGCTTTAAGCTGCTTCTGAGGCGCTTTAAGCTGCTTGAGAGCAGTGCAACCTCAGCTAAGCTGACAGTTGTCAGATGCGAATACGTTGGTCACTCAGCATACGATTAACGCACAGATAGCCAGAAGCGGGAAAGAGATGGAGAGAGAGAGCGAGAGAGGTGGAGATGGAGAGAGAGAGGGAAGCAGAGTGCGAGCGAGACAGAGCGTGAACTAAAGCAAAGTATTCCAATTGCCAAAAGTGCCAAGTGCCAAGGTTTTTTCTTTTGTCGCCTTTTTTTCCTGGCCCATTTTTATGCCGTGCTGTGTACGGCGAGAGTGAAGGGAGGGAGAGGGCAGAGGGGGGGGATGGGGACTGCTCCTCTGCTATTCCCATGGGGCACAACTGCCACACACAACTAATCGGGCGACGTCTCTCGATGCTCGGCCTACACGAACTCGAATCAGTTGTGACATTCCCAAGCTTGGCCACTCAGCGGACAACACACACAACCCCACCTCTCCCCAAGGGGAAAACCCTCTGGGGATCTGGAAAAAAATGAAGCTAACGTTTGCCTAGAGGTAGAGAATGAAGGGGGGGGGGGAGGATTTGGTGAGCTGTAGCGATATGTGGCTTGCTTTAGTGAAGCTGACCAGCTGCCTGAAATCAAACGGAATTTAACTAGAAAACATTCGCGAGGATTTGGCAGTTTTACACTTGATTTAGCCTTTTTACAGCTACAAAATTGGCGAGCATATAGCTTTATATATCTGTAAAGTATGTGCTGAATTGCATTTGTTTTGACAGCGCTATAAAGAGGAGAGAGAGGAACTTAAGCTTTGCCTTTAGTCATAATAAAGTGCAGTCAAATTTTTATATATTTGCATATTCACATTCATTCACATATATTCATTTCAAATACTCATTTAAAATACATAAATATACCCTATATATATATATTCTTTAACTTTAACTTCCCGCATCTCTCCAATTGTGTCTTTGCACTTTTTAATGTCTTCAGAAATCTTTCTAATTCGCTACAAGAAATGAAATTTGTTTGCCTCGTAGGCGAGAGTAGCATATGGATACGTTCCACTGCGTGTTGCAAGGCTTATCACGTACGCAACATGCTTGTTCTTGTTGCCATTCAACTTGCCAACGTGTTGTTGCTGTTGTTGCTGTTGTTGTTGTTGCTGTTGCCCCTTGGGGCCAAAGGGCAATACAAATGGTGACAGCCCACATGGCTCCCACATGGATTCCAATGTGCTGTGTTTGTTTGTGGCCAAGAGACTCCTCTACCCGACACTCGCCGGCCCTGACAGCAGTCCCCCCTCCCCCCTCTCTCTCTCACTCTCTCTTTCTCTATCTCTGTTTCCCTCCTATTGCTCAGTTCTTTTTGCCTTGGCGCCGCCGGCACATGTCGAGTTTGCGTCGCCATTGTGAGAGGAAGCAGGCGACGCCTCCGTGTTGCTTCCTGTCAAATTTCATTTTCACTTTTTCGCTGCTCTTAAATAATATTTGTTACGCGCCCGTTTAGCTCGTATTTTGTTTGCCTCAATGTGAATACCCTGTAGGAAGGTGGGAAGAACGAGAGAGGGTAGACAGGTTGGCATAGCAAGAGTTGTTTGTACATTTAAGAGCTAGATAGGTAGCTAGATTAATAGCTAGATAGATGGCTAAATATATATCAGGGTATCTATCTATCTAACAAGCTTGGTACCTTTACATCAAAAAAAAAAAAAAAAAATAGGTACCCATCTGCATAGGAACCTAAGCAGCTAACTGTCTAGCTGGCTAGGTACCTAACTGGATAAAGAGCTAGGTACCTTTATAGACAGAGAGCTGGATACCTAACTAGATAGGGGCTAAGTATCTATTGATCTACAATAGATTAAGAGCTAGGTACCTTTCTGTATAGAGACCTAGGCACCTATCTATCTAGCCAACTAGGTACCTATCTGGGTAGAGATCTAGAGTAAGAGATCTAGCTAGGAAAGTTTCTTTTTATTTAGCTAACCAGGAACCTATCTGGGTACCCGTACCCATCTAGACAGAGAGCTGGATAGATAGAGAGCTAGGTAATACTATTCATCTAGATGGAGAGCTAGGTACCTTTCTGTATAGAGACCTAGGTACCTATCTATTGTAGCTAACTAGGTAGATTTCTGAATAGAGATCTGAAGTTAGAGATCTAGCTAGCTAGGAACCTATCTAGATAGAGAGCTAGGTACCTATCTGGGTAGAGATCTAGAGTAAGAGATCTAGCTAGGAAGGTACCTTTTTATTTAGCTAACCAGGAACCTATCTGGATAAAGAGCTAGGTACCCATCTAGACAGAGAGCTGGATAGATAGAGAGCTAGGTACCTTTCTGTATAGAGACCTAGGCACCTGTCTATCTAGCCAACTAGGTACATTTCTGAATAGAGATCTGAAGTTATAGATCTAGCTAGCTAGGAACCTATCTATTGTAGATAGAGAGCAAGGTATTCTATCTATTCATCTAGATGGAGAGCTATGTAGGTACCAATGTACTCGTATCTAGAAGGTGCCTATCCATAAAGGCCACTATCTCTCTAGCTACCTCTCTAGTATCTATCTCTCCAAAGGTACATTTTCTCCTCGCTAGTTACCTATTTACCTCTATACATCTCTCTCTACCTCTCTAACCACTTTTCTATCTATTGTACTAATCTATCTACTTCAGCTTTCCACTCGCCCACTCCATCACTTACGAGCGCATCTGTTAGTCGTGCACACCCACTTGGCGCCTTTTCCCCTTCTCGCTTTTAATCGGTTTTAATCATTTTAAGTGAAAAGAGAAAAATGCCTCGTCTCGTCGCGTCGCGTTGTTGGCCATAATGATTTGCCTTCGAACAGCTTAATCACCTGCAGCACCTGCCACTGCTGCTACTGCTGCAGCTGTTTCTTAAGTTTTCCAACACTGTTAGCCCCTCTTCCCTTCCCCCACACACACACACTCCACTTCAATTCTCAGTCGAAACAGCGCAGATAAATTGCAAGTTCGTCTGGGTTCGCTGCTCCACTTATGTATCTACTCTCACTCCCACTCCCTCTCTCCTCCACTCCCCCCACCCGCTTTCCGCTTTTTGTCTACACGCCTTTTCAGACATCGAACAAAACAAAACAAATAATAATAACAATAACAATAACAAAATCAAAAGCCGGCGGCGTTTTCAACAGGAATTCAATAAACAATTCGCAGATGTGTGAGAGAGGAGGAGGAAGGGGGGGTAGGGGGAAGTGAGGGTGTTTGTGTGTTTAGCTTATAAGTAATCATATGTAGATGCGATACGATATGATACGATATGATATATGCCCGCTAGACAAACATCTCTCGCCCGCCTAACTCGCAGCTCAGCAGACAGTCTCAGGCGGCAACAGCAGGCAGAAGAAGAAAGAGAAGAAGGAGAAGGGGGGAAGGAACATTGCTGTCCCAGTTCGATTTCTTTGTCGAAACTTGAGCTAAATTCGATAAACTAAACTCGAGTCTTCTTCATCTCACTGAACAACTGCCCCCCAAAGTATGCAAACTATGCGTAATTTCATAACAAGTTCACTAATTTTCCCAATTCGGAATAAAGTTTCGGCTTAAGCAATTTCTATTTATTAAAGAACAGTTTGTTCAGTATTTTATATAGACTTCTACATACTATATTTTATATATATATCATATTGTACGATTAACATTATATATTCTACTACTAATAAGTTAGTCTAGTCTTTGGAAATTCTTGAAAGCACAAATTTGTTCTCTTTTTTCTTCGACTTCTTTTTAACTTTTCCTACTTTAATTTTATGCTTACTTTTGAAGGTGTATCTGAAGTTCAAGTTTTAACCAAATTATCTTTGGGTTCTCTACACTTAAAGTTCTTTTCTTTCCCTTATTCGTAAAGCTTGCTCTGCTCTTCTCATTATTTTAAAGCATTTTTCGAGAGATTTTTCGATTACCTTTTTGATTATTCTTGCAACATTTTTTAGCATATTTCTCTCGCTGCTTTTAATTACTTTTAATACACTGTACAGCACTACACTTTACAGCACTACACAACACTTCATTGCAATTGATTTAGCTTCAAATTTGCACAGACAATTGAGAATAATTTCTTTTTTTTGTTTGGGATGTTTTTTTTTTTTTGCTGAAAGCGTTTTCTCTAACTGGTTTTAAGGGAATTTGCACAGCTTCTCCATTAAGCAAGAGAGTAAAAGTGAGATGGAGAGTGGGAGGGAGAGAGGGCGAGGAAGAGTGGGAAACACAGCAATAATAGAGAAATAAAGCAAGTAAAGCAAACAACGCCGCAGAAGAGCGTAAACAACTGTCGGCAAATGTTTTCGCTTCGGGAGGGAGTTGACTTCGTTTGTCCAGAGAGAGAGCGGTGAGGGGGAGCGGGTGTTGCTGCGGCAAGAAGCAACGAGGCAGCACATGCCACACGGTGCTGAACGTGTTCAGGTGGGGCAACAAGACACGCTTCACGTCAGGCGCAAATGCAACGCGATGTGAAAATGGAGCGATTAAACGGGGGGAGCAATGGAAGGAGCCAGGGGAGCCAGGGGAGTTGCAACGAGGGGTGGCACAGCAGTTGCCAGCGGCATGTGACAGGTGGAGCAACCACTGGGCGTGTCACAGCTGCCCACAGCGACACAGAGCTGCGCATTCTGGTTGCAGCATATCGATAACAATAAACTACTAGAAAAGGTCTTTTAAAATCACTCTTTCTTTAAACCCCTCTCTCTGCCACTGCCACCTTCTTGATTCATTTGTCCATCTCAAGGCGATAACTATGGTAATAGTAACATCGATAACGATAACCGTAGTGTTGAAAATCAGTATTAAAAGATAAACTAATGGGGAAAGTGAGATTGAGGTGCATATGATATGTTTTCTCTCTTTCTCTCCCTCCTCACATCGGTTTTATTCATCTGTCCATCTCCAGGCGATAACTATGGCAATAGCAACATCGATAACGATAACGATAACGATAGTAAGAAATTGTATGAAAAATTGTGCTTTAGTGTCCTCTTCAAATCACTTTCTACTTTTCCTTAATCCCCACGCTCCTTCTCCTTTTTTCCTTCTCCTTTTTTTCTTGTCCTTTCTTCCTTCTACTTTTCTCTTCCGCCTTCTCTCTACCCCCTTCTCCATTCAACTCAGCATCTTAAAAGCCTTTAACATTGTCTCGTCGAGTGCAATAACTAAAGCGATAGCTACAACGATAACAATAGCAATATCGATTATTATCAAATGTATCGTTATGGGACAAATTTAAGTTAGTTTCAACTGTGTGTGACAAGCTGTCTGCCTTGTCTCCGTTCCTCTCTTCCTCATACTCTCAACCTCTCCCTCCCCTCTCCATTTCTCTTCATCTCTCTCCCTTTCTCTCTCTCTTCATTCCTCTCTCTCCCCCTCTCCATCTGTCTGTAGACCAAGCAAAAATAACATTTTTCTTTATAAAATCCCATGAACAATGCGCCCGGCACGTGCCTGGCAAGCAAATTAACAGCCCCAAATACGGCACACACACTTACATACCCTGTACTGCCCTGCACACCCTCCTCCCTTTTCCCACACATATGCACGCACTATCGTATACCCTATCTCCACCTCCCCCCCTTCACCCACTGCAATTATCTGACAAGCTGACCATAAAAATGCTCAATTATAATATCACGATTTTACCAATACGCAACGCACACGCACTATCTCCCTCTCCCTTCCTCCCACTCTCTCTTTCTCTCTCTTTTGCACTCGCTTAAATGCGCGCATAAATTATGCATTTTCCATCGCCGAAAAGAATTTTTCATGAACTTTATCGGGCAAAAAGGGTCCGAGATTTTGTTTGTATGATAAGCGAGGAAAACGGAGAGTGGAGAAATAAGCATGACTAGCAGTTACCCTGGAATAATGTTTGAGTGTTTGTTTTTGAAGGTGCTCACATTTAATGTATTGTAGATTGAGTATGACTGACTTGAACCTTTTAAGAAAACTATTTTCTATAAAATTACAGGGTATTTTTATGAATTTAAGGTATGCTCGACTAGGTTATTTTATGTTAAGTTGTATTGGAACAAATCAAAATTGTGTTCTGCTAATGGAATAGTTTTTATAACTTTTTGTATTAAAATTACAGGGTATTAAAGCTGACGTAGAGCTTAATTTGACTAGTTGCAACCCTAATGTGCAATGTATTTGGCATAAAATGAACAAAAAGTTCACAAATCATGAATTTATCAATGTTAAACTGGTTTTTAATAAAACTACAGGGTATATAGCAGTCTATAACTCCAGTGTGCTTTATTTACTGCAGTCTCGGTTGCATAAGAGCTCAAATATTTTTTCAATTTGCCTTTATTATCTTGAAAATCCACGTTTTAGTCTAGTTACAGGGTATACTAGGATTTACAGGGTATTACCTACAAGACTACAACAGCAACAACTGTGCCTTATCGAAAACGAAACGAAAAACTCTTTCAATTTCCAATTTCAATTTCAAATACGAATTTCGAATTCGATTTCGAATTGAAATCAGTTACGGCAAATCAGAGCGCACTCACTGAGGGGAAGGGGGTGAAAGGAAGAAGGGGTGAGGGGGGGATGGGGTTGCAAGGGGAAGTAGTACAGAGAGGGAGACAATTTAATGCCGGAAATAGTTTTTCCAAGCAATGTCTAAACGGAAGGGGGTGGGGGCAGGGTTGCAGGCCTAGGGTTGCCATGTTTGCAGTGCAGAAAATAAATTTACTAATAAAATGCCAAAAATTTGTAGGCAAAGCCGGCACCCAAAAAGGTTGTTTCCCTGTCTCCCTCCCTCTCTCCCTCTCTCTCTGTCTGTCTCCGTCTCCGTCTCTGTCTCTGTGAGGGCAAACATTTTGTAATGAACATATTTTAAATGCATGCCACGCACCCGAGCAACAACAACAATTTCGGGTGTTCAAATGAATCTGAAAATGAGCGTAATTTTGTCTTTGACCTTGCCACAGTGCCAGCCTAGAAAGAGGGAGGACGGGGGAGGAGGGGAGGAAGGGAGAGGGAGTGAACATAGAGAAGTCATAAAACATTTCGTTGTCTGTCGCTGTAAACGATTTTAGGCCTGTTGGGCTTGTCAGGCAGAGAGAGAGAGGGGAGGGTCTGTGGCAACAGGCAACACTTCAAGGTCGTGTGAAATAACCGGAACCGGACCCAAAGACACCATGAGATGTGTGAACACAAGCAGAGAAATAAATAGAAGTAGGGGAGCAAAACAAAGAAGAAGAAGAAGAAGAAGAAAGTGAAACAGTGTTGCAAGCCAAGACAAGGCTGAAAGATCAAAGCAAATTGATAGGGATGATGCCACGCGAGAGGGGAGAGTGGAGAAGGGAAAAAGGACACACACGACACAGAGAAAGGGAAAGTAAAAAGGGACCAAGAAAATCTTGTCTGAGGGAAGACTTAAAGGAGCAATAGCCAAAGGGAGAGAGAGAGAAGGGAAGAGCGAGGGTAAGACAGAAGAAAAGAGAGAGAGAGAGCGGGGAAAAGGAGAGTTAAAGTAAGGGGAATAGGGGGTTTGGGGAGTCCTTTTGCTGCAGATTTACTGAGCTCACTTCAGGAATTTAAGCAACAAGAATTTCATATTGAAATCAAAGTGCAAAACTGACCAAATGTAGGCAAAAGTTTTCGAATGCAGGCTTTGCAATCCAGAAAACTTACAGAGAAATAAATGCAAACCTAATTTAAGTTTTTTCTAATATTAAAACTGGTTTTCATACAAAAACCTTCATTTCGGCCGATAGTTCCTATGGCAGCTATATGTTCTAGAGAACCGATCTTAATGAAATTTACTATGCATATTAAATATATAAAAAAAAAACCGGATGTAGTAAATTTGGTTGCCATATCTTAACAAATAACAAAAATCAGCCGATAGTTTGTATGGTAGCTATACGATATATCGGTCTGATCAGGCTCGTGCCAACTTATGTACAGAATGAGGCAATAAGAAGCATGTGTGCCAAGTTACATCAAGATAGCACTGAAATTAAGAGACTAATTTGCATTGCAACAGACGGACAGTCGAACGGACACACGAACGGACAGACGTTTAGACATAAATCGACTACTCTGTTGATGCTGATTCAGAATATATATACATACATACAAGGTGCATTGCAAACTGCTGCCCAAAATGAATATACCCTTTGCCAGGGTATAAAGATTCTTCAAGAAATATCAAGAGTGAAATTTGTTTTTAAAAGTTTTTCGATTTTTCATCTTATTTTCTTTTTTTTTGCATGCGGGCAAAGGAGGCGCAATTAAAATCTGAAAAGATATACACACACACACACACACACACACATACAAACAGTAATGTCTCCCCCTCCCACCATTGAAAGTAAAGAAAAAGTTTCAACTGAACTCACCAACTGCTTTTGCTTGTGCTGCCGCTGCTGCTGCTGCTGCAGCTGACGTTGACGTTGACGTCGCTGCGCTGCTGAGGTTCGATGTGCCGCCTTGGGGCAAGTAAAATCAAAATTGAATTGAACAACGCCGTCAATTGTGGGCGTCGAGTGGGCGTGGCGAAAGTTTATTACGCTTCGCTCTCGCTCGCTGCAATTCAACACAACGAACTTTGACCCTTAGCTGTTGATGTGCTGCAAGTAGAAAGAGAGAGAGAGAGTGAGAGGGGGGTAAATGAATTAATATGTTGAAATATAAAATATAATAAAATTGGCGTTAAATTGCAGCGCAAATTGCGTTTATTGTGCATATTTTAATTAGCTTTCACCAACGGGCGATTTTCCATTTTGCAACCGCAATAAAATCGCCTCAATTTACATAAATATAAATTCATAAATTAACGCCAACTGCAGAGCAGGCAAATGAAATAAAATAAAATAAAATAAGTGAAGGAAATTCATTTGAAACTTGAAACTTGTTGATGGCAGCGCTGTCGGCAGCGCAGTCGGCAGCGCAGTCGGCAGCATTGCAGAATTGCACTCAAGTGCAGCTGTTAGTGCACGCTCATTAGGCGCCTAATCGACTCACTGAGTGAGTGCAGGAATGAGTGAGAGTGAGAGGGAGAGTGTGAGGGGGCCTGGCAATGCCTATGCTAAAGCACTGCACTGCCCTGTGCTTTGCCATGTGTGTGTGTGTTTGTGTGTGTGTCTTACCCACGTGCTGGACTCCAAGTGAACACGAGTGCACACGACGCTGTCGAACGAGGCGAACACGCGTTAACGATTCGTGTTGATTGGCAGCCGCAGCCAATTAAATGCACTCACACTGCCAGCACACTCTCTCTCTCTGGGCGAATGTCCCAATGCTGCTGGCAATGCCGCGAGGCGGGAGAGAGACAGTGAGAGAGGTAGAGTCAGAGAGAGGCTGAGGTAGCGGCAGAATTGAAGCGTTGATTAGAAATGTGCATGTGCTGTTGTGTTAGTGTGTGTGCGTTTGTGCGTGTGTGTGTGTCGCTTGCCTGGCAATATCACTGATATCAGTCGCTGTATGTGCGTGTCTCTGTGTGTGTGTGTGTGTTTATAAGTGCAATACAATGGCAAAGCCCGTGCAGCTGCATGGCAAACACACACACACATACAGACGCAGCTGCTGCAATGCAATTTTTTCTTCGCTCTCCCTCCCTCTCCCTCTCTCTCTCTCTTCTTTTTTCTGCCATGTTACGAATATGCAACGTCAGCTGCCTTCAAACAACAACAACAGCAGCAGCAGCAATGCGACAGGGTAACCACCCCATAGGCAAGAACAATAACAACAACAATAAGAGGCACAACAAGCATGGTCAGCCCCGTTTAGGCACTCTCTCTCTCTCTCTCTCTGGCCTAACCTAACTGTTTTAGTGTTGTTTTTGTTTTTGCCTTGCGGTTTTTCACAACAACAACAACAACAAGGAACAACACTCGACTCGGTGGCAACCATTAGAAATCGAAACGGATGGCAGATGGCAGTTAAGATTCGAGCTTCAAGATTTCAACTTAACGATTGTGTACGAAAGAAATTAACGTTCTTTCTTCACACACACACACACACAGAGAGAGAGAGAGGTTTATACGTGCCACACTGCATGAGGGTAGCTGCGGGCATTGAATGACTTAGTGAAGCTACTCTGACCCCAACGAACTCAGCTCTCGATTAAGATATCAAGCTGAAATTTGGTATAGTTAAAACTTAGCACTATATCTGGCAAAACTGACTGATATCAGTCGCATTAATGCACTATATATTTGTATAAAAAGGAAACAAAATCAATCTATAGTTAAGATTAACACTGTAGAGCATTCGTTCTTCGTAGACGTCATTACCTAATCGTACTTTACTTACTAAGTGTGGTAATTTGTGGATTTCTTTCCGCATTTCTTTTAAGTACTTCCCAGTATATATAGTATGGACTTTAATGTCACTATTTCATTTGAGCAAATCAATCTTAGAGTACCTTAGCCAGTTTTCTTACTTCTTCTTCATCAAATTCTTCTCAGTGCATTCACATGCAATCTCTTTTTTACTCACTCGTTTCTCTGCTGTTTTATCACCTATTTTCCATATCATTTTCACTTCTTTCTTTCTACAAAGTTGTTGAGCTGCCCATTCTTCTTCGGCTCCTTGTTTTGCTGTTACTCTTGCAAATTGGTACAAGGCAAAACGCCCCTAAAACCGTTGACAGTAGAAGACGAAGTAGAAGGTAGCAGCGTAGACCGCATCGAGAGATAGTGAGAGAGCTGGGAGAGACCAGACAGTAGCAGACAATGTTGCACTGTTGACAATGTTTACACAGTCTGCGATGCATTTCTGCGCCTGAAGGTACCTCCTCTCCTCCTTCCACTTCAGGGAGGGAGGTACCACCTACCTGGAGCTACCCCCAAGTCTCCAACTCGCTTCCGCTTTCTTTCTTGGCAACGCTTGCGTAATTGCTTATGCAAATTTCACAGCTGCAAGTACCTGGAACCAAGCAACCCCCCACACACAGCACCCTCTAAGCCCTATCCACTCCCCCCAGCCCCCCTTCTCTCTTTCACTCCTCGTACTTGAGTCAACTTTTTTTTTTTTTTTTTTTTTTTTTGACTGCGCGTTTACCTTTGTTGCCTTCACACACTTATTCTCTTCCTGTTGGCAGACCCTTTTACCCCCACGCAGTACCAGTACCCCTATCTACACTGCACTGTCTACCCTCCCCCCTCCACCACTCCTTCGTTCCTTCTTTGCTTTTGTTACCTGGGCGCATTTTCATTGTCAACGTCAACGTTGCACGCGGCATTTGCATAGCAACTTTTGTTTGGCAGCACTCGAAATGCAGCTACCTATCCCCCACTCCCCACTCCCCCCTACCCCGTTCCCCACCACCGCACCCCTTGCGCAGTGTAATTTTTAATGTGCAAAACAAATACAAATTAAAGCAATGTAAATAAAAGCGTTGCCAGCTCGAGCTAAAAATTAAAATAAATTCCAAGCGGGGAGTACCGAGTAAGAAGAGCACAGGGGGGTAGAGGGTGTTGTCCCTAGGTGTAGCATGGTCTCACTCTTTTTCACACCACCCCTCTCTGTCCCACCAGTGCCGAGTGCCGAGTGTGACAAAAACGAGCAGCTTCCTTCAGGGCAGGCGAATCGCAGCTACATGAAAATTTGCATAATAAAATGAATGTGTGTGTGATGTGTGTGTGTGCGAGTGTGACTGTCTTGCTGTGTGTGTTCGTGTGTGCATTGCACTCTCGTATGTGCTGCAACTGAAGGGTACATCGGTGCATATAAGCATAAAATTTCTTGCTGCTTGCCACAAAAAGTTCAAAAAAAAAAAAGCGAAGAGCAAAATGGAAAAAGAAGCAACAACGCAAACTTCACAAAAAGACGTCGCAAACTTCACAATTGTTTTTGCACACTGTGATTTCTAGCACTTCTCAAAGTCAAATTCTATGGCAGGAAATGAATGTCATAAATGCGGCAAGTAACGATGCAAACTATTCGATATGAATGTGAGCGTGAGTGTGAGTGCATGCGAGTACAACTGAGTGTTTTCTGTGCCACTTTTCTTTGGCTGAATTTAAATTTTCTTGGCAGAGTTTTCAATTTGTTGTTGGGGCAAACTTTTATTGTGTAATGTTTTAATTATTTTTAATATATCTATTATTTTCTTTAATATTTTAAATTGATTTATTATTATTTTTTTATTATAATTATTATTGTTATTATTTAATTCCTTAGTAAATTTTGCCAGCCTCTTTTTGATTCTTATTTTTTATTTTTAAAACCTTCTAAGGCATTTTTCCTCAATTTCTCAGTTTTTAAATGTTGTAAAATATTATTTATAATATTAGTATTTAATATTTATTTGTTATTATTATTAGTTTTATTTTTTTTCCATTTCAACCTATTTCATTCAAACCTACTTCATTAGATGATTCATTGGGTTCTTCATTAGTTTCCTTTTTCGCCTTCCACAACCTCAAGTTGTATACAACAGCTTACAACTGTTGCTAGCGCACCTGCTAGTCGTGCATACCCCACTTTCAGCGGCACTCACTGCTGTCGTGCCGTATCTACTCCATCAAACTGTACAGTTTGGGAGGCACTCGCGCAAAGGTTGCCTCGGTCAGTTCGGTCTGTTCATAAATTCAAGTGGCCAAAGAATCGCAGACACACTTACACCAACACACACACACTCACACTCACACATGTATACACCGTAGCTAGTGCCATTCATTAGTTGCCACAAGTTGTTGAAGTTGCAGTTGCAACGGGGGAAACTCCTCAAACTCGACTCGAAATCATTTTTGTTTGCTGCATTTCATTTCATTTGCTTGTTTGTTTTGCGCCTAACGGCACTTTTATTTGGGCCGGTGGACAGTGGGCGTGCCAGGCGGCGGGAGAGGGGTGGGGACTGTGGGTACTACTTGTGGTGCAGCTGCAACTGAAACAGCAACAGCGCCCCCGCTTGATTTATGGCCAACGGGCGTTTCTCGAGTGTTTCGTGGCTAAAAACCCGTTGGGTACACCCCCCCCCCTCTTGCCCACGCCCCTGCCTGGGCTGTTGCACATCCTGTAGTTGCAGTTGCAGTGGAGAGAAGGGGGAAGGGGCAGAGGGTTAGGCTAACTTAGTCGAGTGCTACGTGGGACAGACTTCGCTGCGTTGCAAGTAACGCGCATTTAATCAGCCAAAGTGAGAGGGAAACAGAGAGGGAGATAGACAGAGTGGGTGAGGGGAGAAGGGGGGATATCGCTGTAGTTGCTTTAAGATATCTTCCCGTTACCTTTCGCCTAGTCGCCAGCCACGCAAGAACATAAGGAAATCCCATAAAATGATAAAATGTCCCACAAGCGAGAATCAGTTTGCAGCGAGTTGGCAACCCCTTGCTATAAACTTTTATAACCGCACTCAACGTCCTCTCGTTCCTGGCGACTATGCCATAAAAATGCTTATGGCTGTTATACAGTTAAACAGTTATGCAGCTATGCAGTTCGCCGCTTGTGGCTGAGCTTCCGAAAATTAAGTTATAACCCAGTTAAATATAGTAAAATCTAGATACTTGCAGTGCAACGCACACAGAAGTGAGGTTAGGTTCGATGAGAGAGTGAATGAGAGGGCGAGTGTAGAACGTCACTTTAATCGAGAGAGGTTCTTCGCTGCATGGTCTAATTTCGAAGTAGTAAATCGTATCTAAATTACAGGATATTTTTACTCTAAACCTGCAATGCAACATACAATATAAAATAAGTGAGGTTAGGTACGGTGAGCAAAGGTAGTGCAAACTAAGTTGCAGTTTAGTTGAACATAAGTAAGGCTATGTACGGTGTGCGTTGGAAATTAAGACGTTTTCTTGATGCCAAAGAAGTACCTTAACAGGGTAGTGCAATCAAAATTTCAGTATAGTTTAGCATAAGTGGGGTTAGGTACACTTTGAGGAAGAAAGTAAGACCTTTTCTGATGCCCAAGAGGTTCCCTCACAGTGTAGTGCAATCTAAGTTGAAGAGCAGTTAAACATAAGTGAGGTTAGGCTCGGAAAAAAAACGTCACTTGAATCTAGAGAGAGGGTGCTGCGTATCATGAGGTATTCAATTTCATAATCTCGTATTTATGAAAGGGTAGTTCCACTCAAAAGGAATGTATATAATCACAGTAACAAGGTACAATATTTCAACTCATAAGAAAGGAATCTCAATATCTCAATATATAATATCTATAATAATCGAATATAAGTTAAACAAACAGAAGTTATCTTTATACAATACAATATTTTCTTCCATTTGAAACCAAGTGAAATGACCGCAAGCACAGATCCATTCGCTGGATTGCCACAAATACCCATTGCTACATCGGTGGGCTGCAGCTGCCTACTGACGCTACTCTATGTGGGAAGTGTGTATGTGTGGCGCAGAAAAAATAAAGATTACGATTGTCCGATGTTTATGAAACAGCGCATTGTCAGCGTATCAGCTATCGTGTTGCTGGTACCGCTCTTCATCTATGGCTTCTCAACGCCAGAGCTGCTACAGCGAGTTCCCCTGCAGCTGCTGCTCGGGCTTCGTTGGCCAGGATTGTGTCTGGCCGTGGTGATACCTTATCTGCTGACGGTACTGCTCTATCTGGGTCCCATCTATGTGAACGCACAGACGAAGTCGTGGGATTTATGTCTCAGCTTTCGGAATTGGTTGAAGTCGGTGAACACAATGAACGGATTCTGCATCAATATGATGGCGCCACTGTGCGAAGAGTTTTTATTTCGTGGCGGAATAATGACATTGATGCTACAGACTTTTCAGCCCCTCAGGGTTGTACTGATTACTCCTTTCTTCTTTGGCATCGCACATATGCACAATATTCTGCGGGAACTAAGCCGCGGCGAGAAGTTGACTAGCGCACTACGCACTGGACTAATACAGTTCGCCTACACCACATTCTTTGGCTTCTATTCGACGTATCTTTTCATTCGCACGGGACATCTGATGGCTCCACTTGTGGCGCATGTTATGTGCAATTACATGGGATTGCCTGATTTGGATGAACTCTTTCAGCTAAAGACTTGGCACCGATCCGTGGGTATTACCCTCTACCTTGTGGGGCTACTCGGTTGGATTTCGCTGCTACCCATTGGCACGGAACCATCGTTGTATCACAACGAACTCAACTGGAATGTGTAGTGCAAGTAAAGGTAAAGGTCCTCATATATTTGTGTTGTATTGTGCCATATTCGTTAAGATTTTTAAAAGTAATAAACAACTTCGTTTCTAGATTGCAGTATGCCTAAGTGTGTCAGCCTTTTTTCTTCTACTACTTTGATACCTTTCTCTTCCTCAAGAAGTACCTCAATTAATATGGGACTACTTAGTTATGTTGCAATGAAGGCACCTCTACAGAATGTACTGCCTGAGTGTCTCCTGTCCTATTTACGTACGTACCACTTCCGAAGTTTCTTCCCCTATCTTTCCTTTTTGGGTCTATTTAAATCTGTTGCATTAAAGGTTCCTCCACAAGGTACTGCCTGAGTCTGTCCTATTTCGACAACGTTCTACCAGTTCCTATGCTACTTCGCTACCTTTACAATTTGTAGTTCACTTTAGAAATACCCTCAACCAATTTGGGTCTGCGTTGAAGGTTCCTCCTTAGGGTGTACTGCTTAAGTCGTTGTCCTATTTTGCTTACCGTCAACCCTACCCCTACCCTCCCTTTTAGGGTCTATTTAGATCTGTTGCATTGAAGGTGCCTCTACGGAATGTAGTGCCTCCTTCTTCGCTACCTTTATGGTTTGCACTTTCCCTTAGAAATACCCTTAACCAATTTGGTTCTGCATTAAAGGTTTCTCTACAGAATGTACTGCCTCAGTCGTTGTTCTATTTTGCTTACTCTCACCTACTTCCTGCTTCCCTACATTTATGTTTTGTAGTTCCCTTCAGCAGTAACTCTGAAAATTTGTTTAAAGTATAGGTTCCCAGCTTGTCACAGTGTATACTGCATAGTCCTATGCCCTACTAAGTCCCTTGCGGTCCCTTCCTGAAATTGCCCAACAAATTTGGCTCTATAATTTTCGTAGCTAAAATTGCTTTCAATTATTTGTGTGGAAAATCAATTTCAACCTCACTCGATGCAACAAACTTTCGGCATGGACTAATTTTTAACAGAGAGCCTCGTCGCCTTTTGCTAGTCAATAAATTGCATGCGAATTTCGTGCGAATTTCCTGCGGGAAATTCGGGTCTAAGTCCCGCCCAGACTCGCTCCCGCACCCGCCCCTGTCCCAGTCCCTGCCGCTGCCCGTCACACCCCTACTCTAGCCAATAAAGCCAGTTCATAATTTGTGCAATATCCTGGCAAAATGCAACCCTGTCGTTGCAGTGGAGGGGAGTAGCTGGTGCTGCCACAACGAGTGGCAGCTGTTGCCAACACCTAAGCAGCGGGCAGCGGGCAGCGGGCAGTGGGGGGTAGCTCGGGGGTTGATTGCATATGAAATTAGCCAAAGATTGCCCAACACACGCACACATATGCGTTCAGTGGCGTCCGACAGCAGGAGGGGGGTGGAGAGGGGCTTCCTGGGGTTGCTTGGTCTATTTGTGGTTCATTGCAATCAGTTAAACAATGTTGCATATTAACAGGCAACCAGTATGCCAAAAAGGGGGGGAGCTGAGGTCAAGGCGGGGGGTTGACGGGTCTCCTGACACGGGACTCTCCTACCCCCTCTTCTCCCATTGGACTCTCTTTGTGGCCAGGGTAATTCCCATCCAATCTGGATAAACGCAACCCCAAAGCGGGACAACAATGGGAAATGGCGACAGAGAGAGAGGGAGAGGGAGGGAGGGCAATGTCTGTGCATAAATAAGGCATAAATAACCAACAGGCAGAGCGGACTAATTAAAACACTTGATGGCCTCTTTCAACCAAATGCGCCACCTGTCGGACAATTTTAACGCTCCAACTGCGCTGTGCGAGCAAGAGAGAGAAAGAGAGAGAGAGGGGGAGAGAGGTTGAACAGTTTGTAAATTGCAAATTTCATATGTCCCCCGGCACAGTGACGGGCGCACACAGCACGACGAGGTGCGGTAGGGCACAGCAAGTTGTCCCGTTGTTTTTTGTCCCTACCCTACCTGGCTCGCCTACGCCTTCGCTGTGGGCGTGGCTGTTTTTATTGACAGTTCGAGTTGAGGTGACAAAAGCAACAGACGCCTAAGCGGCTACCAGTGAGAGAGGGAGAGAAAGAGGGGCAGGAGGGAGTAGGGCGCTGGCTACCTCTGCATGTAAATTGGACAGGTTTTGGTTTTGTCCATCATCCCCCCAGGGGGAGGGGTCCTTCGCCCAGCTTTGGCGTACCCTCTTAGGCTCTTAGGGGGTCACGCCTCGTCGCTTTTGGTCTGCAAATAATTTATTGATATCAAGTGCTAATTAATTATGATGCCCATTTAAGTAGTTCGTGTGGTTTCGCATGCCGGGACGCCTTTCATCAGCCTAACCGCAAACCATATGAGGTACCGCAGTACCCTCAACCCCCCCACCCCCGCTGGTGATGCAATACTTGAAAGTGCTACAAGTGGATGCGTGAGTGTTACAATAATTGGCATTCATTAGCATTAATTAAATTGATATTAGCGAATTGCACGAGGTGAAAGTTATCGACTAGGAGAGTGCTCAAGACTTTCCCATGGGGTGAATGCGATTTGTTGGTTTAATATATCGATAAAAGTCTATAATTATTATTATTGTAATTGGGTATGACTTTAAATTTCTTTTTATTACACATGTAGACATTTTATCGGTATCTGATCGATAATTATAGATATTTTATCAATAATTATCGATAATGTATTATTATTCATCGATATTTAACAATATTATTGTTGACGTTCCAATTAACGAATGGATATCGATATTTTCTTCATGTTCATCGATATTTTTTATTGTTATCGGTATTTATCGATGGCGTATTAATGTTAATTGATGATTTATCGCTAATTTATCGATGTTTATCGATAACATATCAATTTGTATGAGTTTCTTTATAATTCTTACTATCGATAACTTATCGAAGGTTCTCAGCATATACTCTTACAACTTCATCTCATTAAATAGAAACAGACTTGCGTGACTCACATCCAAACACACATAAAAATCGAACTGATTTGCTAGCCACCAGATGGCGCTGCTACTGCATACCTTTTTAAGTGTTGCCAAATGACAAATTGAACACTCCAAAGGACAGCAAGAAAGCGGTCCCCGTCGTTGCAAGTCGTGTAGTTACCCCTTATCCCAAACTCCTTTCCTCCCCCTCCTCCCTTCCCCCTCACACACACACACACACACACACACGTTTTGTTGGTATTATTTGGTGTACGTGAATTTTTACGATTGGCAAGCGGCACGTTTACTTTTAGCATTAAAAGCGACAACGCAAAGCGGCGAAACGGCCAGAAAACGGCCAAAAAAAAGGAAAGGAGAAGAGCCAAACGAAGCCAAAAAGTAGCAAATTTTATGGTAAAAATAAAAACCGACAAAATTTAAAACAATAAAAATTCGCACATAAAATTTAACATTTTTCCTTGCAAGTCTTTTAATACACAAGAGTAAGAGAGAGAGAGAAAGACAGAGACATGTAGAGGGAGAGAGATGTAGAGAGTGACTGAAAGTGGCCAAAGGCCATTAAAAATACTCACTTCTCTGCAGGGCATAAAGGACATGTTGGATAAACACACTGAGAAGAACACAGAGAAGGGGGAGATAGGGGTGAAGAGGGGGGTAGAGAGATGAAGAGCGAGAAAGGGGAAAAGAGAGGGAGGGGAGTAGACAGACAGCAAGTGAGAGCAGAAGACGCTGCAGGCAATCAGGGCGACTGGACAGCGAGTTAAACAAAGGCCACAACTTGCTCTGGCAGACAAGGTAGAAGGCAGTGCAATACCCAGTGGGACTGCTACACTGCTTGTGCAGTGTAGTGTAGTGCAGGGCAAGTGGCAACCCTGTTGAGTAGGGTAAATGTTAAGGCGAGCAGTAATTAAGAAGTGATCTGGCAACAGAAGAACTCATCCGAAGCACGTCAGTTGATTTGGCACCTTAAATTGTTCTCCATTTCAATCAGCACTACCGATTATAACCTCGCCAGGGTTGTCAATGCCTCGCAATGAATTAAGCAGAATCAAGTGACACAGAAAGCAGAAGCTGCAGTTGTCAACAGTTGTACATCAGCTGACAAAGTAAGCGTTAAAGTCAGGCTTATGTTGAGGAACTGCTGCACTACCTTTTTGCTACCCTCACTGGTCCCACTGGGCCACTGCCACTGGCACAATGTTCGCAGAGCTTTTCACCCGGTTTATCGCTCCGTTCAAGTGACGCTGACGATGTCGATGGAGCTGGTTGCAACAACCAGCTGGAGGAACGAGCACTTGAAACGCGCAGCGAGGAGAGGCTTAAATCGTTAAATCCCCAAGCGGATTTTGAAGACATTGAAACCGTATAAAGCAGCAGCCGGACACGGCACGGCACGGCACACAGCTGAAGTGAACTATTGACTGCAGTTGGGAAGGTGCAAAGGGGGGAGGGAGGGAGGTAGGTAGGGGCCACAGGTCGTGTGGCATGCCAAGGCGCCACTTTCAGCGCAAACAACGCGACGGGCTAAATTGTTATTATGCCAACATTTTTCTCAGCTCTCGATGCTTGTTCTCCACTCTTTCTTAGCCCCTCTCTCCCCCCCCCCTCTTTCTTTCCCCTACTTCCCCCTTTTGCTGTTGTTGTTTATAAATACATTTCGAGGTGAAAACCAAATGACTTTTATGACCGCAAAGCCGTGAGAGAGAAAAAGAAGGGGGAGAGAGCGCGCCTGATTTAGGGGGCCGAGGCTTGGACGGGTCCGTTTTGGAATTTACAAAATAGCACAAAATATTACACATTGCCACGCCCACTCGCACACACACACACACACACAGAGGCGGCGGGCAGACCTCCCACTTGGCGCTGGTTTGCATATTTTGTCGACGCCTAAAAATATGCAAAGCAAATTGCAAAACAACAACAGCGAAAAGTGCAAAAGCAAAGTGGAAAGAAGAGAAGAAAAAAAAATACAGAAAACTAGGCGAAAATATTGCGGAAAATCTATTAAGTGAAAAGTGTGCAACAACGCGCCAAAGTCCTCGTCGGTTGCCTCAAAACTTCATTAGAAGAGGCCTCTCAGCCAGCCCCATCAGCACCTTCTTTACATTTTTTGTGCCCTCGTTAGGCCTGCCCTGCCTCGCCGTGCTGTTGGCTCCCCCATTAATGACCCTAGACTCGGACATTTAGGAAAAGGGTTGCCAACACTGCGCGCTCAGTGTTGTGAATGTCCCGTGAGGAATGAGGAATTTCTTTGCAAAGGAGCAGGCCAAAATAATGGCACTTTCAGCTTGTTTCGCGCCTTGCCGAGATACGAACAATTATTTAATTATAGTTTTTAGTGCAGTGTATATTTTTGGGTTAGAAATGTGTAGGTTTCATGTAGAGAAGAGAGGGAGCGAAGGAAAGAGAGAGAGAGCAAGAGAGGGAAAAGCTGAAGTGGGTTAGAAGTAAATATGTTTGAAGCTATGAGCACCTTTGAAACGGAACTAAACTTAGGAACTGCTTCACGAGAAGAAGACAGATTAAAGAGAAAAGCAGTAGAAGCAGACGAAGTAGAAAACGAAGAAATAGAAGTGGAATAATTAGAAGAAAGAGGTATTGTATAATGAAAAAGTACAGGAAGTTTTCCGAAAATGTTCAGATAAATTTAACTTTTTTTGAAAGAAATATGAGATTGAAGAAGGTTAAAGAGGTTCAAGATTTTGAAGATTCAAGTTGATCTCTATATTTCTATTTTCTTAATAATGTACTTGTATAGTAATATTTGTATTCTTAATAATGTATAGTAATGTCTGTCATATCCTCTATTCCTTCTCGACACACCCAACAAAGTAGAAAAAAACCTTTCTCCATGCCTCAAAAGATTGTCGACAAAAACTAGTTAGGTTCACGCTAAATGCCTTTAGTTTGTAACCTTTAAAGTTGTTAAGTCTGTTCCCCGCTACGTTTAGGTAATACCCACAGTAATTACCAGAGCACTATGTATACAAATGTATGCAGTACTGTGTGTGTGTGTGTTGTTGGTGTGTGTGAGCTATAGATTGCAATCGGTCTACAACTTGCTGAAGTTATTTTTTGCTTTATGTGAGCTTTAATGGGCCTCATTTGGTGACGAAGGATGAGGATGAGGAAGAGGAAGAGGAGCTGAGGCAGAAGGCGCCTTGTACAGCTGCTCTATGCGATTTAGCGATTTAATCAAGTTAGGCCCAGGGTCGAGTCGCGGCCTGGGGAGGGGGGGTAATCCAAGGCACAGCCCGTTGCGTGTGAGTCGAACGGCCTTGGGAATGGGCATGAGCTAATGCCCCAAGGAGGGGAAGTGAAGTCGAAGGCAAGAGGCACGTGGCAAGAGGGAAAGGAGACTCCTCAGCTCACTAAATGCGCAACCACATAACGTTCCAATTAATAAACGTAACGAAATGGCAACGAAATGCCGAAATGAAAAGCGAAATGGGAATGAAATGAAAACGAAACGATGAAAATGAAAATGAAACGAGATTAATGTAAATCGCATTGTGTATAATTTTTATAGTTGCTGCGTTTTTGTGGGCAATTAAACATTTCGTGCTAGAGCAGCGATGCCTTCCTTCTACTTCTCCTTCTTCTTCTTCACCTTCTCCACCTCCTGCTTTATGGCCCTCTTTCTTCTCCTTCTGCAGACTAAGCACTTTGAATTGTTCTCTCGCGCAAGCTCTTTAAAAATCGCATAAAAATTACGTTTACTCGGAACTTGGCAAGTCGCGGGGATTATCTTCAGCCTAGACAGTCATCATTTTTATATTCCCAACAGCATCGAGTGGCATATTCATTATTTAAGTGAGTGACAGCTTAGTTTTTAAGGCGGGAGATAAAGGAGTTTACACAGTTAACATAAATATAATATGTTTTGAATCACATGCATACGTGACTGTTGGAGAGAGTTAGTTGAGCTTTTAGGGAACTTTATAAGAAATAAGTTAAATTTTTTTTTTTTTGATAACTTTTTTGTTGCTTGAGGTGTAAACAGTTCAGCTCAGGTTTTCAGGAATTAATTCCTGTTTTTTTTTTTTTTTTTTTTTTTTTATATAAGGTAAAAGCACCAAAAGCTCAATTAAAGGAGTTCTTTATTTCGATCAACATCACAGCACTCTAACATATGTTTATCGTTTATGTGTCTAATCAATACAATTTTTTTTTTTTTTTTTTTTTTTTTTTTTTTTTTGGCACCAAAAGTTTATTATCTAGCTAACCCCTTGACCAACATAAGGATGAAACAAACTGTCTAATCCCAAGCTTCTTGTTCTTGTTATTCCTCTGCTTATGGATATACTTAATATCCCGATATATATTACACCATCACAATCCACTTTAGCCATATGCTATATTGCTTTGGCATCAACAAAAGTCGAGAGAGAGAGAAATCAAAGAGAATCTCGTGAGTCTCGGGGCAAATGCGGTTAGATGACTCTGGTTCAATCTCAGCTCAGAGTTTGGTCAGCGCGAGGAGTAGTTGCCTTCAAAATTGATATTCATATGGCGCACGCGGCATGCCAGGCATGTCAGAGCAGAAAGAGAAAGGGGGAGAGAGTGCAGGGGTAGGGTGCGGAAGACCGTTTCAGTTGCAGTTGCAGCCACAAACTCGACCCCAAATCACAGACAGCGGCAGTCGTGACCCGCTTGACAGAGCGCTGAGAGAGAGAGAGAGAGAGAGGCAAAGAAGCAGAGAGAGAGAGAGAGCCAGACTGAGATAGAGAAAGCCACAAAAACAGAAAATCCCACTTGCCCCCCCTCCGTCTGCCGTTTGTGCAACACCAAGTGGCATGTGCTGCATTTTAAAGACACGCATCCCGATGCCAAACAGATTCCAAACAAGCGTCCCAGTGGAGTCTGCGACCGTGTAAAAAAGGGGAGACAACGAACAGAGGAGGAGGAGGAGGAGGAGGAGGAGGAGGAGGAGGCGGAGGGGGAGGGGGGTACAGCAAGCGAGGTAGATCGACTTAAGCGGGACATATGTCGAATATGTCATTAACTTTCGGCTTGACGCACACATACCCTGTGATTTCTGCTCTTCTTATTTTCCTTATTCTCTCTGTTTTGTTTTTTTTTTTTTTTCTGCAGTAACGTCGCCGGTTTTTTCTTTGAGTGGGCGTTGTGTTTTTGCGGTCACTGTTAAATTGAAGTTCTGCATGTGCGGCACTATCTTTTGCAGTTATAGGGTGGGGGAGTGCGGGAAAAGGGGTGTTCGCCTAGCGTTTTTTGCTTCATTTGCAAGCAAAGCAAAAAAAAAAAGACGAAACGCAAATTTGATTTATTTGGTTTACAAACGTCAAACAACAACAAAGTGTTGCGTTTGTTGTTGTTGCTACTGTGTGGGCTGTGGCCTGTTGTTGTGGCAGTTGTTGTTGGTAGTGTTGTTGTTGTTGTTGCTAATGTTGTTGTTGTTGTTGCTATCCAAGCAGCAGTCAGCAAACACGGCAGCGCGCAAACACACTTCATGCTGAGCCCCAAAAATACATATAATTATAATGGCATTTTGCCAAAAAGCCTTCACACACACACACACGCACACTAGCACTACACACACACACATACACACTTCACACATACACACACGCTCGCACTACACACACTTAAGTCAAGAGCAAAGCTAAAGCAAAGCTTTGCAACTTACCAAAAAGGGAGTCAAAAAAAATGAAAGAAAAACGAAGTCAAAGAGTAAAATTGCTGGCTGAACCATAGGTGGAGCTACAGGGGGTGCCAAGGCAGTGAAAGGGGGTGCAAAGGGGCGCAGGAGATGACTGCCTGGATTGGCTGCTCCAATGCGCTGGGGGATTGCCACGTTGACAGACTGAAAATGCAACACGGAACATGTTTTTGGGTACGAAAAGTTTGGCCCAAAATGATGTTGGGACAATGCACACGACGTCGACGTCGACGTTGGCAGCGACAGCGACAGCGACGTCAGTAAACAGGACGAGCAGCAGCACAGAGAGAGAGAGAGAAGGAGAGAGGTGTAGGGGGAGAGAGACGGAAAGGAGAACATAATCCATTTTGGAAATTACATAAACGAGAAGGACAAAAAAAAAAGTGAACGAGGAAGATGGCAAGAAGAACACAGGCAGCAGAGTGAGTAAAGGGCGTAGAAGAGAGGGAGCAGGGGGTAGGTGTAAGAGGAGAAAGTAGAAAGAGCAGGAAAGAGGGAGCTGGGGAAAGCAGGCTAAAGGGAGCAGGAGGGAGGGAAAAGTAGCAGGCAAGTTGAAGGGAAATTCAAGTGCATTGAAAGGCATTGCCAAACATTCCATTTCATTTCCTTGCACACACACACACAAAGACACACTCACACATGCAGACACACACACACATAGTCACATACTGCCACACACATGAGCTCACACTAACCTGTGTATTGCCAAAGCTGAAAAGCGTTGGATGCCCAAACTCAGATAGAGCAACTTAGTAGAGCACACGTACCTGTAACGAGAGAGAAAGAGAGAGAGGTAGATGAGTAAGTGAAACACAAAGAGAGCGACAATTGATTGATGATATTATTAGCTGGCCCGGGAGGGAGGGGGGACACTCTTAAAGCCCCAAACATGAGCCTTACATGCTCACTCACGTTAAGTAAGGAAAATCACTTAACTGACGTTGGCAAAGGGTTTGAGTAGAGAGAGGAAAACATATCCCCTTGTTCCCTTTATGCCCCATTGAGCTATAATCTGATCTTTATCTATAAGTAAAGTAAACTCTTATTACAGTGTAAGCTACCACTTTACTTTGCCTAAATACGTTCCTCAACTTGTTTTGCTGATGAATTGCAAAACATTTCGCAGAGATTGCAGCATATTTACACGAGAATTACGCGATGCTACGTGCAAAATTGATGAGCAGGCCAAGGCGACTACTCTACTTACCTACAATTACGAGCACGACTACCCTGGAAGGTGTGCTAAGAGAGTTTGATGTGGCAAAACCTATTCTGACTTAGAGTTGAGTAGAGCCAGAGCTATGAAATTTGATAGGCAAGTGGGGTTAGGCCAAACATACTTGTAGGTAATGCTAAGCCGATCTATTTTAGATGAGCTAGGAGGAGTAAGATATATAAATATCCCATGTGGAGATCTATAAACTGTTTCTAGTACTCAGTTCTACTTTTTCTAGCATTGGAATACTGTTTTTTTTTTTTTTTTTTTTTTTTTTTTTTTGAAATTTGTAAAGCAAGTGGGATTAGGTCGAACTTACTTATAGATTATATTCAGCCAACCTATTGTAGATGACCATAGGGTTCTTAGATAGTTAAATATACTATTTGGAGGCTCGTTTCTATTGCTCAATTTTTTTTTGTTCTAAAATTATAATTTTTTTTTTTTTTTTTTTTTTTTTTTTTTTTTTGAGCAGCAGCATGTATGTTGGGATTGGTAGCACCTACTTGAAGGGACTGCTGTATTGCCCCTAACTAATTGAAGGTGGTATAATGAATCCCTTAGATAGATCTTACCATATATGGATATCAATCTTTTCTCTTGCTGGCATTGTCTTCTATTTAGTTCCCAACAATATTTACCAAATACTCTGGCCGGGAGAATGATGATGACAGAGCTGCTTCTCCAACTGCTACTCTTGCTGCTGCTGCTGTTGCAGTTCTGTGCATGTTCTGTGGGCTGCCAAGAGTTATGCCAACACTTGGGGCAACGTCAGACAACGACGACGACGACGACGTGCAACACAGACACAGAAATTGCATTTGGAAAAATGTTGCATATCATAAATAAATGTAAACGCAAATAAATCAACATTGTTGACATTTGTCAGCGCAGCACGAGGTTTTTCCTAGCTTGCTCAGTCTGTCTACTGCTTCTGCTTCTTCTTCTGCTTCTTGCTGTCTCTTCTGTGTTGCACGTTGCACGTTGTTGTTGTTGTGGCTGCTGCTGCCGTTTTGTAGCTCGCTTTTTTATGTTGTTTTTTTTCGCTTTCACAATCTGTTGCTACCCGTTGCTGTCCTTAACCCCTTCCCACGTTGCAAGCTCCACTGCCCGTGCCGCCCACCCAAAATGTCGCTAGACCAACTGCTTTTCAACTGCTGCTGTTTGCCACGCCCCATTACAAATGTCAAGCACACTTGGCTGCTGCTGCTGCTGCTGTCATACTCTGTACAACAAGTTGCCAAAGGGTTGTTAGATTATCTTGAAGTTACTCAGCTTATACCAGAGATACTTGGCTGAAATTTGCTCGACAGGCACTGTGATACCCTGTAAATGCAGTAACTAACTTAGCTGGCCAGTCTTTATCTACTCTAGCCATACCCTTTACAAGTTGCAAGAAATATGCTGCAAAAGTTTCAGTTCTTTTCAGTTGTGCAACTTGTTTCTTATCTGCTTGTCCTCTGACAAAGTGCTTCTAACTGCACATTAGGGGTGTTCCTCACAACCAAAATGTTGTCCCCTCTACCTCTCTCTCTCTGTCCCTTTTCTGCCTGTCTCTCTCTCTCTCTGACACCAATAAAGTAAATGGTTTCAGCATCAGGCACATTTGATGTCACAGTTCTACAAACAATCAACTGAGCCAGAGAAAGACCACCAGCCTCATCTGCTGCTCTCCTTCTTTACCACCTTCTTTACCTCCTACTTTGCCTCCATCTTTGCCTGCTTCCCAATGTATATCGTATATATACTCGTAGTCGACTTGAAGTCGAGACAACGCATAAAAGTCTCTTATTGATTGTATTGTGACATTCGCAGTGACAACAACATTTTCCTTATGAAAAAATCCACAGAATTGTAAAGAAATAAATGGACAGTGTGTGTGAGAGAGAGAGAGAGAGGGAGAGAAAGAGAGTTGCAAACAATGCACAATTGTTGCCAGACTTTCGATATCATGCGATTTATCATGCGGTATTTTATTTCATTTATCAATAATAATTTGAAACCCGAAACAAAAGAATAAAAATAAACCTGGAAAAATCTTTGTTTATTTGATTTTTGTAAATTGCCAAGGGCACTTTTCACAGTTTAAGTAAATTGAACAACAAAAGGAGAAGCAATTCCCTTTTTGTTGTTTACACTTTAGTCAAAAAAAAGTTAAAAAGAGTTTCTTTTCAACTATAGAAATTCTCTAAAAATTGAGATTTTATGGCAATTCCATTTAGTTAGTTTGAGTTTTTTCTTTCTTACTTAACAATAACTGCAACTTCATGGTAACCGATAGTTGGATAGTTAAGTAAGTGCAATTTAATAGTAATCGATAGTAAGATAAGTAAGTTGAACTAAAAAAATAATTGATGGTACGACAAACAAATAAAACATTTTGAAAATTCAATCATTTATTTGTTTCCAATTTAATTTTAGTTTTAAGTTTTTTTCCTCTCATCTTACCCCTAGTTTCTCCTTTGCCCCAAGGCGATAGTAATCGATAGTTAGCTATACAAACACATAAATAGAATGAATGAATTCCATTTCAATTTGCTTTCAATTAAGGCATTTTCTTGTTTAAATTCCTTCAATTACATTATTTTCTTATTGCAGCCTTAAATCTTTTAACAATTTCTTTTTCAATTCCCAAAGCCCCCTAACCCTTTTCCCCTTTCGTTTCTCCTCTCCTTCCTGCCATCATAAACAACTATTAAAATAGGTTTTTATGCGCGTCTTTAAGCTGCACTGACATTGCTGATATTGCTTTATTTGCTGTCAAATTAAAATCACTGTCCATCATCGCATTAGGCGTGGACGCTGTTGCTGTTGTTGCCATCGTTGTTGTTGTTGCTGTTGTTGTTATCGTTGTTGTTGTTGTTGCTGTTGTTGTTGCTGTTGTTGTTGCTGTTGCTTGTACATATAGATTTACAATTTAAGTCGCTATCGGAGGCATCAGGCGGCAATCTGTGCGGCTTACTTCACTCCCTTTCCCCCCTGCCTCTCCTGCTCTGCCCACCTTCCACTGTCTTGTTCTATGTTTTAATTTAGTTTGACAGCAGCAGCAACAGCAGCAGCAGCAGCGGTGCCCATAAACCATTTAACTGCCTGATGCAATGCAATCGCCGGCCATAAATCAGAGGCCCATAAAAATGATATCCTGACTGCAAGCAACAGCAGCAACAGCAGCAAAATGACTCTAAAAATAAAGCGCAGATAGTAGGCGTAGACAGCACTAACGCCCCCTCCTCCTGCGCTGCCACTCCCCCCCCCCACACACACACACACACTCACATGTGCCCCTTTACCCCCCGCTTTCCCTGCATTTGCCATTTTCAACGCTTTCTCACGCTTTGATTATATTCAAATCGTGTGATAAAAGTAGCAGAGCGCTTATCGTGCACAGCAGCAACATGGACAACAGCAACAACAGGCAGCACACAATTCATCGTGATAAGCACGACGAAAGCACGAGGCATAAATCAAAGCAGAGAGAGAGAGGAAGAAAGAGAGAGAGAGGGAGAGAAAAGGCGAAAGCCGTAAGGAAAATGTTATGGGAAACAATATGAAAATGCGTTTTGGCAAAATTGAGTCATAACAAATGCAATGCAACAAAATACAGAAGGAGAGGGGGGTGAGAAGAGAGAGGGGGAGAGAGAGAGAGAGGGGGAGAGAGAGGAACAAGGCAGCGGGGGAGGAGCAAGACAGAGGGGGAGGCAATGCAACAGCGAACGGGGGGTTTACCCTGTTTAATGTTCTGTCTCGACTGCATTTTCAGTTTGTTTTGAATTGTTGCAACAGCAACTGTTGCTGTTAAAAGGGGCGCTGCAGTTGCTGCTTTCCGTTTTGTGGATGCTGCTTGCAATTTCCGATGTTGCTGCTGCGATTACTGCAGCAGTTGCTGTTGCTGCTGCTGCTGCTGCTACTATTGTTGCTGCTGCTGCCGTTTGCTGCTGTTGCAGGTGTTGTTGCTGAAGTTGTTGCTGCGTTTACTGCAGCAGTTGCTGTTGTTATAGTTATTGCCGATGTTGCTCTTGTTGTGTTTGATATTGTGGCTGCAAATGCTGCTGCTGTTGCCATTGTTGCTGCTGCTGCTGATGTTGTCTTTGCGTGCTGCCATTGCTTTTGCTGCTGCAGCTGTTGTTACTGCTGCTGTCGTTGTTGCTGCTCGGACAGCAAATGTTGCTATTGCTGCTGCTGCTGCAGATATTTTGCCTGCAATTGTTGCTGTTGTTGTTGTGATCGATGTTGCTGGTATTGCTGCTGCTGTTGTCGCTGTTGTGCTTGTTTGAGTGCTGCTACAATTGTTGCTGCTGTTCGTGTGCATATATTGCTGCAGTTGTAGGTAAGTGTAACAGCAGCAGTTGCTGTTGTGTTGCTGCAGCAACTGCAATAATTGCTGTTACTTATGTTGCTGCTGGCAATGCTGTTGCTGCTGCAGTAGTTAATATAACACTTGCTGCTGCTGTTGATGCTGCCGTTGGCTAATGAGCGCCAATTAAATGCACATTAACGTCCCCAGCGGCAAACCTTGAGCCGATCAATCAACGCACAAAGCCAGCGCACAATAGGTGCGAGAGAAAGAGGGGAGAGAGGGAGTGGCAGAAAGGGACAGAGAGACAGAGAGAGTGGGAAGTCAAACAAATGAGGCCTCCTACTTCTGCCGCGCGAACAACACGCACAACAACAACTCGCACAACAACAGCAAAAACAACGTTTTCTTTTGGCTAATTTCCCTGTCCCATTTTCCCCTCTCCCTCCCTTTCTCCCTCTTTCTCTTCGCCATTGCCTACATAATTCCATCTCCCTCCCACGCGCCTTTATTTATGCAGTGATTGGCGCTGTGTGTATGTGTCTGTGTGTGTGTGTGCGCGTGCAAATAAATTGTGTGGAAATAATTTTTTCCCATTTTATTATGTTCGCTCTCTGTCCGTTGGTTTTGCGCATTGTTCGCTATTTATGTGTGCATACACTGAGCGAAATTAAGGAATATGCTAAATATTTTTGAAATTTTACTAAGGTATTGCTAGGCAACTGGGAAGTCGAGCTAGTTATGTCTTTGTGTCCCTCTGTCTGCCTGACTGTCCGCTCGCCTGTCCGTTTGTCCGTACATTTGTCTCAAATGTAAACTAGTCTCTTAGTTTTAGAGATATCTTGATGAAACTTGCCACACATGCTTCGTATTGCTGCACGTTGTATATAAGTCGGCAAGAGCCAGATTTAACCGATATATCGTATAGCTGCCATACAAACTATCGCGCGAATTTTTGTTATTTGTCAAGATATGGCAATTAAATTTAAGATTTAATTAAGAAATAACTAAATCTATCAGTGAGAATAAAAGTGAGACAGCATATTGAATATACACATTATGTTATACATAGTATTGGAACAATCAGAGTATATAGTTACCTGCAAATTTCATATAACTTTACTCCAACTTTCTTTCTCATTTTGCACCAATTTTTGCACAGTGTGCAGGCCCACTTATATTGCCTATGCCTTTTTATGACTTTGTCGTTCCCTTTTTATTGTTGGACTTAAGTAGATTATTTGTTTATTAACACAAAAGGCACTGAGAGAAAACGCACCAAGCGCCGCAGCTATTCAACAACAATTTTCCATTTTTCTTTTCTACCCAAAAATAGGCAAAACATTTTCATAATTTTGTTCAAAGAGGAGAGGCAGGAGGTGGAGAAGGAGGAGGTGGGGCTCGGACAAGGCGTATTTATTGTTAGCTCAACTTGCTGACATTCGCGTTTAATGCGCACAGCAACAACATTCCATCAGCAGCAGCAGCAGCAGCAGCAGCACTGGCAGCAACATACAACAACAGCAGCAAAATATGTGGGCAATCAAAAAGGAAAAGCAGCGGGAAAACTGGCCGAATATGTAAATGCCATAAATCTATTAACTGGCGGCCATTGTATGCGTATGTATGCGTGAGTGTGTGTGTGTGTGTATTGTGCTGGTCATTGGCTTCGTCACGGTGAGCGGCAAAGAAAAGCAAAGTAAATATTTCTTGGCAAATTGAAGGGCGCGCCTCAAGTGCTTAATTTGCATGGAGTTGACCCCTGACCCAGAGTGTACTCTCCCCCCACTTGGCATAGACTGGCTGACAAAACGCTGACAGCAGCAGCAGCAGCAGCACAAGAAGGAAGAGGAAAGGAAAAGAAGTGGGCGGACACGCACTAACAGCACTAGCTGAGTCACTGTTAACGATGATAACAGAGCAACGCTTTGCTGGGCATTGAATTTTGGCAAACAAGTGTGGGAAGAGAGGAGGGTCGCCATGTGGGTTGTGAGAGAGTAAGTTGAGGCATAGTTCATATATGACTTGAATATGGTTAGGTAAGGCATGATATGAGACTGTGCGTTGAATATAAGTAACATTTGTTGGAAATATTTATTAAAATATATAATTAAAACAATTAATAAAGTTTTAATGAATTCGAAGTATGATGAAACGAATTATAAAACGATTTGATAAATGATATTTTAATTAAATTATGTTACTGCTAAAATCATTAATTTGGATCGATAGTTCCTATGGCAGCTATATGCTATAGTAGTGCGATTTAAATAAAATTTTATATGCATGTTCAATATATATCAAAAAGTCGACGTAGTAAATTGGGTTGCCATATATTGACAAATAAAAAAAATCAGCCGATAGTTTGTATGGCAGCTGTGCGATATATCGGTCCGATCCGGCTCGTTCCGACTTGTATACAGCGTGCAGCAATAAGAAGCATGTGTGGCAAGTTTCATCAAGTTAGCTCTAAAACTGAGCGACTAGTTTGCATTTGAGACAAACGGACAGATGAACGGACACACGAACGGACAGACAGAAGAACAAAGGGACATACAGAGAGACGGACGGACAGACATGGCTACATGTAAACTCAACTGTCCTAGCTAGCTTAGCAACACTTGCCAGAAACTCCACAACATTCACACCATTCAAACTGCCACAACTACAGTAACTGCCCTCGCTGATTGAGTTACACGAAGTAACATTAACTTTTTAATTCTAATACACTATTTCTAAACCTTAATTCAATTCGTCAAAATTCCTCTAAAAATGCCCCTCTTCTACTACTTACTCACAACTGTAGAAACCACCCTCGCCACATTGCATAAAATACTATAATCTTATATATTTTAGTATTTTATTTTTGTAGCTGCAGCTGCTTTGGAAATGAAACTTGATATGCGGATGCATTGCAATCGTGCAGACGCATCGCAAACACATTAGCAACATGCAGCACACTCTGAGTGGCAGTTGTTGTTGCAGTTGTTGCTGTTGTTGTTGTTGTAGTTGCTGGCGTCACAGTTGTTGTTGTTGCTCTGCATTTGCATCGCTTGCTTGGCAACGTGATGTTGTTGCTGGCAATGCAATTTCTATGTTTGCAAACAGCATAAATAAATAAAATGCAAAGTTGTTGTTGTTGGTGTTGCTGTTGCTGCTGCTGACAGCTGCAACGATTTCTTTTTGATTTCCTCGACGACGAACTCGTTGCTTGATGTTATTAATGAACATTTCGACCTTTGACCTGAAAAATGAGCGGAGTTGCTGCTGCTGCCGTTGCTGCTGCTGCAATTGATTTCTATAAGCAACAGCAACGTCTTTGATAGATTGTAAGTGCGCAAGCGAAAAATCAATTTATTTACAATATGATAAAAGCAACAGCAAAATGGGGGCAGCAACATCTCGCCTGCAGCAGCAGCAACATTGCTGCGGGGCATGCGAAGTTTGGTGTCGGCAAAATTGAATGTATAAACAAATCGTGCGAGTGAATAAGTAATTGACATAACCTCAAATGAAATCCCTTTTATTGCAGCTAATTGCATTCAATTGAACTTTGCACAGCGGCAACAACAGCAGCAACAGCAGCAACAACGGCAACAGCAGCTGGCAGCAACTTATTGCTGATTATTTATGAAACGTTTTACTTGCCAGCTCTCTCTCTCTCTCTCTCTCTCTCACTCTTCTCTGTCGCTGCAGCAGGAGATTGCTGTTGCAATGTTATCAATTGCTGTGGTGCGTTGCTGTGTGACAATTGCCACAGGCCAAACAAGCAACGTCGGCAACGACAACAGCTGCAATAACAGCAACATGGCAGCGGCAACATGCAATTGCCCAGCAGCAGCGGCGGCAGCAACAGCTGTCAAGTCTCTCAGCAACTGTTTAGATAGCAAGCAGTTTTTTCCCTCTCCCCCTTCCCCCCCCCTTTCCTGTTCTCTTGCTTATGCTGTTGTTGCTGTTGGCAGCAAAATTTACATCATTTACAGCAACAGCAACAGCAACAGCAACAGCAACAGCAATTGCTGCTGTGGGGAGCTGGCCAACTAACTGATTGAATGAGTGACTGATTGACAGACTGATTGACTGACTGGATAACTGACTGAGTGTGTGTGTGTGTGCGAGTGAGAGGGAGAGGGAGAGAGAGAGAGAGAGAGCAGTAGCTAATGCAGGTCACTCGGCTTAGCACTTTGCTGGGCTCAGCAGAAACGACAGCAGCAACTGCTGTTGTTGTTGTTGCTGTTGCTGTCGTGGCAAGCAATTAAATCAGCTGGCATCTTAGTTGCCACCCCTCCCCTACCCCCTGCACTGCTCATCAGGCTTAATAAAGTGGGCATGGTTGCGCATTACACTTGCGATTAAAATTCAAATGGAAATGGAAAATCTTTCCATGAATTTTGCATGCATCAGCAACAGCAACAGCAGCGGCAACAACAACAGCAGCGTAAATTATTCATTTTGGGCCAGGCTAGAGCAACAACAACAACAACCACTACAACAACAACAGCCACTACAACTACAACATGAGCAACAACAACAACGACTACATGAAAATGCAAAATGAAAATCGTTTCATTCTAATTAGAGCAGCAACATTTTGCGCTGAGACAGCAAACAGACGGCGAACTGCGGCGCAGAAGGGGGGAAGGGGGAGGGACGCACACACACACACAGTGAGCTGTTGCTGTCGACTTGAGATAGACGACAATTAGGCTGGCGCTGCTGCTGTTGTTGGGGGGCGACGTCAAATTAAATGAATGTGTTGCAGCTTGGAATGTGCTGAAAGTAAAAGTGTTAAAAAGCTGCTCACTTCAAGGTAAATCTCGCTAGCTGTATGCGCAGTCAGTGTGTGTGCGTGTGTAAGGTGTGTGTGTGTGTGTAGGTGTGTGTGTGTGTGTGTGTGACACTCGTGAGCTCATTTTGTTGCACGCTCCATTTCCAAAGGCAAAGGCAAAGGCAGCGCCCCAAGATTGTTGTGCCTTGCGTATGTGTGTGTGTGTGTGTGTGTGTGTGTGTGTAGGTATGTGTGTGTGTGCTTCTGCTAGAGTATGTATGAGTGTGTCTGCTAGTGTATGTGTGTGAGTGTTTTTCGCTGATGCTTGACGTTTTGTTTATTGCCGACAAACGCGACGCTTAAAATGTGTTTAAAAAACAATTAAAGCAGCAAATGGAAAAGGAATGTTTGTGCCACGCCCCCCCCCCGCCTACCTCACAAACACACCCCCTTAACAGTGCTGCTGCCCTAATAGCTGAATTTCCTTGTCCTCCCCCCCTTTTTTTGGCATTTAACATTTACCGTTTGTCACTTTGCATTGCTTAATAAGTGCGCTGAAATTGTCGCTCTCTCTCTCTCTCTCTCTCTCTCACTCTCTCTTCCTTCCTCTCCCTCACTCTTGCTCCCCTTTTTCCACTGCTCTGTTTCCTTCTCACGCTCCCCTCTAAGCAACTCGATCTTAAACTAATGACCGCAGGTGTAGCAGCTGTCGTTGCTAGTGCAGCTGCTGCTGCCTTTACGATTTCACATTGCGTATACGCCGCGTGCTGCGGAACTTGCTTAGTGCTTAGCAAAATTGCAAGTTAAGAATTTCTTTAAAATACTAAAAAAATACCAAAGCATCTGCTGCTGGTATTGCTGGTATTTCTTAGGCATTTATGCAGTATATTGCAAGCATACTTATTATGTATTTTGTGAAATTTATTCGCGAATTAAAAAGCATTTACACTTTCTTTTCTCCAAGGTTGCCTAAAAATCGATTAATGGTTTATCGATCCTAATAGCAAAAATACCAAAGCATCTGATGTTGGTATTTCTTTGGTATTTATGCAGTATATTGCAAGGATATTAGTTTTGTATTTTGTTGAAAAACATTTGCACTTTGTTTCCTCCAAATTTGTGCCGTAAAAATCGATTAACGGTTTATCGATACCTATAGAAAAAGTACCAAAGCATCTGATGCTGGTATTTCTTTACAATTTTTCTTGTTTCTTTAGTATTTTTTGCAGTATATTGCAAGCATAGTTCCAAATTTTAATTTTAATTAATAATAGATTAAAAATAATTTCTACACTTTGTTTCCCCAATCGTTTGTCTGCTTTAAAATGGATTATCGATACTCATAACAAAGCATTTAATGCTGGTATTTCTTTAGTATTGCAGTATTATGCAGTATATTGCAAGTATATTTATAAGTTTTGTTCAATTCTTTCTTTCTTATAGTTTTTATTCTCTTTTCTTCAAGTCATTTAGTTCTATTTCGATTTCGATTTCGATTGGCTTTCCTTTCGATTGCTTGCGCGAGTCTCTGCTCCAAAACAGAATTGATATGACACACAGCGTCATGAGGTAATCTAATACGATTTGGTAGGGTGTCAGCCCATACGAGTAACACCCTGTTGTGGTTCGCTTAGCTCTCCACCCCGCTCTACCTATCAGGTCACAGCATTTGCAGCTGTCCGTTTTGGGGAAACATTTTGGCAAATAGTCGAGACTTGTCTGTGTCAGTGTCAGTGTGTGTGTGTGTGTGTGTGCTGCGGTTAAGGACAATCTGACATTACAAATTGCTCGGCCATTAAAACAACACAGCAACACGGACAACAACAACAACAACAACAGCAATAACAAATTGAACAACAGGCAAAAGCCAATGACAAAAAGTGCGTGAAAATCAATTTGTCTACTTAGCTCTTGATAGTTTTTATGCAGCTCGATTTGTGTACAGTCTGTGTGTGTGTGTGCGTATGCTGTGTGTGTGTGTTTGGACTGTGTGTGTATTATCAGTTTGATAGCATGTCATCGGACTGTCGCTCTATCCAATGGCAGCGGCCTAATGACTTGATTTTCATTAAATGACCACAGAATTGATGTCAACATTATGCTTATACCCTGTAGTCGCTACTGAGCACTGCTGGGGTATATTAGGGGGGCAAATAGAAATGAAAGTGAATGCTGAGAAGTATTATGAAGTTGAAAAGACCATAGTAAAAGTATTCTAAGGTACATTTCCCAACAGAAAATAAATGTTAAATACAAAAAATTGAAATCCTAAGCAGACTTTAAATACCCATCTACCTTCCTTGCCCCTACACTGCACAGGGTATTATTGTTTGTCGATGCTCGATAATCATGTCGGAAAAACAACAATAAAAAAATAAAATTCGCCATGCAAATTTGCAACGCAACAGCAACAGCAACAAAAACCAACGACAAACAAAAACATAAACAGAATCAACAATAAATCGCAACCGCAAAAGCCGCAAAATTGACTACGAAACCAAATTCGCAATGCGAAATGTGACAACAAAATGTTGCAAAGTATTTTATACTGATTTTTGCTGCTGCTGCTGTTGTTGTTGTTGCTGCCGTGGTGAATCACGTGCTATTTATAATTATTGCCATTGTTGCCATAGTTGTTGTTGTTGGCATTCGTGTTATCAATTATGATTTTTGAATTGCTTAATTTGCGATTTGATGTGCATCGAGCTGAATGAAAGTGGCTGAATGACCCGAATGAATGTTGAATAGCTCGTTTAAGTGGCAGATGAGTTGATTCACATAATACCATTTAATGCGGGGGTGGGGCTTCCAAAGTTCGCTCAACTAGCAGTTACTGCGCGAGATTAGCGCAAAATAAACAATAGTTTGTTTCGTGCACAACAGCGACAATTGTGAAGTAATTCTAATGAAACTTTGGGATATGTTAGAAAACATATTTAACTATTTGCATTCCCAAGGTCTAGGCAATATCTGCTGATTTGGGGAAGTTACCACAAAAAATACGACGCACAGCAACAACAGTTTGTTTCGTGCACAACAGCAACAGTTGTGAAGCGATTCAAATGAAACTTTGAGATATGTTAGAAAACATATTTAACTATTTGCATTCCCAAGGTCTAAGCAATATCTCCTGATTTGGGGAAGTTACCACAAAAAATACCTTTGAGTGGAAGATTGGACGCACAGCAACAACAGTTTGTTTCGTGCACAACAGCAACAGTTGTGAAGTGATTCAAATGAAACTTTGGGATATGTTAGAAAACATATTTAACTATTTGCATTCCCAAGGTCTAAGCTATATATTTCATCACCAATTTTACAGGGTATGCACTCCACTTGTAACGCAATGCAACATGCTTACAAATCACATTCATCAACGAATTTGCAACGCAGCAAAAACAAATGATTCATAAGTGTCTCTTCGAGTGTTTGGCGATTATCTTTGTCACTTGAAAAACTAATGAAAAATTCTCGCGTAAAATTGCAATTTCCCAATGCCCAATGCCGAAGCTTGAGCCAGAAGTGACTTGGCAACGAAGGCGGCCATAAAATGAACTAAGTAAAATTATAAAAGTTTCTTTTCGCTTTCTTTTCAGCAGCAGCTTCTCTTCGCCAAAGGGGGGAGGGGAGGGGGAACTTAATTAAAACTCTTGCCGAAAATTTGTTGAAATGTGAAAAAAATGGCCACATAAAAATGCTAATAAATGCGTGGGAGCGCAGCCCAATTCCAAGTGCAACTTCAACTTGCAGCAGGTGGAAGGACGAAGAGAGACAGAGAGAGAGAGAGAGAGAGAGAGGGGGAGAGCAACCTGTGTGTGTACGCAGGAGGGAGAGAGGGGAGTCAGGTAAGGCAAATTGCAGCTGCTGCTGCTGGGGCTGAAAATAAAAGGAAACTAAAGCAACAAAGGCAGTGGGCACAGGGTAGAGAGAGAGTGTACAGAGCGAGAGTAGCTATCAGAAGGGGAAACAAAGAGATCGAAGGGAAGGCGGAGAGGAGTAGGAAGGGGAAGGGAGAGAGGGAGGGGGTCATTCGATTGCCAGCGATTTGGACGATTGTGCACGTAACATGAAATTAAGTAAAATACACGAATTACATTTGCACTTTGCGTGCCATGCGCCATTTGTTGCAAACGTGACAATCGCTGCCACAGTCACAGTTACACAGTCGCAGTCACAGTTACACAGCTACACAGTTGCCCTATTGTACCTCACCTCCCTAGCCCAGTTAACCCCTTGGACATTTCATATTTCACGCTCTCTTTGCTAGCTTGCTAACCAGGCGCAAGAACTTGTCTCGTGCTCGTTGCTGCTGCCACAAATGTAGCAAGCACAAGTGCTGCAACATGCCACACACACACACACACACAAACGTATACGTAGGCACTCCCTCCTGAGCACCCACTGCAATTGCAATAGCAGCTGCAAAAAAGGGGGGTTTACGACGAGTCTAGTGTCTATAATCTCAGTTCTCATCTATTTGCCATTCCAATTGCAGCTGCAGTCGCTGCCAATGCGGTTGCCTAGATCCAATGTGGCGTGTAACGAGGCGATATGTGGGTTACAGGCAACGAGTAACGAGATGTGAAGGAGGTGCACGGGAAAGAGAGTGCAAGCAATAGCCAGCAGTCATTAGGTATTCGTTTATTAAAGAAAGGAAGCTGAAATAAAGGCTGGGGGAGCTAGTTGAAGTGACGAGTAATTAGTAACTAGTGACGAGTAACTAGTGACGAGCAACTAGTGATGAGTAACTAGTGACGAGTAACTAGTGACGAGTAACTAGTGACGAGTAACTAGTGATGAGCAACTAGTGACGAGCAACTAGTGACGAGTAACTAGTGACGAGTAACTAGTGACGAGTTGCCAGTCACGAGTAACTAGTGACGAGAAACTCGTGACAATTAGTGACAAATAACTAGTGACGAGTAACTAATGACGAGTTACTAGTGACGAGCAACTATTAATGAGTAACGAGTGACGAGTAAGAAGTTAAAAATAACAAAAGACGAGTAACTAGTGACGAGTAACTAGTGACGAGTTACCAGTGACGAGTAACTAGTGACGAGTTACCAGTGACGAGTAACTAATGAAGAGTAACTAGTGACGAGTCACTAATGGGTAACGAGTAATTAGTGTCCAGTATTATGTAGTTCAATAAGTAACGAGTACAAGGTAATAAGTAACGAATATGTAACAAGAAATAAGTAACGAGCCATAAATAACGAGTAAAAAGTAACGAGTAATATGTATGAAGGGCCAGATGAAAGCCAGCTGTAGTAAATTGGTCTTGTCATTATTAAGAAATAATGTATGATACTCGCCTTAAACAAGTAACAAGTAACGAGCTATATGCAGTAAAGGGAGACACCGAACCTAATCCTACCCCATGGCAACCGTACAGGGTATAGAAATGTACAAAGTGTTGAGTCAAAGCTAAGGCAAATAAATTAGCGCAGCGTAATTGCTCGTTAAAATCTTAAAAGAACGTACGTATACTACGAATATGTTTATATAATCCAGCTCAGGTCTTCGTCTTGGGCTTAAGTGCGACTAAAAACGTGAGCGAGGGGAAGGGGAGGTGGGAGGGCGATGGAGGGAGAGAGAGCGTATTGTGGGTGAGCTAATTACGCATGATTAGTTTCCATTTGACGCGCTTTATTGGCTTTGCCATAATAAACCAATTAAGATCTTCGCTTGCAAGACTCTTAATATGATATATATTATATATGTGTGTGCGTGGATGTGTGTATATGTGTTTGTTAGTGTGTGTGTGTGTGTGTGTGTATTGCAATGTGCATATTACGGTGCAATAAAACGTTTTATATTGCTTGGGCGAGAAATATATCTTGCTGGGGTCAGGTAACGAGGCAAGCTGTAAAATTACAGGCACAACACTGGCGCCAGTGTTGTTTAACGCGAGGCATATGCTGGTCGAAGGAAGAGGGTGAGAGAGAGAGGGGGTGTGTGGGAGCAGGCGAGCGGGTTATGCAATGCAGGCCAAGGAGCAGAAACTGTAGTGAGTGTATATGTATGTTCCAGCAACTGTGTGTGTGTGTGTGTTGTACCCAGAGGCCTCACTTCTACCGTGTGTATGTGTGTGAGAGAGATAGAGGAAGAAGAAGAGAGAGAGAGAGAGAGGGAGAGGGAGCGTATATTGTGGACTGTAATGCGAAGTAATGGAAAACGACAGGAGCAACACCAATTGGCGTGGGGGCACAGAGGTTGCATGAAAAAGGGAACTAGCTACAGTGGTGCTGCCTAGAGGGGATAGCAGGGGGGGGAGAGAGGCTGGTAAAAAGTTACCCTGGCACTAAGTAACCAACTAGCAGCAAAAACTCTTGCAATGAATGAGAATGTACATTGTTAGCTGTATTTAATTAAAAGACGGTGAATGGAGCCAGAGTAATACACAAACACACATGTACATATTCTCACACATACACCAACACATGCACATACGCCCACGCATAGAGGAGGCACACACACACAAACTTGCCTTGGCAATTTGATGAGAGTGTTAAAAATTAGATAAAATATGCATGAAAAAAACTTGACTCAAGCCAGCTTATCCTCTATTTTTCTCACTCTGTCTCTCTCTCTTTCTCACTTCCTTCTTCACTCTGCCTCCCTCTCCTTCTCTCTCTCTCTATGTCTTTCTCTCTGTCACTGTATCATCTGTTGTCTAGCTGTACCATTCTACTTATAGTTTTAGTTTGTGATTCACATCCTTGGCATTCCAGTGTCACAGCGACAAAAGATTGCATACTTATTGGGGCATTATTTTTGGGTACCGAGAGTTGGCAGCGCTGAATATTTAATGACACATTTTACAACGTTTTTACTAAACATAAACCTAGTAATGTATATATTTCAATATTGCAGGGTATCTGTTGGTCATGCAAGCCATAAGGCTGCTAACTTCTTAAGCAGTATGCATGCAGACGCACGTTTGGCGAATGTCGCCGAATATCCTCATCTAATGCGCTCTCTCTATATTCCTTCCTCTCTCTCTCTCTCTCTCTCTTAGTGTCACGCGGTACGTGTCTTTGTCTCTGCTGTCAGCTCTACATAGGAGTGTTCGTGTGTGTATGACTCAATGGCATGCCAAAAATGTGCTCAGCTCACGTGGATGCTGTCGATTTATGTCATTTTAATGGAGCGCGTCGCTTATTAGAAAGAAAGAGAAGAGATAACCAAAAGAGGCATAAACAGAGCAGAGCGCGAAAGAGAAAGAAAGAGAGACTGGAATGTGAGCTCTCACTCGCATGCTTCGTTTTTTATATGCTATTTCATTCTCCTCTTCTGCTTCTCGCCCAATTTTCATTAAAGACGAAATGCAGCATAAAAATAAAAATAAAAATAAAAATAAAAATAAAAATAATAATAATACTAAAATCTTAAGCGATTAGTTGAGAGCAGCGCAGCTAAAGACGCCATCTATCGGAGCGCACGAGGTTCATGTACATGCGACAAGCACGAGCATGTCCAATCCATGCTCGCATAATTGTTTCACATTTTTCACTTGCTCTCTCTTCCTCTTTAATCCTTAATCTGCATTGTACACAACTTTATTGTTCAAACAGCATCAGCAGAGTGCGCAAAAAATCGGGTTAATATTGCAAGTTTTTATCAAGCAAAAAAAAAAAAAAAAAAAAAATATTTATACAAATTGGAAGCGAAAAAAAACAGGCGCACTTAACTTTAATGCCAGTTCTTAATTATTTTTACCACACACATATAAAAGGGAAATTTACTCACGCTACGATTTTGGTTTATGGCGGAAAAGAGAAAGAAAAAAGAGAGAGAGAGAGAGAGAGAGAACTGAGTTGGAATTTGCGTAAAAGGATTTCATTTTGAAATGCCGGAAATATTTCAGCTTCGGCTGATAAGCAAAGTGGATGATAAAGAATGAAGACAAAATTTGTAACAATTGAACTTCTTGTAGAATGAAATATTTGTGAACTGGCTAGAGATGTAGAAGAGATGTGTGAAAGAGAATTAATCGATAGTTCTATTCTATAAAAGTTGACCGATAGTAGGCATGAGATTCATCACATTTATAGTATATATAGCTGGTATAATAGTAATATATATTTTGTATATAGTATTCATCAGTTGAAAAGAAAATTTCCCATTTTAAAACCAAACGATAGCTATGCACCGCTTAAGTTAATCGATAGTAAGCGCCACATGTATCGTATATTCCACTAATGCCTTCCATTCATAGTGTATGTTAATTGTCGCATTGTTCTTTTGCGCTTAATCGTTTTATTGCAATTTTTGCATTGCTATTTGCCACACAATAAATAAATATTTTGTAACGATAGTATTTTGTTTTTTTTTTCAATATCAATGATGAGGGATTTTCGCTAGAGCAGAAGAACAACAACTGTTGACTCTCACTACATGTGTGCATGTGTATGTGTACATAAATCCATTTAATTAAATGCCGTTGACTCTTCCTTTGTTGGCACAACATGCTGGGGAATACCCTGGAATGAGTGCACACAAAATGACTATCGCTGAAGAAATCATTTTGAAATCATTTCTATATAGAATATAATGAAGTTCGATGTCCATGATTAGTCAAACAAGTATGAAACTATAAAAGATAAGGCACATTTATATCTCATGCGATTAGTTAGCTACTTTGGCATACCCCTTGCGCATTCATAAATTCACAGGGTAAACAATTTTTAAAAATTAAATGTAATGTAATCAATATTTTTTTTTTTCATTCAGTTATTTTGCATTTTCTCATTTAGCTGTTAAACTGCCAAACGGTCAATGTATATCTGAAGCCGTAACTATATTCGTGTTTGCCACTGTATGCTCCTGCTGTGTGCATGTGTAGCTGTACGTGTAGCTGTAAATAACTGTATGTTATCACTTACATTGGCTTCTCTAGTGTCGATTTCAATTTGCGTGCATTTGTTTTAATGCATTTATTGCCGCATTACGCATTTATTTATTGCATTATGCAGCTGCCATTTTACTCATTGAATTTCAATTGCCCTACCTTCCTTCCTTTCCTCCCACCGCCCTCATCATGGGGCAGCAAACTAAACGTAATTTACATTTAGACAAATTTAGAATCAATTGCATTCTGCAGGCACTTAACACCACTTAGTATTATTTATTTATTTGCTTTATCGATGCTCTCTCTCTCTCTCGATATTTGCGAATTTTCAATTTCAATTTTCCGCACTCACAGAGTACAGTAAAACATCGCATGTTGTTGCTTACCTTGGGATTATTATGCATGCAAATTGTGACAATCATTGGTTAACTGACCTGTAAGTAAAGAAGAGAAGAAGACACATAAATATTGTGTGAAATTGTCTGTGATTGAGTGATTGATTAGGTAAACTGATAGTTTTGTATGTTGTTTTGTTTGTTTTCAATGCGAAGCTGTTCTTGTTATGTGAACCGGTTCAGTGAGCATATGCTGTAATTACAATAGATATGTTTAATTACCTAAAACTGAATTTCCTGCAGAAGGCAGCCCAGCTGCTTAATTTATAGTACTTGAACCAATTTAAGGTTCGCATATTTATTTAATTAGGTTATTTGGTGTGAGAGCTTGTGAACCGTTTAGTTTCTGCACTGCGAACCGGTCTTTGTATGATTTATTGTAGAAAAGGGTTCAGCTGCAAAACTATTCAGAGCAAATAAAAAAACTGAAAGAATCTGAACAATTCTTAAATAAATTATTTAATTTAATTTTATGAAGTTGTCTGCAAGTAAAATACTTTTCAGTAGTGCCTTCTGCCCTTAATCATCTTCTGAACCGGTTCACTTCAGTTCTAGTACAAGTTTTCAATTAAAACTAAATAAAAACTTCGCTTAAATTCAATTTACATCAAATACGCTTCTAATTGTGCAACAAATTTGATTCGAAACTGATTTTGCAAAGTGGTTAAAAACCTCAAATTGATTTAACTGTGATTGAATTTAATGATTGTAATATTGTAATAGTGCCCCTAACTAGCATGCGAATGTGGTGCAACAATTGTTAATCAAATTTCGAAATTGTAAATATTGTAGAAAAAAGACAAGAGGAAAAAATCGTTTTGAGCCTTTTGGTTTGCGCCTCATTAAAAGCATATTTATTTGCAATATATATTTTCATATTAATATTTTCTACACAACAACAAAAACAAGGACTCGCGATTGCTAACCGTAATTAATTAGCGGTTTGAAGGGGCCGTGAAGGGGGCGGGGCAGTGTGATCGCCTGCCTGGTTAGAATTTCATTTAATTTGCATTTAATTAAACTTTCGGCCGAGTACGAAAATTTTCGAGAGTTTTTACTGAATTGTATTGAAAGTGTCGACAACGGCAGACATGGCCAGCAAACATACACGGCTACCCCACGCACCCACACTTGACCCCAAACACCCAGTGACCCACTCTCAACCCACTCGAACCCACACTCAATCGTGCCCAGACACAACCACAGGCCGCACTCAAGCACAAAATTTAATTATGAAATTAATTTTATTTCATTGAAAACGCAACACGCAACAAGCAAAAAAGAGAAGAGCAGAGAGCAGAGAACAGAGAACAGAGAAGAGAGAGAGCAGAGAAAGCAAAAAGCAAAAGGCCAAGCAAATATTAAACCTTTAAATATTGATGGCCAATAAATAAAGTAATAACCTATAACCTATATGCCACACACTTGGTCACACACAGACAGACCCTCCCCTCCTCCCCCCCCACACACACACACACAGCGATACAAAGATTGGCGCCGCAGGCCGCTTTTGGGGCCAGAAAAGCAAACCGAAAGAGGCTGTAAATAACGGTTTATGCAGCGGCAGCGAACAACGGCCAACAAAGAGACAAAAACAAATTTATTGCAACCGCAGAAATTAATTTAAATAACCTCTTTGCAACATTGTTGTAGCTGTTGTTGTTGCTGTTCTTGTTGTTGTTGCTGCAGTTGCTTTTGACAAAAATGTGAAAAACGAGGCTCGAGCAGAGAGTCAACACACTTCCAAACCCCCCCGCGCCCCCTTTGCTTGCCCCTGCCATTAAGGTAAGAGGCATGTGCCAGAAGTTTACACCCAACTCATAGATAAGGTCACAGAGCCACGCCCTACCATACACCTACCTCCGCCCCCTTTGGGCCACTCTAGCAAAACTTGAACGTAAAGTTTCGTCTGATTTTTCTATCGTGGGCGTATTTGGGAATTGGTCATAAATAAAAAAACGCATATTACATAAATAATATGAAATTATGGCCACAGGAAGAGGCAAGCCAGCAAGTGGGCAGCCCCAGTCGCTGCCAGAAGTCAGATAACAAACGGTAGAGCCAGCCAAATGGACTTTGCACGAGTCTGAATAAGAATATAAATATGCAAAGAGATTAACATAAATGCAAATGGAATGCTTGGAGCATGTTTGCAACGAGTTGGCAGCACTGTCAGAGTTGAGACATATATAGTTGGCAGCACTAAGAGTGAATGTAAATATAGTTTGCCACTACTGTTTTAAATATAAACAAGTTGGCAGCACTGAACAGATGGGTAGAACTTAGTAAAAGATAAGTTGGCAGAGAGAGAGAGAGAGAGAGAGAGAGAAGTTAGGGGATTATAGCTGGAATAATTATCAGATATTAGCTAAGCTTAGGTTAGGTTAGGTTAAGTAAGGTTCGATTATGTTAGGTAAGGTTAGGTTAGGTTGGGATAGATGAGGTTAGGCAAGGTTAGGTTAGGATGGGTTAGATGAGGCAAGGTTAGGTTAGGTTAGGTTAGGTTAGGTTGGGTTGGGTTAGGTGAGGTGAGGTTAGTTAAGGTAAGGTTAGGTTAGGTTAGGTTAGTTAATGTTAGGTAAGGTTAGGTTAGATTAGGTCACGTTATGTTCGATAAAGTTCGATTATGTCAGACAAGGTTAGGTTAGGTTAGGTAAGGTTAGCTTAGGATAGATTAGGTTGGGTTAGATTAGGTTAGATTGGCGTAAGTTATGTTGGGTTAGCTTATGGAAGGTAAGCTAAGGTTAGATTAGATAAGTTTACTTAGGTTAGGTTGAGTCAAAGCTCTTTGGTTTGGTATCCCATTCCCCCCTGGATAATCCACGGCATCATTTGCAGCGAAATCTCGTGCCACTGTTGTCGCCCTACACACCTGAAACCTCTGATAAATTGTAATTCTGATAAATTTCAAATTTTCCGATTACTTTTCCAGCTCCAGTCCACCCTCCTCCCACTCTCTTTTTCATCTGGCCTTCTTGCATTCATTTTCAATTTTCCTCTTTACGATTTTCACACACACATACACAAGAAAGTACGTCATGTACACGAGTTTTCTTCTTGCGAAATCTTTCTGTCAACAGTTTCGAAGAGGAGGCTAAAAAGAGGCGCATTTAGCTGAGGCTGTCTACCGTCTATGGTACTCTGCCTCTCCCCCTCTTCATCCTTCTTATGCCTACACCTTAGAGATTCTCATTTAACGCTGGTGTGCTTCACTTGTCACTTCTCATTTATCCAAAGGGAACACAGACAAACACTCACACACAGTGAGAGTCAAAAACATAAAAATCAAATCCAAATAACACAAGGTGAAGTAGACAGATGGATACCCTGTATGGAGTATATGAGAAGGTGCTAGAAGACCTTATAAAAGAAGGCGAAGGATACCCAAAGGATAGAAGAACTTTATTTGAGTTCTTTAAGTAAATTGTTTTATGATGAATGTTTTCAATTTTTCTTTGTTTTATTACTAAAATATTCTTCAATTGAATTCATCGCTCCCACTTGAGTCTAGCACACCCTGCCTAATCACACTGTAGGGTAGCACTTGGAATTTTTGGTTATCCATTGCAAATTTGCAAAAATAATTTGCTACGATGCTGATTCGTTTTTGTCAATTATTTCGCTCAGGTGAAAAGTAATTGAAAATTCAAATGAAATTTTCGCATTTGATGATAAATGAGTGCTCTCTAAGCCAAATTAGCTCATTCTATCGTGTACTCGTATATTCATTCTTCTCTTTCAGTGAGATGGGCGGCTGATAAAGCGCAGTCATTCCTCTGGCAGCTGTTGATTTCTTTTTGTTGATCCAAATAGACAAAAACAATGTTTAACTCTTGTTCAAATACTTAACTTGAAGCAGAGATGTCGAAACTCTTTGCCCCGCCCACTTACGACGGCCTGTCTGGCCCCGCCCCTGTCTTTACCCCCTTCTCTTCCCCATTTCCTTTGACCATTTTGACTGACTTTGACTTTGACGCCTGCGTCAGCTAAATGACTAAAGGCATTTTGCGCGATACTTAAATGAATCTATATACAATCCATATATATATATATATAATTTGTAAATATATAGATTTATATATTGTGTATATACACTTGGGTACCGTTACAAGTCTAAGTGTGCCCACTTAAGGGCAACAACAACGCAGCAATCCAGGGAAATCTGTTGTCTTAACGCATAATAAATCAGCCACAATTTCAATGGACACCTTCAGCAAAAGAGAGAGCGACAGAGAGAGAGGGAGAGAGAAGGAGAGAGAGTGAGCTAGCAGGCTTTATTCAGATTCATGAGGCGACGACTTGGCTTTTTCTAGGCGACTCTGCGGGCCAAATCAAATATGCCGCACTTCAGCTGCCACTCAAGCAATGCCTCAATCAATCAATCAAAGCCAACAGCTGCCAGTCGACGTCCTGCCCCCCCCCCCCGCTCCTTGCAATCCCTCTTCTGCTCCTCCTTCTTCTTGTTCTTGTTGTCCTCTTTTACAGCAAATTGTGGCCAAGTGTTGCCAAAGCATTTTGGTTCACACACACCCACACACACCACGTTGTGTTGGCTAATTAAATACGCTCATAAATTCAAAAGCCGTATCTTGCTCCCAAGAGCTTTGCCACGCCCCCTTCCCCCCTTCCCACCGCACACTGTGAAAAGGCCAAGCGAAACGGTTTCGCATTTCTTCTGTTTGACTAAAGCGGCTCAATGTGGCAAAGGGGGTTTGCTCTTTCCTCTTCTACCTCTTCTTCCCCCTCTTCTTCTCCTTCATTGCTTCTCCTCTCGTCTGCTCTCGTCTTATTTCACTTTTCCCTCTATCGCTTTTCAATGCAAAGTGTTTTGTTGTTGCCACAATGCGCCTTGAGCTCGCATTCTCAATTGACTGACTACACTCGCTATTCTCTATTTTTTCCTTTTTTTTTTTTTTTTTTTTTTTTTTTTGTTTTTTCGGTATTTTTCATCATACAGCTTACGCTGTTGTTGGGGTCGATGTCGCCTAAGAAGGCATCAGGGTCGCATTGTTGTTGTGTCGTCTTAGGTTGTCTGATTGAACCTCAGTAAGGCGACTTAAAATGCAATTGAATTGTTTGCCGTACATATACCCTGTAAACAATGGCAAGTGAGCGTCCTGAGAGTATGCTACAAAATTTTAAGAACTTCACTAAAGTTCACTATAAATACAGATTGATTTCTATGGGGTGACTTTGGTAATTTTGTAGATATTTTATTTGAAATTTAAGCTGCAGCAAGTTCAATTTATTTTTACACAATCCTGCAAGTTTCATTAAAATTGATAAACAATTAACAGAGTTATAATACATGGAAAATAACCGAATTTTCTTAGCTTTTTCATCTCATATTCTTGTCAACTTTTTTTTTGGCGTTTACTGGGTATTCAGCAGTTCATCACACACGCTTTACTCGTCTTGTTTTGCTGCACTCAAAGTTATTTACTTTCGTTATTAAATGGCTGGCGATTAGGTTCCTCAGAGAGAGAGAGAGAGCTTGCTCGAAGCATTCACAACTCTGTTGCACATTTTCAACTTGGTCATAAATTGATTCCGATTGCAATTGATAAAGTTTTCAAGCAAGCCAAAGGGTCTCCAGGGAGGGGGTAGAGGGTGCTGTGGTAAAGAGAATTGTCAACTGTCAACTGAGTAGAGCAAAACTCAGCTGGACACCGAACCAAACATAAAAGTCGCCACTTTGAAGAGCTCCCATTAAATTGAACTTGCAAAGAGAAAGGGAGTGAGAGAGAGGTGAGAGGGTGCCCAGCAAAGAGTGCTACAATTTGATAGCAGTGCTCTCTCTCTCTCTCTCTCTCTCTCTCTCTCTGTCTTTCTGCAGCCCACAAATTTAATATTTTTGCAACATTTCGCAGAAAGTTTACGTTGTGGAAGCGAGACTGAGAGACAGCGCGCTAGCCAGCAGGGGGTCGCAAAAGTCTCTCGCAAGTCCACTTGACACTAATAACAGATTTTGCGGTTGCTCCAAAAAGTTGTGTAAACACTGCAACAGCAACAACAGCAACAGCAACTCCTGCTGCTGCCCAATTCTTGCGTCCAGCCTCATTTGTGGCCGTTGTGGAGACTGTCCATCAAAGGGTTAAGTGGCTTGTGGCAGCTGCATCACGAGGGTGGCACACCCCCGCTGCACCCTCGAGTGACCAGCATTGCAAAAGCTTTTGAGCAACATGATGCAACTGGCAACTGGCAACTTGCAACCGACAACTGGCAACAGCAATAAGAAGCAGCAGGCAGCAACAGTCGCTGGCAACTTTTTTGCAACAGCACAAAAAAAAAAAACTTTCAGTCAGGCAACTCTACAACACTCACACACACACAGCGTTCTCAACAAGTACAGTCGTCGTGCACTATGATGCACGCACAAAAGGCTATCGAGTTCACTGACGAGTGCGAGAGCAAGAGAGAGGGGGAGAGAGTGAGAGAGGAAGGAGAGAGAGAGTTGTAGGAACTGCAAATCGAAATTGGATTGAAAATTTGTCGCTCGTTGATGGGAAGTTTCTTTACAAATCGAATGCAAACAACATGAAGAAATAACACGTTGAAATGGTTTAAATTCCGACATCATGTTGCCATAATTATGCTATAAATTTAGGCTAAATTGGGCTTTAATATTGAGAAGTATATAGCTAACTTCTAATATTTAGAATATTTGTTGATAAACTAACTTTAATATAGAATATTTGTTGATAAAATACATGAAGGTAATAATAATATAAGCCGATTTTTCCGAGTTCTTTTTTTTTTTTTTTTTTTTTTTTTTTTTATATATATAATTTTAACTGATTGTTCCTATCGCAGCTATATGTTATAGTGATCCAAATTCAATGAAATTTAATATGCATGTTATTTATGTAGAAAAAACTTAGTTTTAAATTTGGCTGCCACATCTTGACAATTAACCAAAATTGGCCGATAGTTTGTATGACAGCTATACGATATATCGGTCATATCCCGCTCGATCTGGCCTTATATATGGCGTGCAGCTGTAAGAAGCATGTGTCATGCCAAGTTTTATAAAGACAGCTCTTTAGCTAGGGGACTAGTTTGCATTTGAGACAGACGGACAGACGAACGGACACATGAACGGACAGACGAACGGACAAACGGACATACCTAGCTCAGCTCCCCCTGTTGATGCTGATACAGAATATATAAACTTTATAGAGTCGTTATTACCTCATAATGTGCCTTACTCACTCCCTCCTTCCAGCCAAAATGTTGCTATAATTATGCCATAAACAAGGCTGACCTATTTCACTTTGATCATCATCATCTTTTATTACTGAAAACTTTATTAAATTTGACAATCTTTAAACTCTCTGCTAAGCTCCCCTTTTTTACTTTACATTCGCAACCTTAATCGGCTTTAAAATATTGATTTAATTATTTAATTTTTTTTTTTCTACAATATTTTTGCAAACTTAATAAAAAGCTTGTTTGATAACTTCGCTGTCGCTTTAAGATTTCCATCTGAATTCAATTGGCAGTGCAGGTCGTTTTGTGGTTTTTCGTGTATGCGGTTAACGGTAAACGTGGAAAAACTTTTCTCTCTCTCTCGGCCGGCGGGCTGACCCGCAAGTTCAGATGGAGAGAAAGAGGAAGGGAGGGAGGGAGGCAGATAAAAGATGACAAAAGTGCGCAATATTTATAGAATAGACTCGAGGCTTGCCATACAAAATGCGTAAATAGAGATACGAGTTGGCCCAAAAAACCCTCCAACCATGCCGCACATAGCTCCCCTCCCTCCCACACACACACACACACACACACACACACACACACACTGGTATTATGTGCGAATGAAAAACTGGGAAAACTTTATCCATTGACCTTGGCAACTTTTTTCTCTCATGCAGCCGCATAAAAATCTCGGCAAAGCGCACAATCTTTAGCCGCACAAGTCGCATTCATATTTCTCACATAGCATGAATGAATAGGCTCCTCGATTCGGCCACCCCCCCTCCCCTTCCTCCTCTCACTCCATTCCCCTCGCTCTGCCACTGTTTGTTGTCCCTGCCCCCCATTTGGTTGTAAATGAAAATGGGAAAATGCGAATGGTTTATAAATTGTACACGCACGAAAATAAAGCGATGTCATTGGCGGCATAATTCAAAATGGGCGCCTTCCCGTGCCCACCCTCTGCCCTTTTTCGGAAACTTATGCCTAAGGCTTTTGACTATACCGCCCCTGAGGGTGCCTACATTGCCTCGAGGTTCATAATTCATATGCGTTGTCCCCGAATCCTCACAAAAAAGCTGCTCAATTATTTTTTTATTGCCTGCAAAGCACCCGAGTGGCTCAGACAGTGGCCTGGCCAGAAAGAGAGAGAGAGAGAGAGAGAGAAAGAGGGGGGGAGAGAGAGAGGGGGGAGAAATGCTGGCTAGCAAATCTCTCCTCCACGCAAGAGTAGGAGGTGTTGCTGCTGCTGCTACTGCAATGACAGTTAGCGTGAACAAAGTGAAAAGTGTATTGCCAACGGGCCAAGCAAGTTTTGTGCCACACAACGCCCACGCATCTAGCCCCTTAACCCCTTAACCCCTTCCCCCACACACCACTCCCCCTCCATGCCACAGCAGCATCGCGTCTCAAACAAAGCACTTGAAGTGAAAACTTTCGCTGGCTTTTGTCGCTTTTGTCTTTACTTAACTTTGCCTTGCACTGCAGTTGCCAACTGCAGCAGCAGCAGTTCTAATAACAAGCTGAGCACACGCAGGCGGGGTATGTGTGACCAGAGAGATACCCTGCAATAAGCCAGGCAACTAATTGGGGGATGATTGATAGTGCAGTTTGACTGCAACATTATTTCTTCTTTACTAAACGTTGCTTTTAACTTTCTCTCTTTCTTGCGCTCTTTTGTTTTGTTCATTATTCCTTTTTCTTTTGCTTTCACTTTCGTAAACGTTAGCGCATACAATTTTCATACATCTTACATTCATCTTACATACAAACATACATCATTCATCACTTTATCTCTTCTTCTTGTATATTCCTTGTTCACATTTCTTTTGCCATGTATTTTTCTGAATTTCTCTTTTATGCCCACTTTCGTAAACGTTTCACTGGCAGCAACTTAAAGTGCAATCATCAATGCTCTCCTTACTGACACGCTGCTTCATTAAGTTCTTTTCCTTTCTTGCTTTATTTATTGCCTAAAATCTCTTTTTTGGTTTTTTTTTTTTGCATACTGCATCCTTCTCCTCCCTTCTTAAACGTTTAACTGTCTGTTTTTTTATTCACATTTACCATTTACAGGGTACTCGAGCATAATACGAAACTCGTGCTCAATGCAAACATCATCATCATCTGGCCATTATTATATTCCAGCCTGTCTACAACTCCAGACTCTAAGGTGCATTATATGCATGTTTATCTCTCTCTCTCCCTCTTTATCAACCTGCTGGGGAAAGTAGAAAAAAAAAATAAAATAAAAGCAGTGAAAAGTTTTGTGGCAACTTTGCGCCCACAAGCTGCAAGTTGCAGTTGCAGTTGCAATTGCGAGTTACTGCGACTCGGATGAGTTACTTAATTTCGCTTGTTTGTGGTCTTTCAATGGCATTCCGGCCAGCTGAGTTGTTGTTGTTGCAACCCTGGCTGGGACAAATGCGGCTTACATGAAGGGAGGAGGTTTACCTTGTTGGTAAGCGGATTTATAACTTGCTTGGAGACTTCTATTTGCCAATCGGTATTTATCATTCACCACTTGAAAGAAGGACGAAGGGAAGGAGAAGGACATTAAGGAGACCTCCTTGAAGTCTGTGCTAATGCGTTAAGCTGCATTTCGATTGTTGATTGCTGTCACCAAGAGGGTGCGCTAAGAGGGTAAACAAACCGATGACCAGGTCTCAGCTAACTGGGCAAGAAACTACAACAATAAACCGGAAACTCGCAGTGCTCATTATCAGTGATTTTGCCTGGAAGCAAGACGGTTTGCTTTTGAGTGAACGGTGAAACGGAAAAGCAAGTTACAGAAAGAAGAGTAGAAGGGAGAAAGGAGGGAGAGGGATCTAAGAATTCATCTTGTAGAATTTTTAATCAAAATTCGCATTGCAAAACTGTTGTTATGCTGTGTTGAGAAGCAAGCAGAGAGGCGCACTATTGTCAACTTGTGGAAATATTAATAAAACGACCAGCAAAGCAGCTAAGCAAAGTTATAAGCAGTTGGGGAATAATGAAATAGCTATGTTATAATGAAATATTTTATGGCAAGAATTTCGCATTTACAATTGTGAGAATTACCGAGAAAGGCTAAACAAATGATGCGCCTTCGTAAAGGTACCACAAACAGTACCAACTAGAAGGGCCAATGAAATGAGCACAATAAATGAAAGCAGAGAAAAATAAACCAAACCACAGACAAATATAGAACATTTTTAATAAGTGAAGGAGAAAGCAAGAGAGGCTACACGAGGTACTAGTACCAGTGGTAGAGTTGAGACCTTGGTCCCTCATTGTTCATTAAAGTTATTAGAGCCTTCAGCTGTCCAGTTTGCGGTCTGACCTTCCAATACACTCAACGAAACATTTTCCAATGCATTATTCATTCTATATTTTCTCAATTGATTTTCAACAACTTTGCCCTTGCATCCGTTTTTTTTTTTTTTGTTTGTTTTTTTTTTTTTAAGTGTAGCTGTGTAAAAATCAAAAAACCCTGACAGCAATTATTAATGGTTATTCTCTGCAGTTGCTGCCTACACTAGTAGTTTCTAATTAGTGCGGGGATTTGCACTCATTCTTTGTGCCACACACACACACACACACAACTCACAACTGTATTGCATATAGCTAAAGGATTTTGCCTGCCACTATCATTCAAAGGGTGCGTAAATGAGAAAATTCCTTTGGCCCCCTAAGTGGACTGAGGGTGCTGGGCAACGCAAACAACTAAGCATGTGTTTGTATATAGCATATGAATAGGACAGATACTCTGTAAAAGAAATATAGATAGGCAGATTAGGAAGTACTAACAGTTGTTACAGCAAAGATATAGCAAGCTGCCTAGCTTAAGTACTTTTCTTTTTGGTGTTAAATAAAAAAAAAAAAATCATTTATTATAATTTTAAAACATTGGCTAATCAACTCGTTGGGAAACTTTGCAGGGTATCAAAATCTGCTCGTATCGTTAACCTATTCAGTTGCTGGTCCATCCTTTTGCGCCCTCAGCTCAATTCAATGCGAAGCATTTTTCATAAACAAACTCGGTCCCAAGTGACTTTGCTTTCAATGCCCTTTTGAACTGCCAGTTTTGCCAGTTGCCAGTTACCCGTTGCCAGTTTTGCCATTCGTCATGCCATATTAGTTATAAAGTTTTTCGGTACCAAGAGAGAGAGACAGAGAGAAGTTTGTCGCTTTTGTGCGAAGCATTCAGCAGGTATTCAAATATGCTCAGCGAGACAGGTAACACGGTCGGCACACAGCATACAAATGCTGCTGGTACCACCTGGGGCAGCACAAAGAGGGGAAGTAACAGAGGGGGGGAAGGGGGAGTTGTGAAACAGTTGGAAGAGAGCGTAGGGTTTCAGTTGAGCTCTACTAACAAGATAAATCATTAGGTTCGCCTGTAACTCAATTTAACTGCTGTCAATTGAGTGAAGCTCTTTGTGTGTGTGTTGAGTGTGTGTGAGAATGTTGTGTGCGTGTGTGTGTGTGTGTGTGCGTTTGTTGTGTTTGTTCTGTGTCTGTTTGTCGTAATCGATTTCCAATTTGTTCAACATTTGACAGATTTGTCATGTTTTCATGTTGTCTGTTTAAGGATCTGCAGCTTATGGTTTGTCCTTAATCGAATATTTAGAATCCCCAAAGGGCAAACCAAGAGATGAAGTTCTTAAGGGGGGGCTACTGCTGAACTAACAGATACGCTGTGACATTGATAAGCTGAATTGATTTCAGATCAATCAGAGATCAGAGAGAGGTTTAACTTCTAGCAAGTTTTTCATACTTCATTCTTTATTTAACACAGTCTCGTATGGATTATGGTAAGGTGTCATTGCAAGGACAAATATAATTCTATGTCGTAAACTTTTACCCACTTCATTTTTACGTCAATCCTAACCTCACTCTCGGTAGCTTCATGACAATTCTCCAAGGCATTGTAACTTATGCCCGGCGGCAAACAGCGACAACAGTAAAATCGATTAAACATTAACACTACTTGTGGGATATTATTGAAGTGCTCATTTATTTAAGGTTAGGTTAGGTTATGCTGAACTTACAAGAGTGAGGTTAGGTTAGGTTAGGTTAGCTTGGATGAATTTTAAGTTAAATAAAAACTTAACTTGTAAACTAATTGTGTTTTCATGCTTTATATTCCTTCAACAATTTGTCTGAGGTTATATTTCAGCTCATTATTCAAGGTTATGTTAGGTAAGATTATGTTAATTTAACATGAGTTGGGTGAGGTTAGGTCGGATGTATGTTAAGTTGTTAATGTTAATTGTTAAAACTTGGCTAAATATTGCAAACTGAAACTGTTTTCAATCTAAGTAAATATTCCTTCAACAATTTGTCTCTTCTCCCCACATTATTTTCTGCATTGAGGTTATGTTATTGAGTTGACAATTTCATTTATATCCACATACTATGAAGATTCAGTGATCATCTATGGTAACCATGATTTATGTTCCTTTGCAATCGCCAACTGTCTGTCTATCTGCCTGAGTGTCGTGTCTGTGTCTTCTTCCTTAACTCGCACATTCATTCATAAGTATGGGCCATAAAGATTTAAGGACCCTGTGGTTCGCCCTGTTTTAGATGCTGTTCCGTTTTATGGCAATACTTAGATCTATTAAGGATATATGCGAGGCATCAACAGCAACAACAGCAGCACCAACATCGCCAACACGTACGTGGGCCGTAAATAGAGTCGTCATTTGCCTGATTACACGGGACGTTTGGACTTCGGCTCTTCTTTCCTTCTTGTTGCTCTTTTCTATCAGGCTTAATGCAATGAAATGTGAAGGCTTAATATTCTTCGTCATCTTCTTTCTCTGCTTGCCACTAATGAAATGCATTTGCCACAAATCGGTGAACACAGGCAACAAGCTGAGGCTGCGATGAAAACGAAGAGCCTGGACACCTAACTCCCTTTCCAAGCTCCATCTTCGAGACCTCTTCAGCTCCATACCCGATTCCCAGTGATGTGCGTGTGTGTGTGTGTTGGTAAACGCAAGAAAAACGCCAAAACCCATTGGGAAACCAATAAAAGTGTAAAGCAGAAAAAAAAGAATGCCAAAAAGATGAAGAAGACGAGCAAAAAAAAAAAAAAACTACAAAACGAAAGACGAAAGAGAAAATCATAAAAACGATATGAAATTTATGCGCATATTTCATTTCCTTTGGCTTTGCCAATGCAGCCTCTCAGCAGCTCCCACAGGGGCATAGGTGCCCAGGGGGGGGAGGAGTGTGGAAAGAGGAAAGTGGGAGAAACATCTTAGGCAACGTTTTGTGCCGTGTTTTGTCGTTTCTTCGTGATTTTCCTCCTCGTTTTTATTTTTTTTTTCTCTTTTTCGGTACCCACTTGATGCCATTTGTTCTGCTCATCGATATATACGATATGTACACATATATATCGATATGTATATGCAAGCCAGAGTGGGAGGTTGTTTTTATATTCGGCCTGGCAAAACGTTTTCATGCATTTCTTGAACGGAAACTGAAGCAATTCGAGTGCACGATTGCACGATGGCACGATGGCACGAGGTGGTGCTTGCGTTGAGCGCCTGATGCGATTTCACGCACGACAAAAAGCGCACGAAATCGTAAAAAACTATTTCCTATCATACTCGGGTAACATCTTCCACTCGGCAAACAAACTTAACTCAACTTTGGTTAGAGAATTAACCAACTCAGTTCATTTGTTTTCTACTTGTGGGCGCCCAACGTGAGACACGAGTCAGTTTGAATTAAGTGTCGCTAATACATATGTAGGTCGAACACACAGATATATGGTATCTTAGCTAGAACTCTTCTTTGCCTTTTGTCTTTGTCGATTCGATTTGATTTGAGTTGAGTTAGGTCGCTTTGAGTTGAGCTTTTTGGTTGCCACTTGACCTTCTGCTAATATATTGATGCAGGTGAAGCAGCTATGGGACCTTCCTCTTCTCTCTCTCTCTCTTTCTCGCACTCTTTCTCTTTCTTCTTTCTCCTTTCTTTGCGCTCTTGGCACTAGTGTGTGGAGAAGATGCAAGACATGGGCGGACATTGCAGTTTATGCCGTTAACATCGTAAAGTGTTTGCCTGTGTGTGTGAAGGCGTAACCATATCTAAAAAAAAAAAAAAAAAAAAAAAAAAAAAAAAACACACACACACAGGCACACATACACACACAGGCACACACACACTGCGTTATGGTTGCAGCGCTCGTTTTACAAAAGGCTTCAACAGCTGCTGCAGTTATCTCTGCCACGCCTCGAAAACACGCTGAGCAAGCGAGAGAGATAGAGATAGAGGGCAAATAAATTTCACGTTTATGCCGCACTAACAATAACCTGACCGCCAGCGCCAGCGCCAGCTCCAATTTCGGCTCAGCGCTCTCCACGGCCCTGTTTAACTTATTAAATTAGATTGCCCGGCTAGAAAGATACGAGGCAGCCAGATAGAGAGGGAGATAGAGATAGAGAAAGAGAGGGGGAGAGTGGGGCGGGGGGGAAGCACAACACACAGACACACCCACGCACAGACACAACATTAAGGCATCAAATTGCTGCCATATATAAAGCGCGATTTACTGTGCCCCGCCTGGAGCAACTTTTTGTGCTGCCAGGCGGTGGGGAGGGGGGGGTGAGGGAGGAAGTGGGGAGCGAGGTGAACATTATCAAAAGGCAGCAGCGGCAGCCACAGCGGCGTCGTTGGCTAATTTCAAGTTGCGCCCTCAGCGTCGCACAATGGCGTCCAAGGTGCACCCCTCCCTACCTACCTCCCTCCCTGCAACGGTTTATTGTGCCGTCTCTCTCTAGTGAAAGAAGTATGCAATAATTTACGCCACAATAACGCATAAATCTGTCAAAGTTGCTTAAAAATTAAATAAAGATAAATAAAATTCCACGACAAAGACGCGTTCAAGCGCATCAAAATGATGAGGCAGGAGACCGCAACTGTGGCCCAGGGACGGGCCAGTGAGGGGGGAGAGGTGCAGAGCATTGGAAACTTGAAACTGTCGAAGCTAAGTAAAGCGGGATAGAGGGGGGAGGGAGAGGGATAAGATGCTGTAAGCAATGCGTGAAGAAAATAAACAAATAAAAACCAAAGACAGCAACAAAAGCTAAGAAAAAAAGACTGAGACAGGCACAGTAAGAGAGAGAGAGCGAGAGAGGGTGCAGGGGAAGCAGCAACTTTAAACACACAAACAGACAGATATATCCCCATACAGACAGATATATCCCCATATATACGACGTGCCATAAAAAATTTAATTTCATTTGCGTTTTTTTTTCCTTTTCTTCTCATTCTTTCGCAGTAAACAAATTAAATTATTTGCCTCTAATTGTTTTCTTTTCTCTCTCTGTCTCTCTCTCAGTCTGTCTGCTTTTTATGAATGAACTGCCAGTTGGTGGGTGCGCAGAGGCGTGGCAGACGCCTCTTGGCAGCTCATCAAATTGTCTAATTTGTGTTGATTTAAATAGTCTCGTGTCCGAGTTCGACGATTGAAATCCGCAAGACGCGAAGACAAAGCGGATGAAGACACAAGAAGAGGCGTAAAAGATGCCGCCAAAAGTTCTCTGAATGACTTTTTTATAGGCCATTTTTTTTTTTTTTTTGAGGGCATTGTCAATACACTAACAGTGGGTGTATGCACTATGATCTGTTGTTTGTGACGCATAGAAAGGAAAAGAGACTCTAACATATGTTTAACATATTTGTAACAGTTCTGTAATATGTTTGTAACATGTTTGTAAAATATCTCTAACATGTTGGTAGCATGTTTTTAATTTCCTTAACATATCTTTAACATATCAGTATCATGTCTGTTATTTGTCAGTAACATTTCTTTGATAAATCAGTGGCAGGTTCATGATATTTCTGTAACATGTCTTTAACATGTCTGTAACATGTTCGTTATATATCTGTGACATGTCAGTAACTTGTCCTTAACATGTTCGTAACATTCCCTCAACATGTTCGTAACATGTCTGCTTCATATATGTAATATATCTGTAAAATATCTATAACATATCTGTAACATATCTGTAACATGTCTATAACATATCTGCCTGTTAGCCTCTTCAACACAGAAGTCCAACTAGATCAAGGAAAACTCAAGCAATAAACCAGAAAGCGTATTAAATATTCGGTCAGTCAAAGTTAGCCTTTTTTCTCAGATGTTTTTGTTGATGCTTCGACAAGCGAATGGCTTTTCCTGGAACGCGGCTATGGTCAACCGCGCTTTGTGTGAAAGGGCAAGGCAAGCAGTGCGCATGGGGCTCATAGGGGGGAGGGGGGTCTGTTCTAAAGAGTTGCCCAACTTGGCTAAACAATAAAATGTTTATGCTATAAAACGCTGAGGCTTTGCTGCGCTATGGGATTAAACAATTATGCGAAATGAATTTGTCAAGCGGGGTAGAAATAATTCTCGGACAATTTTCCGTTGAAATTTAATTTGTACTTCTTGGAGTTAATTAAATTGAGCTAAGGGGAAATGATGTTTTATGGCACCAGAGAGGGCTTGAGAGAGGTTAGAAGGGTTATAACAGTTAGCTGGAAAGTTATTTAGCCTTTTTTTAGAGTCTGACTGAGATTGAAATTCAGATTTGCCTTATAACTTGTGAGGTCATCTATAAATATACCGTTGAATGCTTTAGTCAAAACTCACTTGTTTTTAATTTCTGTTACCTTCTCTCTCTCTCTCTCTCTCTCTCTCTCTACCTGTTTCCCTCTTTTTCGGCCATTTGCCTTCGGTTCTTGGAACTCAAATTGAGATAACCGCAACAATATGTAGAACAAAGGGAAAATCTGTCCAAAGTTAGAAGTTCTCATTAGACGAGGGTGGCGGCTGGAGCGACCAAATTAAAATGTGTGCATTTAAATTAGGCATTTTTTGTTGTTGTACTTGTAATTATTTGGCAACAGGAGCAGCAGCAACAACAACAGTAACAACAATGAAAGCTAAAACGCAAAAAATAAACAGCAACAAGAAGAAGAAACAACATCAAGGCCAACAACAGCGCCTGCGGTGCTTGTCGTGTCCAGGCCACGGTATCGTCAACTTCTATGAATCCCGCTGCCTCCTCACCCCCACCTCCTCTTCCACTACTTCCCCATTCCCATTCCCATTTCCACTCCCATTCCCCTTTCCGAATTGTGCCTTCCTTTAGGCAACGTCGCACTGGCCCCGCCAACTAATTAGTTTTGCATTTTTAACTACCGCACTGTGCTCAGCGGGTGGTCTGGGGGGGGGGAGGGGAAGGCATTCCTCCAGCGGGCAGGGTGTGTTCTGTTGGCAGCCTGTGGTTGACTTGGATCGTGGGGGGCGCTTAGTATGCGATTTGGGGCTGGGCACGCACACACGAGGCACATAAAAATTCAACAACTGCGTGCAACAACTTTTGTTTTTGCGCAGAAAAAGCTAAAAAATGAAAGCCACAAACAAAAAAAAAAAAAAGAACTGCGAGAAAAATGAACCGCTAAGAGCGTGCTGTCAATCAAATACCCAGACACAGTACTGTGCATAAGTACGCGCACCGCACCAAAACAAAATCAAACAAAAAAAAAAAAAATTGCACAGAGAGAAGTTTAAACAAAATTCAACAGAAATGAAGATGAGGTTTTTTTTTTTAAATCAAGAGGAGCTTTAGAGATCTGCAAAACTAACGTGTGCTTTAAAGTATATAATACCTATATAGTAACTAAAGGTACGAGGGTCGTTTGATAAGTCCGTGACTTTTTGAATAAAATATATTTTTTTCGTCAAAGAAGCGTTTTATTTCTCAACATAATCTTCTTTTAGCTCTATACATTTAGTCCAGCGTTTTTCCAATTTTTTTATTCCTTCCAAATAATAGGTTTTCTCAAGGCCCTCAAAATAGTCGTTTGTTTCTGTGTTTCTCTTCATTTGACCCGAATCTCTTACCGCCGAGCCATTTCTTCATGTTTGGAAACAAAAAATAGTCACAGGGGGCTAAATCTGGAGAATATGCTGGATGGGGTGCAGTTCGTAGCCAATTTATGAAATTTTGCCATGCTGACACGAAATTCACTTTTTCCATTTTCGTTAAAATTCACGAGATCGTCTGCTTTCAATGCCTATAAAACGCAAACCAAAAACGCAGCTTTCTCAAAATTTTACAGTCAGCTGTTAATCGATAACTGCTGACAGGAGCAGTGTTGTATTTAGAGCAGGTGCGCGGCAAATACAAAAAGTCACGGACTTATCAAACGACCCTCGTATTATATAGATAAAGATATAGTATATTTTGGTTCTATACACCATTAAAGTATAGCTCAACACTAATTTAAAAAAGCCATTTCTCTTTTAATTTCCTGCACTTAAATATATTCAACATCTTCTTCTAAAATTTATATATCTCAGTGCTAGGCTCCTTTGAGATTTGTAATAGCATAAATTGAATTGAATTGAATGTTATGATTAATTCAAAAGAAACCAAAATAGCTCCCAAAACAGCCAATTTTGGCTTGTTAAATGCTTCAAAAAAGTTATTATTATAATTGCATTATTAATGGGTGACAACAAATCGAGCATTCTTCTCCCCCTCCTCCCTCCCTCCCATTTCAAATTGATGTTCTAGACACGTGCTACACAGCATAGTCAATGTTGTTGTTGTTCTTATTGTTGTTGTCACGTCAAACGCCTTGAAGACACTCTCACTGTCGAGTCAAGAAAGAGAGAGAGAGAGAGAGAGAGAAACACGCCTCGCGCCTTCGAGTTCGACGCATTTTAATGTAATTACATTAAATGAAATTACATTAAATAATAAAAGTAGACGAAGGCGCCAACTTCGCGCATCTGGTAAGAGAAATGACAAGAACTACAGTTATACGACGGTTGTTATACCCTGCAAGGTATGATGAATGAATGAGATCATAAGGAAAATAGTTTTTCTGAGGAGTTCTTTCTTTGATTGTTATAAAATTTGCACGAAATATATATAAAATTTGTATCTTCTATGTTGCATAAGCATAAAATTGTCGTTTAAAAACTATGAACATGAACAAAGAAAAACCCTTTTGGCCTATAAGGTAGACTAGCTGCTCAAGTTTTCATAAATATTTCAGTTGAGTAAGGTCAGGAGGAATATAAATGCCAAGTTCGATCATTTAAACTATACGAACAGCAGAGATCTATGCGAATATATACTTAAAAGAGCAGACCAACATGAATTCCACTGATTCTAATGATTCATATATGTATTCACACTAACTGAATATGGACTTTCTTCATCTCAATGTCAATTCAAACTATACTTACAGCAGAGATCTATGCGAATATATACAATACTTAAAAGAGCAAACCTACAATATATTAATTCTTATGATCCAAACCTACATCTGCATCTGCCTCTTGTGCATATACACTTTCTTCATGTCAATGCAGGGTATCGAAAGCAACAAACTGTGCAACAGCCAATTTGGCACTGCGAAAACTAAAGCAATGGGGACAGGAAGTAGTCGCTGGTGGGTAGGTAGAGATGAAGGAGTGTGGGGGGACGGGAGAGGAGAGGGGGATGTCTCCGTGCTGCTGCTGCTCTGCTGGTCTGCTGTTAAGTTGCTTTTTAACAAAATTTGACATTTGAAGTCTAATAAATAAGTTATGACAGACTAACTGACTGACTGACTGCCCGACTGTGGCAATGTGACGTGACGTGCGCTGTACTATACGATGCTGCTTGGCTTGTAATTCTTGGACTGTGCGTTAATGGCTGTTGACGTTACGCAGCACTGGCCATTAGGGGGGGAGGCAGGGGGTGTGGCAAAGCTGCGGCAGGGGTAAGTGCGATCGAGAATTTTCTGCTTGGTTAAGCGGCGAGTGCGGCACAAGTTGCTTTAGCTTTCGGCTTCATTCACGTCGCTCTCTCTCCTCTCTCTCTCTCTCTCTCGCTCTCCCTCTAATGATGTGCTATTTATTTGTGGGCGTGGCAGCGCCCGCCAACTGGCAAGGTGTTGTCATTAAAAAATGATAAATACTTGCAGCACGAAATGAAATGTGTGCGGCGCGCCGCGTAGCCAGAAATATGTTTTGGGGTAGCAACAACAACTTGAGAATTTTGTCGTTGTCATCGCGCTAGTGTGGTTGTTGTTGTTACAGTTGTTGTTGCTGTTGTTGTGGTTGCTGCTGTTGTTGTTGTGGTTGTTGTTGTTGTCGCTTGTCCCTTGTGCCAATAAGCCAAGAGTTTGCTGAGCAGACTAATTTTGAAAGATGATTGGACGACGAAGGACTTAAGCAACGAAGGACGACGATGATTATCAACGTTTATAATGATGATTATGTTGTTACACTTGTTGTTGTTGTTGTTACTGCTGCTGTGGCTGCGTTGATGATGATTAAATGGAACTGACTTGCAGAAAGTCAGCGCAGCAGCAGCTCAGGCAACGCCTTGGCAAGTCTATGAAAGTGTTTGCAAGTGAATGAAATGAAGTTATCATTTACACACAGCACTCCTGGCCCAGCTCTACTTCTCACTCTCTCTCTCTCTCTCTCCCTCTCTCCCTTTCTCTCCCCTCTCTCTTTCCCCTCTTCTGCACACTCTCTGCTGCTCATGGACTTTGAAAAATGACTTCAAGTCATCCGTCATTGTGCTTAAAATATATCGAGCAAATGTCCGCTTCGAAAGTGAAGTGAGTTTCTTTTGCCTTCGCTGCCAGCACTTAATTCTATTAGTTATATTTATAGATCGGATATGGGATATTGCTTTAATTGATTTGAGTGGCATGCACATATACAATACAATATATATATAGCAATTTATTCTTTAAGATTCTTTGTGCTTTAAAATGAGTGAATTTATTGATATTTCTGCATCTACTCAAGTTACATTTGCCGTTTGTTTCTTTAACTCAACTGGTTGCAGCTCTGTTAACTTTGACAGTGACAGTGTTTACATTGTGCGGTTCAACATGAGCAAGTCATGTTAATATATTGTAGAATAGTTTTAAGTTTCACATGCTGTCAGTTTGTTGAACAGGCTTCCTTACATTCTATGCTTGCCTTCCATTCCATTTACTCATCTAACATCTCCTGTTGCCACCTTACTCCTTCTCTCTCGCTCTCTCTCTCTTTCTCTTTCTTTGTTGATTCCTCTCCAAACACGTTAACAGCCCTCACAGCTATGTTAACTTGAGTTTAATTAAATTTCCATTTCCATTGAATTTTGGTCATATTTCAATTAGTCGTTAATCAATTCACGTATTGATCAATTTATATAGTTTTGTCTATGCTCTGACCGCATGACTCATCGATTATTAAGTGAATGAATGCATGAATCGATTCAATTAAAAAGCGCTTCAAGCACACACATATCGTATAAATGAAACACACTCATATCTGTGAGGTTCGCTCGGCATCTACGTAATAGTTGCGCCATTCGTTTGTTGTTGTTGTTGTTGCTGTTGTTCAAACGTCATGCTGCGACATATTTGCCATCAAACGACAACAACAACATATGTTGCATTGCAAAAAATGGCTAAACAACTGCACACAATGGGGCGCACACAAGGCTGTTAAGCACAAAAATGCAGCTGATATTTAGCTGGAAAAAGGCTAACAAGGAGATAACATTAACTGCAAACAATAATGAGTATTCGCTGATTTGAGATCATTGATTCGATGTTGGTTTTTGCAATGAGAAGTTTGTTTGTGCTTCTTCATAATTTTATAACCTGAATTCAAAGAAAGTTTTCTTTATAGGTAACTTCAATATCTATAATTCAATTGCACTTAAATTGAAGGTAAAGTTAGTTAATATATCTAGCTGTAAATCTGTAAAATCTTTCCTTCATACAAACCATATACACGATGTATATATAACGATTTTACCAGTACCGCAATTACTGAACCTTGACATACGTACTTTAACCAGCAATGACATTAGCAGCTGTGGGCGGCGCGGGGGCGTGGCCAGACGTCAGCCTGCAATGGCGCTGCCGTCCATTTGGGAACGCAGGAAAAACACAGAGCAGAAAACACGCAATGCCAAATGAAAATTGATTTGTTATGGAAAAGTCGGAAAAGTCTCTTGTGTGTTTCCCCCCAAAGATTGTTGTTGTTGTTGTTGTTGTTACTGCCGGCGGGCTGATTATGATCAATGTGTGCTTGGCTGACTCTGCTAACCATTAATGCCATCCCATAACCCTATCCCAACTCCTATCCCTATGCCTATCCCCATTACCATTCGCATCTACATTTCTATTTCAATATTCCCTCTATCGCGCCATCTCCCTCTCTCCTCCGTCTGTGTCGCGCTCGTCCCGCTAATGAACTTAATTGCTTGCAATGGGACTATTAACAGTTAACTACGAGACTCGCACAGTAATGATGACGACAAAACACAATACAAAAAAAAAAAAAAAAAAAAAAAAATAAATAAAATAAACAATCGAAAAAAAAAAAATAATCCAACAACGAGAGAGCCTAAGCAAATCGTTCAAACATTCGTTCGCACACTCTTCAAATACAAATGAATGTCATTACGTCCATTTGTTTGTTTATTTCCAATTGTATTCATTACTGATATGCTACAGTATACCCTGTAAATGCAGCTTGGCAAAGGAGGTACTTTGGAGGGGCAGGAGAAGTGAATAAAGCTGTTTTTTTTTTTTTTTTTTTTTTTTTTTGTCGTTCTTAAATGAAATAACTTATATAGTTAACTGATATATAAGGTCTGGTGAATTTTAAGATGAAGATAAAACTTTATATGAAAAACCATTTGTAAACCTTCTAAAATGCAGTTTAGACCTTTAAGTTTAGACCTTTGGAACCAATTTCAAGTTCTGGGATATCTGAGAACTTGAAATAGGTTTATAGCTCAATTATTCATAAACAGATCAAACTTTTACGTGGCATTTTTTAGCTGACATTCGATCAAGTTTGTTGCACTTCTTTGTTGCATTTGTGGCTATTCACTTTTTCCATTGCATTTGCCAACTCAACACTCATTCAGAATGCGAGACATGCCTCGTTTGATGATGGGGGCGCCACGCATGCGTGCCCCAAGCATTGCCAATAGACTGTCCCTCTAACTAATTTCGCTTTCGTTTGCCTGACAGTCGAACAAGTAAAGGGAACACAAGGGAGAGGGAGAGGGAGTGGTAGCGGGTGCAGAGTTGGGGGCAGTTTAAGTCTAAATGCCTTGTAGTTTGGGGCCATTATGTATAATTTACTGGTCATTAAATGCGCTCGCATAATACAAAACGGGATTGTGAATGGGAATGTAGATGTGTGCGTGTCAGTGTGTGTCTGTGTGTGTGTGTTAGTTCGCGTTGTAATCGCCTGGAACGTAATGCTAATGATTCCAATGTTGTACCAAAAATGGGAACGCTGAGTACGCTAAGAGTGCAACGAGCCACAAACAAACAGCTAGACAGACTGACGGACAGACAGACAGACAGACAGACTGTTAGACAGCCAGTCTGTATAGCATATTGTACATGGTTATCTGTTAGATCCGATAACCTCGATTCGTATGAAACAACACACACACACACACGGACAAACATACAAAAGCTGTCAATCGCAACTCATGTTTGAACATGAATCAAGTGCATGCAGCAGCGCACTGGCTCGGTAGACATTGGGAATATGGTTATTATTACTGCAACATACTCTAACACAGAGTATATTCACTTGAGCAGAGAGTTAAGAGAGTGTGGGAGAGAAAAATGATTGTTAATTAATGTTTACCTATGAAAGGAAGGAAATTTAGTCTACTTTGTCTATAAAGTTTTGGCTTTTATATTGTATTGTATTAAAAGCACTCAAGAAACTTCTTCTAATCTGTTCGAACTCAGCTTGCTGTGAAGATATCTCAATGAAATTTAATTCATATATTTTTTATTATATTAAATGCTTGTAAAACTTCAATTAATTGACATGAACTGTTCAAATTAAATTGAATTAATAAAATACCTTGTTAACTCTTTAATAATTAATCTTCAATTAATCAACGATTAATCCACAAGCGTATTTAATCTTCGACATCTTGTCAGATATCTCATCTTCACTGTTACATGAAACTTTTGTTTGTCTCTCTCTCTGTCTCTCTCGACAATTTTCACATCAACAACACAACCCGTCAATCAATGAACCAGGCCAAGCCGAACCGAGCCTGAAGGTCAGCCACAAACACCCTACTCGGTCTGACAGGCGCTAATAATCGAAATCAAAATAAAAAAAAAAAAAACGAATGAAAATGAAATGCACTGACAGACAGACAGACCCCATCGTAGATGATTATATACAATAGTAATGAGTACTTGCAGGCGGTTCCTTAGTGCTCTATGATTATAACATATATATGTATCTGCAAATACTGTTAAAGGTCCCACGTTGGGTGTGTGGGCGCCCAATGTGTGTCAAAGTGAGTTCGTACCTGCAACGAGAGTGTGAGACAGAGAGAAAACATGTTACAAAAAGTCAAATAAATAAAATTGATTGTTTAATATTTTAACAAAAAGAAAACGCAGCTAACATAAAACTAAGGGAGAATATAAATAATTCGATGCGGTAATGAGCATATAAAAAATGGAGCTTACAAAAGCTCAACTCTAAGATACCCTGTAAGATTAGAGCAAGTGAACTGTAGGTATTTCAAACTATTATTAGTCGAGCATGCTTCCCTTTACACGCTCTTTATGCTCCCACAGGGTATAGCGTCGAAATAACAAGCAAGTTGTGAACAACATGAAAAACGACAACAACAACGAAGAAAATCGAACGATAAATTGGAAAATAATTTAATCTATGCGCCTGGCGAGCATGTAATACTTGTACATATTTTCATAGCTTCTCGTTTTCATTTTCATTTTCGTTTACAATTTCTTTTTTTCATTCTTTTTTTATTGGCTTTTTAATCAAAAGACAAACGGCCGGACGGCAGTAATGCCTGTGTGTGTGTGTATGTGTGTTTGTGTATATGTAGGTCATCTATGACGGATGTACCGTAACCGTAATCCGTATCGCAGGGTTCAAAAGGTTCACGCGGCATCGTCACGCCATGTCCAAACACTCTCAAACACACACATCCGAATACATATCGACACTAATGTATCGCAGGAGTCAAGCTGTATACGCCCACAGCTGCCCAACCCTAGAGTAATGTAGCCAAATACCCTTTGCTAAGCTCGCATCCGAGACACCTACATATTCGACAATTTCTACAGCACCTTTTCTTCTTTCTTTCAATTTTCTTTCATGAGATTTCATGTGGGAAGTTCTAAAAAATGTTGGGTATAAAAAATAATTGAATCGAATTAGGCCTGTTAAATGAAAGGGTATTATTTTCTAAATAGTTGAAATTAAATCAAGAGATAGAATGGAATATTGAAGTACAGCAAATATTTTAAGCAATTGGTTATGTTATGTATAACATACATAAATTAGCTGTTAGTAACATGTTCAACATAACATACATAAATAAGCTCTGAACAACATTTGCTGTTAGTAACATAACATAGTTGTGGAATCATATGTTAGAAGATGTCAATAAATCAGACGATATCTCTGCTAGAAGAGTAATTCTTATTAATTTATTATAAGTATTATTATTTTTTTTATTGTTGTATTTGTATTTTATTTTTATTTGTTTTCTATTTGTATTTTTTTTTTGAACTTCATATTATTTTTTTTTTTACGTAATTGTATTTTTATTTCTAGTTTATTTTATTTTATATTTAATACATTTTTATTTTTTTTTTTATTTTTTTTTTTTTTTTATTTTTATTTCAGCTTTATTTTTATTTTTTATTTCATTTTTACTTTATTTCTTTTTTATTTGTTTATTTAATATATATATTTTTTTAAAATTTAATTTAATTTTTTTTATTTGATCTATTTTTATTTTTATTTTATTTCAATTGTATTTTTGTTTTATTTTCATTTTATTATTTTTTTCAAATTCTTAGTGTATTTCCCGTTCGTTGCACCGCACTCATAATTTCCTCTGCATGTTTTCCCACACTTTTCTTTGCTCATATTGTACATCGATGGCAATTCATGTCACATGTTGTCCAGCTCGCTGACATTGAGCTCAGTTCTAGTTTTTCCACGATAGGTTTTTAGTTCACACTTGCTCGGCAACTGTTTATGCAAAAGAAGTCTTAGTTGGCATTGTACTTGTACTTAACTGTATTTGCCCACAGAGACTGTATACTTCAAGCTAATTGAGGTAGTTCTTTTATATGGAAGCCTAAGGAAACATAAAGCTTTGTTGGCTGTATCTTCATCTTAATGTATCTCAAGCAGCTCCACAACTATGACTCTCTATCCTTCTTCCTCTTCTTTTTCCTCTCTTTTTGCCTTTCTCTCTCTTCCCTCAACTTTTACTCTATCTACACCTGGAGATCTATGTCATGCATATGTATATTATATAGTCAAGTGCGCCGCCTGTGCTTGTGTAACCTTTGACACACAGCGAGGCGACTAACAACTGCCAATTATGCAATAAAAAATGCTAAATTAATAAAAGCCAAAAGAAAAGTGAGAAAAACTCGTAACAACAAAAGCAGAAATGGCAACAACAGCAACAAGAACAACACAAACAGAAACAGCAACAACAACTATTAAAAAGCGCTCTCGACACGTTATTTACGGTCGTCGAATTCAAAACGTGCTTTGAAAAAAGAAAGAAATACAAAAAAAAAAAAAAAAAAATGAATCCAAAAACAACGAAGAGAAAAAAAAGGAAATTTTAATTTTCTGTGAAAATTGCCGGCTATAAATTACATATTGCCAGACGGGGCGACGGCGGAGGCGGGGTATGAGGCATGGGGGGCGTGGCGACGACGACGCGACGGTCAGGGAAACATAAAACATTTTCGTGTAGTGTCGTGTAAAATGACCAAAACCCCATTGCACTGGCCATTAGATGAAATGAATGAAGAATGAATAAGTGAGTGGAGTGAAGGAGCAGCGTGTGAGTGGGTGTGTGAGTGGGCGAGTGAGTGAGTGTATCAACGAATAGATAACCGTGTCATAAACTAGATTGAGCTATCAACACGATGACTGTGGATTGGCAATCAGACGATGTAACCATTAGTTGTTGGCCTCAAGTGCGGTGGAGTTCAAATGAGGTTAGAAGTGTAGTAAAGAAGAGCAAACGAGACAGAGAGAGGGATAAAAAGCAGAACGAAAGAGTTAAATGGGAAAAAGAGAACATGAAAAGAAACTAAAGTTATTTCTGTTTGAAGTAAAAGGTTCATTGCTAGAGATGAGACTTAGGGGTGTCAGTTTATTGTTAGAGATGAGACTTAGAGAAGAGAAAAGAGTTTATTGCTAGCGATGTGACTTGAAAGACATTTATATATCTGCGACATTTTTTTTTAGGGATGAGACTATAATATAAAATGAATATTTCAGTGAATTCACAGCTTTTCAAACTACAATTTCATTATTGTGCTTATCGATATTAATCTATACGGTGATTTTCGATACTATAAGATCATATTCCGTAAAGTTCTCTTTCACTTAAGTTATCAATAATACTAACCTCCTATTGTTGTTTTAAATACTTTCGATATCCACTTTATTAATTTGTTTTTTTCCCCAATATTTTCCAAGTTGATTAATGGAAATGAATTCGAACTAATCAGACCAAAATTCATTTGAAAAATGTCAAAAAGCATTATCACAGTTTGGGGTAAAGTAAGCCAGCTGAACAATCTTATCGACTGCCGCTCGACAGCTTGTTATTTGTATCAAATAGTCATTGGAGCTAAGTGATTGATAGTCGTGATTGATGGCAGCAGGGGCATGCATGTGATATGAGCACGTATGTTAAATCAATTCCATAATCTCAATCTCAATCCCCTTTCAAAGCAGAAATCGCTTATACAGAAGGAGTATATATTGCGATTTGGATATGATTAATGGGAATATTAATTCGTTTCGAGAATTTATTACGCATTAATTGCACATGGAGTGTGCCTGCTCCAACAATCTAATTGCTCCATTGATTACAGACTGACGATTTTGGGAATTGAATTCGATTTTCGATTTCGTTCCGATTTCGTTTTCGGATTTGGAATGTGAAATGAAGCTGGGAAGGGGAACGTCAAATCACATGTTGAAAATCTCGCATGTGGCAAATGTGGTTTACGCTTTTCAGTGTGTGGGGGGACTCGGGGCAATCCCTGGGGAGCGACGCGTGCCACGCAGTCGATTGCAACAAGTTGGGGCAAGTGCGTCATAAAACAATCGGATCCCCCAAAAAAAGAGGAAGAGAAGAAAAAGCGCAGCTGTTGCTCGACGTGCCGAGTCCCTTGAGAAAGTGATGAGCTCAACGGATTAAATATGCATGAGCCAGGCAGAGAGCGAGACACACGAAGTGGGAGAGCGCGAGAGAGAGAGGGGGAGAGTGCGAGTGGGACAGTGATACGCCCACATAATTAACACTTTGCTTGGCTTGTGAATAAATATTTAGCATGTGTATACAAAATGTGCGACGAGCTGCGTACGCTGCTTGCCCCCACCCCACACACTACACTGTCAAGCAAAAACAAAAATAAAATTTATAACATGCTACAAATAATAGTGAAGCTTGATGTGGCAACTGCACACACACACAGACACTCAAGTACACAGACACATGGCCCACTTTGAGCTCATTGTGGTTGCTGTTGAGCAACGCCTTCGTCTAGTCTAATCATTGATTAGCATGCCCCTTGGCCTGGTCTTCTAGCTGCCAATCAACGATGTTGCCGACGACCGACTGAAGTAGCAACTGCCACAAGCTGACACACAGATACACATATATACATATATATATATACAGATGTATGGCTGCTCATATTAAAAGTCAGCTTGTAAGAGCAGCATAAGAAAATGCAGTGAGTCGCAGTTGTAGCGAAGTGAAAATACCCTGGGAAATATATGTTGCACTTATGGGTAAAATATTTTAGAATTTTATGTAATATAACCTATTTTACTAATAAGTGTAAGTGTTGTAATATGATAACATATATTCCACTTAGGTCTACACCATATAATTTGATTTTATTGGAAACCTCTTCGAGTATTGAAACTTAACTTAAGATGGTTTTAATTTGATTCCTATCATATCTAATAATATAATTCCTAATAATTACAATCGACCTACTATATCATAGAAAAAAATACATAAATATAACTCTATCAATTCTGTTCCTATCATATCAGAAACTTCTTAGTTTCCTTTACCAGGTTTTTTTTTTTATTTTTTTTTTTTTTTTGTTGTTGGAAGCTGCGTTTTAAATTTCATCAGCGAGTCGAAGGCCGAAGTAGCTAGCACTCGTTAAGTTTATGTTAGGTTTAGAATTTAGTTCTAAATTTAATTTGTTAAAATAAAAAAAAAAAAAAATAATAAAAATAAAATAAAATAAAAATTTCATCATATTAACAACAGAAAGTGTCCAGTTTCCTTTAACAGATTTCCTTTTATTTTTTTTTCTATTTTTTTTTTTCAAACTCTGTTATAATCTTTAATCAAACAACATTTTGTTTGGTTCTTTCCTTCATTTCCCCATATCATCATCTAAGTCATTATGTTCCTAGCGATACGCCTAGCGAGAAATTCAAAGTTTTATTAATATTGAAACCACATGCGAAATTTCATCAAAAAAACCGCACTGGATGGACCGACCATATGCATGTGGGTAAGTGCCTGTCTGACTGCCTGCAGGGCACAATGCACAGTTGAAAAGGCAAAAGGGAAAACTTCGAATAAAGCAAATGTTGTTGATTAAACCAAAGTTTGCAATGCGAGCACAGTAGGCATGCCACACTTGCACACAGCAGATGAAACCAGGCGAGGGGCAGCCACATGGGTGACCCACACACACACGCACCAACACACACAGCACATACGCACACTCATCTGTGCGCCCGCCCATTCGCCTATTGGCTAAACAATGCGCTATGCCAAGAAACTGAAACCGAAACTGAGACTGGAACTGGAACCAAAAAAAAAAAAAACCAAAAAAAAAAAAAAAACAAGCCAAGCGAACCGCAACGCATTGCACCGAACCGAAGCGAACCGTGCTCCGAACCACATGCGTTGTATTTTCACAACTTGTTTTGGGATTTTCTTAAATTTTCCAAGCGCCAGAGGGGGAGGGGTGCAGAAGGAGAGGTGTGTGGGGGGGGGGGGTAGGCAACTGTCAGTTGCAGCAGCCGACAGCAGGCACCAGGCAGCAGTCAGCTCCGGCAGTTCCGGCCACGACTTTCGACTTACAAGCTTTGCCGCAAATATTTCTTTTGTGCCGCCGCGCGGCCGGAAAAACCGAACAGACGCGCGGACAGCGGACAATGCCACTCGGAATGTGCAATCCTGCCTTCCCCCTCCCCCCCAATTCCTTCTTTTCCCACACTCCCACACTGATAGCATCGCATGAAGACTGTAAAATGTTGCAACAACTCGTTGCCAGTTTTTTACTGCTCGATAAATGAAAAGCTCAATAGATCGGCAATTTTATTGAGTGGAAGAAAAGTGTACAAAGAAACAGGGCTGAAGAGGAAGAGAGGTACAGAAGGAGCGGGGAGAGAGAGAGTGAAAGAGCAAAAAAAGTGCTTAGAACTACATTGATGTGCTGAAGATAAAGTCATTCAAAGCACTTAATGGATTAAGTGGCAGATTAAACTTTTTCTAAATGAAAACTTCAAGCTTTAAAATGAGCTTTGGTTAAGTGAGAAATGTAGCTTAAAACTTAAGATAAAGTAGATTGAAGTGCTCAAAATAATACGAAATTAATAAAGTGGCAGGTTAAGCTGTTTTTTTTTTTTTCTAAATTATTTAAAGGTTTAAAGCTTTTATGATCTACTCTAAAGAGCGAAGACCTCAAAGCTTGTATGTGATCTTCTATTAAGAGAGAAGGATAACTTAGTAGAGCTAGAGAAACATGGTGTTTTTTTTAATATAAAATATCGATGTTTATCGATATTTAATCGATGTTTACACGGCTTCATAGCTTAAAGCCAAGTGCAAATATGAGGATCAAGTAATGTCTGTTTATCCTTCTGATAATCGCTTGTCTTGCTTTCTAATCACACCAACAGTAACATTAACATTAAAAAGTACTTTATATAATTTTCATTCAAGAGAGTGGAACAATTTAATAATAATTTAATTTAATTTACATATGATTTTTGCTTAAAAAATCGTGTCAATCCTTAGATCAAGCAATAACTATGCTTGAATGGAATAATTGTTCTTTTTCTTTTTTTTCTTATTCCCCTCCATCAAACCCAATCTTTTTCATCTGTAGTAGCCTGCAAAATACTTGCGATAGCCTATCAACTAAGTGAATCTTTTGCTGCTCTCAAACTCATTGTAGAATCCCGCAGTTTGGGTGGAAAACTAGGGGAAACCCCCAGATGTCGCCGCCCTCAAACATACTCGGCGAATACTGTGCCAATATTTTAGAATATTGCAAAGGGGCGCGGGTAGAGAGGGTGAAATTCTCTCGATTGGCCCAGTTTGGCGTCTGTGTGTGCGGTATGCTGAAAATGCTGATGAAAAGCAAGACCAGAATGAGAGAGAGAGGGGAGGAAGAGGGAAGTGGCAGCAGGCAGAAGCTGAGGTTTTTTACGTTTTGTCTTCGAGTTCTACTTAAGTTTTCTGCGTCGGGACGACACTGTGCCGCCAAGCGAAGTGTGCAAGTAAGACAACGAGTGTGTGTGCGAGTGTCTGTGTGTGTGTGTGTGAGTGTCTGTGTGTGTGAGTGAGTATCTGTGTGTGTGTGTGAGTGTCTGTGTGTGTGTATTTATGCAAAGTGACTTCAAAAAGGATTTCAAACGAATTTGTTATGCGCATTTTGATGTCATTATCCTGGAAAAGTCATTGCCCTGCGCGTTGACGCTGTCATCATCATCATCATCGTCGTGATGATCATCATCATTATTGTAATCATCGTAATCATCAGCTGTAGGTTTTATACCCTTACACATGTGCTGAGCCGAATGAGTATGCAAATCTATTTATATGCCAACTACTTATGCGGCTTTGTTTGGGGCAACCCGCTGAGCGCTTCGATTCGACCCGAGCCTGTGAGGCCTTCACGATATACGAGTTGTTTAGGCAATTAATTGTCGAGCTTGCCAGATTGACTGGCACTGGCACTGGCACTGCCACTGGCACTGGCACACACTGCCTTCGACTCTCCATGTCCGTGGTCCTTTTTTAATACTCGCAGCAAGCTGTTGAAGCGATTACAGCGGCTAAGTTGGGGTTAAGCACCTCTCTCTCCCTCTCTTTCTCCCTCTCTTTCTCTCTCTCGTTTGGGTCGTTGTCGGGTCGGGTCCATTGTTCTTTCACACTATCATGTATGGAGGGGGGGATTACCAATGTCATAGGCCGTGCCCAGTGTATCTTCCGGCACTTTGCCTATCATCCCTATCAACCCCCACCCTCCTCCTATCGGAAGAGAGCCGAGTGTGACCGATGTTGTCAGTCGGAAGGTCACAGAGCTTAGCTCACATATTGCTGGCATTAAGCCTCTTACCGGGCCAACTTTTCAAGTTGTCAGCTAATAGCTTTGTAATTGCCGGCAAATGTGTTTGGAAAATTTACTCGTTAATCGCTACTCGTTGTTAGCAGCTTCGAATTGTTCGAATACGTTCATCTACTTCATAATCTCTTGACACAAAGAAAATACTAAGCACAGAGAAAATACTTCTAAAGATCTTTACTCGTTGGTTTTCTTTAAAGTAATTCGTGTCTTCCCGTTACTATTACTTTACTCGTTTCTATTCTCTGGCAGCCATTTGATACGGTTTATAAGTTACTTCAGCTCAAGTACTTTATTACTGGGCCTCTTTCTTTTACTCGCTTTACGTTACTTCTTTGTTACTCGCTACTCTTCTCTGGCAGCTACTTTATGCGTTTTATAAATTACTTCACTTTAAGGTAGTTCATCACTGAGCTCTTCTCTTTCACTCGCCACTCGTTACTTTACATTACTCGTTACTTTTCTTTGGCAGCTACTAGAATGTATCAATTTCGTAAGTTACTTCAGCTTAAGTATTTCATTTTTAAAATATTTTCTTTAGCCTCTTAACATTTCTCTCGTTACTCTTCTCATCACTCGTTCCTTTCTACTTCTTTCTCGCTTAGCCCATTCGAATAGCTTTAAATTCTTACATTTCGACACACCCTTACTGCCTTTAATCTGTTATTAGTTGCGCTTTAAGCTGGCATTCGTCCATCTTTCTGCTCGACCTCTTCCTCCTACTCGTTGTTTGTTTTAGCCATTTATATTTAGCTTGCTGCTCACTGGCTTTACACTGCCTTGCCACATTTGCTTTTGTCTCATTTTCATACCCATAACGTATTTGAACTCGCACACACACACACACACATTCACACTCAAGCACATCAACTTGTTGTGCGAGTTCGTCAGAAAATTCGCAGCACTTTGTAATATTTACTTTGCATGCTTCGCTCAACATTGCGAATTCCGTTTAAGACAAGACGTTTTTAGCTTGTTTCTTTAGCGTATTTTGGCTTCTTTTTTTTTTTGCTGCTTCTTTTATTTTCATTTGGGTTCTCTATTTGGTTTTCTGCGTCGCCTATTTATAGCCCACAGAGAGAGGAAGAGGGCTCACAGTTCGCAGTTCACCTAATGAGCCTCGGCAAGTGGAACGACGACAGAAAGATGGAGAAGGGGAGAGGAAATGATAGAGCGGAAGTCGGCGAGTGGAAACGGAAATGCTCTCATTGCACAGACAGACAGACTCAAACACACACACACACACACACATGCATAAATGTATGTAGGTTATAGTCTAGCTGTGCTATCAAATGTGCAAGACACATTCCAAAGTAGAACCTCAACCTCCTTTCCTTTCTCTCTCTCTCTCTGGAATGTATGTATTGTCGATTCGCCTCAGTGTGGTCCGATTATTAGTTGCGTGTTAAATGCCAATTGTCATAATTAAATGTGACATCCCATATCCAGGGGCAGCGTTTGGAAATTAGAAAAAGCTTTTAGCTCCAGCGACAAAATACTCAAATGGAAAATAAAACACCAAACATAATACTAAAACATGGCAATTCCCATAGAGCTCGTCCCCGAGCTGTCTGTCTGTCTGTCTCTCTGTCTCGCTGATGATGATATGAGAGAAACTTTTATCTCATCTAAAGCGGGGTGCTAATTGTATCGGCCTTAAGCGAACGCTTCGATTTACGCACCCCCTTTTCCCCCCGCTCCACTCTTCGCTGCTCATCCATTTTCATTAGCTACACACACACACACACACAGATGGCCATATCAATTTCTTAACTTTGTTGCGCTTTTCCGCCTGCTTTTCCTGTATTTATTTGGTATTTTTGTGTTTATTTTTTTTTTTTTGTTTTTTGGATATTTTATCACAATTAATTAATCTGTTTAATGGCATTGGCTGACTCGATTGATTGGCCAGCTCAGCGCTTTTCCACTCTTGCCAGCTCCCACATTCTTGCCATCCCTTTACCTCCTCTCTCTCTCCACACTCTCTCCCACTCTTCTCTTGTGCTTCCTCTTTTTCTAGGACAGCTGTCCGACCCAGTCCAGTGAGCTATGCATAATACCATCAATCAATTGCAATTATAAAATCTCTTTATGCGCGGCACACGTGTCTGACTTCTCTGGGGAATAGCTCCCCTTTTCCCTCTCTCTCTCTCTCTCTCTCTCGCTCACAAGTAATGATAATGATGCCATAATTGCCACTCACGTGTTGATGTCTAGTCTCGCTCACCTTCTCCTGCTTCCTTTGTAACACGCTATCTCTCTCTCTCTCTCTCTCTGTCTATATCAGACACCTTCCGATCGTTCCCTTTCGCACTCACACACACACACAGACACATCAATTATCTGTATTTATGAATAGTTAATGTGTATTGTTCAACTCGCAGGGACTGCTATTTGAGTTTATTAGCTTCAGACTTGGGTGGAAACATGTGTGTTAACGAACAATCAAGCAGGCAATGTGGCTGAGGGAGAGAGAGGGGGGGGGGGAGGTGAGGGGTTATACGACAGTTGCGGCGTGTGGGAAAGTTTCTTTTTCTTGGCAAGAGTGTTTCCCAAAGTTAGGGAACTCATTTTCGCTGTTGTCGTATAAGTTCAATGCTGGTAAGATTTCAAATCGTTGCTAACTCGTAGCTCGTTACTTAGTGATTTATTCTTAGTTTTGGGTACATAATGGGTTAGTGTTGCATTTACATACTTTCCTTCGCTATTATTTTTACTCTTTAATTAACAAGCCTTTCTCGTTACTTTGCAAAGCTTACTTGTTAGTTTCTAACAAGAAAAGGAGTCAGTTAAGCTCATTTACTTATTTATAATACTTAATAATATTCCATTAGCCATTATATTTACTCGTTAGTTTCCAAACCTTACTTGTTACTTTTAACACCTAACTTGTTACTTTGTGAGCCTAGCTCATTACTTTGCATTACTTCTCGTTACTTTCCAAACATTACTCGTTACTTTACTTTCTAAAAAGTTAATAGGCATGAAAAGCGTTATTTTTCGAAGACGCTTGCGTTAATGTTTCTGTTTTTCCATTGCTGGTTACAACGCAAGCAATACTCCTTAGTTTCCAGTGAGTAACGAGTACCAACTAAAAAAAAAAATTAATTTCTACACTTACATTAAAGAAACCCAAAACCTGTAGTCATCTTTCTATGCGACGCTTTGCCCACTTAAACTCGTTACTTTGCCTCTATTAAATATGTACTCAGTTTCATTGTGCTTCACGCATTTCTCTAGCTTTTTCCCCACAACAGCAACAACATCAGTTTGCTCACCTACAAATTAGTTTCAATTGGCCTTTGCGTAAGCCGACTCGTATTTGGGTCCTGCACTCTCGTTACTGTCACTTAGCCTACTCGTTAGATTAGCCAATCTCTTTTTTTTTGCGTTGCAGCACAAACAAACTTTGGCCATAGGTAAATATACAATGTGTCTGGCCAATTTCGCATGCTACGTTATCTGTCTCTCTCTCTCTCTTGCTTTTTCCCTCTCGTCTCGCTCGTTGAACCTGTCGCAACTTTACTCGTTCGGATTTAGCAAGCAAATTGGTTTCATTTAACTTTAGGCAAATAAATGAAAAACCCTTTTGCATCGTCTGTGGTTTTTCTATGTTATTCCTACTTTTTTGTGTGTGTGAGAGAGAGAGTGGGAGAGTGAGGGAAAGAGAGGGCGGGGTTACCTTTGAGAAGCTGTATTTATTTTAATATATCCAACACTGACCCAATTCAAAAGCCAACAACAGCAACAGCAATGAGAACAAGAAGTACGTGACTAAGCGCCAGATTTCTGTCTGTCTCCCTCTCCCTCTCCCGCTCTCATTCTCTCTCTTTATCTCTCTTTGGGTCTATTCTCATGTTGATTGCCCTCTTTGTCTGCTGCTTCTGTGTCAAATAAAATAACAATTACGTTGCAAAAATTGCAAAATGCAGAAGAAGCAACGAGCTAAGCATTTTCCAATTTTCCAAATACATTTTTAGCCATTTAAAAGCTAAAACTGTAAGGAAGTGTGTGGGAGGGGGGGAACAGAGTGGGAGCTTGTGCTAGGGACATATTTCATTTCTATTCGCAAAAGTTTGTAATTAAAAACCCAAAAAATGCCTTTAGGACCCCTCACTCTCTCTCTCTCCCTCTCTTTCTTGCTCTCTGTACGTGTGTGTGGCTGCTTTTTGTTTTCGGTTATTATTAAAATGATAATAACCTCAAAATCAACATGGCCTCGTACCACACGCCCCACTGTCACCACATTCAGCTCCCCCTCTCTTCGTCAGCCCATCATGGGATGCGTAGCAAGTCCTTTCATGCCATGTTTGTCATTTATTTGTTTGTTTGCCGCAACGCCCCTTTAAGCACCCCCTCTACGGGCTCTTCATCGTTTTAGTCGCTTTTTATTTGCATGTTTTTTTTTTTTTTTAGCTGCAGCTCTTCAACGCATTCAAAGGGAACCCAGAAACCGAAAAACAGCAGCAAAGTACACGGCAAAAAAAAATTTGCATAAATAATAAATGCTCAGGCTGGTTGAGGGAGAAGGCGCAGCTTAAGCCGACAATCTGGTAGAGAGAGAGATGGAGAATCGCTGTCGAAAACCCTTAATCAAAAGTTTAAACAATATAAAATATGAAAGAAAACAAAACAGAAAAGCGAAACGCAACACAGCGCAAAGAAAGACGCCAAATCCGTCGCAGCGCACACAGATATCATAATAAAAATCATAATAATGCCAGAGCGAGTAGTGCACAGAAAGAGAGAGAGAGAGCTGAACTCCCCGCCATATCCTGTTGGCCACTTGGACACCAGCTGCGTGCTCCCGACTAAAAAGAACTCGCCAGGGTCCTCCCCGTTAGTTGTGCAGCCTCAGCGCCAACTCCATGGCCAGCCCTGGCCTGGACCCGGTCAACATTTGGCTAATGCAAAGAGCCTTGAAATTGTATTTAGTTCTCTTCGCTTTTTTTTTCCATTCCATTCCATTCTCCCCATTTCCATTTTCCCTGTTCCCTCCAGAGTTGCCCCAACCCAGCCCTTAGTCGTCGCTTAGTCACTTTCAGTTTCACTTTCAGTTTCATTTTCATTTTAGCCCGGATTTAATCCGGCCAGAAATGCCCGCTGTGTGCTTCTGTGTGCTTTAAGGCACAGCAAATCAAGCATATTATGGGGAAGGGTCGCTGTCCGGCTAGGGTTTCAGTGTTTTCATGCTCTGATGTACACATTCCCAGTGCGGAGACAGCTCAAGGGAACAGTCACTGTCAGGCAAAGAGCCAAGGGAGAGTGAGACTGTCCAAGCGATTCGTCATTTTATTACACGTGATTCGCTACTTGAATCACGTTACTAATTGGCTCTGCAGTTTAACTAGTTGAAGCTGACGAGTAATTTGGTAATTAATGCGAGTGACTTTTTAGTTGTCAGTGGATTATTTTTATCGGCTTATTATTTTGCATCCAGTTGTAATGTGTCTATTGATTGCTACTTGTTACTCGTTATTTGGAACTTATTTCTTGGAACTCGGAACTAGGCACTCTTTACTTACCTCGTTACTTGTTTGTAAACAGCTAAAAAAAATGTTTATGGTATAGTTTTCTAGTAGAAATGGATCCCCTTTGTCATAACTATATTTCCAGCAACTTGTTACTCGCTAATTGACACTCGTTAATGTGCAATTGTTTCCTGGAACTTGGCAGTCCATTTTTTTTATTCCTTACACTAGTTACTTGGGACTCGTGTATAACCAATCATTTTTTGGCACTCGTTAGGTTGCACTCGTTGCTGGGCACTCGTTACTTTAATTTTGTTTATAAACAACTCTTAGAACTCTTTATGCTTTAGCTTCCTAGTTGAAATGAATCTCCTTGTCCATTACGTTATTCGTTCTCCATTCCTTGGAACTTGTTACACGTTACTTGGCACTCGTTAATGACATTCAGTTCTCGGCTCTACATATATCCCTGGCACTTTGTTCTTTGCACCTCTCAATTGGCCTTCGAATCTTGTTACTGCCATTCGTTTCTTAATACTCGTAAGTTGGGACTCGTTGCTTGACACCCCTTTTGTAAACAGATAACTCTTTGTAGCCAAGTTTTTTAGTTGAATTTTATACTACAGACCCTTGCAATGGTACTATTTCTTTTTAATTGAGATTGATTAATTAAGATTTATTATTTTCTCTTTCTACATTCATCTCTCATAAAAATCGACAAATTCTTACCACAAACAATATTCGAATATAGAATAAAAAATAGTCAATTTAATATACCGATAACAAGTACATAGATTTTCCATTTGCAGCAACCTCAATCCGCGTGTTTGGAATATATAATAACACAATTCAATCCACTCGATTATTCATTTCCAGCTACCTTTTTTCCCCCCATTTTCCTAATGTGCAATTCAATATAAACAATACTCGATCTGATCCGAGGGAAGCTGTCCACCCACCGTGTTGCTGTCGATATTAGTTTATTTCCGATAATCGCAAAACTACTCAAAGTATTTTGGCAGGTTATTTTTAAAGTTTTTTAATTTTTAATAAACCCGCGTGGGTCAATTGCGAAAAATGCCGAAACGCAAAACTTATTCATGAAATATTCAAACAAATTTCGCTGATGGAAAAAAATAAACAAAATCCGCTCACACGACATCAACAATCACTCCCTCTCTCTCACACTCTTACTCACTCCTTTTGCTCCCCTCTCTACGCTTCTCAAAAAATCGCAATAGACAAAAATCCGTACAAAAACAAGTGGAGAAAAAAAAGCTATAGTTGAATTTATGCTGTCAGACGGACTGAAAGACGAAGCCTGACACGGACGTGTATCCATGCGTGAATCCTCGAGATAGGAGAGAGCGCACTCTTCCATCTATGTACAGCTCAAGCTGAGTTTGTATACTGTTGTTGGTGTTTTTGTTCTTTTCCATAACATTTTGCAGTTGCTTGTTTATGGTCAGTCAGAAGGAGGTTTTGTCGCTGCTGACACTCACACGGGGAGACAAACTTAGTCTAGAAATGCGTAAGAGAAGAAGAAGCATAACTTGTGAAGAAATCAAATAGACGAGAGAGAGAGAGAGGGAGAGGGTGATGGGGAGCACACAAGTACTCGCAATGTTTCAACTCCTACTCGTGCACGTTTGAATTACTTTGGCCACACACAAAACAAACAAGATACTGCTATGTCTATGGCTATAGCAGCAGCTACAGCTGCATAGAGAGACATTTACAGTTGAGCTGTTAGTCACACATGTCGCACTGCGATCACAGAAACAATATGCTCCATTCATTGCACGGATGAGGAAGAATTTTATTTCGACTGCGGACTGTGTGGATTGTAACGTATACGCCGTAGTTACACGACTTAAAGGAGTAGCATTGAGCGAGAGAGAGAGGGATATTTCTTCAGTGTAAACTGAAATAATTGTAGAAATATTTTTAAGAAATTCGAATTTGCATCTGTAAAATTTTTTATATAGATATATTGGTAGTAGATGAAAGAAAAATATTACAATTCGATTCTCTAAGAACTTAGTAAGTCAGAGAAAAAATAAACCCTAAACTTCCTCGTAGACAAATATTAAGGATATGTCAAAAGTATAGATATGTAAGAATTAAGTTCTCTTTGAACTCAGCAACCAAGCGAACTAGAACTATGAAGTTTGGCCTGTAGAACCTTCGTAGCTCTACAACATAACTTCACGTCGAGCATGCTGCACATGCTGCATGCCACTGCGGCACACATGTCTTTGGCTAGCTACTTTTCCACTACGCCATCGAGCCCATAATCTGTGCGAAATGCTGTGCAATTCTGTTCAATTGGGCACCCCAATGTGCTTTCCACTTTGCCTCCACTTCTCCTCCACCCACTCACTCGCTCACTTCATCTCTCGCTGTGGTCATGTTCACGACACATGCTTGTCTCGATGTCATCATCCTGGCGCTTTGCCTTTTGACAGCACTCCGAGTTAGTGTGCGCGTGTGTGTGTGTTTGTGTGTGTGTGTGTATTTGTATCTGTTGGATACACACTCGCAACATGTTACTGCTGTCCACGGCACGTTGACTGCCCAGCCCAGTGAGTGAAAGTACCCACAGCTATGGCAGGTAGTTGCTAGCACAGACTGACGAGAACGAGAGGGTGCTTGGGGTTATGGTGTGGAGTGGTGTGGTGGGAGAGGAGCGGAGAGCAGTCAGCATGGAGTGACAGCCATGATGTATGGTTTTTGTAATATTTTGTGTCACATCAACATCAACATCAACATCAAGCAACCATCGGGCATGGCATCAGCCATCAGGCATCAACAATGAACACTGAAACCAACAGGCGCGTCTAAATATTTAACTCGAACTGTGACAAGCGAAGCTCGTCCCTGGCATCCCTTCTACCCACCCTTCTGCTACTCGCCCCCACTGGGTCATTGGCTTGACGGATGACGCGACCCTTGACCATAAATTAAATTTTGATTTTGATTTGGATATATGGGATTTTGTGTGTGCCACAAAAGGTATCGACTTACCCAAGCGCAACTCGATTGGGATAGGTCAACTAGGGAGAGAGAGAGACAAAGAATAAGAGGGAGGGAGGCAGAGCGCTTTGATTGTTTGCACAGATATATGAAACTGCTGCAAATTGTATGCAGGACAGGGAATTTCAATAATATCCTGCATAATTGTTTGCGCTTGTCCAAAGCAATGAACAGCTGTAAATCATGACGTTCAGTAAAAGTGCAATATGTTTATGTAAGCTGAGGATTTTTTTTTTGGTACTAACCTGACTAATTGTAAAAGATTTAAGCATTATGAATAGGTAGCTAGTCTTAATAGCTCACTGCCTGAAATGTATAGATAATCACTTCATATATTATCGTATATTCCTTAGGTTACTAGTCGAACCTTATTGAAGTAGTTTTGAACACCTTCTCAGCTGGTACCTCTTTCTTTCTTTCTCATTTTAAGCAACATACATACAATCTTTTCAATTTTTGCTGTTAGCTGCCTGAAATCATCATCGTTCTTTCTGAAGGTTCTTAGCAGAGCACCTTTAGCACCTTGTCAGCTAGTACCTATCTCTCTTTTTTTTTCTTTCTTTCTTATTCTGAACATCTAACTATGCAACGTATTTATTCCTTTCAATTCACTATATCAAATGTAATGAATATTATTACCGATTACTCGTAAGGTCCTCAACGTCATTAAAGCGCTTCGAGTGACCTCTTAGCTGGTACCGCGCTCTCTCTTTGTTTCGTATTATAAACCATTAGCTATGCAACCTATTTATTCTTTCGAATTAACTGTCTGAAATCTCTTTATGTATCATTAAGCCTCATAAAAAAGGGTTTGAGCACCTTGTCAGCTGGTACCTCTCTCCTTCTTTCTTTTAATTCACAACTAACTATGCAATTTTCTTATTTTTTTTCATTTAACTGTCTGAAATGCATTCAATACCATTTCATTTATCATCAAATGATCGGTAAGTTCCTGCTCGAACCTGCTCACTTTCTTATCTTCATTTCCGTTATGAAAACCTTACAAGACACTCTTTATATTCCTTCAAGTGAATTGTTTGAAATCTGTTAATAAAAACCTATTGTATCATAGAATATTCGTAAAGTCTTGTACTTTATTGCAGTATTCCGAGCACCTTCTCAGCATATACCTTTCTTTCCCTCCCTGTCTCAACTTATTCATTTATACTTGTATCATGTTTCATTGAATATTCTTAATGTACCTAGTCCAACCTCATCAAAAAGTTTCGAGCACCCCCTCAGCTGGTACCTTTCTCACTCTTTCTTTCTTTACGGCTTCGTGCACTTCTTCCCATCTTTTTAATGGTTTTAAATTCAAACTGAGAAATGAGCACTTTATGTGGTTAAGGAATGGGATAGTTGCTCTAGTCCCCCCACCCTGCCTCTATCTCACGCTCTTAATGGGCAATCTGGCAACACTTCCTTGAAAGTTGGCACTTCCGCGCCAGCGTGAAGCAACACCATATTTATGACACCCCACAAACCACGACTAAGACTAAGCCTCTAACCAAGTCCAACCAAAGCAGGCCCAAGTCCGATGCCAGTTCGCCTCGCCTCGCCTTGCCTTGTCGTGGCTCACAACAAGTTTGGCTAATTAGCTGCGCCTGCAGCTTGGCTTAGTTTCAGTTGCCATTATCTGACCTACATCGAGGAGGAGAACCCTGGCAACCTCCCACGTTCCCCGGATAGGAATGTGTGTACACACGGTACTATTTACTATTGCCATGTCCTGGCATGGCAAACTTTAAGTGCGTTTAAACTCTTTATGGAACAGGCACAGACAGACAAGAGAGAGAGAGAGAGAGAGAGAGAGAGAAGGAGCAGGAAGCGGAACAGGATGCAAGAGCTCTAGCTCGAGCTGGAGCCGAGAGCAAAAGTTTCATTCAATGCCAAATGGCAAGCGAGAGTGGCGAACTGGAGTGTAACTGGAGTAGGAGCAGCACTAGGCAGTGGAGGGCAGAGGATGGTTACCCAGCAGAAGGTAGCTAAGCTGCGCTGCGGATGAAGCAGGACAAACAGCCGCAGGGATGGTAACCACAGTCAACCAGAGTCAACTTAATGGGCGCGTGGCTCTTATTAACAGATTCAACATGCTGCTAAGTCCACACACACACACACACAAGCAAACAGACCGGGGTGTGTGTGTGTGTGGTGTGTGAGTTGTGTTGAGAATCACAGCCAGGAGCTGACTCTGACCTTTGCCCTCGACAAAATTTGGAACATTTTTTGGGTGTTGCTGCTTGAATTTATGTGGCAACAACACACGCGTCACCCACACTGTGCAACACTGAGAGCGAGAGAGATGGAGAATCTCTACACTGAGCGCAAAACCGCTGACGAAACGAAACCCGAAAAACAAAACAAACCGAAGCGAAACTGAAACAGAAACACAAACTCAACAAAAAGTGCAAACATAAAATTTGCTAATTTGAATAAGTCACGTGACACGCGCTCGACAATAACCTTGATGAAAGCCAACGGGCGGTCGCTCGATGAAAGGGGGTGGCGGGAGGGGAAGAGGGGGTGTGAGAGTGTGGTCAGGGGTCATAGGAAGTGGTCACAGACTAATTAAAGCTGTTGGCATGCAGCGGAAGTCCGATGAGTAGCTCAACTAATGCCAAGCATCGATTCTTGACTCGACTGCAAGGCACCGAAGGTGAATCTGTAGTTCATATGAACAAAGTTGTAGTTCTATTTTCTCTTCAATGCAAATATTCAATAACTAAAGAACAAACTAGTTGTGGTAGTTAAAGTTTATCTGTAGTTCATCTGAACTAAGTTGTAGGTGCAGTTTGATTTGCTGCTCAGGTTTCAGGTTCATATTGAACTAAAATTTGATAAGGAGTTACAGTTAGTTCAATCTGTTAAACCTTTAAAGTAAATCAGTAATTCATATGAACTTAGTTTTAGATTCACAATGAGACTCAGATAACAATAGAATTAATCGAGATCAACAAGATCTCTTCACATAAATCAAACTAGTTCCACTTCGACTTTTTCTAGAGCACATTTTAATGAAATTACTAGTTCTTATGAACAGAAGTCTAGTTCCATTTGCAATTTCAACAATTGAAACTGACAGATTTGTTGCTCTAGTAACTGCAATTCCCTTTCCATTCAATCTTTTCTTCAATCTAGAGTAATTTACATTTAATTTACTAATTCAATGTGAACTAGTTTGAAGTACTCAAATTGCATTCGTTTATCCCATATTCGAAAGTCGTTGCTCCGCGACAACTGCCTCATCAGTTTAATAGTTCACTAGGGACTTGTTCCAATTTATTTTAAACTAGTTTCGAATCAATGTAACTCAAGGTTCACTTCCAGTTAAAAGAACTAACTTAAATTGCAGCACTTTTTCCATGTTGTTTTTTCAGTCTTTCTGTTTACGTTTTTTTCTGTTTCTCCTCTCGCTCTTTTGTCTACTAATCGCACAGTCCGCTACACACAAATATTCGTTGTAAACAATTAGCAAATGTAAATAAAAGCGTGTGAAACAAAAATATTGCCACACTTACACACACACACACAGAAACAGAAACAGAAACAGAGAGTTGCCAGCTAAGAGCTTTGCATGACTGACGGCGCTTCGCCATCAAACTGGGCAGCCTGAATGGGAGAGAGAGAGAGAGAGCGAGGGGAGATGCATGAGCAAGGGGGGCAGTCCGAGCAAATGGAGTTACGAGTATTGCGACAACCGATTTCGTATTTCATATTCCCATTGCCATTTGCAGTTGCATGCAGCAGGGCATCGCGAAAATAAAAAGAGGTGCACGCTAATTGGCCAGCCTTGCCATGTTGATACCCTGTAATAATAACAGAGGGTATACTGACACAAAAGCACTTAAAATAAACAATGCATCCGATATAAATGGCATTAGTGTATGTGCCTGTTCTTAATTCTATCAAATTTATAGGGTATCAGCGAGTGTGAAAGTGTAAAAAACGATAAAAAATTGACAGCAATTTGTTTGGTTTTAATTGTTATTGCACGTAAATTGACAGCGAGCAGCCGAGTCAGGAGTCGCTCGCGCATTCGTTGCATTTATAAGGGGAGCTGAAAGTGAAATTAATAAATAACAGAACATATTGAAGGGAGAGTAGAAGGAAGAAAACATGACATACATTCCGGGTTTTTTTTGTGTATAAAAAGCAGAGGGAAAGATAAAATAAGACAAGTAACGAGTAACGGGTAAGGTCGAGTTAAGAGTAGCGAGTAACAGGCAGGGAATAGTTACTGGAAACATGTCGAGTAGCGAGTAGCGAGTGAGTAGCATCGACAGTGAGAAACAAGTGACAATAAACGAGAAGCAAGTAACGAGTATCGAGTGAATAGTAATAACACATAGTGAATAGTCATTGCTTACATGACGAATAGCAAGTGACGAGTCGAGAGTAACGAAAGCAGGAGAGAACTAATAATAAACAAGTAGCAGGTAACGTGTAACGAGTAACAAGCAGTGTAAAGTTATAGCCAACATTAAGAATAACGATTGCCGACAATGAACGAGTAGCACGTAGCGAGTAACGAGTATCATGGAGGGAATAGGTATTGCTGGCATGAAGAGTAGCAACGACAGCGAGAAACATTTAAGAACAAACGACTCGCACTCTTAATCAACGAAAAGCGACTGTTAACGAGCGAGTAGCGAGTAACGAGTGTAGTATAAAGAGCAGCGCAAGTGCAATAAGCGAACGAGCGAGTAAAACTGATCTTATTGAAGACAACTTTGACGAGTAACGAGTAATCAATAATAACCAACGAGCATCAGTTTTATTTGAACTTGTCACACTTTTTGTTGCCAACCCAGAACTCTCAACCGAGTCATTTCTTTGTTTAACTAGTCACATTGGTTTATCACTTGATTTGTTATCTTTTTGTTTTCGTGTGGAATTAACAACGTGCGATAGAGTGTGCGGCGCCGGAAGCTATCCCCATTTCACATTTAATAAATGCAAAAACCTTTAGCTAAGTATTTCATTTTTCATTCGAGGGGGAATGCTACACTTATGCATGTGTGTGTGTGTGTGTGTGAGTATCTGTGTTTCTGCTGACATTCAAATATGTTTTCGTCGCATTTCTTTGGCCGTGTCATCGTTGTTTCACGCATGTTGCTTCTTTTATTCGTGTGTTGGGCATGTTTTCATGGGCCTTATGGCCGACTTTTTGACCAGCCTTTGCTTTTATCTATTCAGTCGCCTCGCGTCGCGTCGAGTCTGTTTGCATTTCCTAATTAATTACAATGCGTGACTCTCATACTTAGCGAGTACATACTCATTTATATATATTATATAGTATGTATATTAATTTATATGGCCAAAGTCACGCCCCCAGCCCCTTCTTGAAACATTAGCGAAAACGTCGCACCCAAACTCGGTCGCTTTCCCTCTCTCTCTCTCTCTCTCTCTCTCTGTCTCTATCTTTTTCTTTGTCTTTCTGTGTTACTCTCGCTGCGGCAGTTTGTCAATTTTGCTACTTATAACAGTCGAGTGGGAGGTTCAAGAAGTGGGCGGAACGGGGCGTGTGAGTGGTGCGTTCTTTCGTTTATGTTAGACAACATTTTAATGCCACGCTCACATGACTTTTGCTCCTTCTTCTTCCACTTCATCCTCCTCTTTCGAGTCTATGCACATGAGACAATGCTTCATCATACACATACATTTCATTCTCTTTTTTCGGGTGCCCACACCTCCTCCTACTCTTCTTCTTCTTTCAGCTCCTGCTGTGCGTTGTCTGTGGCGTCTTTTGTCTTCGCTTTTTTTTTTTTTTTTTTTTTTTGTTTTTTCTTCTCATGATATTTTTCATAAATGAAATTTTGTGGCACAATATTTTTTCAGTATTTTTTTTTTCTCTGTTTAAGCACACGCTAAAGCTCGCCGCGCTCTTGTTGTTCCTGACGGGGGCTTTGCGGGCAGACCGTTAAGTGGTTTTTTGATTAGACCCATGGACCGAGCACCGGCACCAGCACCAGCACCAGCAGCAGCACCGGCGGCAGCTCTCAAAGATTTACGCGCCTCGCTTTCATGGGTGATAAAAACTTAGGCGTGCTCTTTGCCATTAGGAGTTATGCATAAGTATCTTGCGCTCAGCCAAGGTTGACCCCCGCCCCCGCCCCCGCCGCTCCGTTCACAACTTTTACCTTCTCTAAAGAAAGTGAAAGTTATTGCACTAAATAATTCGCCCAACGAGTTGGCAGCACAGAGGCTGGCTGGCTGCGCGAGGTTCTTTTGTTATTAAAATTAAACCAAAAACTAAAATGGAAATTCATTTAAAAAGCAGTGACAAGTCACGAGATTGCATGAACGAGTTGGCAGCACGCGCGCCAAGGTTTAAAGTGATTTGTAGTAGATTAATGGGAATTTTATAAAGGAAAGTTTATTTTAAACTGAAATTATGAAGTTTTCAGCGGATAATGCAGAGCTGAAGTTTGAAGAGTTTGCATTAAGCTAAGATTGAAAATAATTCAACAACGAGTTGGCAGTTCGAAAATGAAAATTATTCAGGGCTGAAGCATTTTAAATATTTCTTGAAGTATTTTAAATCTTCTTTACTCTTAATGATTCAACAATATTCCACATTTGACATTTGTTAAATTGGTTCATCTTGCACTTAAAGTTCTCACACTTTAAAACAAGTTGGCAGTTTCAAAATAAGTTTAATTCATTACTAAAGTACTACAAGATTTTCTTAAATAATCTTCAATCTTTGCTACTCATGTAATGATTTAAAATTATTATATTATATTATATATTTTCCATATGATTTAAAGGTTTTCTTTCACTGAAATTTCTCACACTTTACAACAAGTTGGCAGCTCTGAAATGAGAATAATTCTGGACTTTAGAGATTGTCTTAAACTAGCTGTAATCTTCGCTCCTGAGATAATTCCATATTTGCCATATCATACATCATTATCTCTCTACAACACTTCTCACACTTAACAAGTTGGCAGTCCCGTAAAGAGAGCAACAACTTCAGTCCGTGTAGCGATTTATGTTGTCAGCCTTAAAGCTTTTTACAGCTTCTACTTTCTATTGATCTTTTCCAAAGAATGTTCCCATGAACTTTCATGGGTCTCGGCAGAGTGAGATGACAAGGGAGGGGGGAAGTTGGGCTACACGAAGCGTACAACGTGTCGAAAATTGTAAATGTCATTTTAGAATTGACTTGGAATATGCTCAGCGGCGGTTCCCCCATTAGGTAACAATTTTCTTGCCACTGTCAAACTGCTGTCGCTCCCCCCCCTCCCCTCTCTCTCTTCCCCTCCCCTCACTGTCTTTCTTTTGCTGTGGCCTTCTCTTTCTAATGGTGTTGACAAGCTGTCGTAAGTTGTAATTTTTATGCTCCATATAGCTACGGCGTGTATCTTCAGTGCTTCATATTATGTAGCTGATTCATCGCACAATGACTCATGTTGAAATCAAGTTGCAAGCCGCACGTACAACAACAACATAACAACAACAACAGCAGCAACAACAACAACTCGCACTGTGCCGGCAACAATAGAAGGAAAACAATAATTTCAATTTTTCACGCGCATTTTTCGACATTGTCGGAAATAACTTACAAGTTGACAAACATTTTTCATTGTGACCCAATCCCCCCCCCCCCCTTTCCCACTCCCTCCACCTTCCACTTGTCGTAAGAGCAGAAGATATACTCGTCTTATATATAGTATATCTAAGTACTGTGAGAGATCTCTCTCTCTCGCACTCTCTCCGTCTCTGCACTTTGAATGATGATGCGCAGCGTCAGTCATCAGTTAGTCAGTTATTCAGTCAGTCAGTCAATTAGGCTACCCCCCCCTCTGGTGCCTGCTGCCTATGCCCCTCTTGCGCGCTGTAAGTGCCTGCCCCTGGGAATTACGAGCAGCGAAGTGAGCTGTCAAGCGGCAGCTCCGACACTCCAACGTTGGCCCAGGCTAATTTATGAAACCCGAACCCGAGCTGGTGCCCAGGCAGCCAGAAGTGAGCAGCTCGTTCGCTAATGTTGTATATCTTAAGCCGCGACACGGTACGAGATTGAAGAGATATATAGCAATGAGCTGGATATGGACTTGAGTTGGGACTTGAGGAAGGGTACTGCTATATAAAGCTTCAACTGGGATTAATATTAATTATATAGAATAATAATTATTAATTATGTTAAACATATATGTACATAGTTTATATACCATTGCAACACACCTTAGGAAACATCTTAAGGTTATATATTCTTGTTCAACATAGCTAGGGAAGTCGATTTAGCCTTATCCATCTGTTGCAACGCAAACTAGTCTCTCAGTTTTTGAGAAATCTTGTTGAAACTTAGCACACTTTCTTCTTATTGCTATACGCTGTACATAAGTCAGAAAGAGCCGGATGGGACCGATATATCGTATAGCTGTCATACAAGCTATCGGCCGATTTTTGTCATTCGTCAAGATATTGCAACCAAATTTACTACATCGATCCTTTTCTATATATTTAATATGCATATAAAATTGCATTAATATCAGATCACTATAAGATATTGCTGCCATAGGAACCATCGGTCAAAATTAAGATTTTCGACATGCCTTCATTTTTTTCCTACAGTGAACATATTCCTGCAATTATTGGCATTTCTTTCCTCTTATTCCAATCCTAATTCACTATATCTCACTATTTATCTCGCTCCATTTCATAATCATCAAACTGCGCTTTGATTGCTCCAAATGCTTTTTTCCGATTTCATATCACACTTCCTCTTTTACTTTGACTATTGTCACATTCCTTTTTCCTTTTCTTCCGTTATTAATTACCTTTCTCAGTTTTAATTTTTTCTATCATCTGTTATCTCTTTCACACCTAACTTTCCTTTAAGCAACTAATCTTCTTTTGCTCAGTTTCCTTAGTTCTACAGCCACAGGCTTTACTAATTATGCTTGGATTTTTTCTGGGAACTTGATTTTTTTTCTTAGACCATACTTCCTTTTTCTTTAGACTGTGACATTTCCATTAGTTTCACTTTGTTTCGTTCGGTTTAACGCCCCCGTTTTGGCTTCTTCTCCCCCGTCTCTCTCTCTCTCTCTCTTTGGCGACTTTCTCACGCCTGGCCCTGGGGCAAGTTCTAGTTCACAATTCGATGCGAGGCACAGACACAGTCAATTTATGATGCATCCAATGGGATTGGACATGTGCCCAATTTTTGTAAACAGTCCCCAAACGGTTCCACTTCCCCTTCCCCTCCTCCACTTCCTACACTGCTTCATCCGCTCTCTTAAAATACATACCCTAGGGAATACGAGGGGGCACATTATAATCATCATGTTGCTTGAGATTTTTTCTCCCTTGGTTTAAAAATAAAATGCACATACCTGAAAATAGAAAGAGAGTGGGAGATTTTTATTTAAATGTGTGTGTGTGTGACTTAAGGATACAATTATTTTCTATAATTCCCTGTGTGCGTGTGTGTGTGGTTGAATAGCTCAATGCGTAACGGTCTGTGTGGCACACACATGTTGCAGTTTAGTATGTAATTTACAGGGTATACTGGGGGATTATCAGAGATAGAACAGTGAATATTAGTAAGCTCTTTGAATACTTAGCTGAATTAGATGCCTCAATCATAAATATATGTTATTTTATATACATATATCACATATGCCTAAAATATCTTTTATATTTAAGGTTAATCTTTGAAGTATCTCCTAGTCGTATTTTCGACTGGGTTAGACCCCACTTTCTGCCTCTTTTTCTCATCTCTAACTCTCGTTTCATGTCGCAAGTCTCAGCTGCGTCTCATTATTTCTGATTTGCGGTGGCTTACGCCCCCTCTCTCGCTCTCTCTCTTTCTAGAAATAAAGCAGAACGTAAAATGGGCCGACAATTTGCCGGCTTTTTGGCTGACATTCATGGCAAATCCTCCCAGAAGCTCGAACACAGACATCCATGTACATACATAAGGCGGATATATAGCATATATCACACGCATGAGGCGTATAGTATTTTGTTTAAAACGAAATCCACTCGCAGGCATAGAAACAAGACAGACAACAAGAGACGGGGAGAGAGAGAGAAGGAAGGCAACAGTAGACAGAGACAGTTAAGGCGTTGTAATTTATTTGCACGTTGCCAAAGAATGTATGAAAGAGAAGAAGCAGAAGAGAAGCAGCAGAGGAACAGCAACAGCTGACACAAAAGCAGCGAGAAGAACCAAAAAAAACCTCTTGTAAATAATAAAAATATTTCACTTTATTTGCTCGCGTCGTCTGCTTAAAGGACAAGCGACACTGACTAAAACGGAGGCAGAGAAGGAACAGGGTGAGGTGGGGAGGCAGGCAGTTATAGAGATGACATAAAATAGAATAGAATGGCTGAGCATAGAATAGGTTGCCAGCATATTTCATCCTGCTATCCCCCTCTCTCCCTCTCTCTCTCTCTCTCTCTCTGCACACACAATTCGCCCTTTCTTGGCGTTAAAAAATATCAAATTACCACAAGAATTATTAGGTTTTGCTCGGGCTTTACAGATACCAAACAGGCAGAAGGGGCGGATTGGTTGACCAAGGACTGGGAGGGGGACTGGGACTGAGACTGAGACTGGGCCTGGTACTGAGCCCTGAGTCTGTGTCTGTTGTGGATAAGCGGCTGTTTTGTTGCTTGTTTAGTTACCGAAGTCGTAGAAAATATGCATAAGCAATGCGACGAAGCTTTAAAAGTGCTCAAGCAACAAGCGACAGAAAAAAAAAAAAAAAAAAAAAAAAATCCACAATTTGTCTTTTTCTGTGCAAAATTTCAGCGAATTCTGTCAAGAATTTTTAATTTCGTGTTGCTCACGTACATAGAAAGAAAAGATATTCTATGAAGAAATGAAATATAAATATAGAAAAATGAAATATAAAAAAAGAAATAAATAAATAAAAAAAAGTATATAAATAAAAAAAAAAAATGTGAAAATAAAATAAAATGGAAAAATGATATGTAAAAAAAAAAATAAAATAAAAAAATGTATAAAAAAATATTTCAATAAATATAAATAACAAATATGCGTTACTAAAAGGAATCAACTACTGCATTGCAAAAGAGAAAGAAGAAAGAGAAGAAGTAATAGACTGCAAGATATCCTATACGTCATAAAGTGACTTCAAAGAGCCTACACAGAAACTTTTCTACACTTTCGATTAAAATGAAACCTGCACAGTTGATTTATAATATCAAATGCATTTAGTTTACAAGTTTTTATTGCCACCGTTTGATACCCTGTAAGTCTAACAATAAATATACCTCAGATACTCGTATGTTACTAAAAAACTACTTTATCTATACGAAATTCCTCACTTTTTTTGGTTTTCTCACTACGCAAGCTACCCCCAAATTTTCACAATAATGTCTGCTATTTCTCACAGACATTTCCACAATGTTATTGTATATACCCCTTTCATACACATACCCTGTAGCAGCAGTGGGCAGGGGAAATGAGAAAGAGAAGAGGCATTAACACCACCCAAAAAACGTTAGCGTGCCAAAGACCAACTGACAATAACTTGGGCAACCATCGACCCCGGCACTTGCTGTTCCACTTGGCAAAAAGAGGGCAGAACTGGCAGTACGTGGTGAGGCCAGGGGGGGCGTGGCGTTTGGGTATGAAGTGTAACTGTAACTGTAACTGAAACTGGAGGCCATAAAAAAGCACTTTCGAACGCATAAATTGATAAATTGATAATATAAATTAACCAATTCGATGCGAGTGTGTGTGTGTTTGGGGCACAACAAAAGGCGCAGGCAGAGGCGAAAAGGCGAAAGACGACAAGGCAAAAGAGATGGCAAAAAGTGGGCAAAGGGCTGGCCTGGGCCTCACCTCACCCCCACCTCACCACCACCTTGCCCTGCCTTGGCTTGGCTGGCAAATGTGAAATTTGTGGAGAGCTGGCCAAACACATTCGACGGCAAGGACGGACGTGCCCAGCTGGCAGGTGATGCTGGCACGTCCCTTGTATATCCTCATTCCCCATTCCCGCCCCCCCTGCTGCACATGCCTACCGTTTGCCGCCTTCGGCTATGTATGTATGTGTGTGTTGGCAGGTCCTTGGCTTCCTTTTTGTATGCCATAGAGCACACTTTGATGTTATATGATGTTGTTATGCTCGTAAAAATGCTTGTACACACACACGCTCCACTATGAGTGTGTGTGTGTGTGTGTGTGTGTGAGTTGCCGCATGCCACATCGCACTGTTTGCAGGGGGGGCGGGCACACGTATGTACGTGAACCACATGCCATGAGCTATTATCGCTGCGGCCACACAGCCAGAGATTAAACAAGCAAAAATGCTACAGATCTTATAAAAAGACAGAACTGCAGATACCCTGTAAACGAAGGGGTTAAGCAAATAACGACAAATATTTTAAAAATTGTTTCACAATTTTAATCCTTCAAAATTCGTTTAGTTTCATAAAAATACCAACAGCAATACCTAAATTTTCAGCATAACTTTGAAGCCTGAGCAACTTTTCACGCATAGTTTGACTCAGAATATTACAGCGTATCTGCACGCCAAATTTTTCAAATCTAGCTCTGTCCAGCACTGAGTTCCTTGAGGTCATTTCATGAAAATGGCAAGAAAACTACAACAATAAATCGTATCAAACTGGCATTCCGAAGTGTGCAGGGTATGTACAGTGTAAAAATGCAACTGGAGCCCGCACCACAAATAACTTAGTCTACGCAATGAAGTGCATCTCTCACTCTCTCCCTTCCTCTCTCTCTCTCTTCTTGTGCATTAAGCAAGCACACATGGGTTGAGGTTACACGGAAATGTCAGAGCCTGTAAGCGGACATCAGCTACACGAGAAGGAATATGAACATGTAGCCGAGTGTGTGTTACATATTTAAATTTGTACACAAGTATATATATTATATATATATATATGTATATATATGTAGGGTAAATGTAATATATTCACATTTATGAACACGCCTGTCATGTAGTTTAATTAGCCGGCGTTGATTTTGCGACCACACGACAATGCGCACAATGCGACAATGCAGGTGCTGTGGAAAAAACGTTGCCTAAAGAAAATGAAACCTCAAATTTGTAACAAACAAAGGGAAATTTATATTAATTATACCCTCTACACAGAAGATAAAAGGGTATTTTGACTAAGAGAAAATTCATGCAGACAGGCAGTGGAAGGCGTGGCTGACCACACAAACTATTCAAAGCCAAATGATTTCTGAAAATTTGATTGCAATCGGATAATAAAGATAGAAGTTATTGAAGAAATCATTCTAAGAGTTAGCTATTTCAAAGCCGCTCCCTACAGTATGCAATACAAAATTCGTTTTATTAAAAAAAACGCTGTGCTCATGTGGAGTAACAAGTATATCACTCGACTATAACTTCCTTGCTTCTTTTCATTTACAAAACAATACATATTCCAGATATTTAAACACATATTTCATAAATACTTTTAATATATGCAAATCGTTGCAATCGGCTTTTGAAAATTGCAATTAATTAGTTTCATTTATTAACAATCAAAATAAAATTCGACTCAATCAAAGTAATTAACTTGATCGAAAAAAAAAAAAAAAAAAACGAAGACATACCATGCATATTAAAATAAATTGACCACCTGAAATGCAATATTGAAACAGTGATAGCCCCCGAAAAAATGCCATTAAAACCGCAACTGAGTTTCGCTGACAGACTGACGAATACCCTGTGAGAGCAGGAACTACAAACAAATTCCCTATAAAAGTTTCACTTGGAGCATAGAAACATTTTGTACTAACTCAGAAATCATGCTGCCCACGCACTTCAGCACTCTGCCAATTACAGGGTATGTGAGTGCACCCAATAAATGGAATTTAAAACCGCTAATCAGAGCGTATTCAATTCAGTTAAGCGGCTTAAATGAACTTTAATTGAAACTGCAATAGAAAAATGACACAAAAAAAAAAAAAGAAGCGCCACAAATGGAAAAAAGCTAAAGGCAAACGAAGTGAGAGAGAATGAAAGAGGGAGGCAGAGAGTGGGTTGCCCTTTGTTTCAGCGCAAAAGGTTCCATACTCAATTTGCATATTGCGCTTGTTGTTTGTGCACTGCGGTTATTGTCCACGAGCCGTGGGAAAGGGAGGGGATACTGAAAGGGGTCGATTGGAAGTGCTTCGCCTGCGATTGTCGCATTAAATATGCAAATGAACATATTTTATTTGCAGTGCACTATTATGTTTAATAGGATTTTAATGCGCCACGGCACACACACACACGCCCCTGACACGTGCCATGTTAACTGAGAACGTAATGAAAATCCCCGAAAATTAAATAGACACGGAAAAAAAAGGTGGAATAAGGGGAATCTACCCTCGGAAATGCAATGAAACTCGAAACGAAAATTGCAATTTTATGAACTCAGCTCATTAACGAAGGGGGAAAGAGCAGGCAAGGAGGAGAGGGGGTGTCGCGAACCTGTTGAGGCGTGTGCTAATTGCTAAATCAAGCCAAAACCAAAGCTTAAGCCATAAGGCAGAGCAGTGCACACCGTGGACACAACGTGTGACAATTAAATTATGCGCAATCCCCTCCCCCTCCCTCCCCCTGCAACACTTCCCCCTTGCATGCTGTCAGGCAAACGCCGGAAGCCAGACGCCGCGGGCAACCCTTGCAGACACTTTTCTCTCGTAACATACGCTTCACTTCAGACCAGGTTGACGGACTCGGTCTGCCCTACCTCCCTTCCTCTCTTCTCTTCTCTTCCTCTCTCTCTCTCTCTACCCTTTCGACAACGAACTACGTGTAGTGCGCTGTTTTTTTCTGTTCCTCTTCTTCTGCTGCTGCTGCTGCTGATGTTGCTGCTTCTCCTCTGGCCTTTGCTTTGTCATGTACTTTGGCTTGTTGTTACAACTCATTAGTTTCATGTAGCGACCACAGCGCACCACCCCTGGCACTACACCTCCCCCTCCCCCTCCCCTCTGCCGTCACTCGTGTGCCGACTCCGAGTGTTTGGGAGTGGAGAGAACACGATGTCAGGTGCCATCGAAATCCTTTGATGCAGTCGTAAACTTTACTGCTCTCTCAAGAGTTCGTGTAGGCAGGCACTTGGCGGTATGCGGGGGACGGAGGGTGCTCTATGGAGAGGGCACTGGCACCTACTATGGTTGCCGCCTGAAGAGTGGGGGGGGGGCGCTGTCAGGCTGCCTGGGATAGGTCGTGAAAAACTGACTGCGAGAACAAATAAGGAAAAAACTTATGCAATGCAACCAGTTCGACGAACTTTACATACACTACAATATGTTAAACTGAACAATCCTATAAGATATAGTCAGCTTAACTGACTGATTATGTGAAACAACTCTACCAAATTTCATGAGTAGAAATTTACAGATTACCAGGTTAGCATAGTTCAGAGAGTTAGTCAAACTAACTCAGACGTTCAGCATACCCAGCGCGAGAGGGTTAGGGTAACAAACGACAAGCACAACATGTTGTGGCAAGTTGTCGCTGACTGTGGTTGCAACGTGCTCTTGATGAGCGACTGCCTGACTGGCTGACTGGCCCAGAAGTTTCCCAAAAGGAATACAAGTCAAGGGTCGCCGCCAGACGTGCAAAAGTCACGCCCCAAAGAGAGAGAGAAGCCTGATGGGAGGGAGACAGGCGCGTTGCTTTGCTTGCGTTTCATATCCCACACACAATCCAAGGACACACAGACATAGATACATTTATATATATACATAGTAACACCCACACACACACACACACACACGCAAACAGCTACACCCACACACACTGAATACGTTTGTTGTCCGTGCATTACCTTTAGTTTATATAGCGCCCCGAAAAGCATCGCCCTGTTTGTCATTGCCTTTGGGTTATGTTGCCCGTGTTAGGCTGCTCTCCATTCCCTCCTTCTCTCTCCCTCTCTCTTCCTCTCTGTCGCTTCTGCCAACTGCCTTCTCTATTTGTCTCGTGTGCACAATTTCTAGTTGGCAGAACGCTTAGACAACCCATTTAGCAACGGCCTTTGCCGGCAACTGAAGTTATTTGTACATATTTAATGATCTCTATCTCTATCCCTCTCTCTCTCCCTTCCTCTCACTCTCTCTGGTCCGTCCACTCTTTGCACTATAGTCGGTTAACCCAGTCCACTCAGGCAACTCTCGGTTTACCCGCTGTGCCAACCTTGGTCCCCAAAGGTGTCAGCAAACGAGGCCTGCGGTTTGTGTGCTATTTGTCCAGGGGTTTGTCCATTGTCCTGCATCCTGTTGGCACCTCATTCACCTGCTCCCAACTCCGCTCCCAGCGTGGCACAATTAGCTCTAATCAACTAGGGGCTTTCGTGGCCGCTTTAAAGCTTTCTTTTGATCGGCTGACTAGCTTTATGCAGTTGATCGTTTAGGTTTTTCTAACCTTAAGGAACCTTAGCGGGTTGCCTTAGGCTTTTAAGCCGCTTGCAGAGGTTTCAAGTGATATTCAACTGATTGTTAAGCGGAGTTTTGGGGTAGGACATACATATATAGAGGGCATAGGTGCCTTAGGGCGTAGGTGCCTTAGGTCAATGGTGCCTTAGGACATACAAAGGTGTCTAGGAACATAGGTTGCTTTGGTCATAGGTGCTTTAGGACATGGATGCCAAAGAACATATGTGCCTTAGGACAAAGGTGCCTTAGGACGTAGGTGCTTTAGGACGTAGGTGCCTTAGACATACATAGGTGCCTTAGGACGTAGGTGCCTTAGGACTTCAGTACTTTAAGACATAGGTGCCTTAGCACATAGGTACAAAGGTGTCTAGGTACGTAGGTTGCTTTGGTCATAGCTGATTTAGGACATAGGTGCCTTAGGAGAAAGGTGCCTTAGCATATAGATGCCTTAGGACATACAAAGGTATCTAGGGACATAGGTTGCTTTGCTCACAGGTTCTTAAGGACATGGATGTCCTAGGCCCTAAGTGCTTTTGGACCTAAAGCTATCTAACTATGATTTCTGTATCGTTTTAAGCGCTCAATGAAATATATATATAATCTATCACAAGGCTTTTCAACCGATTCTTAAGCGTACTTTTGTAACAGGACATATTTCAAGGAAATACAGTATAATTCGCTTAGCTGCCTCGAGTACTTTGCACAATGCCTCGATGCAGGTAACTTAAAAATGCAGCTAACTTAATTTTTTTTCACACAAATTTTTTCACTATTCACACAAAAAAATGGAAAAATAATGCAGATATCTTGCCGATGCAGCTAACTATCGATGCAGCTAAGCGAATTATACTGTAGTTGACTTAGAACCTAAGTGACTAAGTGCCTTAGGACCTAACACTTTCTTTGTAAAATTTGTGTAAGGTTTAGGGCATTTAAAGACTATAAAGTCAAGTTCTCTCTCTTTCTCTGAACTCAAATACCTGTTCGTCGTAAAGCTTTCCTTCAATTCAACTCACTGTTGTAATTTACAAACAGTCCAAACGGGATATAACCTGGACTTTTCGACAACTTTATGACAAAGATCGAAGCAAAAGTTTTGCCATAAACCTAACCTAATATAATTTAGTGCATTTTCCGCTCGACTTCTCTCTCACTCTGTCTGTCTCTCACTCTTTCTGTTGTTGACTTTAGCATGTACTGCTGGGAGCTGGCTGTTGGTGTCGTTTCCATTAAGTCATCTGCCAGCTAACTGTGATCTATGCTGCCATCGAATGCCCTACATACCGTAGCACCTTCATCTTTCCCTTCTCCCTTTCTATACATTCTCTCAGCTGCCACAGCAGGGACAACAGCGGCATGAAGATGAAGCAGGCAACAAGCTAATCCCAAGCCATTTATTGTCCAGCCAGGTGTTTTATGAAACTTCCAGGAACAGCGCGATGAAGAGGTGGGGGGGGAGGCGGAGGAAGGGGCTCTTGGCTAAAGAAGCTGAAGCAGCGGTAACAATTTTGTTTGCCACTTTACGAGGCAAATGCCACATGGCGTGTGTGTGTGTCTGTCTCTGTCTGTGAGTGCCCGACTCCAAAATCAAATAACTTCACTAAAAATGTAAGCAGCTGCCCCTAGGGGCGTCATGGGAAGAGGGGTGGGTGGTGGTGGGGGGTGCTGTCCAGCGCAAGGATTGACCGGTAGATGGCGTTAATGGCGCAATGGTTCACCTGTAGAGAAGGCCAATAAAAATGCTGGACAACAATAACATATTACAGCATGCGGACAATAACAATGAAGGGCGCACCACAAACCTCCCTCCCCCTTCCCCATACTGTCTCTCAAGGCACCTGACTCACTGCAGACGTCAGATCCGCCCCTACTCCCCTGGCGAACGCACATGTGCGCGCGTGCGTGTCCTGCAGGACAACACGTGAAAATGTCAATAAAACTAGGCGAAAAAAACGTAATAAAGGGTCGAAAGGTAATGGAAGAAGAAATAGCAAAGGAAGTAGAGACAAAAGAGAAGGGGGGTGGGGGGAATTGACAGGGGGCAGGAGGAGCAAAGTAACGCACAATGCGCCAAATTGTGAACACCTGTGCACGCGGGAAACCTTGAGCTGGAGCAGGACTCAAGGGTTTGCCGTAGGCTATGCAAGTGTGTGCTGTGCTCAGTGTGTGTGTGTGTGTGTGTGTGTGTGTGGTTTGTTGTGTGTGTGTGGTTGCGGCTCGGCTGCTTTATTTATTGCTTTTTTTCACTAATTGACAGCAATTTACCAGCTGAAGAAGTGTTGGCCAGTGCCCTTGCCACCTCTCTCCCTCTCTCTCTCTCCCTCTTTGTCTGTCTCTTTCTCTTTGAAATAGGCCACAGCTAGAAGAGGAGGCATTATATAATATGTAAGCCGTATCGCGTGCTCTGTGGCAACATCTTTTGCCACTCTGTTTGCCACCAATTTTTTTTTTTTTTTTTTTTTTTTTTTTTTTTTTTTTTTGTTTCTTGGGGTCAGCGGACTGTTGCTGCGACTTACTTCATAATTGACAGCTAATTTTGCGTCCTTTTATTGCCTTCTGCCCCCGTGTAATACACTTAATTTATTAATATTTATTTATATTTTCTCATCTCTCTTTCTCCTCCGTTTCTCTTGTCAAAACTAATACCCAATCTACGAGCAAACGGCGCTTTAATTATGAACTCTCCTCATCCCTCTTTCGATGGCGACAACATCAACATCATGACGACTTTAAGTCTCACCGCATTTCTCTCGCGGATTGATCAATATAGAATTGCTATAAATAAACTTCAACAAAAATAGACCAAAATGGGCGTGGCGTTGGTCTACAGTTGCGTACAACCTTTTTCTAAATGGCAATTCAATCACTACAAATAGCCAAAAGGCCTGCGCCACATTAAATATTCCAGTCGAGAGCCGCGCGCGAAAGGAAAGTTTGTTCACATCAATTATTAAACAATTTTGGGCAAAAGTCTCTTTAGGAATTTTATATTTAAACATTTTGGCGAGACAACAATTTAAGTGGGAAAAATCAACGCACAAAGAAAGGTTCTGAGAATTGTGAAAAGGAAGGAGGAATTCAATAAAGAACTGTGTGAGATTTTGAGGCAGCATTGAAGTTGAAAACTTTTTAGTTTCGGATATTGGAAGTTAAGTGAATATAGAAAAGAGTTCAAACTTTAAGTCTTTATACGAGGGTCGTTTCATAAGTCCGTGACTTTTTGAATAAAATATATTTTTTCGTCAAAGAAGCGTTTTATTTCTCAACATAATCTCCTTTTAGCTCTATACATTTAGTCCAGCGTTTTTCCAATTTTTTTATTCCTTCCAAATAATAGGTTTTCTCAAGGCCCTCAAAATAGTCGTTTGTTTCTGTGATGACCCGAATCTCTTACCGCCGAGCCATTTCTTCATGTTTGGAAACAAAAAATAGTCACAGGGGGCTAAATCTGGAGAATATGCTGGATGGGGTAGCAGTTCGTAGCCCAATTTATGAAATTTTGCCATGCTGACACGAAATTCACTTTTTTCCATTTTCGTTAAAATTCACGAGATCGTCTGCTTTCAATGCCTATAAAACGCAAACCAAAAAACGCAGCTTTCTCAAAATTTTACAGTCAGCTGTTAATCGATAACTGCTGACAGGAGCAGTGTTGTATTTAGAGCAGGTGCGCGGCATATACAAAAAGTCACGGACTTATCAAACGACCCTCGTAGTTCTTAGTTATTTTTGTATTATGGAGATGTTTCCAAGGGTTCATTAAGTTACAAAAAAAGGTTCTTCTCTCTTTATCCTTCAACATTTTCCATAGTCTGTTTCTTTATGTTTAGTTCTCCTTTGTCTAATCTCTCTGCCTTTACTCACCCAATCCCCACGTCATAACCCAAATACACAAATATGTATATTTTAGAAATGTTTGTTAACATTTCTTTTCGAAAAAACATATCGATAACTCTGTTAAGCTGTCGTCACGCTCACAAGATTAACGGCTGAAGAATCAATGACAAATGAAAGTTATAAGCGGCTCGTTAAATCTATTTGTTATTATTTGTTATTGTTACCGGAACCAAGTTTCATGCTAATTGATAAGCCTACAAAAAGGGGTGGGTCAAAGAAGTAGAAGACAGTAGGCGAAGTATAAATAGGTTAGAATGGGGCGTGGCTGGCGTTTGAGTTATTCCGTCAATTGGCTGATTGAAGTGCAATAGGTTATTGGATTTTATATGTAATAAACGATTGTCATATAATAAAATCAAGTCGAGAAAAACACGAAAGAACTCGAATAATAACATTTAAGGCACAGCAAGGCAGTGCAAGCAGGACAGTAACATAGATAGAGACAGCAATAAGAAGAAGCAGCGGGAATTTCATTTAATAATTTTATTATGGCTTTCGCTTCGGTTTCTTGTATTTGTGTTTGTTGCTACCAACTTGACTTGTATATCGAAGTGTGCAAGTCTCTCAGTGTGTGTGTGTGTGTGAGTATTTGTGTGAGTGTTTGTGTGAGTGCTATGTAGGCTTCCTGTGGCAGTCAGCCCAGCATAAATGACAAATGTAAATGGCTTTCAAAGCCTATAAATTATAGAAATTCCATGGGCCATTTGTACGGCTGCGATTGCTGGCGACAGACAAACTCGTGGTTGCCTCGCCAAAAGGGGGCAGCAGGACACAGAAAGAGAGACAGAGCGAGAAAGAGGGAAAGAGAGAGAGAGCGGTGGCTGAGGCAGTCCAAAAGGAGCCATCAGTTGCCTGTCGATGTCGCTGTCCCGGTCCCCGTCGCTGCTGTCGAATGTCGATGATGATGACGACTGGCTGCCAGAAACATTCAGAAACATTGAAGAAACATTCAGGAATTTCCTTTTCAATACCCTCGATATGCTCAACACAATGGGGCATGCTCGAACACACACAGCTAGGCAGCAGATAACAAGCAAAGCCAAAGCAGCTGCCTTTGTTTCATGGAGTCTAAATTTACACTAAACTTCGTAGCTCTGTAACTAAGGCAATTGGCACTGAAAAATTTGTTATACGAATAGCCATATACCCTGTAAATTCAAGTGAATGGGCAGTGCATAGTAAATCTAGTATTAGCTTTGATATCATAAAGGTAACTTTTCGTTTTCAGAGCCTTCTCTGCATTACAGCGCAACTTTAGGTCGATCAAGTTGGACATTTCTCTCAGCTTACTTTGCCCAATCGAAGACAGACGACTAGGAGAAATGCGCAGGAGAGAGAGAGCGAGGGGGAGGTGAGTCAGGGGTGCGGAGAATGGGTTGTTGGGTGGGCAATGTCGGGGCGAATGCGAATACAACTTGAAATGACATTTGCAAAAATTTTAACGACATGACAAGATTAATCAAAACGAAGGACGACTCAACTGTCTGTAACCCCCTAAACGGCCATCGCGACAGCTAGGGGGGCGTGGCTGGGGCAGCGAAGGAACGGGAAGGGGGGGAGCGGGTATCGGGGGAAAATTCACTTTGTTTTTGTGCTGACAAAACATAAAAAATTTCGTAGGCCCAGCGTAAAATGTGTAACACGCACGCATACGAAATGTGTCCAGTTTATGAGTGTGTGTCAGTGTGTGTGTGTGTCAGTGTGTGTGTGTCAGTGTGTGTGTGAGCATATGTCTGTTTTGCAAGTTGTGAGCGCCTCACGACACGTATACGACACGTTGTACCAAAGTGCCGAACGACAAGCTCAAAGTTTTCAATATCTGCGTCTCTCTCTTTCTCGCTCCCTCGCTAGCTCGTTCTCCCTCTAACTTCTCTACTTGCCTGCCTGGCTGCCTTTGTGTCTTGCTTGCCTATTGTTTAAAGCCATGACAAGGCTCAAAATTAAGCAAAATATTGAGCCGAACTCAGGATTATCTGCTGGCATTGCACATGCCTTGCTAAGAGGATTTTCTACTCTTTTCCACTGTTCAATTTCATCTTTTATCTCGCACTTACGCAACGTTTTTGGTTCTTCTTTGTCTTCTTCTACTTTCATTGGCAATTTACTGACCTGCAAAGAGAGATAAAACAGAACATAATCGAGCATTAGTTGTTGTGGCATCACCAAAAAAGTGCAACAAATTGTGGCATCAATAAAATTCTTAAATGTTTTACGGTTATTTGCATGAACAAAAAGTCGAAAGTGTGGCAATTTAATGTAAAATGAAGCAATTGGGTTATCGGTCAGTGAAATGATCTATGAGAACTCAGCTGGTAAGGAGGACACAATGAAATTTTTTTTTTTTTTTTTTTTTTTTTTAACATACCCAACACTACGAGCTTTGATAATACTCCATGTCAACTAGATATAAAGACAATCTTTTAAAATGCTTTCCTTTTTCTACTATTTTTTTTTTTTTTTTTTTTTTTTTTTTTTTTTTTAACAGTCTGAACACTGCAAGCTGTTCTACTAATATAACTGTTTCTGCATTTCATGCAAAAATCGGAGGGCCTTTAAGCTCAACTTAATTCACTTTTTTCTTAACTCCTTCTCTTTTTATCCACATCTTCTTTCTTCTGTAACTTCTTTCATACATTTTTAACTTCTTCCCTTCATTGACCATTATTAATTTTAGTTTTTCTCTAGCTTTTTAATCCACAACAATGAAATTCGTCGAGTACATTTTTTTTGTGCTAGTTTTTTTCTCAATTTCTCGATTCGCACTTAAGAACCCTTGTAAGTAGATGGCCAAGTGACGCTGACAAGTGCAACATATATCAACTTTCTTATCCGACAACCAAAACGTTGAAAATTATAAGGAAAAATTGCGATTCTGCTTCTTTTTTTGCATATCTTTCTTTGGTATCCTCCACCCACAGAAAATATTTTCTCTTGTCTTTGTTCAGCTTGATTCTTATTCATTGTTCTACTTTGGTCTTTTCTTTTTTATGGATTGCATGCAAATATTTTGTGTGCTCATTTTCTGGGTTTAACCCGAGCGCCGTTGCCTTTGCGGTCGTTTTTCTTCTTTTTTTTTGTTTTTTTTTTTCTTTCTTTTTTTTGCTGGCTTAATCGCTCAGTTCTGCTGTGGCGAGTGCTTCTTCTGCTGCTTCTCTTATTTATGCCAGTTTCCTTTGTCTTTTTGACTGTGTGACATCAGCTGAACTTTGATTAGGCGCTGTCTATCTATCACACTCTCTTTCCCTCTCTTCTTGCACTCCTTCGCGCTCTCTCTCTCTCTCTCGCTCTTTTACTTAAGAGATCCCTTCATTAGCTGCTGCTGCTTTCTTTTCATTGCGAACTTTCGTGGCGAAAACAAAGCTCATTCATCAAAGCGTTGCTAGCGACGCCTTGAAAAGAGGCCAAGAGAGAGAGAGAGAGAGAGAGAGAGAGAGAGAGAGAGGGAGAAAAAGAAGGAGAGAGGGAGTGAGTGAGAGGGAGCAGAGCAGGCGAGGCATTGCCACCGAAAACAACTGTAAAATGTTTCGTGAATTATGCACTTCAACATGCGTTTTTCGTAATGAACTTGCCTCGCAGCTGTGTGGCAAGTCCACCCACCCTTGCCCCATGCCCCAGACTCTCCCCCCCTCCCTTCCGCACCCTCTGTGGTCATTTGTGCGCTGCAAGAAAGTGTAAAAGAAAGCGGAACGGGCCAACTAAAAGCTTAATAATAAAGCACTCCCACAGTAATTTGAGTGGGCAGAGAGACAGAGAGAGAGAGAGAGGGAGTGGGAGTGGGAGAGGGAGGTAGGTAGAGCTTGAACTTAATTTGTTGTTATTGTGTTCGCCTGTAGTTCTTAGGCCGCGGACCTAACCTACAAAAAATGTATATAAAAAGCACTCTGAGAGGAAGAAGAAGCTGAAGAAGACGAAATGAACCCAAAGCGAACCCGTTGCTCGCACTCGCATTGTTTGAGCTCGTTTGCTGCGGCTGCTGCTGATGCTAATGGTGACGCATGAAGCGTACGAAACGAGTCATTTTATGCCCCTCAACCTCAACCCTCTTCCCCTCACACCCGACCTACCCCCTGCCTTTCAATGCCTTTCGCTTGAATGAGAAAAATGCGACACTCGCGTGACCTGCACTTCGTCATCTTGATCTTTCTCTCTGGACATCACTCTAGCTAGCCCAACCAAGCTCACTGCCCGTCTCACTCACTCTCACTCTCACTCCCCCTCTTTCTCTATTCTTATCTCTTTCTCTCCCTTGCACCCTGACTGGCGGCATTTCCATCTCGAGGGACAACAATGAAAACAAATGCATTTCGAACCAAGCGCGCACAGATATGAAATAATTTTTTATTAGTCAACCGGAGCAAGGGCCATGTACTTCCCCCTCTACACCCTGTACCCTGCCTGTACACCCTGTACCCCCCCCGCACTCTCTGCTACCCTTTCGTGCTGCCGTGTGGCAGCGCAGTCGAGCAAAAGAAATGTAATGAAATGGAAGCGAGCTGCTTGTTAGTGCAACAAATTACTCAGAAAGCAAGCGCCAAGTTGGCAGCGCCATCTACCGACCAACAACACAGGAACACAACGAAAAAAATGTATGAGATTCTTGTTCAGTGTTTTTGTCCCCTTCTTCAAGCTCTTCTTTACATTTTTTTTGTGTCTTCTTGTCTCCTGCTTGTCCGCTGACCAAATGACTAAGAAAATTGCTTAGTCAAGCACTTTGCAGGCGTCGCTTTTATGTTTTATGACATCTTCTGGCGCTGTCCACTTGTTCTTGTTCTTGTTCCTGTTCTCGTTCTTGTTATTGTTGTTGTTCCTGTTGCTATTGCTGTCCCTGTCGCTGTTGCTGTCGCTGCTGTTATCACTGTCACACGCTGTAGCGTGTACTTTCTCTGACATCATCACGATTCTGTGACTAAGCAAATCTTTTCGACTAAAGACTAAGGAAACACTTAGTTGAATTAAATTTGGTATACGTTTTTTTCCAGTGTAACTATGTGAGCTTTCTACAGTGTCATCTTATCCGTTCTTTCTTCTAACGTTTAAGAATATGAGAAAGAAAACAGAATTAAACAATTTAAACTTTGTAAAGATTTTTTTTAGTAATGAAATGAATGAATGAAAAAATAATGAAATAAACTTGCTGGAAATAGTTTATTATATGTTAGAAACATTTAAGAATAGGAAGCACAAAGCAGAAGGCAAAAAAAAAACAAGAATTCATTGACAGAGACTAGAGCATCATTAGATTTTTGTTCTTTGTTTTGGGCACGAACTTAAAGTCAAAAAAAATCGAAGAAAACTCTAAAAAACGTTTAAGAATGAGTAACATAAAGCAGAGAATGAAAAGTCATTAGATTAAGGCGAATTTAGTGTGTGAGAAGGCAAAGATTTCTGCTGCCAAAAAAAAAAAAAAAATTATCGTAATGATCAAAACGAACGTTTAAGAATAAGACACAAAAGGGAAAGAAAAAAGAGCAATGCTAATTAATTAAATTACCATAAATAATTTAGCTTTAAACCTAAGAAAACTAGCTAAATGAACTAAATGAAATACGGCAAAACTTTAAGCATAACAAGCTCAAAGCAATCTTCAGAGACCTTTAAAGAATTCAAATTAGCACCAACTACACACCCCCTCTCTCTCCCACGCTCTTTCTCTTTCTCTCTTCTCTGCCATATTGCAACCAGTTCTATTCATCGATAGACAATCGATTATTTGCAATAATAAATTTGTCAACTAAGCCGACAAAAATATTGTTTATCTTGTCTTGGTATTTTTCTCAGATTTGCATGCCCTTTATCTCCTTTTCTCTCCCCCCTCGAAGAGATTATCCTCTTCTTGTGGTGCGGTAGAGAAGAGAGAGGTAGGAGAGGAGGTGTCATGTTATGGAAGCTGATAGATTTTTTCCGGCTGTCATTGCGACAGTGTGTGTGCCAGTGTGCGCCTTGGAAAATCGCTAAGATCAACTCGACCTCGTCCGCTTGTGGGAAATTCAATTTGCTGCTGCTGCTACTACTGCTGCTGCTGCTGCTGCAGCTGCAGCTGTATAGTGACAACCCTGGCAAAACAATTTTCACCGAATTTACACAATTTTCACACTGAAGTTGAGCCGCAAACTTTTCCATTGCATTTTAAATATGCATGAAAATCGTCATCGTCATCGCCATCGCCATCGTCGGTTTATGTTTATGCATGTGAATTGTGCACAAAAAGGGAGCAGCCCAAAAGGTGACAGAGGGTGTACGATAACAGAAAAAACAGGCACATATATATAGTATATAGTATTGTAGTACTATATGCGATATGATATGAAGCCACAGTGGCGGCTAAGTGGTACATAAGTGGCAGCAGTGCAGCGTATACAATATATGAGTTGGGACGAGGAAGAAAGGTCTTTTGAAAGTTTTATATCATCTTGCACCGATTGTTCCAATACAAGATATATATAATGGCGCAGAACTGAATGGTGCTGTGTATATTCAATAAAAGGTTTAACTTTAACGGACTCATAAGTTAAGTTATTTCTAAAATTAAAATAGGTCAAATAGGTTGATTTCAACCGATAGTTCCTATGGCAGCTATAGTATGTTACAGTAGACCAATTTTGATAACATTTTTTTTTTGCAAATTATTTATATATATAAAGTCCGTTGTAGGGAATTTGGTTGCCTTATCTTGACAAACAACAAACATCGGCCGATAGTTAGCCGATATATCGCTTCGATCCAGCTCGTTCCAACTTGTATTCTTAGCATGCAACAATAAAAAGCACGTGTGGCAAGTTTTATGAAGATAATTTCAAAACTGAGAGACAAGTTTGCGTCGCAACACAACCCCCCCCCCCACCAACCCACTAACCCCCCTTTCTCTCTACGTCACTGGCAAATTTTGTTGCCACATCGATGATATTCTACATTTCCACGTCGCAATCAAAAAATAAAAATGCTGAAAAGCAGAAAAACACTTGCACAAACACAGAGACCAAGCTTTGGGCAGCAGTGAGGGGCAGGGGCAGGGGCAGGGGCGTGGCATAGAGGGGGTGGGGGGGACGTCACAGCAGCTTTGCCAGCGCCTGTCACAAACTTTACCACAACGCGTTGACATTTAATAGGTGTCACTGTGCGTGTGTGTGTGTGCGTGCATGTATGTGTGTGTGCATCAGCACCCCCCCCCTCTCCCCTTGCACTGCCACCCCCCCCTTTGCCATTCTTACCGTTCCCACCCCTCTTTGAAGCTTCCTTTCGCGAATTTGTTAGAATAATTTTCAACACTTTTTGGGCAAGCATTGTGGGCGTTTGTGCAACTACTAGTGGGCGTGGCGGAATGGGGCGAGGAGGTGATGTGAGGGGGGGGAGAGGGGGTGACTGCTACTTCAGCTGTGGACTGCAAGTGGAATGCATCATGAGCATTTTATATTTCTGCCCACGCAGCTGGCAAATTGAGAGCGCGTTGTGCGTGATTTGCATAGAATGATTCACTGTCCCCCGCTCCTCTCTATACCCTTTTCACACTGTCTATCTCTCTCACTCTCTCTTTCTCTATTTTGCATGTGCATTTGAGCGCACTTTCTAAGCTGCCAACACACGCAAACACACACACACTCTTAGCCAGACACTGTCAATGCGTTGCGTCTGTCTTGTACACTCTTCCGTACCTTACTCACTCTCTACCCTGCCTGCCTGTCTATCTCTGCATCTCTTTTTCCCCCTCTCTCTCTCTCCCTTCCTCCTCCCCCCCCACCACTCACCATGACGCTTTCATTAAGCCGCAGCTCAATTTCTTCGTGTCGCCGCTTGTCCTTGTCGCGTTTGCTCGGCTTACGCGCTGTGCTACGCTTCCATTTTGGCATGTTTATACCCTTACAGAGGGTATATTGATATTGGCTAGGAGTTTTCAATGCACCTTAGAAGATATATCTGACCTTTTAAAGTACAATATATTAATAATAAATCAGCATCATCCAGCAAGTCGAACTAGCCACGTCAGGTCCGTCCAGTTGCAACATAATCTAGTCATTTAGTACTTAAGCTAACTTGATCGAACTATCCAGCTATTCTTTATATAATATCGAATCGAATTACTTTAAATCGAATCACTATAACATATGGCTGTCATAGGAACAATCGGTCCAAATAAAGGTTTTTGTATGAAGTGTAGATCTGATTTTAGAAACAATTTAACTTTATCAGTGCCAATCAAAGTTGAACATCATATTGAATATGTACAATCATTCCATTCACTTCTGCAGCATTATAGCATATATATATTGTAGTATTGGCACAATCGAAGTGGATTAGAATCTGCAAGAGTATACAACTTTCGGCATGCCAAAATTAATCTTTTTTCCCACGTTTTTTTTCGCTTTTCGCCGTGTGAGTTTGTGTGTTATGTCTTCTTCAGCTGCTGTTCGCCTTTTTTCACGTGCCGTTTGTAATTTCATCTACATGCGCACACACACACACTCATACTCGCGCACACACTCGCAGAGATGAGCAAACTTTTTGTTTTTGTTGTTGTCACGTGTCAGAATCATGCAGAGAGAGAGCGAAAAAAAAACCAAACTTTTAATTGCAAAGTCGTTGCACAACAACAACAACAAGAAAATTTCACGCAGCAAATTTATAAATTTTGAGATATTAAAAAAATTGCAGAAAACACACATAAAGAGGCTAAAAATAAACTTAACTGTGCATGTGTGTGTGTGTGTGTGTGTGTGTGGATTTTACATAATGAAAAATCCATTGGAAAATAATTATGAAAGAGCACTTGATAACAATGCACGCAAAGCTGCTCCTGGTGCTCCCTCCTCACTCAACTCAATCTATCTTTCAACTCACACTCTCCCTTTCTCACTCACACCCTTGCTTTTGCTTGCTCTCCCACTCCCACTTTAAATATTTATTAATTTGCTAAAACTTTTTCGCATATGTCGGAAAAATGTGCAAACAATTTAAAATTCGCAACTAAAAACAGCAAAAAGGGCGAACAAAAACACACAGAAAAAGGAGCAAGAGAAGAGAGAGGGGGGTAAAGAGGGGAGAGACCGAGAAAAACAGTGAAATAAAACAATATTATTAATTGCATAACTAATTGCCATCATCATTTCGCATTCAAATTCCAATTCCAGCTCCGATTCCGCACATTGCGCCGATTTCACGCTCCACTCACGACTATCGCACACATGGACAGACACACGCACATAGACACGGCCTGCAAGTTCACTTCACGTGTGAATGACGTGACCTGTGCGTGAGTCACGCGCCAGACAACTATAGTAGCAGGTGAGATACCCTTGATAATTGTCAGGAGACAAGCAATTTAATTAGAGACTGCAAAAGAACTGAAACCAGAAAACAAACAAAGCTGCAAAAAGGTTAGGCAGAATATGATACTTAATACGACTAGATGATGCACTATGATATATAATATAATTTATAACCGACTTGTGTGGATACACTTGTTATGCCTATAAAGAAAGAAGTAAGTGGAGAAAGAAAGAAAGGAAAATCAATTCATTTGCCTTCTACTCTGTAATCATAAATGCTCTACGGATTGTTCAAGAAACTATAGCTGTATATAAAGCAACTATAGCAAATGATGCCCATGACAAATGAAGATGGTGAAGATAAAAAGCAGGAGGAGAATAGATCAATTTAAAATTTGTCTTTTACTCTGTAATCATCGACTCTCTAAGGATTGTTTAAGAAACTATAGCTTTATATAAGAAACCTATAGCAAAATTAATCAAACTTTAAGTTCTTAATAGTTTGAAGAGCTTTAAATATTTTGCACTTCTTTTGCCAAGTTATAAATGAAAATATTATGCCGATAATCGATCTATATATTACACAGAGAGAAAGCTATAGACAAAGATAAAGGAAGGTCAAGTTCATAAATATATTTATACAATATATATATATAAAAACAGGAAAACAATTAGAGATAGAGAAAGGGTAAAGTAAAAGTGATATAGAATAAAATAATAACATCACCAAGTCTAAACCTTTTCAGTCAACCTCTTGAGATTCCAAACTATTCGCGACCTCTTCTTGCAATACCCTAACATCAATCGGCGACAAGGCTCCACTAACCTAAAGTAAGCACAACAACGGTCGACAAATCCAATAAGAAAACGACAACGTGTCCGTCCGGACTACAAATCCTTGCCACAGAGCAAAAGAGAGGAAGAGAAAGAGTGAGTGAGAGAGAGAGAGAGAGCACGCATGGGGGGCAACAACAGCATGACAACTTGCGGACTTTATGCTCGGCCTACGAGCGGCTCTCAATTCAATTGTGTGGCGCCACAGTTCAAGTAACAGTTGCTACGCTTACGCTACTCCTTAGCCCACTCTCTGCTCCTTCTCTTCTTCTTCTTCTTCTTCTTCTTTAGCAGCCTGTCACGCGTCGCCGTAAATCGCTGCGCGCAGGTCGCGTCGCCGCTCGAGCCGTGCCAAGGCCCCTGTCACGTAGAAACTTATGCGACGAAAAGTCCCCAAACTCGTTAAAAGCGCTTCTTGTGCACTTTCTGCATGACCCTCTCTCTATCTCTCTCCCTGTCTCTATCTTTCTCTCTCTCTCTTTCTCCTTCATGCTCTTCCTCCAGCTGTTGTCCGTCGATGGCGCTGCAGCTGTGGCCCCATTTGAATGTCGTTCATAATTGAATGAATGATTTCGAACCTCATTCAATGGACATGCCGCACTCTCTTTCTCCCTCACTCCACTCCACTCCACTCTTTTGCTTTCCCTCCTTGCATACTTTCGGGCAAAATTCTGCAAATCAAAAGAAGTTTTCGGGCAAAACGGAATACGAAAATTGGTGCTAAAAGCAAACGAAGTAGCATCAGAAGTATTTTCAAAGTATTTCGCAATTCGGTTTTTACAGCTTTCGTTCGGTTGAGATCTTTATGCAATTCAAGATGCTTGAAATCAATAATACCGTTACTTTAATATAAGAGCTAGCTTATTTCAAACTAAATAAAGTTATTTAGTATTTTAATACCATATTTAAATACTGGAAAATACCCCTAATTGAAACTCAGATTGCAATGCTGGCAAATGTGTTAAATAAGTGGAAAATACTAGAAAATACCAAGCTATTATTTATATTAAATATACCAGAAAATACCAAATATTTAGAATATCATTATTTAATAGTGCAGCAACTCATAAACAATTCATATACACAAAATACCAGAAAATACCAAACTTTCATTTATATAAAAATACCAGAATATACCATATATTCAAAATACCATACACAAATTCTGCAGCATCTCATCAATAATTCATATACGAAAAATTGAAGCATTTATACCAGCAAAAATAAATAAAACTCTTTTAAAAATACCAAAAAACATACAAAAAATACAATTAAAGTATTATTTTAAGTATTTCAACTGTACAATAGCTACTAAAGCAACACAACAATCCACATGCATTAAACAAATTTACCACCTCTCATTAAATAATACAAACGATCAAAAGCTAGTATTTTATTATGACCAAAAACCGGAGGAAATTACAAAAACCCAATTAAATACGTACACACCATAATCGCATATATTATTAATCGCCACCTTTTTTGGGAATTTTAAATGTCACACTTTGCCATTAAGCTGCTAATTTGCGCCAGCCACAACAACAACAATTTCGCAGCACGAAAAATTAATACTAAATATTATTGTTAGTATTTTAAATCTGGTAAATATTTTTGCACTTAGCAAAACCAACACAAAACAATTTGCAAATGGTAATCGCGCAACTGGATATCGCTGGATTCCTTGTCAAAATGTCAAATTTTAATGACTTTGGTTTTGGTATATTTTTTGGTATTTTCCTTGGTATTTTTCATGCTGTTCTCGTTTGACCTTTAAATGCAAATGTCAAAAAAGGCCAAAAATGTTATGCAGAGCACACAATTAAATAGGCACAAACACATAGACATAATGAGAACACACTCCGGGTCAGCTGTTTAGTGTCCGAGTTTGATTAGAAAAATAAAATCAAGTAAAGAATTTAATATGAAATACAATTTTTCTAATTTAGTGCAGCTCTCTTCTTGTTGTTTCTTTTTTCTTCTTTTTTTTTTTTTTTTTTTTTTTTGGATATGCAACGAGATTATAATTGAAACTGTCAACAGATTTGCGCATTGGCATTTTAATGGAATTTGATGGGCAAATTGAAAATTTGCTGACATGAATTTTTCCACATATTTTCCATGTTCAATTTATGCGCATCGCAATGCATATCAGATGTTTTTTTTTTTTTTTTTTCTGTGTGCCATTTCATTTCCATTTCATGCCACTTCCACATGCAGCACATGAGGAGGCAAGCCGGAAATACGTATTACATTATTCTCACATTCACATTCTCTCACAATTATCATCCGTCATCCTGGCTGACGCATCGTTTGTGAACCAGAATGAATTGAGATATTAGCTAATTGTATGCTTAATGTCAAATTAAATAGATAAAGCTGAACCGGTTAGTGTCGAGGCACACTCAGTATGATTTAATAGATACGTTTCTGCGGGAAATTTATTATCGTGCATGGTAGTTGCTTAAATTGAGATGTTCGCAAGTGTTTTCTCTTTTAACTGTGCTGTGCCAGCTTTGAACCAGTAGTGAACCGGTTTTTTAAGGATTTTTAACCTAAAAGTGTTGCATTATATACAGTTTCTAACTTTTTTGACATATATTTAATACTTCTGCGAATTCTCCCTGAATGAGTGCATTGAACCTCTTTGGAACCTCGGTCGGAACAGCTTCTGAACCATTTTTTGATCCGTTTTAATGCAAAATGTGTCAATTTTTATATTGTACTTAGTAACAGTAGTGCCCAAACTTTGTGATGTGAATCAGGCATATATTGTACTTTAAACTTAATTTTTTCCTTGTACAGGAGCTTTATGCTGAACCACTTTTGAACCGGTTCAACTCATTAATTCTCTGTCATTTGCTCTGTAGACCGTAAGTCAGGCATATTCTCTAAACTAGCTTTAGTAGTTCATTCCTCGAAACTATGTGCCCTATGCTGAACCACTTTTGAACCGGTTCAACTCATTTGTTCTCAGCCATTGGCTGTTTCAGTTGTGAATCAGTCATACACTCACTACCAAATTCAGTAATTTATTCCTCGGAGCTGTATTTTCTATGCTGAACCACTTTTGAACCGGTTCAACGTCTCTGTTAACCTTAAGGGCATTTGCTCGTCGCCTTTGTCTTCACCAATCTAACGGTATTTGTTACATTTTACACAGTTGCGCCAAAAAAAAAGGAATGAGAAGACGACAACATTTTTGCAGAGTGTTCAGTAAATTCAGTTCAGTTCTCTCTCTCTCTCTCTCTCTCTCTCTTTCTGTCTCTGTACTGTATCCATTGGCGCCATAAAAACATAACGACGACATTTTCATGGCTTTGTTTACATTCGTTTTGATTTTCCTGTTGGGTTTTCCCTTTTTTTCACGCGCCCTGCCTTCTGCCTTGCTTGTGCTTCTTCTTGTTTTTTTTTTCGTTTTTCGTTCAATTTCGTTTCTGTTTTTGTTGTTGTTTACAAGAGAAAAGTTCAATATCCGCAGCGGCCCCAACCCCAACTCCGTCTTCAACTCTTCTGCTTGGTCTTCAATCACATCTCCCTTCCTCTCTCTCTCTCTCTCCTCATCGTTTAATTATCCACTTGCTGCATAAAGAGACACACACAGAGAGTGAACGCAACATTTGCGCCCGCTTTTTATTATCTTCCTGCACCCCAGCTCCCTTTCCACCCCCCCCTCCTCCTGCTCCTCGATCTCTCACTCCCTTTGCAGCTCCACTTCCTTTTGTTTTTGTGTTTATCAAAACGCAATGCGGTCCATCTATCGAGTCAGTCCAGGCAGCCTGCTGCCTTTCAATTAGAGCTCATTAATGTCGACACAGGGGCGCGCACTAAAGGGCTGTGGAGGGTGGGCGTGGCAGCGCGCATTGTTTATAATTGGCATGTACGCGAGGCGGATGTGCAGTCGTGTGCATTGGTCATTGAAATTGCTTTTTAATGTTGGCCACGACGGCCGACTGCGCCGTGCAAACAAATAACAAGCAGCCGCATACACTGCGAGAAAATAAACAGGCATAAGTAAGTGGTTGTTAACGGGGTATGAGAAGGCAAAAGAGACAGAGAGAGAGAGAGAGAGATAGAGGGGGGGAGAGAGAGTTGCCAATTGCAGGCTTGATTGCCTTGTACTCAGCTGAAGTTTCTCTGCTTTTCTTGCAGTGTAGCCCAGCACAGCAGTAGACCCAGCGGACAGCTTGGCCCAGCAGCGGCAACTCATGTATCTGTATCTGTTTGCCCCCTTCTCTCCCGCTGCTCAGTTCCACACAATATCTGCCAGGCGTTTAATTTACGCCTCGAGTCAAACTGTAAATACATCATTTATATGGTCACTCTAGGGTGACCAGTGGGGGGTGTGGCAGGCAGGCAGGCAAGTCCCTGTCCAGCTGCAGTTCTAACTGCCTTGCTGCCTTGCTGTGTGGCCATTTAAATGCTTCGCAATGGCAGCGCATTTAACATATTACGCATACGCCATGCAGCACACATATCAGTCAGATATATGTACATATATAACATATATGCACATATATACTTCTGTGGCTATCTCTCTCTCTCTCTGTGTGTGTGTGTGTGTGTATTTAATGCGACTGCAGTTGAGGCCAATGGCAAAAGTGACACGAAACGACTGCAGCAAAGGCAAAGGCAATCAATGAAGTGGGCTGGGCGTGGCAAACCGCCATGCAAATGCATAACACACACACACACATAAGCTCTACACTCTGGCTCACATAAATATATCCTTGTGCTCTCCCTGGACAGCGTATCTCTCGTATCTTTTCAGTCACTGGAGAGAGATATCGAGTTAGAAATGCGACCCCGTGACAAGGGCGTTGCCCACATTGCACCAGCCCCCTCCCCCCCTCCACACCTCTTGCCTCACTGCCCATCTCTGTAGCTGTCTTGGACATCCTTTTATTCTTTTAATTAAGTTAGCAAAGTGTAAATGCGATTGTAACTTGGTTAATAACTCTCTTCTCATCCTGCTTCTTCTCTCTCTCCACTGCAGGCTTAGCCTTTGTCAGGCTGTGAGTAGAGGGGGGGAGGGGGCACGCCAACCAACTGTCAAGGTTTACAGCTTTAATTAATCACAAATGAATATGTGCACTCGTATTCACGCTCTCGTATTCATTTACCTAATTGACAAGTGTTCACAGCACAAAGCATAGAAAACGTTCTCTATTTCCCTTTACCTATCTACCTTCCTCCCTCCCTCTTTCGCTGTCTCTGTCTCTATATTGCACTGCCTTTGCGGTCTTCTTCATGGCAATTTCTCGGAAAATTTACCTAATGATATTCACAATTTATTAGATCGAATTCTGTCTATTCAAGTCGGCGTTAATGAAATTGCAAAATGCAATTGCAATATCGTTTAAGAGCTGACTTAATGGAACTGCATGGGGTTTATGGATGTTGAAGGGGGGGTGGTTGCCAGGCCGGGTTTACCATATAGGCTGGCATGGAACAATCTTTATAGAATTTACTTTTATTATTCAATATTCACGCCTTTATATAAAAAGGTTTGTAGAAGAAATTTTATTGGTGCGTTTTAGCTGTCTAGCGAGCACTCTTTACTGTCTTTCTGACTGTCTGTCTGTCCGTCCCAAGTGATTGGATATATAATATAGAAGTTTTTAAAGAAATCTACAGACTGAGGTTCTATTTTAACTGCAAACAAATGTTCTAAACTAGTAAAGACTAACTTGAACCTCAACAAAAAAACTAGCAAACAATTTTCAATAGAAATTCCCACAATATTTTATGCAATTTAAATACTTAAAAATGAAATGCATTCATTTGCAAAACAATTTGAATGCTCTACTCAATTGAGTGTGATTAAAAAGAGAAACAGTTATTTGGCATTTGCCATAATTCACTTCTCATATTTACTTCTCTCGACTGCGATCAACAGTGTGTCATCGAAGTATCAAACTGATAATTAATGGAGCAACAGTCTGTAACTTTTGTGGTGTGTCTGCAGCTGTGTTATGTGAGAACTGTGTGTGTGTGTGTGTGTGTAGTGAGTGTGTGGAGTGAGTGTGTGGAGTGTGTAGTGTGCTGCGGTGTGTATTTGCTTTCAGTTATTGTGTGGTTGCGATTCCGATTGTGGTTTCAAAAGTTGCTCTTGGAATAATTATTAATGCAAGTAGCACGAGTCTCGCTCTCCTCTTTACCCACTCCCTCTCGCCCTCTCTCTCTTTCTCTCTCTCTCTCTCTCTCTGCATCTTGTGGCTCACTTTGGGATGCAGCGCATCCAGTGGAATCGCTTGAGTGCCACTAAATCAAATAGTGAGGCCATCAAGCATGCAACGAGCCGTGCCTTTAGCTGAACCTGAAACTGAGCTGCAGCTGACCAGGGAACGCTATCCATCTCCCTTACTCACTCTACCTCTCTCTCTCTCTCTCTCTCTGTCTCATTCTGTGCCTTGCTCTGTGTAGATAGATGGCCTATCGTCTGGCCGTGTTAATATTTGCTTGCGTTTTACATTGTTTACTCAACGCTGGCCATGGGCTAGCAAAGGTTGAGCATGAGATACAGATACGACGACGACGACGACGATGAGTATCTTTGCTTAGTTTTCATGTATTGTTTGGCTTTTAGTGCCGCCTCAGTTATTGCCTACACACACACACACAAAGGGACTGTGCAAATAGAACTAAGTAACAGTTCAAGGCGAGCTTTAAGTAGCCGCTCTGCCCAGCTCTGGCTGCCCTGTTAATGAGTCAACTCATTCGCAGTCAGCTCTATTAACGCATATCTGAGTGCAGTGTATCTGTATCTGTATCTGTATCTGTATCTGAGCCTCTGTTTGTCTCCGTCTGCCTTAACTGCTTCTGCATATTTACAAAACTTTTGCTCTGCCTGCATCTGTATCTCATTCTGCATCTGCATAAACGCATATCAATTGCCTGTTTGACTTTAAGACTGCTGTATCTGTTAGCTGCGATTGTATCTAGTGTATTCCACATGTATCTCTGTATCTCAAACTCTATTCGAGCATCTTCCGCGCACTGTTTGCACTATTTTCACCTATCTACAGGCATCTTCTGCATTCGCTGCTGTAACTCAAATCCACACACAAGTATCTCAGTATCTTTGCCTAGTTATCTGTGCTGCATTGCTCGCAACTTAGTTGCTGTAACTAAATATGCCAGTATCTTTGATTGCAACTGATTATCTGCAGCCCCTCTCTGCCCTCTCTCTGCCTGTTTGCCTCATTAATTTGCCTCGAGCACTGCAGCCAATGAAGCACCTACAAAATCGAACGTTTGCTAATTACGTTTTTGATACCATTACCGAGCCGTAAATATTTGCATTTCTCATTTACAGGCAGGCAGAGAAGGAGAGCACGAGAGAAGGGAGTGGCTACTCGGCCAAGTCAGCAGTATTTAACTGCTACAAATTTGAGAAAGGTAGAGAGAGAGCGGGAGAGCCAGAGAGCATTGTGTAAATACCATGAATAATCTTGGCTCTGATTCAGCAATTCTACCCAATAATGAGACACTCGATGCAGGCTCCAGCTGCGATTTTCGATTCTTGGAAGGCTTTCCAAGCTGCCCAGAGTGTAAGCATTGTTTAATGTTAATGCCACACACACACACAAATCAGAGAGAGAGAGAGAGAGGGAGAGTGCATTGGCAAAATTGTTGGCATTCTTAAGACTCGAGCTTAATTAGAAAATAGACTAAATTAAGTTTGGGCGCAAGCCAAAGTCAGAAATGTCAACAGCCACAGTGGTCGAAAATTGCAGCCAAACATAAATGTGCTTTAGAATATATTGTATATATAATGATAATGTATGGAAGAAGTTAAGATCTGGCATGTTGTTTGGTTAAGGTGTTTGGGGAAGGAAAACTTTTTAATGCTAAGAAAATTAAAATTAAGTAATCTTTAATGAGCTTTTTGATTGGCTTAAGGGGCTTAGCTATTTGATTAAATTGTTGTCTGTAGAATAAACTGCAATATACAAATATATGTTATATACAACAAGACTGCTCTGTACTTAATCAAAAAATCTTAGTAAAGCTTTTACAACTTTTCGAGCAGCTTTTTAGTTTGTATTTCTGGAGCAATCGTTTTCTGCAAGTGTAGTTAATATTCATGCAAAGCTTTACTCAAATATGTTTTAAAATATAGATTCAACTTATCTATTCCATGATTAATCCAAAGCTTTAATCTTAGTAAAGCTTTGACGACTTTTTAAACAGTTTTACTTTCTGTTATTATATGTTTATCTGTTTTCCTTCCTTTCTTGCAACTGTAGTTTATATTCTAGCAAAGCTTTAGTCGCAAATTTTTTAAAATATAAATAGACATTAACTACTTTAATTTCAATAAAAAGCTCCAGTCTTAGTAGAGCTTTTTAACATTTTTAACAGCTTTTAATTTAAAGGCAACCCTTTTTCTCTTCTACTTCCTTTTAATATACAATAGTTCATATGCCAGCAAAGCTTTAATGTCACAAAAGCTTTAAGGAGCTTTATGCCAAAGCTTTCATATTAAGTTCACAATTGTTTTCATTGATTTCCCTTCTCAGCTTTCTCAGCACATCCAACACAGCAGCAAAACACTGTTAACAGTGTTGGAAAACAACACTGCAATTCGAGTGCCGCAAAATCTAATGCAATTTAAAGCCAAAACACACAGATACGACTCGAATTTGTATGGTGTGCAAAGGGGAAAGGGGGGAAGGGGGAGGAGGGAAGGAGAGGGTCACAGCGCTTATCATTTGACCCCCTTTTATGGAGCATGGACGTGGTGCAATGCAGTAGTGAGAGGACGAGGGTGAAGAGGGGGGAATAGACAGAAGTTTTTATTATTTTTCTGGTCGGTTTCGCTTGCTTGTCATATGCCAAAAAATGCATGGCAAATGGCTGCATGACAGAGACAGCAATAGAAAACGAGACAGCAATAGAGAGAGAGAGAGAGAGGGAGAAAGATAGTGTGAGGAGGCTGCGACTCGAGGCGCTTGTCCGTCCGCTTGGGTCTCGCTTTGGGTTCTGGTCCGGTTATTAGCTCTGCTTGTGGCCTACCCCAACTTCAACTCCCCTCCCCTCACCTCCCCTCACCACACCTCACCTCCGCCTTGCCTTGCCTAGACTTGGCCTGGCCGAGGGCAAAGATTTATTTCACCCGGTTGAAGCAGAAAATTGCACGTAACAAAGCGTGGAAAAGTTTTCCCCAACACGCCCACCGCACATGGCACCAGGCGCGAAAAGGAGCTAGCCCAGGGGGAGGGGGGTAGGGTCTCCCCCTACCATCAAAGGCAAAAGTCCGAACTGGAACTAGAAAGCTTTAAACGGGTGTTGCAGCTGGGCGGCTTGGCTAGCTAGCATTGGCTACCTCAGCTTCTACTTCTAGGTCTCGGTCTGGGAACAAGAGGGAGGAAGGGGAAGGGGGGGTGGGGGGTTGTAGTGGAGCTTGAGCTCTGTGGGAAAACAACGGAAATTACAAATTGTTGTTTACTTTGCATTTCACTCGCACATACACACACAAATACACATACGACGCGTCGTCGTCCGCAACGAAACTGACACAAAAGGCAAAAGTGCGCAAAAAACAAAATGGGGGCACATCAAGGGGAGCAGAGAGAGAGAGGGGGACGGGTAGATTCAAATGAAAATACATAGGCGAAAATAAGTGAAGAGAAGCCTAGAGAAAAATATGAAAAAGAATCACTAAGAATGGTGCAAGGAGGGGGGAAGAGAGGAAAGGGGGACTGGCGAAAAGTATGTGCCATGCCATGTGCCATACCAGGCCATGGAAATGAAAATGGAAATGAAAACCGTATCGAGTGGAATGAAGGGGACAGTGGTGAGGAAATTCACAGAGTGCGGATTGTTGCGTGGAAAACAGTCGAAAGGAGAACGTTTCTCAGTTTGTTTAGTGTTTAGTTTAATGAGCTTTTCTTTCCTTTTTTTTTTTTGTTGCACCCCTCTTCACCTTCCGTTCGCTGCCACATAAGAACAAGTGCAACAACAAGAACATTAACAAGAAGAACATTCCAAAGTAAAGAAACGATAAGAGAGAGTGAGAGTAAGAAACATTCGCATGTCCAGCAGTGCAAGAAATTACCCTGCAGACAGATTAAGAGGATATATGTGGCCAGTAATTTTTTTTTTTTTTTTTTTTTTTTTTTATGTGATGAAATTTGCTTTGTAGGAAGCTTGAACATATATTGAGGCATGTTTGAAATTTCAGCATGATTCTTGAAGTAATAAACGGTTTATGTAAGAATTAGTCGTGTCACTATGCCTTAAATAGGTTAAAATTAAGTATGCATGAAGTAAAGAGCCTTATTGATGTATTGCTCTAAGATCAGGTTATGAAAGAATCAACGGTCAAGGTAACCTCAAAGAAAACCCTATTTAACCTTCAAAAAACAAGCAAGATGCTCATTCAAGATATGATCATGTTATGAACGAAACAAATGTCAAAAAAAAAAAAAAAAACCATCAAAAATATCCCCCAGTTAACCTAAAAATATGCCCAATATTTTCATACTGTCTAGGTTTCTTTTTTTATTAAATTTGGTATACATGAAGTAAACAACTCTATTGATATATTGCTTCAATAAACATAAAAATTACTCAAATAATGATCAGTTTATGAACGCAACAAAAGTCAAGAGAACCAAAAAAAAAAAAAAAAATCCGAGTTAACCTTAAAATAACGACCAATATTTCTAGTCTGTATCTATGCCTAAAATAGGTTGATATAAGATTAGGTAAAGCACCTTATTGACGTATTTCTTTTAGAATCATATTGCTCTCTCCGAAAAGAATCCAAGGCAACCCTTTACACTCCCAACCTAACCTCAAAAAATTCCCTCCGCTTTCATCTTCATCAACTCAGCTACTACAACAAACAGTAAAAGTTCAATATACCACAGCAAGTTCAAACACCCTGCAGCTTCTACCGCCCACAGGGTATACACACACACTCGCACACACAACAAAATAAACAAAATCTTATAGAAATTGGGTCAATTACTTTTATAATCATAACACACAAACTACAAAGCAACTTCTACAACTTCTCTTCGCGAAGCAATTTGTTATTGTTATTTCTGTTGCAAGTAGTAGTTCTTGTTGTTGTTGTTGTTGCACAAGTTGTTGTTGTTGCTGTTCGCTTTCTTTATGCGCTATGATTGCATGGCAATAGTTCATAGTTCAACGTTTACCCGCTTTTTGTCTGCACTTCTTTTCCATTCGAGCGATTGAGTTAAGATAAACACAAGTCGCTTTGGGGGCAACACGAAGAGGGGAGGGGAGGAACCCCTTTTACAAGCACAGTGCCAGCAAAAAGTTGTCGCACCAGCGGCGCACAGTGCACTTTACGAAAGTGTGAAAGTGGGCAAAAACTATGCGAACTATTTTCTTAATATAACTAACTACAATACCATAATTGTGTGTGGAGTGTGAGTGTCAGTGCAGAAGAAAGTTGAGAATTCTGCAAAGAATTCAACTGCAAGACTGATTAAGGTGAGCTCAAAAAGATTTAACCTGCTTTAAGTGGAATTAAGGCAAAGTTCAACAGTTTGCGACTTCACTTAGACAGTTTGGATGATGAATGTACAGAGAGTTTAAGTGCAGTTAAAGCAAGTGAACTTAGTGGAGATTTGCCTGGCTATAAAATATTTCCCACGCCTCGAAATCTTCAACAACGACACAAAGCTGACTGCTACAAAACGAAAGTCGAACTGCAGGTCATGCGTTAACTTTTGTGCAGCCACTGTGAAAACCGCTAGGCATGCCAGCATGCAAGTAAATTTAAATACACAAACACACACACACACAGGCACACACACTTGCATCTTGAAGTCTGCAGTCAATTTAGATAAACAATTACGAGCCACAATTGCAGGGAGCAGCGCGACTGTTGCCAGTTGCCGCGTTCACTTCATTTGACCCACCGTATCAAGTGGATGTACAGAGTGGGGTACGTGTGGTGCAAGTGTGCGTGTGTGTGTGTGTGTGCGGCACAAGTCGACAGAAGTCATTTTTGGTTTTTGTTATTGTTTTTGTAAGTGGCGCGCGAGTTGATAGGCCACCAAAAATAGCACAACAACAACAGCAACAACACAATCAAACTTTAAGTAGGAAATAAAGCGAAAAAGAGAAGAAGAGGAGGCAGCAACCGAGAGAGAAGAGGCAGTAGCAGGCAGGAAAAGAAAGTATCTATGAGATGCACGAGTATTAATTATTACTGGGCCCCCTTTGTCTGAGTATCCCGAAAACACTTTGGAATTTTAATTGGCTCAAACAACAGTGAGAGAGAGAGGGAGAGAAAGAGAGCAATCTGTGTGTGAGTGAGTGCAGTGCATTTGCATTTGTATTGGCCGCGTCATCTGTTTTGTTTTCATAGAAATTCAAGCCATAAATCATGCGATCGTCAGCATCATCTCGCCTGTGCAAGTAAGTTGCTATTTATAAGGTTGCCCTGCTGCTGCATGCGGAAGAGTTCACACAGACAGTGAGATACTTAAACTCCAGTGTATAACAAAGCACTGGCAGATGCCAAAATACCAAAAATACCCGAAAATACTGACTGTGAGTCAGCTTTTCCCCAAGTGCAAGGAAATCTTCTGTGTTGGAAGTTTTGATATTTACCTGCAATGAAAAGAAGAAAGAGATTTGCATTTAGTTTTAAGATTCAATTGAAATTCATATGATATTGTTTAAATTTGTTTATATAGTATGTAGATATAATGTTTAATCTACTAAAAATTGCAGTACTTCAGTGCCTTATTCTCATTTGGACACTTTAACGATAGTTATAATGCGCTGTTGCCAAACTTCATTCCACAAAAATTAAACATACTTTGACTTTTAAAAAGAAAAACCTCAAGTGAGCTTAGCTTATATTTGAAAAACTATTTCAATTCTGGCTTATAAACCTCTCGAAACTAACTCACCAACTATTCTAAACATTTAAACGATAGTTCAGTTGCCTTGTTGCCAAATTTCACCTTATTAAATTACCGAAAAACTTAATAAAAATTTACATGTAAAGCGCATTATAAAATCTATTCCAATACTGCCTACAAAACCTGTTAAACAAACTCTTTAGCTCAACTCAATATTTAAACGATAGTTCAAGTGCAATGTTGCCAAATTTCATATAGTAAAAAAACATACAATCAATGTTTATTCAAAGACAAACTTAATGAAATGACATTTGTTGAAGCCATTTCGAACTTTATTTAAATTTTAGCAAATAATAAAACCCTCAACTAACTCTCAAAATATAACAAAAATTTAGCCGATAGTTTCCACTGCCACGTTGCCAAATTTCATACCATATTTAGCAATCAACCAATTTGTAGCTCACTTGTTTAGTGCATTTTCGTTTCAACTTCCAAATAACCTTTCTCAACCAATTCTCAAGCACCTCTCAACATTTAAAGCGATCGGTTCAATTGCCATGTTGCCAAATTGCAATATCAATAATAAGCCGCCGAAAAACCAAAGTAAATTAGTGTTTAGATATTTTATTGGCGCACCTTGTCCAATTTCAATATTTTCCCTGGCATTCACCACAGCCACAAATGCAACATTTACAACTCACACACACACACACACTTACACACAGGCGCCCACAGAGAGTGGTCCATAAGTCACAGACAGACATGACCTCTTGCAGTACTGCCTGCCCCCCTTCCCCGGTCCCCTTCCCCTCTTTCGGCGCCATTGCTTCTCAAGGTTTTGGAGACTGCGCTGCACAAATTGCAGACTGTTTGCCCAGCCGTGGCAGGAAAACTCGCAGCTGCCTGCTGCCTGCTGCGCGAGTGCAACTCAATTTAAAAACGAACAACAACAGCGAAGCAACAAAACTGGGAAAAATTGCAAACGAACGGAAAAACAAGAACAACAAATAGAAGGAGCGACAGAGAGAGACGGAGAGAGAGAGGGAGAGGGGAGAAAAATGAAAACGTACTGCAAGCATAATTAATTACTCATAAGTAATTCCGCTGGCCTTAGGGTCTCTGGGCGTATAAATATTTCAGTTGCAGCACGACGGCACGAAATATGCGCCATGCAAACAGCGTCCATAATACTCGCTCATGGCATTCACTGTTTGAAACAATAGCCGAACTATGAATGCTCTTAATGGGCAAGGAATTTATTAGTGTAGCAGTCGTGACCAAAAGAACCAAAATTGACCTAACTTAATAGGTTTAAATGAGTTGGAAATTAGTGCAAATGGTGTAAATTCAATTAAAAAATTTTTTGATTTTATTTATAGCAATTTTTCACCTCATTTAACTGAGTTTAGTGAGGTTATATAGAATTAATGAGACTCTTCCTAGAGAAAACAGTGCAGCCTGAGCTGAATAAGGTCAGATCTTCATTAGTATGAATAGGTTTTCTAAAAGATTTCACCTACTTTATGCAAAACTCAAATATTTTCTATCTAAAAATTTTCAGTGAGATTATAAAAAGTTAAAGATATTTTTCCGACTCAAATCAGTGCACCCTGAGTTGAATCAGGTCGGATCTTCATTAGTATGAATAGGTTATCAAAAAGATTTTACATATTTTATTATTAAGTATCACACTTTCTTTCTTAACATATTTCGGAAATTTCCTACTTTATTTAAATGAGTTCTGTAAGATTTTGCAAAGATATAGAGACTCTTCCTAATCAAATCAGTGCAACTTTAGCTAAATTAGGTTGAGTCTGCATAAATAGGGTTTCAAAAAGATTTCACATAATTTTAATATAAGTATCGCAACAAATTTCTGAAATTTCCAACTTTATTAAGCTGAGTTCAGTGAAATTCTACAATGATAAAGATATTTTTCCGACTCAGCTTCAACTAAATTAGATTTTATCTCCGTAAATACAGATTTGTTTCTACAAAGATCTCACCTACCACATACCCAACTCACACACTTTCTATCAAAACAAATTTCACAAATTTCCAACTTCATTTAGCTGAGTTCACCAAGGTTCTCTCTGTATATTAAACTTAAACCAATTTGCTGTGCATTTGGCATATTGCATTACTTTACGTTGCTGTGAAATGACTTCAAGCATTTCTCCATTGTGTTATGATATGGAAATACTCTATTGAAGCGGCGAAAGGGCAACAGCAAGAAGAACAACAACAACTGGAAAGAAATTGAAACAGAATTAAGCTGAAAATGCGATGAGCGGAGCGTGCCTGCTGCCTGTACTCGAATGCACTGCAAAGTCGCGGAGCCGTGCAGAAAACTGTGCGGAGCCGTGAATGAATGAATGAATCAGTGAAACGAATAAACTCGTTCGCTGCACAGTTGAATGACTACAAAGTCGAATTAAGCGAGTAGTGTGAATGTGTCGGCAATTGTGTACGTGTGTGTGTGTGTGCCGCAGAAATTTGATGCAGCAGCAGCAGCGGCGGCGGCGTCTGCCTTTCTCGGCGCTTCTCAAAACGGGCGCAATGAATGCAATTTTAAGCACGTGCTGACTGCTGCGCCTGCCTCGTCTGCAGCGTTGTGCTTCATGGACCGCGACCGAAAAGAGAGAAGCGAAGAATCCGCAGAAAGCTACGAGTACAACAACAGCAACAGAGAGAGAGAGAGTGTGTGGGAAAGAAGAGAAAGGGTAGACCAAGAGATACTCTTTATAATGAAGATTGTATGGCCAAATTGCTTGTTAAAGGCACTCATACAAGGCAAGAGCCTTGCAATAGTTTGCCTGAATTTAAACATTCTAACTAATTTAATTCGTATAATTATAAATGCATAAAATGCAAGAAAAGAAAGTCAATTAAATAAAGAGACAATTTCTGTAATTTATATAAATCAAACATAATAATAAATTCAATTGTTTTAATATGGAAATATGCACAGAGCTGCACTGTTTGCTGTTTATCTCAGGATCTAGCCAGGCAATGCCAATGAAATTTGCATTATAAGTCAATAAAATTACATAGAAACTGCAAACCAAATATAAAACCTCAACATCAAACAAAATAAGTCATAAACAAACTCAAACCTCACCCCATTGACTGTGCAATTTGCAAGACTATCGAGTACAGGGTATAACAAGACGTTCGTCGTTCGTGCGTGAAAGAAAAGCATCGCTCTGTGTGTATGTGTGTTGCAAAAGTCGCCACAAGGCAAACAAACAATCAAATGGCAAACGACATTTAATTAAACACACTGATGGTAGGGTAGGCAGCAAAAAACCAAAAAAAAAAAAGGTAGAGAGAAAGGTAGAAGAAGAAAGACAAGGCTGCAAGAGGCGAATCAAAGAGGAGTCAAAAATCGAAACGAAGGCCTTAAGCCTTATCAATGGGCCATCGACTGGTTAATTAGCCAGACACGCCCACCTGACAGAAGCCCAAAAGTGTAAAAGTGTATGTATGTGCCACACACACAGAGTACCCTCTGCCACCGCCACCCACTGATGGGCACGCCTACTGTCATTACACGTAGAGCTCATTTAAATAAATTAATGAATTTTCTTTGCTTTGCTTCGGCAACGGCAACTTTTTTATGGCATTTTCTTTTGCCTTATCGCCTCAATATTGACACTGACAGGCCAAAGAAGAGGAAGGAAGAAATGGGAGGTAGGGGGGGGTTCGATTGCAAGAGAAATTGAGATTTCGTGGTCGTGTCACATCGCTCGCTTCATTTGAAAAGACGCGCGACGCACGCGTTTTTCTCTGTTTTTCCATTAGCGCAAAATACTGGAAATTGTTTATCTTAATCGCTTTCGATGCCCCCCTTCCCCCACGCTCTCTTCCTCTCTTCCCACTTGAGCACATGCTGTGTGCTCGTGTCAGCTGCCTCGCGTTGTCATTCACACATGAATGATACGATACAGACACACACAGATGTATTGGCTTATTAGTCGGCTCCTCTTATTGACATTTATGGCGTCAGATATTAATTTGTGTTTATGTTGGCATTTAGTATTCCCCCCCCCCCTCCCCACATCCTCATCCTCCTTTCTTGTGCCTCTTCTCTTTATGGCCCATCCATTCATAAGTGTCTTTAACAGATGTCTGTGTGGGCTGCTGCCGCTGCTACTTTAGTTACATCTCAATATTTGTAGGTAGCACGCATAATATTCTCCTAATATTTGCGGTAAATTAAGGAATTGCCGCGTGGTTGCCGCATTTCATGCAACACTGTTGCCTCATTTCAACGAATTAAAGCATTAGTTGTTTAATGAATCATAGAAAAGGCAGATACATGTTTTATTGGAAGTATATAACTAATTAACGGAATATTCATTTGCTTGGCTTACGTTGTTGCCAATTTTCATACAACACTGTTGCCGAACTTCAACTAATTTCATTACAATCTTCATGTAAATTCAAAATTCTCTTAACATTTTATGTAAATTAAGAAATTTCCACAGCGTTGCCACATTTCATGCTACATTGTTGCCGCATTTCAACGTATTACTGCATTAGTTGTGTAGTTAATGATAGAAAAAGCAGATACAAGTTTTATTGGAAGCATTGAACTAACTAACGGGTTAAATATTTGGTTGGCTTGCAATGTTGCCAATTTTCATTCAACACTATTGCCAAATTTCACACATTTCACTAACTGTTGCCACTTTTCAGTTATCCACAGTCTAATCTTTATGTACGAGGGTCGTTTGATAAGTCCGTGACTTTTTGTATTTGCCGCGCACCTGCTCTAAATACAACACTGCTCCTGTCAGCAGTTATCGATTAACAGCTGACTGTAAAATTTTGAGAAAGCTGCGTTTTTTGGTTTGCGTTTTATAGGCATTGAAAGCAGACGATCTCGTGAATTTTAACGAAAATGGAAAAAAGTGAATTTCGTGTCAGCATGGCAAAATTTCATAAATTGGGCTACGAACTGCTACCCCATCCAGCATATTCTCCAGATTTAGCCCCCTGTGACTATTTTTTGTTTCCAAACATGAAGAAATGGCTCGGCGGTAAGAGATTCGGGTCATCACAGAAACAAACGACTATTTTGAGGGCCTTGAGAAAACCTATTATTTGGAAGGAATAAAAAAATTGGAAAAACGCTGGACTAAATGTATAGAGCTAAAAGGAGATTATGTTGAGAAATAAAACGCTTCTTTGACGAAAAAAATATATTTTATTCAAAAAGTCACGGACTTATCAAACGACCCTCGTATATTCAAAATCCTTCTGCACTGTTGCCAATTTTCATATAACACTGTTGCCAATTTTCATCCCATTTCATTCACTCTAGCCGCTTTACATCTTCTTTCAGTCACTTAACTCATTTACGGCATAAGTAACTAATATTTAGCTTGCATTGTTGCCATTTTTCATACAACACTATTGCCAAATTTCAACTCATTTCATAAACTGTTGCCACTTTTCAGCTGTCTCAAGTCACTAAACTCCAATCGGAGATAATAAATTAAATCTCTGCACACTGTTGCCTAATTTCAGTCTGCACTCTTTGCCAATTCGCTTATATTTTGCGACAATTAAAGCTGTGCGCTTAGTGTCAAAACCGAAGCGCTTAACTTCCGTTCAAATCTGTTGACACTGTTGCCAATTTTCCACAGCAGCGTTGCCAGAAAAACAAAAAGAGGCAATCCGATTTAATGTGTACTTAACATGGACATATGCATGTGTTTGTGTGAGTGTGTGCGTGTGTATTACGTCACAAATTGAGTTGTTGTAACGTACTCTCTGTCTGACTACTTATTAAAGCCGAGATTTGTGGCCTTGTTTCTATAGCGCCCTCCCTGCCTCCCTCCTCACTTCCCCCGACATTTGTTTCGATTTTTTCTGCTGCTGCTCAGCTCCCTCGACCATTCACTGGATTTTTTTTCTTTTTCTGAGCCGCCGCTTTTCGGCTGTTTGCCAGTTTGGCAGCTTCAATCAACAGTCGACACACATTTGTCAAAGCGAACGGAGTTGGGACATGCCTGGGGTCGAGGAGTGGCGAGAGGTGGAGAGGGAAGGGGAGGGGGCTGAGTGGAAAGTGCTGCAACATGTACACAACTCGTCGAACGCTTTCAACGGTCCTTCCGACATCGTCAGCGACAGCAACGGCAACTGAGGCAACTTATCTGTCAAATGCCAAACGACAACCCGAAATCTATTAAGAGTTGCTTCCGCCTGTTGCCAGCGACTTTGTCTCTAGAATCCTCCTGCTCTACACTCCTCTCTCTCTCTCTCTCTCTCCCTGCCTCTGCAAGCTGCCCTCGGGCCCATCAGCAAAGCAGTTGGACCCAAAGTGAGGAGAAACTGTTGCGTTTTTGGGGGTCCATGAAAAGCGCATCAGTAGCGAAGAAAATTGTGGCTGCCTTTTTTGTTTTGTTTTGTTTTCCCTGGTTGAAGCCGTAACCGAAACTGAAACCAAGTTGGCAGTCACAAGCAATTTCAGTTATCATTCGCAGAGCGTCTGTCAGTCAGTCAGTCACTCACTCACTTAGTCAGTCAGTCAGTGAGTGAGTGAGGAAGTCTGGAAGTCAGGGAAGTCAGTCAGGGGATTCTTCGCATCGCTTGGCATGCGTTGACAAACTTTCATGTTGCAAAGATTAGCCAAGTTGCAGCATGCCACCTCTACCTCCCCTCCCCGCCCCCCACTCAGTCAACACTCAATTGAGTGATGTTTGCTTGAAGGTTACCGCATAGGTAACTAACGAAACTGTAAGTCAAAATGATTCTGGTAATCAACTTACTAAGCGGGTCACGCGGCGTATGCGCAATGCGACGTTGCCATTTGCTGTTGCCTGATATCATCTGATTACAGTGGTAGTAAGGTATAGAAGGTAGTTAATCAAAGCGAGCACTACTTAAATCACGACTTAATGCAGATCAAGTTTTTCTAGCAATTTCTTTTAAAATTTTCATTGCTTTTACTGTTAAACATTTCTACAGAGCACTCACTGTTACTTAACAGCTGTTAAGCATGTCTCTGTAAGTACAAATTAACAGACTTTTGACAGTTTTTTTTGTTAAGCTATTGAGTGCTTTAACAAATGAGTTACCATTTTTTAAGCAACTCAAACTTTTAGTTTTAATTATGTTCCTCTCTTCCTCCCTCCCTCCCTTCCTCTCTTGCTTTCTCCACTGTCTTTCTCTATGTCATTCTCTGCACTTCTTCTTACTGCTGTTCGCTTATCAGTTGCCGTCAGAATCTATCAAAAAGCCATTCACAAAGTTGACTCTCTCGTTGAGTAAAAGTTTTTGATATTTTAGCTTTATTGCTGACCGAAAAAGTTGTGCAAAGCTTTAACAAACACACGCAGGCACACACAGACACACACACATACACCATCATACACCCACACTTCCTCCCTTTCTTGCTTTCATTCTGCCACAGAGTGCAATTTTTGGGCTTCGCCATAAAAGTCGTCGCTGCGTCGCACATTTTGTTTCAATTGTCGCCCCTTCCCCCCCCCTGCTACTCATTGGAACTAAACGACATTAAGCCTCTCCCTCTCTCTTTCACACACACACACACACACACAGAGGCACAGTTCATTGATGGATTAATAGCATAAAAATGGCCAAGGAAATGCGTGGGGCGTCAACAACGTGAAGGAGGACAAAACAAAAGACCTCAAAACTTTTCAACGGCGCCGTGCGCTGTGGTGGGCGTCAATGTGGGCGTGCCTTAAACTTCTTAGCTGCCATTTCCGCTTATTACTTGTCACACACACACACACACACACCGATACACACACACACAAATCGAGAGGCAGGCTGGTTCGTGCTTGTGCACTTCATCATTCGACTTTGCCCGGCGATCAGCCTTTTTGCTGTTGTTGTCGTTGTTATTGTTGTTGGCTCTTCATCATTTTTATGACGCTCATGTGACAGTCATTTGTATTAATGTGCCACACACACACACACTAGCAGACACACACACACACACACACATCATAAAAAAGCAAAGCCCCAGCCAAATCAAACTTCACACGATGGTCCCCATCGTTATTTTTGTTGAACTTAGCAGAGCTGCCCCGCACACACAACACACACCAAACACACACACACACACACACACACACGCCGCACACCTAGCCACCCAATACCTTCCCCCTCTCCACCCCCCTGCTACCACTTGGCACGCCCCTGACTGCCAAGTTGCGAGTTCCGCCCACTCTGTTTGCGGTTTATCGATTCAAATTGATTTTGCTTTTCCGCCTTTTGTTCTGCTTCCTCTTTCGCTTCTTCATGTTCCTTGTGTTGTTGTTGTTGCTGGTGTTGTTGTTGTCATCGACATCCTTGACTATGTCTACGTCTTCCTCAAGCAAACACTGTGACCCGCTGCTCCTCCTCCACTGACTTTCCCCTACTAGCTCTCAATTGTATGCTATGTTAGTAGAGGTATTCCCCCTTTCTACCAACCACCCCCCTGCCCCCCTGCTCCTGCAAAGCCATTGACATTGCAAGTTTATTTTTTTTCCTCATCGTATTTCCTTCATTGTTTTTTCCTTTTTTTTGGGGCCTGTCAGCTTTAGGTGAACTTGCCTTAGTCCACAGCCTGTGCAGCTGTCTCCCTCTGTCTACCTCTCTCCCTCTCTCTTCACTTTCCCTATCACTTCTCTCACTCTTTCTCGCTCTCCTCTTTCAGATATTTTCAGGTTGTTGTCGTCGATTTATTTTGCTCACACAAAAACCTTCTTCTCTGTCAAAAATTTGTATGTACCACACACGCATTTGCCTTGTGGTTATTCACACACACACTCACATTCGCACACACTCACACACATATTCGCACACACCTTTCGCTTTTTTTTTTTTTTTTGGACAGCTCAAGCCACACGCACCTCGCTCTTCGCGCATTGTAACGGAATCAGATAAGATATGGCAGACAGGCGTATATAGAATTCTAGGTCAGATATCTCTTTCTACGCCCCCAACGCACTCTTCTCTGCACTCTTATTCTCACTCTGCCTGAAAAGATTAGCCTTCATAGTGTGTGTGTGTGTGTGTGTGAGAGAGAGGTGGAAAAAAGAAGAGGCAAAAAAGAAGTGTCCCAAATCTGCACAATTACCACGAGCTTATTCTGGGCATTCCATCATCATCATTTCTCTGGCGGTCTGGCTGTCCCTTACACTCTTTTTTCTCTCTCTCTCTCTCTCTCTGTCTCTATCATTGTCCCTTTTATTTACTTTCTTTATTAAGGACCTTCATGTGAGGCAAGAATTTCATATTTTAATATTATTTAATATTTATCTCGAAGAATACAAATTAAAAAACATGATAGATAAAAAAAATACTAAATGTAATTTCTACTAATAAATCAATAAAATGTTAGTGTCTGACAATTTTTTTTTTTTTTTTTTTTTTTTTAAAGCAACTAATAAGGTTCTAATACTTAGTATGTGCTTTAAACATGTTAAGGTATTATTAAAAATGATCTTTTTTTTTTTTTTTTTTCTATGAATTATAAATGATAATCAAAAGTAACTAAATAATAATGATATATTTATCTAACAATCCTTTCACATTCATCTACCATTACAAACCAAAGCCATAACCCCCCATACAAGTTCCTCAAACAAAATACTGTTTCCAGCATTTTCGCACAGTGCATCAGAGTCATGTGAAATTTCGGCACATGGCGAAAAAATAACATGAAAAGAGTAGGGAGGCATGGCAGGCTCGGGAGGCAGAGCTGCGAATGTGTATTTATAAATACGATATACGCACTGTGTATATATAGTATAATAATATTTATGTGTTGATCGCATGAAATGCGCTGTATAAATTTAGCACGACTTTTATTCGACAATATTTTCCTTTTTTTTTTCCTTTTCTTTTCCTTCATTTTTGTTGCTCCTTCCACTCCTCTCCATATTTTTTGTGCCTGCTTCTGGGATTTTTATGGGCTCATTCGCTTTTGCGCCTACATTCTCGTTATTGTAAGCCTTGCAGAAGGTGCACAGGGGCAGGAGGGTGTTGGGGAGATGTGGGGGAGGGGTTGTTAGTGCTGCCAACTTGCTGCGTTTATTATTAACTGTCGCAATGTTTGAGGGACACGCAGGAAGTGCGAAACTTGCGAAAAAAAAATAAAGAAATCGACAGAAAATACTCATGGTGTATGCTGGGTAAATGTATTCGCATTCACATTCGTGAATGTCACTGTGAGTATTGTGAGTGCGGTGAGTGTCTCCCTCTGTCTGTGTGCCAGCCATTTGTGAGTACAATAAACTCAAACGGAACTGAACTCAGTGTCGCTTTGCGGCTAAGACGAAGACGAAGACGAAGGCAATTGCCCGAGGATGATGATAGACCGGCCCCTCCCCCTCCCCTTCAACCCTAGAGAAAGTCAACAGGAATGTGATGGAGGAGGAGTGGGACAGAGAGAGAGGCAGAGGTGCCTAACTGCATCGACGCCCTTTTGTCAGTGCGGCTTATGCGGTTTAAGTTCACAAAATGGCACAGCGCGTGCTGGCTGCTAAATGACTGCAGCACAACAAGCTGAAGATTATAATAAAGACATTAACACCAGAAGAAAGAGGGAGGAAGAGAAAGAGATAGAGGGAGAGGGAAAAAGAGAAAGACTCCGAGAGATGGGAAGACAGAGAGCAAGATCAAGCAGTGAAGGGGGAAAGACCAAAGTGAAAATCTATTAAACTTCCTAAGACTTTACTGAAGTTTTCTGTGTGTGAAGAAACTAAACAAATTTTGCTAATGATGTAAGGAAAAACTATTTAAATCATATGATGGCAAATCATAATTTGCCAGATCATAACCATATATAAATAGTAACATGATGCGGTATCATTATAAAAGCATCAAGAGAATCACCAACTAAGAAGTTATTATTTAAATTGAACTTTCATGCTTATTTTGACCTTACTCATCGATCAGTATAAAAAATTAGAGATTAAAATGTGTTAAAAAAAATACCAAAATTGTGTAAGGAGTATTTATGAGTAAATATGATGAATTTTGAATTTTTTAAATTAGCCAAACTTCAATGCCAAATAAAGCTGAAGTTTAATTCAAAGCAAAATAAATCTAAGGTAAATTAAATGATTTTCCAGCGGTTTATGAGGTCAACCGAAAGAAATTTCTTACAGAAAGAGCACATATAACAACGTACGTAACAACGTAACCATATCTATATATACCATAGATATACATATATCATATCTGCTCTCTTTACTCAACTACGAGGGTCGTTTGATAAGTCCGTGACTTTTTGAATAAAATATATTTTTTTCGTCAAAGAAGCGTTTTATTTCTCAACATAATCTCCTTTTAGCTCTATACATTTAGTCCAGCGTTTTTCCAATTTTTTTATTCCTTCCAAATAATAGGTATTCTCAAGGCCCTCAAAATAGTCGTTTGTTTCTGTGTTTCTCTTCATTTGACCCGAATCTCTTACCGCCGAGCCATTTCTTCATGTTTGGAAACAAAAAATAGTCACAGGGGGCTAAATCTGGAGAATATGCTGGATGGGGTAGCAGTTCGTAGCCCAATTTATGAAATTTTGCCATGCTGACACGAAATTCACTTTTTTCCATTTTCGTTAAAATTCACGAGATCGTCTGCTTTCAATGCCTATAAAACGCAAACCAAAAAACGCAGCTTTCTCAAAATTTTACAGTCAGCTGTTAATCGATAACTGCTGACAGGAGCAGTGTTGTATTTAGAGCAGGTGCGCGGCAAATACAAAAAGTCACGGACTTATCAAACGACCCTCGTAACTAAGGCTTGAAACATTTCCGCTACCAAACTGCGGTTCCCAAGGTTGAAACCTAAATTTTGGCAATAGGTTTAATAATATTTTCATTCTCTTTCTCTGCCTACCTTCCTCCCTCCCTCTCGCCCTCCCCCTCCTACTCTTTGCTTTCCCGGCAATAGACAACAATTTTGCCAGCTCATTTTTCTGGCGCCCGACGCCATGAAAAGCCAATTTTATGCGCGGAGGTCGCTGTGCCACGCCTCCTTAAAAAAACAAACACACGTATAGGAGGCGCAAAAAGTCGGCAAGAAATTAAGCTTTTTCGCTTGCGCGGGTGCTGCTGAGGCAGCTTGATAATTTATGCCATTTCTGTGGCTTCTTCCTTGGCTCCTTGAATGGGGCAGGAGTTCGCCTTAAGGTATGCAACAGTCGCGCAAAAGATTTGCCTGCCAATTAACCTCACACGCTTGTCGAACAATTTGGGAAGCGCTCGGCCATAAAAAGAGATGACAAAGTGCCCAAATCCGCAAAGGAAAAAAGCCAGAGGATGAAGCAGAAGCTGAAGCAAAAGCGAAAGCATCTTGCGAGGTATCGACAGAGAGAGGGAGTGAGAGAGAAAGGGGCGGGTATTAAGGGGGGGTGGCAGCACCCTAGCTAGATAAGCAAATCGTTAAGGGGTCTGGCGCTGAGGCTGCTTGTCAATCAACGGCACAAAATAAAGTCTAGACGAGCCGCTTTAATGATCTACATGCACACACGGGCACCCTTTTACCCCTCCCTGCCTCCCTTCCGCCTTTCCCGCTCCCTCTCCGGGTGCACCCCCTTGACACACCTCTTCAAACAGCTGCCCCTGCCCCCTTTGAGCTGCTGTCTATTCTTATTACAATATCAGGGCGAACACGTAGCAAGCGAAACGCAATGAAAAGGGAAAGTGCAAAGCACACACACACACACCCGCACACACACACACACTCGCATACGTGCGTCGCACACATGCTAAATTAAATGCAAAACACATTTAAAAAGGCAAAAAAAGAGGAGGAAAATAAATAAATAAATGAGTGCCAAAGCAAATCATAAAAGCCAAGGGCAGCGGGGGCAGCTAAGAGAGCGCCAGAGGTGGAGAGAGAAAGAGAGTTAGAAGGCATGTGGAGCATAATGAAGCAGGCAAAGATTCAGCAACCACGAGTTGGCGGCACCCACATAGACCAAGGCCCGCAGAAAGGGGAGGCAGGCAACGAAACAGGCAACACTTGAACGCAATCAACGCAGAACAATCACGTCAGTCTCTGACTCTGTCTAACTGTCTGTCTCTCTCTCTCTCTCTGTGTGTGAGTTTTTGTAGCGAAATTAAACGCATGCCATAATAATGCGATTTTTCTTCATTTCTTCAGAGCCATCACATCGCATCGCATCGCCTCGTATAACATCCCCATATGACAACAAGTCAGACTGACGTTAATCTAGACAACTCAACGCGTAGATGCCCTGTAAGATTGTAGTGAACAAGTTGCTTGACTGGCAATATATAATAAAGTTGCATATGTAAATATATTTTGCGATTAATATTGATTTGATATTGAAAAGATTTTACATAGGGTATATACAGGCTTAGATAGATTTAGATACCAAATTTGGTAGAACTAGCTCAGCTATAAACTTAGTTCGTATAGGTTTAAGTTGGTATAACTTGTTCATAATATGATTGATTCAAACCATTCTCTGTCTCTATAACAATGTCAAATTATGATAAAGTTTCATATGAAAATGCGTTTTATGCACTCAATATTATTAAAAATATTTTATATAGTGTATATACAGTCTAATATACATTCAAATACCAAATTTGGTAGAGCTAGCTTTGCTACAAACCGAGGTCACATAGTTATAAGTTGAGATATAACTCATCTAAGAGGTTCTCTATAAGACTGAAAGTGTTTGTTCATTCACCAACTCTATTTTAGTTTAGTGTATCAAAGCCAATATATTGATTCGTCATTAAAAAGATTCTATACAGAGTATATCTAGTCTTAAATGCATCGACCTGCTAAATTTGACAACTCTAGCTCAAACACAAACTGAGTTCACATAGTTAAAATCAAGAAAAAACGCTCTCTCAGTCAGTACCTCCTCATACCACCCCACTCTCACGTACAGGGTATGCCTAAGACCCGCTAAGTCTATTGCCGGACGGAAGGCCGAGACCGTGAGTCGACTCTGACACCGACACCTTATGCAGACAAGCAGCGGCAGAGGTAGCAGGCGGCAACTGATGCCAAGCTGACAACCACAAGACGGAGATGAAAACAGAGACGAATGTGAGAGGAGTGGGAGCGAAAGGGGAGATGAAGGGGAGTATGAAGCAGCTGCAAGCAGCCTTTTGTAATTTTGTGCGCATAAAAATCGCATTTTTCTTTTCCCTCCAAAAAAAAAAAAAAAGTAGCTAAACCTGAAGCTGAAAGAAGTTAAAAAAATTAAAGATATGCAATTTTATCTATTCATACCTGCCGTTGCCAGAGTTGCCATGATTATTTTCAGACAGTGAACAAAACGTTGAGCTTTGCATTTGCATAATGCAGCTGGCAGCTGTTAAAGCACTGTTAACTAAGAAATGTTAAACTAATTGCTGCACTAATTGAGCTTAGAGTATTCTGTTAACTGTTATAGATTTCCCATATGCGTGGAGGGCTCTACTACCTACCAATATTGTAAATAATTTGAGCCCAATGGTAATCTAGCCTATAAAGTTCATTGTGCATGAATCTTGATGAAACCAATACTATACAACACAAACTAAGTCTGATAAGCCACAGCTGTGAAAAGGGAGCCAAGGTTTCTAGCCCAACTATCGATTACCTTATCGAATGCGTATGTTGTGGTAGGTTCTGCGATAAAAAAAAGGAGCGCGCGTAGGAATTCTACTAATAAATAAATGAGATCAACAATGCTTCGATAGCGTATCAAAAAATGTGTCAGATTAATGTGGAAAACATGAATTGAACTTTGTCGAATTAGTCAAAGTGATAACAAAGTGGTTCAGCAATGGAACTGAGATCATTGTTGACACTTATTATATTAGAAATATTATGAAATTGTTTTTAAAAAAAATTAATGTTTAGTTTGACGAGATTTTAAAATAAGAACTTTGATTGCTTCAAACGATAGTGAAGAGTCAAAGCATGGCGGTTCTGGAGTGGTTCAAAAAGTGGTTCAGAGCCATAACTCAGAAATTAAGCAAGATACAAGTCTAAAATTAGGCTCACTAAGCTTAGCATATACTAAGCTCTCTTTGCAGTTGAGATTTCGCTGTTCCGGAGTGGTTCAAAAAGTGGTTCAGAGCCAAAACTCAGAAATTGAGCAATATACAAGTCTAAAATTGGGCTCCATAAGTCTAACATATATTTAGCTTTGTTTCCAAGTAAGTTTTTTTGGTTCCGGAGTGGTTCGAAAAGTGGTTCAGAGCCATAACTCAGAACTTAAGCAAGATAGAAGTCTAAAATTGGGCTCTTAAAGCCTTACATATACTAAGCTCTCTTTGAACTTAAGATTCTGCGGTTCTAGAGTGGTTCAAAAAGTGGTTCAGAGCCATAACTCAGCAATAAGGCAAGCTACAAAACTCAAATTTGGCTCTACAAGCCTTACATAAACTAAGCTCTCTTTGAATACATTTCACAACCTTATAAACACAACATATTTAATAGAATTTCCTTTAAATATACTTCCAACCATTTTTCAGCAACACCGTAGACTATTAAGCCTCTTGGAAAAAATATGAAGTTATTAATGAAAACGCCTCGACAATATTCGTATAATGTTTCTTATTATTATATTTATACAGACCGAATGAAGCAGGAACAGAGAGAGAGAGAGAGCGAGTGAGAGAGGGAGAGGAGGCGAACACCGAGCTCAGGCTGTTCGGGGTTTTTTATGACATTTTAAATTAGTTTTTCATTTAAATGTGATATGCGAGATTCCGAAATGTAAACCCTTTTTTATGTGGGCCCATTGTCTGTAACTGTAAATGTAGCCATATCTGGCTGAGAATGGACTGTGGCTGTGTGTGTGTGTGTGTGTGTGTGTGTGTGTGTGTGGGGACTTGTGCCTGCTTTTCTGCCTTTCTGACTTGCTTCATTATTTTTTTCACGCCCAGCAAATTAAGTCAATAAAATGCCAAAGAAATTTATGCACTGAAAGTGTTAAAAAGCAGCAATCGCCCCCAGTGTGGGTCGAAACGAATGGGCGGAGTATGGGAAGCGGATAAGGAGAGGGGTAAAGCGGGGGTGCAAAGAGAAAACAGGATGGGGAATGGGGATAAGCAGTCATAGGCGCATTCCTAATTTCCTGTAGGCTCAGCTCTGGATGCCATTTAATTTGATTGTTATTTCCTCTAGCGCCAATTGCCTTGGCCAACGAATCCCAGACGGGAAACAAGATGAAGTAGAAGAGAGGAGAGGTCGAGGAGGAGGAGGAGGAGGAGGAGAAAGCAAGCAAGACGACGACGAGTTTCCAAAACAAAAGAAATGGCCAACTGTTTGGCCTGCATACAAATTTCGCATTAGCCGGCATCCAAATCGAATTTGGGTTTTGTCGTGGCAATGGCAGGAGGAAGAGAAGTGGAAGGAGAAGAAGCAGAGGCCGAGGCAGAACCGGTAGAAAGCCAAAGCAGGCACACAAAAAGGAGGAGTCTGGGGGTGTAATGAAGTCGCTGGTGCCGCTTTGAGTGGTGCTACCTTCCTCAGCTGTTGAAAATGGGCAACATATTGGGCCGCCCCCCGAGGGCCAGTTTCCTCGGGGCTGCCTACTCGACACTGACACATGCCGTGTGGCATTCATTCGCACATCCATTCATTCATTCATTCATCCAACCAAGCAACCATTCATTTATTCGTTCATTCATTTATTCGTTCGTTCGTTCGTTCGCCCGATTGTAGTCGCATATAAAATTTCATTCATTTTCAATCGTCTGGCCGGCGGGGCATAACAGCATTAAAAGAGTGCTCACAAAACCACCCTCTCAGTACATAATGATGGCCATTGCAACCACCCAAGACACCCCCATGCCACTAGACCAGGCAATGCATATATTTTTTTTCGACTCTTTGAAATTTCATTGCGCTACAGCAAGGAATATAAAGTTCTTGAGTTCTTCAGAGTATTCAGATATTGCGCAGTTGCACTATAAGTGAAAATTTCTGAACTTTGAAAGGTTTTAAACGTAATTCATGATCGATTATTGAGTGCAATATATATGTACAACTTTGATACATATACATTTCATTTCTTTGGCAAATCGCGTGAGTTTTGTAGAAGATATGATTGTTTTTTTTGTGTATAACTCAGCAGATAATTGAGTTTGGCACAAGGAAATTAATTTTTATTTCCAACTTTAAATCTTTGATTCTCTGCAACTACTTTGCTTCCACTTATGTGCATGCAAGCTAATAATACCTTTTAGAATACATTCCCCTCAACTCTCTATATATATAACTTTATAGCAGATATGCCAGTTCGCACTGGCCGAACTTGTTGATGTTACGCTTCATCAACTTATTGCCAGCTGCCTTGGCGCATTCTGTTTTTCTTGTTCTTGAAATTTCTTCGTGTTGTTCTTTCACTTCCCGTTTCTTCCACTTCTTCCTCTACATCTTCTACTTGTTTTTCTTCTGCTTTACCAACATTTTGGTCTGCGTTTTGCACAATGCAATTGCCGCCACCGCCACCGCCACCGCCACCGTCGTCGCGTCGCTGCTTTTGTGGCATTTCTTTTCTTAGAGTTCTGTTTGTTCTCGAGGGTTAATAAAGGGGGGCGGCAGCAACTACAATATATATGTATATATGTGGAGTATGTGCGCGGATATATGTATGCTATATAATAATAGTGCTGGTGGTGGTGCTGCTGGCAGTGGTGCTAGTGGTGGTGGTGGTGGATTATACACCCTCTACGTTCAATGCCCGCTTGCAGAATCAATTTGGGATGGAGGAGGCAAGCAGAGTCATCTCTCTCACTCTCTCACTCTCTCGCTGTCTCAACTTGTTGGGCGCCGGCGGCAACATTTTCTTACTCTATAATTTGATGACGCACAGCAGCAACACACACACACACACACACACATGTAACACACACTCACACAGACTGTCGCTTAGCTTCTTCTTATTTTTAGCACATTTGTCTTAGATTTCCGAGTCAATTACATTTGATGTGTGTATCTTCAGCTCAGTGCGAGTGCGAGTGTGTGTGCAGCGTGTGTGTGTCCCTGTCGTGTGTGTGTGTGTGTGTGTGTTCCAGCTGATTTGTATCTGCTGCCTTCGCGTAACACTTTAATAAATTTTGTAATTTTTCTCGGCTCTTTTGCCAGCGGCATCGTTTGCCATCAAAAGACACGGCTTAAGTTGCCATGCCTCTCTTCACACCCCCTTTCTCCCTCTTCCTCTCCCTCCACACCCCCCTCTGGCAATCGGCCAAATCACGAGGCACATCTTTAAGAGAGACCCTCCTCCAAGTTGGCGTCGTTCGTGAAAAATCTCATGAAGCTGTTGCAACTTTTCTGCGGCTGCCCCAAAGCCTCAAGTGAAAGTTGCCTCCTCCAGCTTCTTCCTGCTCATTTGCAATATGTTTGTATTATTTCCCCCCCCCCCTCTTCTTCTTCTCTGGTCGAAAAAGCACCGTTAGCTCGCCGACTAGTAGCCCAACTTGGTAAGCCGAGCACGTAATTCAAATTTAAAAATGTTTACATGCTTTACATGGCACAGCCTCAGCGCCGCCTCCTCCTCCTTCCCACCAAGCATCATGTGTTTGATGATCCAATGTCGCTAAGAGATATATAACTAACACAGAGAGAGAGACAGAGAGAGAGAGAGAGAGAGAGAGACGTACCTAGTGCTTGCTCCATTTATTTTCAAGATCCAGTTAATGTCTTTGGCTTACCTGAAAAAAATACAGAGAGAGAAATATTGTAATTAGGAAACGAATTGCTTTCGATTGCCAGTTTGGCATACGGAATTTTAGATAAGCCAACAAATGTTGTACTGCTCGACGGGCAGATACTCTGCAATATCGATGGAACTTTGTACGGAGCCCGAGAGAGAGAACAGCTTTATGCATTAAATGTTTAAAGTAAAATAAAGAATTAAATGGTTTAAAGTAAAATGTTTTTTAAGCAATTTATATGATATTACTAATCCGATTAATTCAAATATTTAATTGAATTATCTGCAACATTTTGAAGCCTCATTCACGCTTTAAACATACTCCATTTAATCTCTCACTAATGCAACAGCTCTCACGTATTTAAATATAACATTTCGTTTGCCCAACTTTGTGTGCACAGCCGAGTTCAATGAGGTCACACATTGACCAACTTCTTCTACCGTTGAATACCTTTTGCTGCGCAGGCACCAACAAAAAAAAAGGCTTGAATCAAATCAAAATTGCCAAAAGTTGCTGCCTTTCATCATCTGCAAGATAAGCACACACACACACAGAAAGAACTCAGTTGAGCTTCCCGGCTCGCCCCCAATTAACTAAATTCTGCACGTTTCTTAGAGCCCGAAAAACTGAAAAGGAATTTGCCCCCGAAACAGATTAACAGAGCAAATGTTAAAGAAACCCAAGTCCGCAAATATTAATGGAGATGGCTGCAAATGGCTGAGCAAAGTAAATGTATTTAAAGCTATACAAATGTAGCTACAAATTCACAGCTTGAATTCCACTTTGGGGCAACGCGATATTTAGCTAAAAGTTGGCAACATTTTAAGAAGAAACAGACGAATGCTTTAACCGATACTAAGATACCCTTTGACCTGTTTTGCATAAGAGTTTAATAATATATTGTAGTAAGCTAAGTTTATGTCAAAGTCAGTTAGCTTTATCTTTAATTTGTCGCTTACAAATCAAGTGACAAGTTTTAATTATTGATTTGCGGGGGCGCTGGGCGTGGCAACCAGAATTTCGAATGTACTTTAGCTGCGTATGGTATATACAAACATTGATGCCAAATTTGGTGTCTCTGGCTTTTATAGTGGCTGAGATCTGGGTGGTCATACAGACAGTAAGTTGGACTGACATATAGGCAGGCAGACAGACCGACGGAGAGACGCCAGACAAACTGATAGTCGGACACACATGGCTCAATCGCTTCGACTAGTGATCCTCATTAAAAACATAGGTACCATACACAAAGGTACCATACAAAAAGGTACCATATACAAAGGTACCAAACACAAAGGTACCATATAAAGACACCATATAAATTACTATATAAAGGTACCATAGAAAGTTATTCAATAAAGGTACCATACAAAAAGGTACCATACATAAAGGTACCATACATAAAGGTACCATATAAAGGTACCATTTAAAGGTACCATAGAAAGTTATTCAATAAAGGTACTAAATAAAGGTACCACATACATACAGAGGTACCATATGCATGGGTACCCTTCACAACGGTACTACACATAGGCACCATATACAAAGGTACTATATGCAAAGGTACCATACACAAAGGTACCATATAAAGGTACCATATAAAGGTACCATGTAAAGGTACCGTTTAAAGGTACCATAGAGAGTTATTATATAAAGGTACCATATAAAAGTACCACATACATAAATAGGTACCATATGCATGGGTACCCTTCACAAGGGTACTACACATAGGTACCATATACAAAGGTACTATTTATATGCAAAGGTACCATATACAAAGGTACCGTAAACCCATAGATACCACACCTAGGTACCTTACATATGGCAAATATACACTTTGTAGGTTGTGGCCACGCCTTCTCCTGCCTCTAACATACACACCCACAAAGGAAGTACATAATTTTTACCCTTTTTTTCAATGATCGAAGGTAACAAAGATTTATAAAAAGCAATAGTATTTAGTTGAAAAACTAAACATAAATTAAATTGAATAATTTGAAAATGTTGATTTCAAGAAAATTCAAAAAGGTGTTAAGAGTAAAAGGGGCGTGGCAGGTAGTGGTTGCCAAAGGGAGGTGCCTCAATTAGTGCACACACTTGTGAGTCGTGTTTACCCGGCGGGGAATACGAGCAAAGTGCAACTGGTTTTCTCTCCCACTGTCTGTTCAATCCTGAGGCTGTGCTCAGTTATGTATTGTACTATATAGATACATATGTCCGAAGGGAACAACAGCTGCAACAACAACAGCAATAGCAATAAGCAGCAAGTGGTTTTTAGTTCTAATAATCTAAAGACTCAAGCCCCTCTCCTGCCTCCTTCTTTTTCTTCTTCTTCCGCCTACTTTCATTGCTGGCATTAAACTCCAGTTGGAAATGCAAGTGAAAATGAGAATGAAATCGTTGTTGCCGGACTGGCAAAAGAATTGCGGCAGATGTTTTGGCACCACACTACAGTTACCTATAAAAGTATATGGCATGGCATGGCATGGCATGGAACAACAACATGCAACATGCGCCCCGCCAGCTGCTGCCGCTGCTGCTGCCAGTTAAGCGAAATATTTCCATGTGCCGCGATGTACAATAGACCTCAACAGGGAGAGAGGGAGAAGGAAGATACAAAAAAAAAACACAGCCCATGGCACGCTTGGCTGGCTTCTAAGCTGAGAGAGAGTGAGAGAGGAAGAGAGGGCAGAGCGCAGTCAAGGGACTGTCTTAACTGAAGCCGACGTTGCCCGCTCTCCCACTCTCCCTCTCTCTCTCTCATCTTCTCTATCCAAGTGTGTGTGTGTGCCCAGCTCAGGTAGGCAAAGGTCACGCCGGACTGGGCTCTCAGGTAGGTCTCAGCTGGGTCTCTCGCTCGCGTTTCATGTCCACAAGCCGCCGGCAATATTTGTAGCAACAAACAAACAACAGAGAGAGAAATACTTTTCATACTACCCCGATCCGTGTCCACTCTCCCGCTCCCTCTCTCTCACACTCTCACTCTCCTTTTCTATTTATTTTATTTCGGCATTTTTCTCTTGTGTTTTCAAGTGCACGCGGCCACAGGCGCAAATAGCTGCCAGAGAGAGAGAGAGGGAGAACGAGTCCATTTGCCCCCTTCCCAATTTGTTCTAACTTTTCCACGTTTTTTAACACACCTTCCCCCCGCTGACACTCGCCCCCCCGCTTGCACAGCAACCTGCTTCTGCATTGTTATTTTTAATTTTATTTAACTTTCCTTTTGATGTTTGCTCTCCCTTCATATTTGATAAGCACATGTTCCCAATATTTCGGGGCAAGTGCGATAATTGTGAACATTATCTGCAGTCTGTCTAGGGACACGTTCGCCTATCGATCGAAAAGAAACGAAAGAGAGAGAGACGGAGAGAGAGGGAGAGGAAGAGAGAGAGAGAAGAGACGATGGTTGATAGGTAGGCCACATGTGTGCGGCATATGCCCGAAAAAAATAAAGAGAGACAGATCGCTATCGCAGGCCAACAATTTTATAGAGCAGGGACCCTTTTCAAGAGTGACCCTGAAACGGAGACTGCCAGAGTGAGAGAGAGAGAGAGAAAGAGGCATAATTACTTGAGTGTCCTTAAAATGAAAAAGGATATCATAGGTTCGGTTGGAAATGCTTTGATTTTTCACAGTAACTTATTGAAATTAACATAGATTCATGGGTGGTATTGCAAGTGTGTGAATGAACGAAAGAACCTAAAGAAGAAAGTAACCTAAAGAATAAAGTGACCTAAGGAATAAAGTGACCTAAGGAATAAAGTGACCTAGGGAATAAAATAACTTAATGAATAAAGTAAACTAACATAGAAAGTAACCTAACGAAAAAAGTAACCTAACTAACAAAGTAACCTAATGTACAATTTAAAGTTGCCTAACGTATAAAGTGACCTAAGGAATAAAGTAACCTAAAGTGACCTAAGGAATAAAGTAACCTAAAGTACAATATAAAGTAAATTTAGGAATAAAACAACCTAAGTTATAAAGTAGCCTAACATGTAAAGTAGCCTAACCAATCAAGTAACCTATTGATTAAAGCAACCTAACCTCTTTTTTCTACTCTTGCACCTCTCTATCTCAGTTTTTAAATAGATTTTAAACAATATATATATTGTATATTACTGTGTTTATACCTACGTCAAGTAGTCTCTCTCTGTCATTCACTTTTCCACCTAACCCTACTTTCTTACTCTACTGCCTTTTCCCCCCTAACACTACTTTTTTACTCTTCAGTCTTTAAATTTTAATCCAAATTCTTTTGATTAATTTTCAATCTTTAATATTTTGTATATTTCCATAGTTTCTTCACTCTTCTTCATGTTAGTAACTGCAGTGTAACGCAACTCTTTCATACTCCTATTATCTCCCTTTTCAATCTGCTTCTGTTACGCACTCTATCGGCTTATTATATTTGTCCAGCAACAGATTCTCTTGCTACACCTTGAACAAACAGACAACTCCTCTTTCTCTCTCTTCCTCTCCTAGTGCCTATAAGAATTCGGAAAATGTTCATGAAGCAGCCTCCGTTTGATATGCTAAATTTGAGGTTAAGTTCTTTGGGCGCTAGAGAAGCCAGAGAGACTGTGCTCCCCAGACACGAAACCTATTAGGGACTTATGACAAATGTCTTTTGTTTACAGTTTAGCATGGAAACAGGGCACAAACACACACGCATACCTGCACACACACACACACACATAGAGAGAGAGCACACATAGCAGAGCATATTGTGTCCGGTTTGAAACCCTTTCGCAAATGCCACGTCTCGCATGCTGCACGCTGCTATAGCTGCTCCCTTTGTCCTTTTTGTCCCTCGTACTCAAAATGAAAACACACACACACACACACACACACACACACACACACACATACATATGTGTAGGGCTTTCCCTAGCAGTTTTTCCTGATGCCTTTTAATACCTGTCCCCCAAGTCCGATGCGATTGTTGTTGCTGCCGTTGCCGTTGCTGTTGCTCCACTTGTTTTTTGCTACCTTTAGCCTTGACAATTGTATCCCGACAGCCAGATTGTGGTATTGCATGTAGACAGAGGGAAAGAGAGAGGGAGTGAGAGGGAGAAGCGTGGAAGCGAAACGGAGCCTTGCATGGACACATTGAGAAGCCCACTTAGTGGCTAGACCCATACGTCAACCCGTCAGTGCTCGCCGTTCCACTTTGTAAGCTTGCGGCTAAGCTTTACATTTGTACAACCTGGCAACCCTGCCACCTTTCTCGCCTTGTTATTGTTCTTGTTGCTAGTGCAGCTGTCCGTTTTATTGTTGTAGGTGTTGGTATTTTATGGCTGCACATATCATTTTTTGATATACACATATGTTAAATCTGTCTAACACACCCCAATGTACCCGGCGGCTACCTTTAAAAAAAGGAGGATGTGAGGTTAGGTTTGTGCAAACTTTGAGGGAACTCTCGCTTTAAAGTGAAACGAGAACAGTATGTCTAGAAAGTTGTAGACACGAAGGTTGGAAATTTGCAGAAAGAGAAAGAACAAGATAAAGCTAGAAATTGATTAAAGTTCATATTGTATAATCTATAACTATAACAACCTCAGATATTCCTAGTTGATATTTGGCAAATTGAAAGATAAAATTATTGCCATGTTTTCTACCAAATTTCATGACAAACCCTTTACAAGGAACTGAGTTCTCCATAGACCTCTCAGGTATTTTTTATTTTATTATGATGATGTGCATAAAATATCATAATAAATCCTTGAAAAACAACTGGGTTATCCATAAATCACTCAGATATTCCTCGTTGATTTTTTGGAAATAGAAGGATAAATGTACTGGGATGTTATCTACAAAATTTTATCATAAAACCTTCAGGAATATTTAAATTACACAAAGAAATATCACATATTTCTCTCTGATATTTGTTACATTAAAAAATAAATGTATTAATATGTTATCCACCAAAATTCATAACAAACCCTTCATAAAGAACTGAGTTATACACAGACGACTTACCTATTCCTTGCTGATCTTTAGCACTTTAAAAGATAAATATATTACAACGTTATCCACAAAATTTCATGACAAACCCTTCACCAACATCTAACTTACACAGAGTAACTACAAGTCAAGTACTTTTAAGCTCATTTCTCTCGTTTTTACTCTTCTCCACACTTGCTCTTATTGGCTCAGCATATTTTTCCATGCTTATTTATTTATTTCAGTTGTGCATAATCTCTGCTGCAACAACAACAACAACAACTACAGCACTAACATGTTTAGTTCCCTACACACTCCCCCTCAACCCTGCTCTACCCACAACTCACTATTTATTTATTTTTTTTTTCGCCATGCCAGCTTAGCAGACACTCCTCACTCTCCTCCCTTCCCCTCCTTCACTCCTCCTGCTGCCAGTCAAACTCATCCGCTTGCACATCCATTTGACAGCTTAGCCAGTTTGAGCTTTTAATTGCTTGACTGACTGCCTGTTTACATACATTTTGTGCGCACTGTCGGTCTAATTTGCCTTTGTTTGGGAGTCGTGGAGAAGCCACCGCCACGATAGATATATAGATAGATAGATAGATGGCAATTAGATGAGAATTTCAAATGATTTTCAAATCTTATAAGTTATTTATGCACTCGCTAGATGTGACAATAGTTCCTTGTTAAGAAATATACTAAATGACAGCAAGAGGGGGGAAGGAGAGGGGGAGAGGAGGAGGTGAAGATTTTCATTAGTTTTGCGAATATCTTAATACAAGTTGAACTTTATTAAGTTTGCTTACGCTTATTCAACTTACACTGTGATTAACATATGTGCTTTTTACTTAGCGATCATTGAAAGCTAACAAATTATAATTATTCAAGCTCTAAGGAGCTTTAAGCTCTGATTCATGACCTTAATTGAGCATAAATCAATTGGAAAAATCTTGAAAATTGGTAACAACTCAAGGTAAAATATAAAGAGGTAAGCCAAGCTATAAGTTCTATACAAACTTATATTCTTGCGCAAGCTTTCAGCAGCTTTAAACTCTAATTGTTATAAGAATCATAAATAAAAAGAAGAACTCTTCAAAACGCTTAAGACTGCAGATATTCTACTGGTTTTTCCTTATGAAAAGTATATAAGATGAAAAAATTCAAATTTCATTTGAAAAACTTTCAACAGCTTTAAGCTCTGATTGTTATAAGAAGCTTTAATTTAATGGATCAACTGAAGCTCTTTTTAATGAGTAGAACTTTAGAACTTATTACTCATTTTTCCATATGAAAAAAAGTTAAAGATTAATAAATTCACAACTTTTCATAAGCCAAGCTTTCAACAGCTTTAAGCTCAACCGAACGACACCACGAGTGTCCAGTTTATCATATAGTTTTCATTTAAAATATAGTTTTATTTTAGCATTTCTGCTCTAAGTCAATAGAATTGTATTTTGTGCCACAGTAAATCTTCTAATTGGCCCAAGCAGCTGTAGCCTCTGCATATAATTCTCAAATAATCAACATCAACTTTGTCATAGAGTGTGCGCTGTGTGTGTGTGTGTGTGTGTGTGCCCTTGCTCTGCATGTTAATCAGTTGAAATGCTCTTTTAATATTTAAATACTTAACATTTTGATATTTTCCGTCGAAAAGCCAAACATATTCATTTGATGGCAGCACGTGCACAAGTTGTTATTACTTTTATTATTTGTCTTCTACAGCTCTTCAAATCAAATATTTATGGCACTCCAGAGAGCGAAAAGGACAACGAGACACGCAGAGAGAGAAAGAGAGAGAGAGGGAGGGAGGAAGAACGAGATAATTCATATAATTTCGACGAATTGCCTTGAAAATGTTTACATTTTGCGTTAATTAAATTAGGTAATTAAAGCCGCCTGCCGGGCCTGCCAGACATGCCAACCGACAAGTTCCCCCCTCCCCCCCTTCCCTCTTTCCCGCTGACTCCTTTACCTCAAACCATCACCACTTCCCCCCGCCCCTTCACTATCAAGTGAGGCGGCGGCTCCCTGCCGAAAAAGCTGTCAACTTGCTGATTTGATTTATTTCACAAGACTTTGAGTGACGGCAGTGTTGGGGTTTCCCTACATCTACCCCCCCCCCACATACACGCTCAGTTTCCCCTACACCTCTTGCAGCTTATCATCATTATCATCATATCAGCCGCACATAACTATTCGAAAAGTTCCCGTTGTTGTTGTTGCTGTTGCTGTGCTCAGACAGATTCAATTCAAGCAGGAGATGGGGACCGCGGCGCATTAAATTTCACTTAAATCTTTCAATTAAAACTTTTAATTGATTTCATACACTCACACTCACACACACACACACACATACGCGCGCAGACATCTGTCTATATATAGATGGATATACTGTTGGTTCATTCATGTTCATATGTTTGTGCGTCTGTGGCCCGTAAAAAGGCATACAATATGTTATTTTTGGGTTATCCCTTTGCCTCGCACTCTCTCTCTCTCTCCTTCTCCACCTGGCGGCAATTAATTAATGCAGAATTATCATACGTAATTCGAGCATAAATTGTCATCTCAATATATCTTCACACGCACTTCAGATATGTTTACTATATACCACATATACATATATTGTCTGTGTATATATGCGATATATTTGCTTGCGCCTGCTGGGCTGCTGTTTGATTTGATTTAAGCAAACATGGATGACAGTTGGCATGTGAAGCCTGCATGACGAAGTGCAGATACCCTGGAATGGTGTCTTCTTAATACAACTTAGATATAAAGGTGCAGAAATTAATGTATGTTCACTATTATCTCCTATTCATTCTCACTGATAAGTTAAATTACTTCCAAATCACAAAAACCTTCATTTCGTCCGATTGTTCCTATGACAGCTATATGTTATAGTGGTCCGATTTTGATTAAATTTAATATGCATATTATATATATAGAAAAAGTGCATTGTAGTGAATTTGGTTGCCATATCTAGACAAATAACAAAAACCGGCCGATAGTTTGTATGACAGCTATACGATATATCGCTGCCGTATCGTTCCGATTATATACAACGTGCAGCAATAAGAAGCACGTGCGGCAAGTTTCATTAAGATAGCTAGACAGAGGGAACTAAATCGACTTCCTTAGTGATGCTGATCGAGAATATATATATATAAAGATAATTAAAAGACTCCCAACAATAGTTCAAACTGAAGATGCTCCCTTATGCGTGCGTGAATATACCCCCAAATTATGACACCCTGCACATATGTGCACAATGTGTTAATTGAATTTATCGCAAATCATTTAATCAGCTACCATTCAAATATTTATATATGTCGTTTATATTCAGTGCAAATCGGTAAATAACTCGCATAACTCATAAAGAATTCACAAGAAATGTTTCTCTTTCTCTCTCGCAATTGAAATCAAGTTGGCATTGCATATAAATTTGAGTAGAAAAAAAAAAAACTATATTCTAATTGCAGTGCAGGGGCGAAAACTATTTGCATGCACTGCATAAAATACATTTCGAAGGGGGAGAAGGCCTCCGGAATAGAAGTGGAAAATCGATTTCACGCTTTCTGCTTCTTACTTATACAAATCGTAGTTTATTGATATACGCCCCTCTCTCCCCCGCTCCCCCTCTCTTCACTTTTTCTCTCTGTATTCTCTCTCTGTGTGTTTGTTCGATTGTGGTGCTGTTATAATTAAAACGGAACCCTGAGGAAATGCAGATTTAACGCCCAAACGCTCTGACACTTTTTGGCATTGACATATTTCCAAAGGCGAAAAACATCTTGAAATTTGCATGAGAGAAATAAACGTAAGCACAGAAAAAAAAAACACTAAAGAATTTGCAACACGATTTATGAAGGGGCAGGGGAAAGAGGAGGAAGGGGGAAAGGGTAGAATGAGATGCGTGCGTGTGTCGCTTTTAAGGTGAGAGAGGAGACACACAACGTTGTCGTCATCACAATTGTGATTTCTGCTTCTTTGCTCTTCTTCCCCCTCTTCTCCTCCTCTTCTTTATCCTCTTCTCCACTCTCTTCACCCCCTCTTCTCTTTGTTTATGCATCTCTTTCATTGTCTCTGTCTCTGTCCACGCTCTTTTGCCATCATGTGTGTGTAAATGAAACCGCAAGCAAATTTACTCATTTGCACTGAAAGAAATCTACGGGTGCTTCTGGGGGGAACAACAAAGAAAGTCAGCACTGAAGTCAAGTGGGGGGAGAGAGGTTCGAGGAAGAAGATATGTTGGCAGGTAAACTGGTGAACCAATGCCGAATATATATTTTAATATTGTCAAGAAAGTTGTGCAGAAATTCAAATAAGAATTAAGGGTTTAAAGATAGAAAAATAAAGTTGCAGAGGGAGTTGACAAAGGAAGTTTGAAAGATGATAGATAAAGTAGTTTATCGAAGCCTCAAATATTTGTTATTAAGTATTTATTATGCTAGAACTTACTTTCTTACAAAACAAACTCATCAAACTCCACACGAACTTTGTTTACTTCAAGAAGTTTTTTTCTTTTAACTATATGATATAGTTCCCCAATCCACTCAATTTCAGGTCATGCAATAATTAAGACTTCCAATACTTCTTTCTACCAAATTTCATTAGCATATCATCACTGCAAGCTCAGTTCCCTGAGGTAGAAGAGCTGCAAAACTTCATAAAAACCTTGTTATGCCTCGTTCCCTACTGTTTCTTAAATATGCCATGGAAAAGACTCTAATGAATCATTCTACCAAATTTCATGAAATTATCTCCATACTTTTTTCAATTCTATGTCAGCGAATCTCTGGAATATATAGCATAGCGTACTCCAATCTACTCGATTTAAGCTCATGCACCAACTAAGACTTCAAATACTTCTTTCTACCAAATTTCATTCCAAAATCTTTACTATAAGCTCAGTTCCCTGAGGTAGAAGAGCTGCAAAACTTCATAGAAACCTTGTTATGCCTCGTTCCTTAGGCAAGACTCTAATCTATGTTTCTACCAAGTTTCATGTAAATATTTTCACAATAGTTTCAATTACACATCCACCAAATGAATGATATTTAATGAAAAATACCCTTAAAGGTGCCAATCTTTTCCTCCCAACTTACTTAACCCCCCAACTGTCCATCACTGACGAGGCTCCACTGTGTGTAGCTTTTATCTGGCCGCAATTGCAATTCAATTGAGACTTCAAGTTCAGTTTGAGCTGCTGCAAGTTCCCTTTTCCCTCTCCCCCAACAGGGGCATAGGTGAGGGAGTGAGTGTGTGTGCGTGTGTAAGTTTGTTGTGCATGGCAGCTAAACGCCATGATAAATTAGCTGGATAGTCGCTGCCTGCGTGTTTTTTTTCTCTGTTTCTGTTTCGGTCTCGTTTCTTTCATTTCTTCCCTCGCAGCACGTCGAGTGGCGCATTTTAAACGCCAACAGCTGACAGGGTACAACGCACACACACACACACACACACACACACTCACACACACACAGAGAGTGCCGCCCGCCCGCTGTGTGTATGATAAATTAACATAAGATTAGCGATCAGCAGCAGCAGCAAAAGAGACAAAAACGAAGGGAAAAAATAAAAAGAAAACAGAAAATTAGCTCAGCGTAAAACAAAACGGGCTACTCTCGCAACGAGCCTGTAAGCGGGTGGACAGAGGCGTACACAGCTTGTAAAGGGGGGAGGGGGAGTGCGAAGGGAGGCGGGGGCAAGTGGGAGCGAGGCAAACATAAATGAATAATGTGCACTAAGCGTAAAACCCACATGAGAATTGAAATTAAAAGGACAATAGATAAAACACACGCACAGGCACAGAGTCCCAGCAGTGAGAACAAGAAAGAGAGAAGAGGAGGAGAGAGAGAGAGAGAGCAAGCATGTGTGTGTGGGTGTTGGGACAGCAGCGAGTCAGAGTCGTGTCCTCGCATATCCTGCGACACAAGCTGTGAGGCGCCTTTTGTGCGTTTAGTTAAAATCGTAAATAAATAAAAATAACAACAGCCACTAAAAGCAGGCAGGCAAGCAGAGAATGCGAAAGAAAGAGAGAGGGAGAGGGAGAGAGAGAGGGGGAGAGAGAGAGGGACAGCAAGAGGAAGCACGGCATGAAACATACACAGAAGAGTGTGTGAGATGAGGCAGCAAACAAGCGCAGCCAAGTTGAACATGTTGTGCGGGGTGTGTGTGTCTGCTGTGTGTGTCTGCTGTGTGTGTGTGCTGTGTGTGTCTGCTGTGTGTGTGCGAGTGTCTGCTGTGTGTATCTGCTGTGTGTGTGCTGTGTGTGTGCGAGTGTCTGCTGTGTGTGTCTGCTCTGTGTGTCAGTGGGACAATTACTTAAGTTTCAATGCTTAAATATTTGATGAATTCATTGCATAGATTTGATTTAAAGGCAACATTATCAACAAGAGATACCCTGTAATTGTTTATAAATTTTAAGTAGAGTTTATCATTTGCAGGAGTCTCTCTTAGACACTCAGCAGTTACAAGCAACATAGGAGAACCCCATATGCAACAAAAGAATACATTATGAAATTAAATTTAATTTTTCATATAACATATATGCCTTTAAATACCCTGTATATAGTTACATATAACATATGTTCTATTCCACTACATACCCAGTAATCTAATATTTATAATTATCAACTTTATCAGGAACAAACTGTTCAAACGCCTAATGAACTTTTCTTCCTTTTAAAACTTCAACTTGCTATCGAACTTTTCCTTCAACTATATGATATAGTTCCCCAATCCACTCAATTTCAGGTCATGCACTAATTTAGACTTCCAATACTTCGTTCTACCAAATTTCATTAACATATCATCACTGCAAGCTTAGTTCCTTGAGGTTTTAGAACTCCAAAACCTCATAAAAACGTTAATATGCCTTCTACTTTCCTAATTCTTAAAAATGCCATAGACAAGACTCTTAAAAATCATTCTACCAAGTTTCATGAAATTATTTCCACAATATTACCAGTTCATCTTCATAAAATTTCTGAAATATATAGCAGGGCACCCCAATTCACTCATTGTCAGTACATGCACTACCAAAGTCCTCAAATACTTCCTTCTACCAAATTTCAACCAAATATCTTCACCACAAGCTCAGTTCTCTTAGATTTCAGAGTTCGAAAACTTCATAAATACTCCAATGCATCATTCCTACAAATTTCCCCTTAATATCTCCACAATAATTTCAGTTCCAGCTCAGCTAATCTCTGGAATATATCACGCATTATCTCACACAACATACTTATTTCCGCTTCAAGTTTTGTTCTTTAAACTTTCGCTAATCACTTGGAATGACAAATGTTTCGTGAAGTACCAATTGCCAATTACTACAGACATAAGCATCCATTCCACGCCCACTAGCAAAGAGAAGAGTGGGGGGAAGAGAGAAACAACAAAAAAAGAAGCGAAAACAAAAGCAAACAACAATAATCTGTATCTGTCTCTATGGCAGCGTGGAGCTAGCTCTCGGACTTGGCTGGAAATGATTTGCTAATTTGTTAATGGCTGCTCAATGTTTAATGGCCAACAGAGAGTAAAGAGCAGGCGAAAAAGAGCGAGACAGGGAGAGAAAGAGAGGGGGCAACGATAGATGGGAATAGTGAAAAAGCATTGCAGCTGTAGAAAGAGAAACAGAGATGGGAAACCTCTCAATTGTCAGTTGGCATATTCTGATATCTCCAAGAGGGGGGCAGGATTGGCAGCCGAGTGGAGTGGGGAGGGGGGAGCACTGCGAAAAAGCCGGACAAAAAAGTAGGCGGGTCTGAAAGTTTCGCCCTTTTTTGCATTGGGGAAATGTTTGCTTGTTTTGCGTAAATTGATTAAATTGTTTGCTTTAATTATGTGTAAATACTTTTTGCAGTGACTGTTACAAGCATCATCAGCTGATAAAGTGAAAATGACAGATTAGGCAAATGGCAAAGAGAATTTAAACACGAATGCCGTGTTTAATAGAAGTGAGGAAATAAATCGACTGAGATAAAAGAGAATTGCAAACAGTACAAACAAGAAATGGGCAAGACAAGGAAAATGTAAGGAAATTTGTAAAAAAAAATATGTAGAATTTTTTTATAAAGGAAGATAGGAAAAGATACAGTGATTTATAAAAGAGTATGCACTAGACATACTAAGGCACCAGGAAATGAGAGAAAGACAAAGGTGATGGAGAGAAAGGATTAGTAAAAAATTAAAGAAAAATGTTTAAAAACTCATATAGAAACTACAGGGTATAGAAGAACCAAGCAAAGCGAGTCTACTTGACAAAAAGAAACAATAAAAAAGATGTGCAAATATTTTATAAAACTTTACAGGGCATAGAAACATAGAAAAGAATTTTTAGCAAGTTTGAGGACCTACAGGGTATGGTAGATTTAAGCATAATCAGTATACGCCATAAAAAATATTCCAATATTTTCTATAACTTTACAGGGTATACCATCAGCTGCCCCAAACAACTTACTGCCCAAGCCTTAAGCCTCATCCAAAGTGCGTCTGCATAAGTTTAATCATATCAACATAAATGCATATTTATATTTACAAACAACTTTATCTGTATCTGCAAATGTATCTGTAGCCGTATCTATATCTGTATCTATATCTGTATCTATATCTGTATCTTTATCTGCAAATGTATCTGTAACTGTAACTGTAACTGTGTTTGTATCTGTATCTATAGCTCCACTTTGAGCGCTTCCTGTCGCATTTTGCGATACAAAACAAACACAAATAAACGACAGAACAGAGGAGCAATAAACTGCGTATTTACCTTTGCCTGCAAAATGCAAGCGCTTATCAAAGAGACAAAGTAGAAGGAGACAGGCGAGATGAAGCCAACGAACAGGAGGTAGGGAGAAGGAAAGCAGAGAGCGGTAAACAGACAAAATGATTTTCCAAAGTGTCTGCGGCTGGTTGGGCAAACAAAAGCTGAGGACACCCCCCTCCCCCAGCCCCCCAAAGTCGAGTGTCTTTCCGAGGCTCCCAACGTCGCGCACCCTTTACCCAGCCCCACTACCCTTCCCACCCACCTCCACTCCTTTACTACCCCAAACAAATTCCACATCAATTCGAAGTGAATCAAAAACGCAACGTTCCCAAATTGAAACCAAAGTTGAAGTCGAAGATGAGCCAAGGCAGGGCAAGACAAGGCAAGACGAGCTGTGTAGCTCATCAGAGACGACAGTCGAGCGTCAAGCTTCACAGATATTGTTGATAAGTCGAGGCACAACAGCAACAACAACAATAATAACAACAACAACAAAAACAACAATGGGAACAACGACGAGAAAGAAACAACAATCAAAAGGTAAAGCGCGCAATTGAACAGCAGCCAAGAGAGAACGGGAAGGTAAAGGGGGTTTTACAGCATGTTGAGAAGACTAAGGGGGGAGGGGGAGTGCATGGGGGCATGGGGCAAGCAGCTGGCATAAATGCCAACTATTTTATACAGAACGCTTCACACAATCAATGCTGATGATAATGACAATGATGATGACAGCCAAAAGGGGAATGCCAATCGAATTGGTTACAGCAATGCTCAAGAAAATAGGGAAATGTGTTATGGGGAAAAAGGAGGGGAAGAAGGGAGGGGGGGGGGGATAAGAATCAGACTTGGGAAACGAGTATGGAATTGAGTAACGGGTAACGGGAACAAACAACAACAACAAGCAACAGGAACGGGCACAGTGCATCGGCGTATTGGACATGTTGCAGATGAGTGCAAGGAGGCACAGTGGGGCAAGTGTAGAGAGAGACTGGATTACAGTGCGTGCAGACTAAATAAAAATGTTAAGTACCTTACAGCACATTAATTGACAAACAATATTAAGCAAAAATCGATAACAATGAAAAATCGATATACGAGAACTCGATAATTTAGTAATAATAATTGCTTTAATAGACTTGCTACTGTTTTAAAATATATCAAGCCAGAATCGATAATAATCGAAAATCGATATAAATCGAAAATCGATAAGAATCAACAATCGATAAACGATAGCTAGATAATAAATTAAGTCTCTGTTTTTAAAAACTGTTTTACAGCACACTAACCGACAGTTGATATTTATCAATAATCGATAGTTATCGAAAATAATATACATGTATGTATTGATGGTATACTACATTTCTATTATACTTTATCAACATAAACTTATTGATTACATTATATTTTCAATATTTAGCATTGAAATTTTTAAAATTCAAGCAAAAGTTAGGAAATAATTTAAGAAAATTAACCAACAACAACAACTCTTTAAAATTGCCATTTAATGTCACAACATACATATGACAAACTCTCGTGTAAATATTGTACATTGCCTGCAGTTCAATGCACTTTGCCTCACTGTGCAACTACTGAGCAATTATTGGGGCGGCCTGCCTGCCTGTCATCATCATCATCGTCATCGTCATCATTATCGATATCGACAACATCTTCAGTCTGCTTCCAGGTTGTTGTTGTTGTTCTCTCTTCTTTCTGTTGTTGTTGTTGTTGTTGTTGCTTTTCGAGCATTTTCATTACGATTGTCATTTGGGAAGCGGCAAACGCTGCCTGCACTCACGTTTCCCATGCTGAGACTGAGCGGCAGCAAGCGCTGCTTATCAGACAGCAAACACACACACACACACACACTCAGGCACACACTCAGGCACACACACAGTCACAGGGCGGAGTTTGCTATTTGGGGTTACCGTTATCTTATTACTTATTGATTTTGCGTTATCAGCGCCAGCGTCGCGACGCCAAAGCGTTTCTCAAGCTAAACAAAAAACGAACAAAAAAAAAAATAAACCAAAAAACTAAAAATGAAAAAATACATGTATATACATGTATTTGTGTGTGTGTGTGTGTGTGTGTAATGCCCTGAGAAAGTAAAAAAGCAAATTGAAAAAAAAAAAGAAGATGCCGACGACCCTCGCAACTTCAGAGTTGCCTCCTTTCTCCCTTTCTCCCTCCGCCCACCTTGCTACCTTTTGCCCACACCAAAGAGCCGCGCCTCATTACACTTGGAAGATACCTCAACACTCGCTGATAAGGGCTGCGGGCAGTGGCGCAACAGAAAGGGGCAGAGGGAGGGAGAGTTACAGCGATTGTTGCTTTCTCAGCGCTTATTCCGCCGTTTTATGCGTAAAATTGATACGCATGTTTTGCCAGTTGCATGCCACACCGCAAAGTAACAGGCAGCAACACGACAGGAGTGAGAGAGAGAGTGAGAAAGGGGGAGAGAGAGGTAAGAGGGTGTGTTGGCAACACCCTCCTGTAAGAAGGAGGAGGATGATGATGATGATGCCAACGGCAATGGCTTTGTCTTGCGCCCAGAGACAGAAAGATACTATCGTACTAACGGGCCGGCGGCTAAAAATAAAACAAAGTATCATAAAAAATAGAAAACAAATAGTGAAAATGTGATGCGAAAAAAGGCTGCTAAACTGAAAGATACCTTAGGCAAAGCAGAAGGTGTGAAGGAAGTAGTTTGACAGTTCTTACTTTGCTTAGCCACCGAGTTCAATGGGTTGGGTAGAGTAATTGTCGTTAGATCTTTATCAAATTTTGTACACAATAAGGTAAGAGGAAGAGTTATTATTGTATTTAATTTAATGCGTCTAACTTGCATAGTTCCTGAGTTACTTGGGACAGTCAGACTTGATTCGTGAATAAAACTGCTTGTAATGATCGTTTGAATATGAAATTTCCACCAATACTTCCTAGCACATAGTAAAGATTGCCTGGCAAATTTTATAGCTGTAGCTTGACTTTTAAACGAGTTTAAAAAGTTTAGTTTACAGTTAATTAGACTTACTATCGATAGATCTTTATCAAATTTTGTATGCAATAAGGTAAGAGGAAGAGTTATTATTGTTTTTAATTTAATGTGTCTAACTTGCTTAGTTCCTGAGTTACTTGAGACAGTCAGATTTGATACTTAAATAAAATCGTTTAAGTTGATCCTTTGAATATCAAATTTCTACTCGTACTTCTTAGCACAGAGTAGAGCATGCATAGTAAATTTCGTAGCTGTAGCTTGACTTTAAGATGAGTCTATTGAGTATAGTTTACAGTTAGCTAGACTAACTATATAAAAAGAACTTCATCAAATTTCGCACAAAACAAGAGTAAGTATAGTTCACAACGAAGCAACCCCACTGCCACCAACTGTACCGCAAATTCAATTACCTCTACTGTTAGAGCTATGTACACGTTTTTTATGACTTCAGCCGCAGGCAAACAAGATACAGTTGGGCCAAAGCTTTTCTATTGATTTGTGGCACACGTCAAACAGAAAGGCAACCACGAGGCAGCTCGAGAGGCATCTCAGTTACTTAACACAGAGTCACACCAGTAATAGTTCTGCATACTGAATTTATGGGCATTGATTTTGCTCGTGCCATAAAAAAAAAAAAAAAAATTGAAACAATCTCAACAATGGCAACGAGATAAGATTATCAATTGTTATTTATTTTAACAGAATATTACAAAACAAGCACAACAAATTAAACCTTACAAATGTTTGCTTACGCTGCGTAATGCATATTTATGAAAATATTTGACATTCTCTCTCTATCTCCCCCTCTCCATCTCCCTCTCTTGGCATAATAAAATGAACAACAAAACGAAACAAATTGAAATGCAATTTAAATATTTTGTCCGTCAGTCCGTACGGAACCCCCGCCTGCTTTTGTTTTATATTGATTGATTTTTCACATATTTTAAGTTGCTTTAATAAACGTGATGAGAGCGAAAGAGACAAAAAGTAAAAAGTAAAAAAAGTTTCTGCTTTTTTTTATGAAATTTTCATTGCTTTCATTTGAAAATTGTTTACATTTTAAATCGAGGACAAATAAAAAGTTAAGCAAAACGGAAAACACTTTCCATTTCCAGCTAAATAATGAATTGACAAATTCAAACAAATTTCAAAAAAAAAAAAAAAAAAAAAAAACGAAAACGAAAAGAAACAAACGAAAATGGAAACTGTAAACAAAAGGAACAGGAAAACTCGAGGCTCGATTCGTTAATCAGCTTGAAAATCGATGTAAATTATTACACATTACGTGGGGGGAAGGAGGGCGGGGGGGGTGGTTAAATCAGTAAGGGGAGTCTCCTCTTGAGGGATGTTGCTTGAAAGTTTCTTGCGTCACTTGCTGATTCAGCACAGTTTCCCATAATTATATATGCTATACAACATTTAAGAGAGTTCGTCAATTCAATTTAGTTCTCATATCTGAGAATTTTTCTAAGGGTCTGGAGTTATAGTATTTATCATGCTATATATCTTCTCAATGGCACAAGATCTTTCTATGTTCATTTATTATACTAAGCACAGCACAGATTTTTATATTTATATATATTATATTTATATATACTATATATACTATATTTATATATACTATATATTCTATACTTATATATATTATATATCTTCCCATTCTGTCGTGTTGCACTTCACATCATTCCCATTTGAACTAATTCTTATCTTTATATACAGCTATATAACTTCTCAATCAGTCAGCATTTTTTCAATTTACCCTTGCTATACAATACTATAAATACTATAAATTGAACTTTGCTATATAGCTTCTCAATCAGTCATGATATTTTCTCATTCTTCCCTTTATTATACAATATATCGTCTCATTCTATCGAGCAACACTTCCCTTTCGAGCTGAAGATGTCTCAAGTACTCATCGCCTAAGATACTTCCAACTGCATATGCCATAAATTTATATATAGTCGCCTGATTTTTCCCCTTTGAGATAAACTCTTTGTCACCGCCTTGGAATGCTTTACTTGCGCATTGATGGGGCACAAAAGAAATGATTAAATATGTGGAAATATCTTCGTTGTCTGCGCCAAACGCAAATTTGCACAAAGCGCAGCAGCAAAAGCAGAAAAAAAAAGAGTGTGAAAGAGAGAAAGATAGGGGAAAGGAGAGAGAGAAAGAGAGGGAGAGGGGGGAGCAGTTTGTCGTTGCCAGGGCCAAGCATACGCGCACTTATATAGATACAGATGCAGATACAGTTGGAGAGATACAGCTGGAGATGCTGGGGAGATGCTGCATGTATATATGTATGTATGTATATAGAAGGAATCGTACTTATAGATACAACCGGTACTTATGCTGCGGGGGCTAACTGCGCTGCGCTGGGCTCTTTTTCAAGTTCGTTGCCAGCAGTCGCCTCGCTCTCCCTCGTTTGACTGCCACTTGACATAACGGTCTCGCTGCCGCTGTTGCCGCTGGCAGCTTCTCCCTTTACCCCCCTCTTTTGACTGCAGTCTGCAGTTTTGGCACTTGATTTATGACCAACAGCTACGCTGGTCCGCCAGACATTATGGCCAAGCGCAGCTTCCCATGCAACAAGTGCAAGGGATAAGAGAAGTTCCTTTTCCTGCCTCCACCTCCCCTCCCTCCCTTCCTTCCTCTCTGCCATCCTTTTCATTGCTTTATCTGCGTTGTCGTGGCAAAAAACCGATCAAATGCACATTGTATTCGCTTGCTTTGCTGCCGTGGCTATTGAACTCAGTACTTTGTAAGCAAATTTTGTAGAAGACGATAAAGAATTTTTGGATTTCTTTGTGATTATTGAATTTCCAAGAAGATATTCCCTCGCCTTCCCCTGCTGCTGCTTCACATAATCCCTGAGGCTGCTCTTCATATACATATTAAGTCAATGAGAAGCTGTCTCCCTCTCTTACTCCCTCTCTCTCTCTCTCAGCCTCTTTGTGTGTGTTTTAAAGTATCTTAAAGCGTATTTTGGGTATATGCAAAGGTATTTATAAGTATTTTTAAGTATTTTCAAGTATTTCCAAGTGCCTTAAAGGTCTCTTCAAGTATTCCGCCAACAATTTGTAAACTATGCTGAGTATCTTGGCAGCCTAAGGCAACTGTATTGTTGAATTTGTGCAGAGAAATGAGAGGAGTCTGCTGCTGGTGAAAGTATCTAGCATATTTTCGAAATTGTTTATAATATCAACACAGATTAACTGGTTTAAGTTTAACTTTAAGCCTTGTAAAGTATCTTATAGGTAGCTTACTTCAGCTCTTAGCCAACTCCAACTAGTTTACCATAAAGTAACTGAAAAGTCTCCCAATGCAAACATATCTTCAAGTCTTTGTGCAAAGTATCAAAGTATCTGTCAAACTACTATCTCAAAGATACAGCTGCGCTGTTGAATCAAACTTCCCAAAAATTATATAAAGATAATTGCAACTTTCATCTAATCTAAGCATCTAACTACGCCAAGACTTTTGTCTCTCTCTCGCTCTTGGCTGCCTTCTTTCTCTGTCTCTCCCTCTCTCTCTCTCTGCCTTTGTTTCCCCTTTCGTTTGTGGTTAGCTACTCCAATGCTTGTCTCGTATTGTGGTTCATGTTGTGGTTCATACTTATTGCTGGTTCCGTTCCCAAGTCCATGTGACTGTTGGTGGAGCGAGCAAAGGCAAAAAGTGGGCGTCAACAAGGGGCGTGGGCGAATTGGGAAGTTATGGTTGAATTCTAAACCGTATAATCATGACAGCCAGACACGCCAAGGCGATGCCAAGGAGTTGCCTTTGCCTTTGCCTCAGTCAGATGGTTGACTGCGTTTCCTGTTTTCCCTACAGGTTCGTTGTTGTTGTTGTTGTTATGCTGCTTGTTGTTATTGTTGTTGTTGCTGCTGCTGTTGTTGTGCTGTTGTGTGTTTGTTGTTTTGTTTCGTGTCTGAAGTTTGTTATTATATTAAAATAATATAATGATTATTGCTTAGATTCGCATTGTAGTAGTTCTAGCCGGTTGACGATTGTTGTTGCTGTTGTTGTTTTTGTTGCTGTTGCTGTAACTGTTACTGTTGCTCGTTGTTTTGACAGTGTTGTTGTTGTTGCTGCTGTTGTTGTTGTCGCCTGCATGTGTGTTCGTATAAATCATTTCAATTCCGCTTTCGTTCTCCACTCGCTATCGAAGACATTTCGTGTGACGCCATATTTGTCAAATGACGTTTAAATTTATGAGCAAATGATATATGAGTAACAAGCACACACACCAGGCACACACGCACACACACCCAGACACACACACCAGACACACACACACACCAGACACACACACACAAGGCACACACATACGCACACACTTGAGTGCATGAGAACGAATGTTAAGCGTTGTCATCGTTTTTTGCCTTGAGACTCCTGCCTGGGATTACACTGTGAGAAAAAAGAGAACTTCTTCTCTTTATACAATTGCAGAAGGACTATTAATGTGTGTGCAATGCACCTAAGGAGACATCTCCATACCCACAAAGTATATACATATATTCTTTATATTCTTTTAACTCCTTTTCCTTCCCACCTGAACTCACTTGATTTCAAGCCTTCACTTCACAGTACTTTCGCTCAGTGTATGCGCAGTGTATGTGTGCGTGCTCAAACCAATAAGGTTCAATAGCCGCACACACACATACACTTAACACACAGTCAGTCGTACTTGCGACACTTCTTGCCGGGTCTAGACAACATATTTCGCGTTATTTGATATCCCAAAGTAAACCATATGTGGGACAATTTCAACGTGTACCTCATTCTCTCTCTCTCACTCACACACACTCTCTCACTCTCTCTCTCGCTCTGTGCTCGATCGTTCTATTGTTACACTTGTTCTGCTGCTTCTTGCTCTGCTTCTTCCTGCTCTTCGTGCTGTTGTTGTAATAAGTAATTAACGCCACAGCAAAAGTCAATGAAAACATTTTTTGGAGTCTCTCTCTCCTCCCTCTCTTTCTCTCTCTCTCTTTCCCCCTCTCTGTGTCTATCTTTATTTCCCTCTTTCTTAGAAAGACGAAGAGAGAAGAAGCAGTATAATATTTATATGTTAGAAGGGGAAGTCTGTGTGGCCCGCAAAGAGTTCGTTACTTTTTTATGGGCAAGAAGAGAGAGAGAGAGAGAGAGAGAGGGAGTTTCGAAGATTGCTGAAGTACTCTTCTCATCGCTGCTACGGCGCTTGGGTACGCTATCGTTTTTTTATGAGCCAATAAATCAATTTTATGAAACTGATTTTGTCAGTTCGGTTTCGGGTTTTATAGAGTTGTGAGATGAGATTGGGGTATGAGTGCTTGGAGATATTATGATGTTGTACAGATCTTAAAGGGTATATAAAACTATAGCTGAATATCAGAAATATTAAGTGCATAGCATGTGTTTTTTTTATCGATTACAACTAAGTGTTGCCAGATTGTTTTTTATTCCTAATTAACTTAATAAAAGTTTTACTTCATAACTACTTCAATCTTCTTGATAACTAGGCTCTTCCAAGTCTTTGCGTTCATTATTATTCTTGTTCCCATTCTTCAACTGACGATTCTTTCTTTTTGCATTATGTATAATGCCAAACAAAATCCTCAAACTCACCTTATTATAATTAATTTGCATTGCAATCGCTTGAAATCCATAGATAATTCCTGACAGAATCCACAATTGTTTCTTTCACTAAACTGCAAAGAGAGAGAGAGAGAGCGTTAAAAGAGTGTCTTTAAAAGAGAACGCGCGATCGTTTGGTTCGAGTTGCATGTTGCGGTTCGAGTTGCGAGCGTGTTGCGTTTGAGTCTGATTGATCACCCCAAAAAATGTGAACAAAGTAAATAGATAAAACTGGAGTAGAGAGTGAGCGAGCGAGAGAGCAGGCAAGAAGGAGTAAACAAAACAGAATGGAAAAATCGAAAAAGCAAACACACGAATTCAGATAGAGCTGCAGATACATTTACACAGCTACAGATACAGATACAGATACACAGCTACAGAGATACAGATACAGAGCCTCACGTCGTGACGCGGCGTTGAACGTGAGTGAGCCGAAGTAACTGGCGCGCGTAGGCGCTGAAGAACAATAAACAAAAAAAAAAAAAAAGAATAAGATACAAACAAAAAAAAAATAAATAAATAACAAATGTACAACGATGAATCAAAAGCGAACGCAACTGAAACTGAAATGATAAAAAAATACAAATTAAGCAACAACAGCAACAACAACTGGGGAATATGTTGAGAAAGACTTCCACAAATGATTGAAAATCTTTATATGATAATATATGCCCAAGCCAGAGCTCGTGACTCTGCAGAGTTTCGCGTATCTTAAAGATACTTTAGAGTTTTCGAATTGCCGATTAACCAATTAATTTCAAAACGCTATTTCTTGTGCATATTTTTTTTGCATGCCACATTTGATTATAGCACTTTAATTTGATGGCTTCGTCGATTTCATTAGAGTTTAAGAACAGGGTTTTATAGCTGGAGGATAGATGCATAAATTAGGGTACATATGTATGGAGAGTGTGTGTGAGCTGGACAGCACGTATGTCTCGGGTTTGCCAGTCTTAACATAGAATGGAATTTCATTTTAGAAATTTGATTTATTTAGAAAATTATTTGGAATTAATTGAATGATAATACTGCAGGGAAATATATTATAATAAGAAAAAAATTAATATAATTATACTATAATAAATACTAAAAACATGATATTATCAAATTCAAGCCACGCTCAGTGTAACATAAGTTACCCTCAAAGTGCTCTCATTACAGTGAGTAATATCAAATTACATTGAGTAAAAACGATGAGAAAAAGGTTTTCTTCGGCATGATATCCTCCTATTGTTCCTATACTATTTATATATATTCAATATTACATATATTATATTAAATAAATTATATTCGATATTATTATATATACTCAATTTTATATCATTATTTAATGAGTTATTTCCCAAATCAGAACTGCTCTTCATACAAAAACATTCATTTCGACCGATTGTTCCTATGGCAGCTATAAGTTAACGTGTTCGGATTTTGATGAAACTTTATATGCATATTATATATAAAGAAAAACTGCGATATAGTAAATATGGTTGCAATATATTGGCAAATAACAAACTTCGGCCGATAGTTTGTATGGTAGCTATACGATATATCAGTGCGATTCGGCTCGTTTCGACTTATATACAGCGTGCAGCAATAAGAAGCATGTGTAGCAAGTTTCATTAAGATAGGTGTAACACAGAGAGACTGAGGAAAGAACAGGCAGAAATTGCTAGATCAACTTTTCTATTGATGCTGATCGAGAATGTATACACTTTATAGGATAGGAGATGCTTTGCAAACTGCTGGCTAAAAGGAATATACCTTCTGTATTGTTATGATAGTATATATAATATATATATTATTCTAAATATAATATAATCCCATTCAAAAGACTCTTAACCTAGCAACCTTGCAACCTTTCATTATAATGAATCATATCAAATTTCCATGAATGAAAACATTAACCAAACACATTTCTTCTAAATTCTCCAAGCTTGTCTCTCTTTCTCCATCTCTCTCTCTCTCTTTCGTTCACTGTAATTTCTGTCCAACTTTTTTGCAATTAGAAACCTCATTCCACGTAACCAATTAGCAAATTTTATTTGCTTCTTCCCACGAATTCTTGCAACTTTTTTATGCTCACTGTAAAGTTTTCTTTGCTTGCTTTTTTTTTGGCATTTTTTTTAGTATTGCTTTTGGTATTTTTGTAATGTTAAGTTTTGTCTCGCGAAAACTATTTGAAATTTCCTTATCATCTGCCATCGATCAGGAAGCCGCGCCGCGAAACGGCAAACTGTACTGACATCACAACAACAACAACAACAACAACAACAGCGAGTAAAAGAAGAAGCAGAAGAGGAAGACGCAGACGAAGAAAGAAAGAAATGTTGTTCATGATGATGATGAAGCAACACAAACCGAGTTTAGCTTCAGTTTCAGCTGCCTTTTTGGCCTGGGCCTCCACATGGCATGTTGTCGCTTGTGTTGCTGTTGTTGTTGTTGCTGTTGCCTGCCTTAATCATCGCCAAAAACAAGTTTTGATTGTTGTTGTGTGTGTGTGTGTGTGTGTGTGTGTGTGTTGTTGGCTTAGCGCGTAACCCCAAACTCCACTCGAATGCACTCCTTCTCCTTCTTCTGCTTCTCTTTCCCCCTCTTCTACTCTATCCCTGCTGGAGTCTGTTGAGAGTCCAGTTTTATCTCGTTGTTCGTTCGCTTGTTGCATTCATCGTTGTTGTTGTTGTTGTCGTTGTTGTTGTCGCTCCATTTTTGGCGCTGGCCCGAGGTACAAACAATTCCATGTTCCCGTTTTGTTTGAACGTTTATGCGCTGTCACATCGCGAACTTAAGCTCAACAATTGATTGCTTTTTTCCCCTCTTCGACAGGGAGAGGCAGAGAGAAAGAGAAGAGAGAGAGAGAGGGGAGAGGGTCTTGTGTCGGTAATCGATAGTGGGAAGTTTGTTTTATTTTCAGTGTTTTTGTTTTCTATGCTTTGGTGATTTGTTTATCGCTCTATGTTTATGCATAAGTACAAGAGCTCTCTATAATTTATTGACTTCTTTCTCTCTTTTTTTTTATATTGTATATAGTGAACGTGTATATATCTTGTGTTAATCAATCAAATTATGTAGACAAGCGTCTTATGCGCAATAAATAGTTTTAGCTATACCAAGCTGTGATATATTATTATCTATATTATATATTTACAGTAACTACATCATGTTTTAGCAATATTCAAGTATATTCTTGAATTTTTTGCTCTTTTATCGTGTTATATTGATTCTTTTTGATTTTTACATATTATAAAGATGCTTTATCATATTCTTGACTGATTTATTTATGCATTTATACTAAGTTTTATTTGATATTTATGTATTATAAAAGTATATCATGAATAGTTTTATACTTTTTCTTAATTAAAATGAAGTTTTAATGCGAGTTTTTTTAGTATTCCTTTTATTTTAGATTTAAATTGAAATAAAAAAATTATTTCCAGTTTTAAACACTTTTTTGCATATTCAAAAAATTTGGTTTATATTTTTTGTGAAAACTCTACCCAAATTTAGGTTAATTATGACATACAAAATAATTCTAGTGAGGTTTAATAACTTTTTCTAGGCATTCCTAAATTGTAACTCTTTTATGACAACTGACTGCTATCTCTTTCCTTTATAAACACCTTGTACTCTATATAAAGACACCCACTATTGCTTCATTTGCCCTCTCTCTCTATTATTTCTCTACCATTCATGTTCAGTTCATCGCATAAACGTGAATTTAGTCACTGCAGCTGGCAACGGCTTCGGCTTCCTTTTGCCTGTTGCCTTTGCTCTGCTTCCTTTATTTTGCACATGTTTTGTGTGCGACGTGCTTGCGAGTGTGTTTGTGTCCATGCATGCATGTATGCGTGCGTGTGTGTGCGCGTGTGTGTTCGTAACTGGAGAAGCGACAGCGTCTTGAGAGCCGCTTAAGCGATAACTGAGCCTAAAATTACTAAGCAAAAGCTGCAAAACAGCAGAAAAACTTTAATTTCGACTTGAAGCCAAAGAAGTTGAAAAGTTGAAGAAGCCGAGAGAGACAGAGAGACAGAAAGAGCGAGAAGGAGAGAGAGAGTAGAAGCTGAAGCCAAAGTGCTGGAAGAAGAAGCTTAGCTGCAGAAGATGAAAAGTTTTGCGTTGCGAGATCTCAAGAAAACGAGAAAAAAAGAAAGAGAAATATATAAAAAAAAAAATTATATATAGCAAAGAAATATCGAGTTCAAGTGGAATCGTGTGAAGAGTCATCGATTCATTTATTCCAAAACATTTATTAGCATCTCCCCTCATTCCTGCCCCCCCTTGACCGAGAAAACTTTTAATAGACTTGTCTGCGAAATGCCCACAAGACACCAAATAATCATCGACAGCTAAAGTTTCTGATTCCCAAACTCCCTCCTGCCCCTACTTCCTCTCGCAATCAATCGATTAGATTTCCATTAACACTATATGCAAATTTTCTAATTAGTTTTTCCAAGTATTTTTTTTTTTTTTTATATAATTATTTTCGATTAATGCAGGCAGACAAGTTGTCTGGCTATATATTGTACAATACCATACTATATGTTAGAGATATATGTAGTTTATGGAACAAAGTTTATGGCAGATAAACTTCAAGCTTTGCAAGCTGCTTTTGCCGTTTGATGGCTTTTTTCTCGCTAAAAATCTCTTCTCGCTTTTTTTTACATTTTTCGCAATTCTCCGTTTGAGAATTATGAATCGTTTGGCTGACTCATGCTCTGTTTACGACGACAACGCATTTCAGGGAATACTTGGCATTGCTTAAGAATGGAATTCATTGTTTGTTTGTTTTTTTTTTTTTTTTTTAACTTTTCAAGTCGTCGACAAGTTTTAGATGCAAAAGTTTTTTAATTAAATCAATCGGAAACAGAGAGAGATGGATAGAGTGAGAGAGAGAGAGGGGAAAGAGATTTGGCATAGCTAAAGCTGTTTTTACTTAGGAAAGGTTTTACAAACTGTTCATTATCTATAAGTTGCATAAAGAAAATCTTTTCAAAGTGAAGAATTTTTCACTATTAGGAAATTCCATAATATATTTTGAGATTATTTGAATTATGTTAGTAATATTTGATATAAAAATTGAAGAATTTCGGTAAAGGTTAAATAGCTGCCTACATCTCTACATCATATATATATATAATATCAATATAATAATATAATAAAATATCAAAAGATTAATCTGAGCCATCATTGGACCTTAAAAGACCGAAATAAGTACAAAAACCATAAATACCCAGAAAAATAAATTGTTTCTAGTGAACATTTTTGTGATACTCCTCAAAATTGAATTTTACTTTTCGAAAAATGCCGAAAAACTTTAATTAACACACCTAATATAATATAAGATTTATATAATCAATTACAAACGTTGCTTTTGCAAGATTTATAAGTTACATACATATATCATATATCTAACCTCTCTATGCCTTCATTAATTATTTATTAAGACTAATGTTAATTGTTTTATTGCCGAGTTGATTTTTTGCATTTTCCAGTAAATTCTTAGAAAATTTAAGAAGTGTTTCTCCTCGTCTTCAATATAAAGCTCTCTTTATAGAATCACTTTTCCAACAGGTGCTTCCCAATTATCTTGCAGGTAAGTCTTTCCCAACTCCACCCCCCTCTCTTTATCTCTCTCTCTCCCTCTTTCTGTTTTTCTTCCCCTCTTCTATGCTTTTTTGTTTATTATTTTGTCTTGATTATTTTAGCTTAATAGAAAATTCACTTGTGCAGGAAATATTAACATTTTTTGCAGTCTGGACTCATTCCCTCTCTCTCTCTCTACCTCTTTCTCTCTTCTACTCAACACATTCACCTGCTTGTGCTGCTAATCACCTTTGCTGCTGACACGACGTTGCCTCTGCCTCTGCCTCAGCCTCTGCTGCTGTCAGACACAACTTCATTAAGAGCACGCACACACACACACACAGACACACGCATGAGGATGGTCCTTTTTCGGCTAACTGTACTGGCTCTCTTAGCTCTGAGAGCTCCACAACAACAACAAGAAAAAGAATAAGAAAAGAAAGAAAGAAGGGGAACAAGTACAAGAGCATTAAGCACACATCAGCGTCGCCGTCGCCGTTGCCGTCGCTGCTTTCTTTTTCATTTTTGGCAAACGTCAATTACACGCAAAAAGACGTCGACGACGGCATCGACAACACGACGTCAACGTCAACGTCAGCGACGACAGCGGTGGCAGCAGCAGCAGCAGCAGCTTATGCATTGGTAACAAGAACGAGTTTTAGCAGCGCTGCCTCTGCCTCTGCCGCTGCTGTTGTCATTGAAGTGCGACTCTTGTTGTTGTTGTTATGCTTTTTGCTGCGTTGCGTTCTCTTTTCATTTTTTTTTTTTTTGGCCATGCAAAATGCAATTTTCATTGTGATTCATTTTTGGCTTTTAAATTGGCCATTTTTTATGCGCTTCTGTTTTTTATTTTTATTGTTTTTCTTTTTGTTTTTTGCTGCCACTTCGATATTCTTGTTATTGTTTGCAGAACCATGAACCGGTTGAACGGGTATTGAGCATAATTGTTGTTGTTTTCCGTTTGCATTTTTGATTGTTATTGCACGCACACACACATGAACAGTGCAAAGAGAGCACTGAAGAGAACTTTGGCATAGGCGCTAATTAAGCTGCAGGCGCAGCTGCAGTGCAGGTAATGCAGTGGGGGGGGGGGAAGCAGTGCATGTGATCATGGTAGAGAGAGAGAGAACTAGTTCACTCACACACACACACACACTTGCAATGATAGGCAAACCAAAACATAATAGTTTTTTCTTTCTATTTGTTGTTGTTGTTGTTGCATTTGTTAGTCGAACCGGTTCAACGGGTTGACAGCAACACACACACACACACACAGAGATCGCTTGCACTTTTGCCTCGCGCTGCAATTTGATTTTAATTCCGTTTTTTTTTTACCTTTCGCTTTGACTCTTTGCTCTCTGCTTCTGTTTTGTTGTTGTTGTTGTTGTTTCTTTCAATGCGTTTGTTACTCTCTTTCTGCTTTATGCAGTTGCAATTTATTAATTATTTATTAAACGTCGCACTCACTTTCAAATAAACAAGAACAGAAAAAAAATTTATTTCAATTATTTTTTTGTATTTCCTTTTTTTTTTGTTGTATTTTTTTGATTAAAAACTCGCGCGCATTTTGTTTTGCGGCTCTGCTTCTTTTTCTTCTGCTTTGGGCCGGTGTTTTCTTGATTCTTATTTATCTTCTTATTCGATTGCACTTTACGTTTTCGCACGCGTTTTCGTTGTATATTGCTGCTCTCTTCTTTTCTTTCGATCTCCCTCGCTCTCTTTCTTTCTAACTGACGCGACGCGCGTTGTTCAATTTGCTGCTGGCGACGTCGACGGCGGCTGCTGCGCTACTGCTGCACCGGCGAATCGAAACGAAACGGACCAAAAAACGAGAAACGAGAATTGTGAACGCGAAGAAGAGGAAGAGAGACAATCTGACAAGAATTTTACGAATTACGCTCGTGTGTTTACTTCGCTCTCGCTCTAACGAACCATCCGCTTTGGCACGTCCGCCTCGTTCGGCTTTGCTTTTGCATCTGTTAACAGTGGCGCGCGACGACGACTGTTAACAGCAGTTGCACTGCGACCGAACGCACAGCGCTGTTACGACAACAGTGTGCGACAACAGTCCACAACATGTTTGAGTTTGACAGCGCTTAACATGTGTGAAGTCACAGCGAGAGAGAGAGAGGGAGAGAGTGTGGGTGTTCGCTTACTCTTAACTCTGCGTCGCTGTTGTTGTTGTTGTTGTGGTTGCTGCTGCTGTTGTTGCAGTTCGCTGCAGGCCGCTGTAATTGGTAATAGAAGTAACAATTGTTGCGGTAAGTTCGTCTGATTTGTGCGTGTGCGTGTGTGCACAGCAACGTTGCGTTAATTAGAAACCACAATTGAACTCGAAATCAAAAGGGTGAAAATTGTAAGGAAATTAATTGACAAAATTGATCTGAATAGTAACAAATTTATTGAAGTTAGTTAAGATATAATTGAATCATATAAAGTTATTCATAATAAATAATATAATACAAAATATTATTGCAATTATATTATTATTATTATATTGCTATTATTATGATTATATTTTCATAATTATTTACAATTTATAGAATTTATTCTGCAGAGGAATCGAACTAGCCCTGTCCGTGTGTCCGTATATCCGTGCCCGTCTGTTGCAAAGCAAACTAGGCTCTCAGTTTTAGACCTGTCTTGATGAAACTTGGCACACATGCTTCTTATTGCTGCACACTGTATATAAGTCGGAACGAGCCGGATCGGACCGATATATCGTACAGCTGCCATACAAACTATCGGCCGTTTTTTGTTATTTGTCAAGTTATTGCAAATTTACTACATCGAGAACTTTTTCAATATTCATAACATGCATATTAAATTTCATTCAAATCGGACCACTATATCATATGGCTGCCATTGGAACAATCAACCAATTTGAAAGTTTCTTTTTTTTTTTTTTTTTATTTTTAACCTTAGATTAATTCAATTCAAAAATTGTTTTTAATATAATTGTTTCTACCTGCATTCATTTACTTCACAAATCGGATTAACCCAAGCTGGTACCCCCTTCTTGGCTTAAGTAAACAGTTTGATGAGGTAGCTGGCAGTGGAGGCGGGGGAGGGTGTTAAAGTTTCCGTTTTGGTTTTGGTTACGTTTCGCTTTTCAGAAAAGTCCCAACCCGAAGTGAAACCGATTCAGTTTAAGCGGAGCTTAACTGTTACTTCTTCCATGCGATGCATTGTAAAAGGCGCGCGCGCTCCACATGCTCATTTGACTGAATGCGGTTGAATAATCATTTTTTCGTTGTTTTTTCAATACCCTGTAATGCAGTTGAGTTGCAGGGAAGGGTGAGCAGTAGTATAAAATTTGATTATTTTGCTTAGAATTTGACAATAAGATATAAAAACTTGTTCATGCATGATCTGCACTTTAATTTCTTTCAGTTAATATAAAATATCTTAATTAAATCATCATATTTGTAAATTTCCTTATCAGTGTAAATAACTAATTTTTAGGTTACCTTGAAAGAATAATCTGTTAATTTTGAATGAAGAAGTTGTTCTATTGTAGAATAATTGCTTGAAAGAACTGAAACGATAATACTGAAAGAACTTTAATAATCGACGTCAAAAATATACGAGGGTCGTTTGATAAGTCCGTGACTTTTTGAATAAAATATATTTTTTTCGTCAAAGAAGCGTTTTATTTCTCAACATAATCTCCTTTTAGCTCTATACATTTAGTCCAGCGTTTTTCCAATTTTTTTATTCCTTCCAAATAATAGGTTTTCTCAAGGCCCTCAAAATAGTCGTTTGTTTCTGTGTTTCTCTTCATTTGACCCGAATCTCTTACCGCCGAGCCATTTCTTCATGTTTGGAAACAAAAAATAGTCACAGGGGGCTAAATCTGGAGAATATGCTGGATGGGGTAGCAGTTCGTAGCCCAATTTATGAAATTTTGCCATTAGCACACGAAATTCACTTTTTTCCATTTTCGTTAAAATTCACGAGATCGTCTGCTTTCAATGCCTATAAAACGCAAACCAAAAAACGCAGCTTTCTCAAAATTTTACAGTCAGCTGTTAATCGATAACTGCTGACAGGAGCAGTGTTGTATTTAGAGCAGGTGCGCGGCAAATACAAAAAGTCACGGACTTATCAAACGACCCTCGTATTGTATAATAAAGATAGAACCTTAAGCAGTTAAGAAAACTTAAATTATACCTGCTAGTCATAGTCATTATTAGGAATTAATCGAATAAGCTCTCAAAGATAATTTGAAATAATATAATTACTGTGCACATAAAAAACAAATATTTAAACTTTAGATAAAGCATGTTATTGGGCTCTTTCCGATTTACGAGGGCGTGGTTTTAGCTGCGTGCAATTGTTAGACATACTCGTATTATCTGCAAATTTTATAGTCCTATCTCTTATAGAGTCTGAGATATAGGCGTTCATACAGACAGACATTGTCATACAATATATCGACTCTGTGGTTGAATAAATTAATTTATATTTCATTTTATTATTACATTTTTTTTATATATTTCTTATGATTTTCAAATATATAAATACAAATCATCTCAAGCCCTTTTACAGGGTATACCCTAGTCCACCCTCGCACACACTTTGGTTGCCATTTTCTTGCGGTTTTCGATTGTTTTGTAAACTTTTCTCGTGCCGACAATTCAATTTGATAGTTTTGTTTTTGCTGAATCCTAATCCGAATCCGAATCGGATAACTCGAATCGGTTATCGGCTGCGGCTAATTGCAGCCTAATTGCAACAAATGTGCAAGGCGTGCAACACCAGCAACAACAACAACAACAATGGCGACATGCAACAGAGCAAGAAGAAGCAGAAATCAAAACAAGAAAAAAACATGAAAAGAAATGTGGAAATGAGGAGGCTGCCACATGCCACATGCCACCACTATGTGGCAAGGTCAAATCAAACTGTTTGCTGCCGTCTCGTTTGTTGTTGCTTTTCCTGTTGCTGAAGTTGTTGTTGCTGTTGTTGTTGTTGTTGTTGTTGCTTTAATTAAGCAAACATTTTGCCAGAGACATTTTGTCAATCGCATCGCTCGAGGGGTCGCACGCCCTAATCGAGGCACAGGGCGTGGCACTACTTGACTTGACTGATAAGGCCGCGGGACCTTTGTTTTGCGTCTGTGTGTGTGTGTGTGTGTGTGTGTGTGTGTGGCATATCAGTACTTCCTGACAGGCTGACAACAAATTATCAATTATTGTTGCAGCAACAGCAAAGGCAGCAGCGGAAATTTGCCACCTTTGTATACCCTGTAAATGTGCAAATAGTATCATGGGGTGTGCAAGACTAGCAAGTAATTATGCACGGGAGTTGCTGTGAGCTTCTGCAGAAAAGTGTTGCTGGTCTGCTGGCACAGGGAGATACCCTGTAAATTAAAATTTTTTTTTAACTATTACATAACGCAACCAAAGGCTTTTTTCTTATAAGGAGGAAAAAAAGTTTAAATAAACTTAAATATGCACTACTTTAATACCCTGTAAAAAATGGTAATATAATTTTGTAGATATGCTGTAAATAATATAAGAAATATTCCTATTTATATACCTTGTAGATCTAGAAAAACAGATATATGTTCTAAAATACCCTGTAAGACAAGAAGAACTAAAATCTATTCGTAACATTCTTGGGTATACCCTATAAAATAAGAAACAATATAATCAGTTTTAAAAATCCTCTAAAAATACCCTGTAAAACCAAAAAAAATACCCAAAAATATGTTCTAAATTTGCTCTCTCTCTCTCTATACCCTGTAAAACTAGAAAAACTAGAATCTGTTCTAAAAATGCACAATTCCTTACAACACCCTGAAAAAGAAAAAAATCTTCAATTGATGATAAAAAAATTTCCAATTTCCCTTGCTTTTTCAACTTTACAGCGTATGTTGAGGTCGCGCACACTTACCTTTACTCACGCACGTTCACCTGCGCCCTGCTCTTTATTCTACTTATTTTTTTTTCTTTTTTTTGTTGCGGCACGTCGATAGCGTCAATGGGCGTCGCTGCCTATTGACATCATAAAATTTGTCAATTTATGGAAATGTACGAAAATATACGGAAAAGCGTCGCAAACGGCGACACATTTCCCAGGGAAATACAACTGGGAGAAAAGGCAAAAGCAAAATAAAAAGTTTAAGGAGCAAGGGAAGGGAAGAAGAAGAAGCAGAAGGTGAACAAGAAGTGACGCAATTTTGAAATAGAGAAGAAGCACAGGAGTAGCTCCATCAAAATTTAATTAGGGTGGTCTTCATGTGGTATGGTAAAAAAAAATCAAAACAAAATATAATTTCCAATTAAATCTTAATTATTTCTCTCTCTCTCTTTCTGATTTTTCTTCAAAGTGCGTTGGGTTCTTAGAGAAATATTTTCGTAATGTAAAAAATCTTGATTCTTATTCATATTTTTGAAGTTATAGCGGGGGGTATAGTATTGATAAGTAGGAAGAATAGAAGGTTCGGGAAACACTTAATATTCTGAATTTGTTAAGACATTTAAATAATAAATTAAAATCTTTATTCCTATCTAACTTTGCAGGGTATTACAATGGGTAATTGGGCTAGGAAATTAAAAAAAAAAAAAAAAAAAAAAAATATTTCTTTTAGATTACAAACGTAAAGCACTTACAATATTCTGCATTGATTCAAATATGTTCAAGAAAATTTTCAATTTTTTTTCTTTCTAAAATGTTGAGAATTAGAATAATTAAAAATTATAATGTTTATAAAATCAAACTAAAAAAAAACATTACAGACAAAATTCTTCATGCTAGGGTATTCTAAATTCTAGGGTATTTAATTGCTTGGCCGTTTTAAATTACTTTAGATAAACAGAAAACAAAAATCAAAACGAAAATCAAAAATGACCTTACTCAACTCAAGTTTTGCCAGTTACTTCGCACTTTCACGCAGTGTCTTAGAAGAACTGTACCTATCTAAGAGGCACCACTGTACGTGTACCGCTTGTACCTGCATATCTGTGTACCCCAAAATAGCTTTGGTACACGCGGATTTCTCAGGGCGAACACGTAGCGGAACGTTTGCGATAAGTTCCCAATGCTTTTAATAAAGTTACAAAGCTGACAACTGAATCCCGCTGGCTGTGGGACAGCCTGGAATGCCCCCTATCACTCTCTCTCTTTCTCTCAATTTCACCACCCTCACTCACTCTCCTTCTCCCTCTCTCTCTCTCTGTTTTTCTGTGCCCTCCGTGGAGTATAAATAAAAAAATACATTTTATGAGCGCGTATACTCGAAATTATTGCGACTGACAAGGACGAGAAAATACTCTTGTTCCTCTTGCAGCTCTTTTCTCTATTTTTCTTGGGTCTGCCTTCTTCTTTCTGCAGTTCTTCTTCTTGCTTTTGTGTAGGGTATTTCGCTGTGTGATAGAGCGCTCGTGATCTATTGAAGATAATTAGTTAATTGCTTAGTTTAGTATTTATTTTATTTTAATATGGGTAAGTTAATTTAATTTGCGTAAGTTTATTTTTTTTATTTTTTTATATATCCATTTTTTTTTATTTAATCTTCTTTGACTTTTACTTTGTTTTTAATGTTAACTGAATATATTTTTTCTTATATTGAAACCAAGAAATCATATAATTTATTTAACTTAATAATAATGAGTCGGTTTTAAAATAAATTAAATTGATTATTTAATTAAATGCATAAAATGTAAAATAAATTGAAATAAAAACTGTATTTAGTGTCAGTATAATAAAAAAAAAAAAAAAAAAAAATATCCTCTGAACATACATGTGAAATTTAGTTTTTTATAAAATTTGTTTATTTATAATTTTATTCATTAGTAATTTTATAAGTTAATAGTTTGTCTTAGTGTGTTAATAATTCCTGTTATTAATAATAAAAATACCAAAAAATAAATATTTAATTTATTTTTTTTTTTTGGGTATCTGCTAGTTTAGCAATTTAATCTCCTTTTGCATCTTACCCTAGAATTTCTACAAATTTTTTAATATTCCCCGCTCTAAAAAGGGTATTTTGTGGATGGTCATTTAAGAACTTTGCTGCCCTCCTTGTTGTTGTTGTTGATGCTGTTGTTGTGGTTGCTGTTCACACTCATGTTGTGCTGCACGTTGTTGTTATTGTTGTTGCTGCTGTAAAACACGCACACATAGCGTAAGAAAATTCGTTTGGCGACGTTTTCGCTGCTTTTACTTTTGTTACTCTCTCTTTTTCAGCACCGTTTTCGCCGCTGCTGCTGCTGCCGTTGTTGTTGTTGTTCTTTTATGCATGTGGCCACGTTTATTGTCTTTCGACGCATTTGCCAATACCCGCACAGCAGCAGCAGCAGCACCAAAAATCGCTGACACAACAACAACATCACAACAACAGCAACAAGGCCCGCCAAATTGTTTGCCTCAGCAATTGGCGTGACATTCAGTGCTGTCAGCTCAGCTTTAAACCCGTCAAATCAAGCTATTCTCAAGTTCCGGGGAGTTCTAGCCTTTTTCTGGCTGGTGCATTGCAGTGTAAGCAGTGCAAGCATTTTATTGTATTTGGCATACTAGCAGCAATTAATCAACTGCGCGCAAAAGTATGCAATCATTTTCTTGACCGCGCCTGAAAAATGCAGTAAATTTAATCATTATTATTAATTTTTAATCTTTAATCGAAAAATAAAAGAGAACAAATAAAAAAGAACATTTAATTAATATAAATAAATATAAAACTAATAAAGTATGTACATATTTCATGTGTCAGCTTTTATTCAGCTTGTTTTATACGTATCATCAGTATTTTCCTTCCATCTACAATGCTGGCAACACTGATGACATTTATTGCCTTCGTTTTTTTAGCTCTTGCTTTCTCCTCCTCCCCGTCTCCATCTCTCGCCATCCAGCCTTTTTTCTTGTTTTTTGCTCCATTTCGTTGCGTTGCGTTGTTTTTTAAATCATGCCTACAAGTATGCAACGCAATTTTTTTCAATTACAACTCGCTGGCAATTTACTTTTGGCCGAGGGTGTCGCCCCCACGTCCCTCTTCCTGTTTTCGCTTTTCGCTTCGCAATTGCAATTGACAATTTATGTGCCGAACGAGAGAGAGAGAGAGAGAGATGGAAAGAAAGAGAGGGTGAGGCAGCCTGTCAGGTGCAACCGAAAAAGGAGCTTCTTCAATTTGTATCGTTGCTGAAGGTGCGACACACATTTTGACTGGCATTGAAATTGAGTATGAAATTAAATGGAATTGAAAACGAAACGAATGGAATCGAATTGTGACACGAAGAGTGATGCAAAACGAGAAAAAAAAGGCAGTGGCAGGCAGAGAAACAAATGGAATTGAGATTGAATTAGATGAATGTAGTGAAAAAGTGTGAAGGTTGCAAACAAGAAACTTCAAGTGGAACGAACGGAATGAAGAGTATAGTGGAGAGTGTAGAGTGTAGAGTGTAGAGTGTAGAGTGTAGAGTGTAGAGTGTAGAGTGTAGAGTGTAGACTGTAGAGTGTAGAGTGTAGAGTGTAGAGTGTAGAGTGTAGAGTGTAGAGTGTAGAGTGTAGAGTGTACATTGTAGAGTGTAGACTGTAGAGTGTAGAGTGTAGAGTGTAGAGTGTAGAGTGTAGAGTGTAGAGTGTAGAGTGTAGAGTGGAGAGTGTAGAGTGTAGAGTGTAGAGTGTAGAGTGTAGAGTGTAGAGTGTAGAGTGTAGAGTGTAGCGTGTAGAGTGTAGAGTATAGAGTGTAGAGTGTAGAGTGGAGAGTGGAGAGTGGAGAGTGGAGAGTGGAGAGTGGAGAGTGGAGAGTGTAGAGTGTAGAGTGTGGAGTGCAGAGAATAGAGAGTGCAAGTTGCAAACTGAAGAAAATGTAGAGTGTAGAAGCTAAAGTGTAGAGTGGAGAGTCAAGATTGTAAAGTCAAAATTGTGGAGTGGGAAAATATAAAAGTGTAGAATGTAAAGAGTGCAGAGTGGAAAGTGGAAAGTGGATATTGGAGAGTGTAGAGTGGAGAGAATAGAAAATGTAGAGAGAGGCAAGAACTACCTTAACAACAACAAATATCTGAGGCTTTTATTTAATTAAAATGTCATTATGACTCTGCTTCAGCTGCCTCTGCCTCTGCCTCTGCCACTGCGGCGTCGACGTTGACGTCGACAGCAACACTTTGGCAGTTCACAGTTCGCACGACAGTGTCATAGGGCAGCGTGCTAAACTAGAAGTCAGCACAAGCCCCGTCCCTCCCCGCTCAGCCTTCCCCTTGCCCGCCTAGAACGACGCTGCTGCTGTCACTGTCGACGTCGCTGCCTGCTGCGTGGCTGCAATTAAAATAATACAAATAAACGACGCCTTTGTGGGCGTGGATAAAGGGGCAAAGGGGTGTGGGGCAGAGGGGTGAGGGAAGAGGGGTAGGGGGAAGGGTGTGTGGCTGTGACATTTCGAGTGACTGCAATGAAATATTTCCCGCTTTTATAAACGATTCGCGATGTTGTTGTTGTTGTTGTTTTTGCAACAGTTACAGTTGCACCTTTGCATGGCGCGACACGCCTACCGCCAACCGCCCTCGCGCGAGCCCTTTCCCTTGTAGGTGACGCGGAACAAAAGCAAAAGGCGCCTTTTGTTGACGACTTGATGGATGAAACGACCTTCACCTGGCTGGCTAAGTACGGACATTGGCCACGCCCCGTCACGCCTTCCTTTCACTTGCTAACTCCATTCCTGTCCAGCTGTTGAGAGTGAATGTGTGGAGGAAGAGGTAGAGGGTAGAGAAGAAAAAGAGAGTACAAAAGCTAGATAGTGTACAGAATGAAGGGAGTGTGGAGAAGTTATTGAGTGTAGAGTGTAGACATTTTGAAGTGAGACAGAGCGTAGAGAGTGTAGAGTGTAGAGTGGGGAGTGTAGAGTGGAAAGTGGAGAGTGGAGAGTAGAGTGTAGAGTGTAGAGTGTAGACGGTAGAGTGTAGAGTGTAGAGTGTAGAGTGGAGAGTGGAGTGTACAGTGTAGAGTGTTGAGTGTTGAGTGTTGAGTGTAGAGTGTAGAGTGTAGAGTGTAGAGTGTAGAGTGTAGAGTGTAGAGTGTAGAGTGTAGAGTGTAGAGTGTAGAGTGTAGAGTGTAGAGTGTAGAGTGTAGAGTGTAGAGTGTAGAGTGTAGAGTGTAGAGTGTAGAGTGTAGAGTGTAGAGTGTAGAGTGTAGAGTGTAGAGTGTAGAGTGTAGAGTGTAGAGTGTAGAGTGTAGAGTGTAGAGTGTAGAGTGTAGAGTGTAGAGTGTAGAGTGTAGAGTGTAGAGTGTAGAGTGTAGAGTGTGGAGTGTGGAGTGTAGAGTGCAGAGAGAGAATTAAAACTAAGGAGTGTAGTGTGGAGAGTGTAAAGTAGAGATTGAAGAGTGTAGATAATGAAGAGAGTGTAGATTTTGAAAGTGCAGACAGAGTGTAGAGAAGAATGCACTGTATAATGAAGACGTGACTCCCTCATTCCCTTTTCATTTTCGATCTTAGCAACAGTTGAGAATTACAAATTGCGATGACAGGCCTTTCTTTAGTAAACGAAAACTCGATCACGGTGTTAATAAATTGTAGGGGATACGATAAGGCAGAAGCATGACAGAGACAGCGAGCCAGCTGAGTGCGCGGCAAGGCGGCGCCCCGCCTCCGTCTCCGTCTCCACCGCCTACGACTGAGGCAGTGAAGTACACACTGCCACAGTCGCTGGCGGAGGGGCAGCTGGGGCAGGCACAGCCAGCGATGCAGGGAGGAGCTCAGCAGGCAACAACAAAGGCGAAGCCAGTGGGGTGAGTACAAGGAGGAGAAGGAGGAAGGAGGAAGGGGAGGGGCAACTGACTGTTGCAACTTTCAACAGGCAACTCACCTTGCTGAAGGCTTATCCCACCAAGAGGCCGCCCCAAGTGCCACAGAAGGAGGAGCTTGCCGATCCTTGGACCGAGCTGCCGGAGTTGCCAATGTGCGCCGTGACATCGCCGCGAGTGAGCAGCAGCAAGACGACGTCGCAGCAGCAGCAGCAGCAGCAGCGACAGCGCAGTCGCCTCAGCTACGAGCAGTGGCTGATAGCCAAGAAGTGAGTGAGGCAGCAACAGCAACAAGAAGAGCAGGTTCCTCATCCCCCTCTCTCTCTCTCTCTCGCAGCAAGGCAGACGCACAGCAGCGACGTCGACAGCGTCGCGAGCAGCAACGCCAGCGGCACGAGCAGTTGCAGCGCCAGCAACTTGCCGCACACAGCTTTAAGTTGTGGCTCAAAGGCAAACAATGTCAGCAGTGCTTGCCACGCGTCGCTGGCGGCAGCGCAGTCAACAGCAGCAGCAGCAGCAGCAAAAATGCCACACTGCAACAGGATGTGGCATCGCGCCGCTACGTGCAGATGTGGCAGCGCCGCAAGTTGGCCGAGCTGGCGACGCAACGCGAGTCGCAGCAGCAGCGCCAGCAACAGCAGCAGCTGCGCAACGAGCTGCGTCGCCAGCTCTCGGATCTCGCCTTCGAGCGTTGGCTAGCGCAGTCCGCTGTCAAGCGGCAGCTGAAGCTCGGCACCTGGCAGCGGGGGCAACAACAGGCGCAGCAACAGGGGCAGCACGGGAGGCGGAGGCAACCGCAGCAACAGCAGCAGCAGCAGCAGTGGCAGCAACAGCAGCAGAGGCAGCCGCAACGGCAGCAACGTCAAGCGGCAGCAGCGGTTGATTACTCACTCTACCTGCACGTGCCGCTGTCGGCAGCGCAGCAGGCGTTGCGCGATCGCTTGCAGGGCATGCGGCGCTACTAGCTCTCTCTCTCTCACACACACACCAGTCAGTCTACACAGTCAGGTTTATCAGTTATCCCAATCATGTTGGCAATAAATCAAATTTGAGGTTTAAGTTGCAATGCAGAGAGTGCTTTTATGGGAGGGGGGGTGTGTGAGGGAGCTTTTAGTCAAAGCTTAATATGATAAAAGCTTGACTTAAGTTAAGAGTCAAAGAAGTCAATGCGGAGCTAAGATAAGTTTTTATTTACTTCAAGTGAAAGCTCATTAAAGCTCACTTACACCTATAAAAAGCATATAGAGGAAAAGGGGAGAGGAGGGAGAGAATGAGAAAGGAATGGCTTTAGTTAAGGGTCAAATAAGTTAAGAAAAGTTAGATAAATGGAGATAAGTTTTCATTTCTAGTGAAAGCTCACTCACAGTTATGAAAAACAGAGAAGAAGGGAGGGAGCTTTCAACTACGCTCAGTTTGGTTGAGTAGATTAAGATAAATGGAGATTAATTTCCATTTTAGTGAAAGCTCATTAAAGCTTATTTGCAGCTTTTTTCAATCAAGTGTTAAGAAGACTTTAATCTATTGCCGATTCTATACATCTTGAGCAAAAGCGCATTAAAGCTCATAAGCAAAGAGTATTAACTGTTCGTGACAGCCAAATTAATTTTTCTTGGCCTGCTCCTGAACATATTCAGCCAGAAAAGCTACTGAAAGTTTCTTAAAATTTGCATAAACTGCAACTGAACAATACAAAAATGTCACTTAAATAAAGTAAAGTTTAATATAGACCGTGAGGTGAAAGCTCATTAAAGCTCACTAACATAAAGTTGTATCTGTTCCTCGCTGTTTTATGCAATCTGCCGAATTTTTGTTTTTGTTGATTATATCTTACTTAATCGAAAGCTCATTTAAGTTCACGCTTATAAGGTGAACTTAAGCTTTATAGAATTGTTTTTAACCAGCCCAATTTTGAAGCTCATCCTATCAATTTAAAAAATTAGTTCCTTGCAGACTGTGAGAAGTAAGTAAGTCTATGCACACTAGATTAAATGAACTTTCGAAAGCTTCTAAATATACTTTTCGCCAGCTTGCCACTTCGTTTGATGCATCTCATCGTAAACCAACAAATTCTTAAAAGGATCACTGCAAAAGTTTCACTTTTTCTCGTTTCACTTAATTCATGTGAAATTTTTAATGCACTGAGATCAATCAGTTTGTTGCCGTTGAGCTTGAGCTTTGCCACAACTCCCAGTTGCATGTGGCACACACACGCACACACAGACACACACTCGAATCTGTATTTGGGTTCAAGCCCAGTTTCCGGTTAACTCAATTAAGAGAACAAAAGCTGAAAACAAAAATCGAAAAACAGAGAACAGCAAAGAAGCAAAGAAGCAAAGAAACTCCACCTGGTCTCCGTCTGCCCTCTATTTGTGGTCTCTGAGGTCAAAGCGCAGAGGGAGGGTAGTAGGAGGGAGATAGAGGGAGTGGAGATGTGAACGAGGCCGAGCTGTCTGGCCATTAGACCGAAGGATGACCCAATGGCAGCAGCAACATCGATGGCGATGCCAACGCAGTCGCTTTGCCCACTTATCCTTTTAATCCATTTTCATTGTGTCAGCAGGACATGTCATGTCTCTCTCTCCCTCGCACTCACACTCCCTCTCCCTCCCACTCTCTCTCTCCCCTTCTCTCTCTCTGGGGAGCAACTTCAACTGCACCCAAAAGTGCCTGCCTGCTGCTGCTGGGCATGTTTTGTGGCTCGTTCTCACTTGAGCTGCTGCCGTTCCTCCTGCAGCTTTGTTTGCCCATTCAATCTGTTCATCTGTTCCTCCTCTTCCTCTTCCACTTTCTCTACCTCTGCTCTTTCCCCCTTTTGTCCACTTCACTTACCACACGCATTTCTTTGGTCAAAACCTGAAAACATTTTCCCATTTTCGTTGTTACTTTCTAATCGATCTCGTCGCTTGATCACTTTTATTAGCCAAAGTGAGGTTAGTTCCATGTGCCACGCCCCTTTGTAATTGGGTTTGATTTGAGTGTGGAGTTAATAACTTAGAGTACCATAGAGGATTCTTGCAGTTGTTGAAGGGGTTATCAGTTTGCAAAATACTTTTCTTTTTGTTTCCGTTCCTTTTATTTAGTACTCACTAAAAATTCGCCACTATATATATTCACCACAAAATACTCACCACGCAAAACTTACCACTCATTTCTCATCACTTAGTACACTTAATACTGTACTCAATTATACTGATACTTGCTTATACAATATATTATAAATATCGATTATACATTTTATATGTTGTATATTCTTCATGTCAGAACCGTAGTGACAGTCTGACGGGCCCTTGGGCAATACTTATGGGGGCCGCTCTTTTAATTACCATACTTAGTAAATATTTGTGGATATTTGTGTTTACTTGACGGACTTGAATTGTCGAAATATATTTCTTTTAAAAACCTTTTTATACTTGCTAGCCGGGCGCCCTTGACAGTTATGCAATGCATATCCCGCACACAAATAACTGCGGGCCTGTTTTATTTCCACAGTTTATTAATTTTATGAAAACAGTGATGTATTTAAGAGTTGTTCTATTCCAAACAACCTTTATAGCTGAAATTTTTCTTTTATTTTTGTCTTTTATGAGAGATCTAATGAAGCCTCAAAGCAAGAAACATTTCCAAAGTAACTTTCAATGCCTAAAATTAAATTGATCAATGCAAGTATTCTCAACGTTTAATTGAGCAAGTTAAAACGCTCGAAATACCAATAATATTAGAGCAATAATTGTCAAGAGCCCAACAAGCCTTGCCGCCCAAACTCGCATATCAAGTATACGCAATGTGTTGAACAGACTGAAAATGAAATCTTTGCATTTGCCTAGACTGCATAATTGTGGCTTGCTGAAAAGCAATATCAAGCGAAGTATAGATAATGAATATAGTAGATATATATTTGAGTATGTTTGTGTAGTGTGTCATTAATGGCACATCAAGTATACGCAATGTGTGCGACTAACTGCAAGAAGTGACTAGAACTTCTCACCCTGCGGCTTGATGGTGATGTTTTGTATCTGAGGAAGAGAAGAAGGAAGAAGGCAGAGAAGGAGGTAGAGAAGGAGGTAGAGAAGGGGGTAGAGAGGCAGATACAGAAGGAGGTAGAGAAGGAGGTAGAGAAGAAGGTAGAGAAAGTGGGAGAGAGGCAGGTAGAGAAGGAGGTAGAGAAGGAGGTAGAGAAGGAGTTAGAGAATGAGTTAGAGCAGAGAGCAAATAAAGAGGGAGAAGAAGTAGATGGGAGAGAGTTAGGCGAGAAGGAAGGTCGTTTGATATACAATAATCTGATGCATGTGACAGCCACAGCCCTGGTAGGAGTGGTAACTCACCTGGACATTGGGTGGCGTGCCAATGGTCCAGAGCACCGCCTCGGCAACGTCCTGGGCACGCAGCATGGGCATGTGCTGCTTGACGACGCCCTGCAGCTGCTGGGGCAGTATGTCCGTGTCCACCATGCCGGGACTGATGGTCTGCAGAGAGAGAGAGAGAGAGAGCAGTAGAAGCAACATGGGAAGAGGAACTCAGAGCAGGAGGAAGGGTTGTCCCCACTCACCGACACTCGCACCCTTGTCTTGTGGCGCTGAAACTCCTGGCGATAGATCTCCTGCATGGCGCGCAACGCAAACTTGCTGGCCGGATAGATGTTCAGCGATGGCAGCTGTGGCCCCAAATTGGGCACCTGCTGCCCGGCCACACTGTTCACAATGACCACATGCCCCTCGCTGCCCTGCTGCCGCATCAGCTGAAATGCTTCGCGTATGCCATACACAGTTCCCATGATGTTCGTCTCAATGGTGCGTCGCATGGCTTCGGTATTGCCGGCACCGCTTAGCTCCGCCTCGGCAATGATGCCCGCATTGCTGACCAGCACATGCAGGCCGCCCAGCTGGCGCTGTGTCCAGGCGATGGCCTGCTGCACCTGCGACTCCTGCCGCATGTCGCAGTGCAGTGCATGCAGGCGCTGCTGTTGCTCGCGCGGCAATGTGTCGCGCAGCTGCTCGATGCGCTCCTGGCGTCGCGCCAGCCCAACAACAACGAGGCCGGCTCGAAGCAGCGCTTGGGTGCAGGCAGCTCCGATGCCAGCGCTGGCGCCGCTCACGACGGCAACTTTGTTGCGCCAACGTTCCATGCTGGCGAAAGACTGAGCGAGTGACGCGAGGCGACGGCAAAGGTTGGTCGTTCCCCTCCCTCCCTCCCGCACACTCCTTCTCTCTTCTGCACAAGTTTTTACCCACTCCCACACACACAGTTTGAGGAAGCCGTAGCAATCGAGAGTGCCGCCTAAGCCGTATCGATTTACCTGGCGACCAGGTGACACCGTTACGGGGAAACTAGCGCTGGCGCTGGTGATGTCTCCCTGCCTTGCACTTCCTCTCCCCACTCTCAACTTCTCCTCTTGCTTTCCTTTCGCATTCATCCCCTACTAGGTCTTCTTTGCGCCTTATCTTTAATCTCTAGATCCTTCTCTTACTTTTTCTCCTTCATCAACTGCTGAAGGAAAAATCCTTCGTACTCTCCTCCTACTAGGTCCTTTTGTGCTTCTCTTCAATCTCCAGATCCTTTTCTTGCCTCTGCTCCTCTTTTTGCTGCTCTTTTTCTTTATGCTTTCCTCCTACCAGGTTCATTTGTACTTTTCTTTAATCTCTAGATCCTTCTCCTAACTCTCCTGCTCTTTCTTCTTCCAGCTTTCTACTTCTTCCTGGTGTTCCAGTTCGTTCTCTAAGCACTTCCTTCTCCTTTCTTTTCTTCTCTTATCACTTCTTCTGTTATTTCACTAAGCTCTCCTACTTATCCTCTTACCTCTTCTACTTCTCCGCATAGCTCTCATTCTCTACTTCTAACTCCATCTATCTCTTCTATACTCTTCTTTCTAGCTCATTCCTTTTCCTCACTATCTTCTCTCCGTTACTTCCTGGCTCCTATATCTCTTACTTTACTAACCTCTCCCATTCCTTGGAGTACCTCCTCCAGTTCCTACTCCTCATACCTCCCCTTCTCCTTCTCCTTCACCTTCCACTTCATATAAACCCCAATTCCTCTCTCACCTCCTCTCAATAATCGCCTTGTGCGACTAATCTAATTGCCAGACACAACCCAACTACCTTCCCTACAACTTCCCAACTACTTTTCCCACTCCCTCTGCAACTACCTCACCAACTGTCCTGCACATGTCCTGCCAAAGTTATCCTCTGCGTGCCTTCGCCATAATTACTGCATGCCCCGCATCAACCACTTTTCCCCAGACTTATCGAGCAGCTTGGCGAGCTTGAAGTCAACTTGAACTCATCGCGTAATCCTCATCAGCAGCTCTCATTGGACTGCAAATTGGAATAGTTTTGCGAAGGTAAGTCTAGGGGGGGAGACAGTGCAGTGGCAAGAGTGGGATGAAGGTGCCTCCACTCTCATCTACTACTCTGCCCAAGCTGAATTATGATTGGCTCAGGCAATCGCATTCGAATGCATAATTAATCGAAAGGTCTCTTGAATTGCGGCATGGGAGAGCTCTCTCTGCCTCTCTAGCTGGCTTATTAGACTCCAATTGAGTTCCCAGTGTTGAGTAATGAGTTTGCAAGAAATTATTTGGTGAATTTTTAGTGTTAACCACTTTTCTAACTTGCTGTTACTGACACATGTCTGTACGCCCTACCATGATGTATATTATTCCTTGACCGGGTATTTCAATTTATAGTGTTGGTTAGTGTCGTTTACTGAGGTAAGCAACATTATGTATAGGGTGTTCATACTGAGTATGTGAGACGAAAAAAATATGCAAACTATGTAAGGAACCTTATGTGTAAAAGCTATAAGAGGTGTATAAAGTAGCTAGGGTCCATTATATGGGGACCTCTATATGCTCAATAGGATACATAGGGTTGTAAGGTACATGATGTATATGAAGTACCTTTATAGTACCTATATAAGGGATGTAACATTTGTAAGGTACACATATGAAGTATAAAAGGAGCACAAGGTACCTTTATAAGGTATACAAGCTGGAGAGGGTAACTTTATAGGGTGTGAAAAGTAAATAAGGTACCTATGTAAGGTATATAAGGTAGCCTTATTACGTTAGTATGTTATGTAAGCTACCTTTATGAGGTATATAAATATATAATGTATGTAAAGTACCTATTTAAGGAGGTACACATATAAGATAAATAAGTTACCTAAACCTTTACAAAGTACAAGGAACAAGCCACCCGATATACCCTTATACAAGGTACTCATACAAGGTATATTTATACAAAACCACTACAAGGTACCTATAAAAGATTCCTATACAAGGTATACAAGGTAGCTATACAAGGTACCAACACAAAGTGGCTACCTATACAGGTACCTCTACAAGGTATACAAGGTACCTTTCCAAAGTACCACTACAAGGTACCACTACAAGTTACCTTTACAAGGTGTCACTACAAGGTACCTTTACAAGGTATCACTACAAGGTACCTTTACAAGGTACCACTACAAGGTACCTTTACAAAGTTATTATACAAGGTAACTAAATAAAATACTTATAAAAGGTACCTATACAAGGTACTTATACAAGGTACCTATACAAGGTACTTATAGAAGGTACCTATACAATGTACCTATACAAGGTACCTATACAAGGTACCTATACAAGGTACCTATACAAGGCACCTATACAAGGTACATATATAAAGCACCTATACAAGGTTACTTCACAAGGTAACTATACAAAGTAACTAAACAAGGTACTTATACAAGGTACCTATACAAACTACCCATACAAGACACCTATACAAGGTACTTATACAAAGTACACATAAAGATACCCATACAAGGTACCCATACAAAGTACCAATACAAGGAACCTGTACAAGGTAGCTATACAAGGTACCCATACAAGCTACCTTTGCAAGGTATTTACGTAAAAAAGGACAAATGAGATTACTTACAGTATATCACGACACCCTACAAGCACCTAGTATTATATTTTATATATGGGTTTATATTATATTTAAAAGTTAAACAAAAAAAAACTACACAAAATTTTTAGTCATTGCTGCGATTTAACAGAATCCTGGAAACATTTAACGACCCCGTCTTCACTCTGCCTTCGTTTTTTGCACTTCACTTCTTTTCTTTTACATTTCATTTCTATTCTGGCTTAACGTTGTTTTTTTCTTTACTCGATTTTTCTCTTATTACTCTTCTTTTCTTCTTCCATTCTTTTTACTCTTTTCATCATGCTCTGATTTCTGATTTCTGCTTGTTTACGCTTCGTAGAAAATATAAAAGTAGAAAGTGTTCATAAGATTAAAAAAATATACTTGCAAATGGATGCGTGTCTGTGCATGTCTGTGCGTGTCCGCGCGATCGCGCCTCATCGCCAGGGTCGTGAGGTCTGCTGCCGCTTGAAGATGCACGTGGCGTCGTTCGATCTTGTGCGCTGCTGTAACGTCTTGCGGGACATGCGACCCGTCGGCAAAGCCTCCTGATGCCCACGCTGCCCCCGCTGCTGGTGCTCCGTCTCTGCCTGCTGCTTGGTCTCCGCCTGCCTATCGCCCTGTTGTCCCTTCTCCCTTCTGTCCAACTGCTGCGCATGCCTCATCTCGCGTGCCAACTCAGTGGGCTCCCTCTCGCCCTGTTTGACCTTCTGCGATCGCTCTGGCAACTGCTTGCCCTGCTGCACCCACACCTTGAGCCGCTCCTTGAGCTGATCCCGCTTCTCCTGGAACCGGCGCGGCAGTGCCTTGCTGTTCTGCAAGTGCTGCTGCTGGCGCAGCTGCTCCAGCTGATCGTCGTGCAGCTTCAGTTGCCGCAAGCGTGCATCCAAATCGGATTCCGCCACCACAGTGCGCAGCTCACGCACTCGACGCGCATTCTGAGTGCTCCACACACTGGGCAGCCGATGTGGCTGCGGCTGCAGCGGTAGCCTGGCTTCCCTACTCTGCGCCTCCTCCTCGATGGTGGCAGCGCTGCCTCGGTGTGTGTTCGCGAGCCGCCAGATGGGACGACGCGGCTGCGCCAGTCGCTCCAGGCGCTCGTAATCGGGACCAGTGCGGGCTGCCTGGCGCGCCGAGTTGCCTTGCTGCTGTGCCTCCGCTTGCTCCTGCTGCACTGGCTCCTTGAGCAGCGGCTGCCACTCGTTGGGATTGGTGAAGAGCGGTGCCAGTGTGCCACGCAATGAGTCCAGCCCTTGACCCATGGGCACCGGTCGCGGCCGATTACGCGCCTCAGTTGCCCACTGTTCCCAAGCGCCGGCGTTGAGCTCACGGCGCGTGCCCTCCTGCTGCTGCTGCCGTTCCTCGTCCTGCTCCCGCTTGGCACGCAACGCTCGCAGTCCGGCAACCTTCTCACGCTCCCAGGCGCCCACACGACGTTGCATCTCTGCCGGCGGCAGCGAGGCACGTGGCGTCAGCTGATGCCTCTGGCGCTGCTGTCGATGCTGCGGCTGCTCTGAGACATTCATCGAACTCAGATCGGACTTGGCGCGTCGCATTTGGCTTTGCTTGGTGGCCAGCCAACTCTGGTACTTCTGCTGCGCCAGCCGAGTGCGCTCCACGGCCTGCTCCTCCTCCAACTGAGCCTGCTTGCGTGCGCTCTTCATGCGCTGCTGCTGTTCCTCACTGCGAATATGGGAGAGCAATGAATGAGGCAAACAATGAGGGATTCACTTAACTTACTTCTTGATCGACAGCCAGGCATAGAAGGTGTCGACCCTGGTGCACCTGTCTGTCAGCAGTGTGCTGTGCGCATTGATCTCGGCATTGTTCCAGATGTGTGTCAACTCCTCCTCCTCCTCCTCCTCCTGCTCTGCCTCTGCCTCAGCCTCTGCTTGCAGCTCTGCCAGCGCCTCAGCTTCTACCTCTGCTTTGAACTCCATGAAACCCGCAATCTCTTCATTCATTTCTTGCTCATCTAGCTTAATCTCATTCTCTGGTTGCGGTTCTTCTTTGGCCTCTTTGGGCTGCCCTTCTTCAGTTTGCTCTGCTTCCGCTGGCAGCTGCGCCAGCTTGGTGCTCACGTTGGGCGCCATGGGTTCTGCGAACGAGTGAAACCTGCGTAGATGATCGAAGCGACCTTCGCTGCAAACAGTAAAAGGTTTCAGTCGCCGTCTGTAAGGCTACCCAACTCTACTCTTCTCTCTCTCTCTGTCTCTGCATTCTGTCTCTCTTTTTATTTGTCTCTTATGCCAACCCACTCTCTTTCACTCTCTTTGTATAAACCCTTTAAGGTTTCCCTTCTTTTTCTAAGTCTATTTCTCTATCCTTGCTCCATTCTTCTGTTCCGTTCCTCTTTCTTCTAAGGTTTCCTGTATTTTTCTCACTCTACTTCTCTATTCATACTCTAGTCTGCTGTTCCTCTTCTCTACCTCCTTCAACCTTTCTTCTAACCTTTCTCAATCCTTCCATCTATTCGTCTTGTCTCTGCTTCACTTTTCTGTGTATCAATCTCTCTCAAGTTTTCCATCTCCTTCTCGCCATGTCTCTTTGCCTTTATTTCTACAGTCAATCTCTCTACAATCTCTACAATCCTTCCATCCTTACCCTCCAATACTTTCCCCCCACCTCCCATCCAACTCTATATTCCTCTATCCCTTCAATGCAACGTTTCTCCAGCCTTAATTCTACCAACTCAACATTCCTCTCAACCTCTCAACTTCCATCTCCTCTCTCTCTCTATACAAACTTCCTTCTCCCCAATTTCTTTTCTCTCCATTTTCTTCTACCTCCTCTTGTTCCACCCCCCTCCTTTCTTCACTGCACTTACCCCAATTCCTCATTCTCTGCGGGCAAAGGCGGGCTGCAATTGATGTGAAGATTGTGACACGAGGCGATTGTCCGATTGCCCGGCTCCGTGGACAACATAACCCGCATAATCTCATTGCCATGTTGATCAGTGCGTGCCACAAATGCCATTAGGGTTAGCAGAGCCTTCAGTCAATAGGTCGGTTTGGTGCTCAATCCAAAAATATGTATCGGCTCACGCGAACACCTTGTCGTAGTAGTGTTGCTGTTGCTTTGCTGTTCTTGTTGTTGTTGTTGTTGTTGTTGTGGTTTGTTGCTGCAGCTGCTGCCACTGCTGCTGCTGCTGCTGCTGTTGTTGTTGTCACTTCCAATCGGGCCGTGGTCGCAGTTTCTTTTTTGTGCTGCTGCTTTAGACAAAACTAAAATACGTGAAACATTCCAGAGTGCACTACGATACTAAACGAAAATGTCAAAGATAAACAAATGTCAGAATATCTTTTGTTTCCCAGGGAATATTTATATATATACTATATATTGGAAGTATATAAGATCTGAAAGTGCAAATTGTAAATAAGTTTCTTGTGAGATAAAAATAATTGTTAGATAAGTGGAATGAGTGTTAGACATATAATATTTATATATCGGAAATCAATAAACTTATATAGCTGACATATATATTCTTGTTCCGTACAGAGATCTATCTCCATATGAATACATTCGCTAACCCTTTACTTTCTTTATTCATTTCTTTTCTCAACTAACATAATATAATACAATATATAAAGCCATACAGGTTAACCTAGCAACCCCTTCATGACCTTGTTGTCCATTAATTCAGTCATTTTATGCATTAAATAAGTTCTGTTTTATCAATTTGCAACCCTGTATAAGTTTCCCCTTCACTGCTAACACTTTAAATACTCTGATAAACAACAAAAATTGTTTGCAATTTTCTGGCTTATCTCACTTAGTGCAGCCCGCCTTTGATAAGCCACAGCTTTCTCTCAACTTTCCTGCTACCTCTCTCCCCCTTGGTCATTTGGTATTTAATGCACTTAATACTCATTCCAGCCAGAGCGTTGCATGCTGCACGCTGCTCGCGGGGCACTGTCAACCTGCCCCGACTAAGTATTTTATATGCAACGCCATCGGCAACTTGCGGCGACACTTGACGCACAACGAGGCGGCTAAAGGAATTAATAATAGCGAAGGACAAAGCTGATCGGAACGGAGATACCGTAGGTAATAATACAGTGAATATTAAACTACAATATATAGGAAAATTTAAGAGGTTCTGTGCCAAAGAAATCTGTGTAGAAATCTGAAATTTTCCTTTAGTTTGAGAAATTTGTAGAAGTTTTACTTTATAACATTGATTAATCTGATCGTTCGAGAAGTTTGTAGATATTTGATGTAAAGAAAATGATATTAAAATGATCAAGTTTGAGAAGTTTGTAGCAGTTTTACTATTGTATTTTATCATAAGTAGATCTGAAATCATTCTTTGACTATATATGTTATGATTGATGATTTTGAGTTTGAGAAATTCGAAGTTTTACCATTCAATGTAAGATTAATCTGAATGGTCTGCATCATTTCTTCATTTTAGAGACAAAGGTTTTACCATAAAACATTGATAGATCTGTGATCTGGTTTTATTTGAAGAAATCTGTAGAAGTTTTAGTATATAACATTAATTATTATTAGAAATTGTTAAAAATCTCTTTAGTCCCAGAAGTTTGTAGAATTTGTACTATATATACATCTATACAAATTCCAACTTATAATGAAATTGTGTAGTTGTTTTATTAGACGTTTAACAATATTCGTAAAATCTTTACTATATACATATACATTTTTAATCTAGGCGTATCCATTTAATCTTTACTATATATATATTGTATATCTTTTTTTATATGTTAGATCCATTCGACAGCATTGGATATTCAAGTAAGTTTTGAGTTAATGCAGCATTATAAGCCCCGCTCAGTGCTGCATCGATCTACCCCACTGTGCATTGTGCGGGTAAGGTGTGAAATGCGCCAACTGACAACTCATTAAAACATATTTGCCGTAAGTTCTTTTGTGAAAAATTTAACAGGCAAGCATTTAGCCGGACAATGTCTGTACTTCAGTGTGAGTGTGAGCGCGAGTCCCGTTAGTCCCTTTAGTCCCTAGTTAGTCCCAGCCCAGGGCGCTGCAGTGCCATAAAAATGCAACGTCAAAGTCAGGTCGCCATTTTGCAGTACCTGAAGCGGTTCATAGATCCTGTGCATATTGCTCTCGCTTCCTCAATCCTTCTCTCTTTCTCTCTCTGTCTCTCTCGACACTTCTTCACACTGTTCTTCGCCTTCTGTGTTGCTGTGCAACGAGCTGCGTCTGGGGACGCTTGATGGCTTCATTCTCTCTGTAACGCTGTCTCCTCACTCTTTCTCTTGCTCGCCCTCTCTCTTTCTGTCGCCTTTCTTGTGTGTTTGGTGTCCCGGTCAGGTACTTAACTTTTAATTATGCCGCCCCGCGTAGCACGCCACCAGTTGACCAGCTGGACAGGTGTCACGATTAAATCGAGCAGGACGCATGCACCAGCTACGCGTCGTCCCCCTCCCCCTCGCACTACCCACCGCCACCTCCCCCGTTGACTTCATCTGGGTCTGTCGGGTATAATTATTTAGTCCAGACACTCAAAAGTAATAATGAAACGAGGCAAAGACCGCGATGTGCAGGGCAGCGAATTGGAGCAACTCCCCCCCCCCACTGCCCCTGCGCAGTCATTGGCATATTTTTGTAATTTCTAACTTCTGTGAACTCTGACCTCTGCACAATTGCCAACCAATCTCGTTTGTGCCCATTTCAAATGTCCAAATCCAACGAAAAATCAACACTAAATGTACATCTCAAATTTCGTGGCTCGCAGCCTGGCTAATTTTCGCTCGACAACCAGGTGGAGAAGAGGAGAAGCGAGAGAGACAGAGAAAGAGAGAGAGAGAGAGAGGGGGAGAGAGCCGAACAGACAGATGAGCAATTCTCACTTGCATTGTCGCCAAAGTTGCAAGCAGAAGATTTAAAGGCAGTACAACAAAATGTTGTCATATTTTACATAAATATTAACTTAATTATCAATTAATTTCAGAAGAATTTCGCAAAGGCTTATTTTAATTTAATTTAATTTGAAAATACAATACTGAAATATAATTTAATTTGAAGTCGATTAAATGCAGTCGACTGTATTAATGAACACGATATTAATACAATTAATCATGTTTAAAGAATCAATTTAAAATAATAAAGCATAAAGTTAAAGTTACAGTAATTTGAAGTTTATTAAATGTTTATTTAATTAAATTTAATTAAATCTATATGCTGATAAGTTTATTATTAATAAATTAAACAATGAATGGAATTAAACTCTTTAAATTCAACAAATCGAAAGAAGACGAAAGAGCTTTTAAGTATGTCAAACTCAACTCTGCTTAAAAATCGATAGATTTTATAAAAATATATACTGCACAATATATTGATAAGTCTTTCATTTATATTATTCACAAACAAAAAAAACAATGATATGAATTAAAAAATAAATATATTAAATTTGAAAAAGTTCCAAATTCTTTGCTTAAATATCGATACATTTTCAATAGCTATGATGGTTAATAAATCGAAAAGTCTTTGATGACTAATAACTGATAATTTTCACAGACAATGAAGCGTTGAATCAATGAGATTTTCAATATTGAAGGTCATTTTATTTATTATGTATTTATTTAATTAATTTATTTATGTACTGCGATATTATTTATCATGCATTATAATATTGTAATTAACGTAGCACGTATTAAGACTGGAGATATATTTGTTGGAAAATAAAAAACTAAACCTGAAATCGTCAAGAAAACTCTTCAAAGAGTTGAAAACATCAACTTCTTGATTTTCCTTCCTCGATTTCGCAAAAGTTGACGATTTCGGGAATACGCCGCGAACTGATAACTGGCCATTATAATGCATGTTCTGCAGATAGTTAGCCACTTCTTCGGGTCCAGGCCAATTTGTTTGGTTGTTATGCTTGTTCTGATGCCTTCTCTTGCCCGTCATCTTCTTCTTCCTTTGCTTCTCGTTGTATTTTGCATTTTCCGTTGCACACCAAAAAAAAAAAAAATGGAAAGAAAGAAAGAAAGTTTCTTTATTTTTTTCAAATTTTCGTGCTGCTGCTGCTACTGTTGTTGTTGTTGTTGTTGTCGCATCCCAAATGATTTTGTCGCTGGAACCCCAAAAAACTTGACTGTCATTTAAGCATTGAAGTGCATCGCACTGGAAGCAAGGGGTAACGCACAGGGGCGCCGGCATTGAGGGTGCACTGAAGGTGGACGGCAGAGAGAGAGAGAGGCGTGGAAGGCGTGGCAACTGTTGTCGCAACTGTGCACAGGGGCTAATGGCATAAATTCTTGCTGCTACTGCAACTGCTGCTACTGCTGTTGTTGTTGTTGTTGTTGCCTCTGTAGTTTTCTTCTTGACTGGGTTTTCCCAGCTACTTTCGCCAGTTGTAAATAATTTCAAATGCTTCAGCAACATTTTTGTCGACATCAACTTTCGCATGGAAAATGGTTCAGTTCCCTTTTCGGTTTTTTCCATCATCTTCTTCTCCTTCAATGTTGCCCATGCCCAGGCCAATGGCCCATATACTGTATGATATACAATATGGTGTAGTAGTGATGGTCACCTTTTTCACAACAACAAACAAAGACATCAAAGCAGACAGAAACATGAAATAAAACATGGCCGGCCTAATTAATGTAATTAGCAGTTTATTGAAAACTAATTGCACATTTAATGAGCATATCGAATTTCTAATACGGTAAAGAGATTGTTAATTAAGCGTCGTTAAGTGCGATTGAAAGCGCAGGTTTAAGTTTAATGATTGACAAAATGTTTGCTGCATTTTTAATTTGTTTATGAATCAAATAAAATTATATATGTACAATAATAAATTCTTAATCTCTCCTTGTTCTCACAATCCCATTTCAGCTCGCCTGTCTGAACCTTTGCAGCACTAAATGAGCTCTTTAAATCCAGTTGATTTTCAGTCTTACTCTTTCTTTTCTTCTTCATCGTACACCCTTTAAGAACTTGCCAAGCACTTTTGAAAAACGGCAACTCAATCTTCAATCTTGCAGCAGGCAAAGGGAACAATTACAAAGTGCATTCGCTCTCAATGAGCGAAATTTGCATCTGCTTCTGTGTTTTTATACCCGATACTCATCGAGTGAGAAGGGTGTATTGATTTTGTGTCAATTGTAAATGTATTTAACAGGTAGAAGAGGGATTGGAAGTGAAGTATATATATTTTTGTTCAGCTTCAACTCGATGTTGTCAGGTTTGTTGGTCTCTCTGTTCGTATGAACACTTTTAACTCAGGAACTATTCAAGCTAAGACATTCAAATTTGATGACAATATGTTTGATTATTGAGCGCACATACAAATAATTTATGGTCTTGGCCACGCCCCCTACCTCTCTTGTAAATCAATGAAAACCGAATTCCCAGCGTAATTTTAATGCAGCACAGTTCATTTTTGGTAAGTCCAATAACTATCAACACTTTAAATTATGTTCTTAATTTGGTTAAGATCGGATGATAAGCATGGAAGTTATATAAGAAATAAAAATAATAATAAATTTCTAGGTGCCCTGAAAAGTATGCAACACAAAATAAATATTTATTAAATGGTTTTATTCACACAAGTATCGGGTACATCACATGCGAGCTCTCTCTATTGTTACTTCCCTGCTTGTTTTTTCTCTCCCGTCGTTTTCCTTTTTAAATTGCGAATCAAGGTGCAAAAGGCAACTGCAATCGTTGGCAGGCAGCGCGCAAATTAAAGCAGAAACAAGTCAAACAGATGAGTAAGATGAAAATGAAGAAGGAGAAGAAGAAGCAGCGCAGCAGAAATAAAGGAGAAAAGCGTGAAGGAAATTTCATTGGATGCGGCTTCCCTCTGCCTCTGCCTTCGCCTCGTTCCTTGTTCATTCACTGCCAAGTCGTCGTCGTCGTCGTCGGCTTCATTGTTCCAACAGTTTTGATTGATTGATTGATTGACTGTCGTTGATTGATACTCAAACTTTTGTGTATGAGTTCGCTTGGCTTTTCACTCCCGGTCTGGCTTTCCCTCTCACTTACCTCCCTCTCACTCTCTTACTCTCTCTCTTTCTCTGTTTCTCCTTCTTTCTGTGTGGTTTATGCTTGTGTGCCGAGTCATCAATGCGGTCTACTTCATAAGCCGCCAGCCAGCACAGTGGGGCAATTCAACTGCAGCTGAAATGAAAAATGTTTAAGTGTTTCTCTCGCTCTCTCTCTTACTCTAGCGCAGGGTATTTGCCAGTCGTGACCCACTGTGCCAATGATGTTGCACTTGAAACTTTTCAACCAACATGCTGAGGCAATAACAACATTAACTCGTAATTGCACTTGCTGTTGTTGTTGTTGTTGCAGGAGGAGTTGCTGTCGAGGTTGTTGTTGTTGTTTCTGTAGTTGTTGTTGTGTAGCATGAGTTGTTGTTGTTGTTGTGGTAGCTCTAGTTGCCCCCTTAGTTGTTGTTGTCGCTGTCCCCTCTGGCAGAAAATATGTCGTTTATAAGCGACTTCTTGCGGTTCTCACACACTCACCTACACACACACATACTCAAACACAAACACACACACTCACTGGCACACGCACTACACCCCCTCACACACACACACACACACACACACTCACCTACTGCCGCGCAGATAACGCGCTTTGAAGGCGAATTGATGTCACTTGCCCGTCATTCATATGAACCGCGCGTGCCCCGCAGATTAACCTGCACTCACGACTCACCCGCACAATGAAATTGCAGGATTCCTAGGTGTATGTGTGTGTGTGTGTTCTATGTTTTTTTTCTGTCCACTCATTCGACAAACGGAAGTTACACTCAAGCGAAAACTAATTTCATTTCATCAGAATTTGACTGGAACTTTTCCCATTTACTTGACGCCGCTACGTGCTATCGCTTAGCGTGACCCCCCTCCCCTTCCCCTCTCCCCTAGCCTCCTACCACTCTCCCTACTCCCAGTGCTACAACAAAAGTTTATTGGTTTGACTTGTAACGCGTTTCCGTCGCCTTCGCCATCTCCATTGCCCGTAAAAAGGTTAAATGAATAAGTGCGTTTGCATGGGCGGGGGAAGGGAGTTGGTGGAGGGGGGGGGGGGTAGGTTTTTTGGTCTGCTGGTCTGTCTATATAGAGACATCATCATGCCTGCAGCACAACTTATGACCCAGCATTATTTTGAAGCGACTGCAATGGGCACCGCGCCCAAAAGTGCGCAACGAATTTGCTGTTGTTGCCACTTTGTCAAGGACACTTTCAGGTTCTCTGCTGGCCACTTGCCTGTGCACAGTGGGGTCGCTACGTGCCATTGCAAAATGCTTAATCATTGCAGGAAGTCTACTCTCTGTCTCCCACTCTCTCTCTCTCTCTCTCTCTTTCCACACGCGTCAACAGTAGATTTAAGCGTGCATTAGTCATTGTCATGTCGTTAAATGCTCAGTGTATAGTAATTCATATTTCTAGCGATGGGGAGGGGGAACACACTTATCCGAACTCTCCAGAAGTCTCCAGTGAAGTGGCGCAAGTGGTGGATGGCCAAAATGACATCTGCATTATCCTATCAAGGCAATTGATTTGTTCTGCAAATCTCTACACAAGTCTACACTACTCTACACTACAGTTTAAGTAGAGTAGAGCACTGTTTTAAGTTTTTTTTGTTTTGTTTCATTCATTTAAGTGAAAATAACAGCTTAACGAAAACTCTACACAAGTCTCCACTACACTATTTAAGGTTTCAATAACAAGTCTCCAGTGAAATGGAGTAAGGGGTGGCTTTCGACTTCTTTCACAAAACTCTACACAAGTCTACACTACTCTACACTGCATCTTAACCAGAGTGAAGCACAGTTTGAAGTATTTTGTGTTGTCTGATTAATTTTCACAGTTTATAAGAAGCTGAATTAAAACTCTCCACTAGTCTACACTACTCTACTCTACTACTTAACCAGCGTAAAACAATGTTTTAAGTATTTTATGTTGTCTAATAAACATTTTGTGAGAAAAGTAGCCTAAACAAAACTCTACACTAGTCTCCAGTACATCATTTCGGGTTTCTCAAGCAGCGTGTGAAACTACAATACAATTGAATATGTGTGCAGCTAACAACTCTACCCACATCTTCCAGGTCCATAATCAGCTTATCCAAACTTGTATTGGTTCCCTTCAGAAAATGTCAACTTCAGCCCACTGTACAGCTGTGGCAGTGAGTGCTCGCACTCAGCGCAACTCGACGCGACTCTCGTTCGTCGTCGCATAACGACTTTTGGTTCATTTATTGCTCAAGTGATTGGCGATAATTCGCCGCGGGACCTGCCGGCGACCTACCTGCTGTGCCGCGGCGACCTGACGACCAAGGCAACCTGGCAACCTGGCAACCAGGCATTGTAGCGACCTGGCAACCGGTGATCGCTGAGCCAGATGAGAGACAGAGAGAGGGAGAGAGAGAGAGAGAGCCAAGTCTAAAAGCCGTTGACGAAACGCGCGCGCCCGCATTGCCCTTAAGCGTTTTGTGATTGCTGCAAACTTCAAGGAGCAGGCAAAGAGGAGGAACAAGATGATGAAGCCGTGGCACAGTGTGGAGTGGCAACAACTAATGAACAGTATGAAGCAAAACGATTGCAGTTTAAAGCATTCTGGCCATTTAATTTGGCCAGAACTAAACTTTTGGTAAATAAATCGCGAAATTTCTGCACTGCAAGAGGAGATAACGACGTCGCCGTTGCCATCGCTGTCGTCGCAATGACACGAGCCGAATGCGACACTTAAGCGTGCGATTAATTTCAGCGATAATGGCGAAAGGAAGCGACTGCCGAACGGAAGGGCGGGGAGGAAGTGAGCGGCAGTTGAAAGAGCTTTAAACTTGCAGTGCAGAGAAAACGAAGGCAGGGTAAATCAATATTTTCATTCATTTTATTCCAAGACATTTAACAACACTGACAAATGGGAGTTCAGCAAGGAGAGAGGGGGAGAGAGAAACACTGAAATGGGAGGTCTTTAAAGAGCAAAGGGAATTGGGATACAATTGAAGTCGATTTGAAGGAGTAAATGATAACTTTGTCATCTTATTTCATAATATTTTACAATACTATTTGGAAAATATCAATAAGAAATTAAGCTTGCAGCTGAATTTGTGTTTTATGCTTGATTCAAAAGGGAAATAAAGAATTTATAATTTTATTTAAAGATATTTAACAGCACTATAAAAATGTTCATGAAAATTAAGTAAATTTAAAGAACTTTAAATTTTAATCTGTAGTTGTGTTAACGTTGTGCAGCACTGTGAATTGCAATAGAATTCAAGGTGTAAATTAAGATGTTATTTTGTTATGCTGTTTTGCAACACTGCTTGGAAACTATTGGATTGGATTTGAAAGGGAAATTAAAATTATTTTATATTTAAAGATATTTCGCAACACTATCAATATAGGTTATCTGTAAGCTTCGAAAATGAATTAAGCTAACGGAAATTCAAGAATTCAGTTTTTTTTTTAGTTTTCTTGACACTTTACACCACCATGTAAAAGTTTCTTTAAAAACCCAAAGAGCTTTCACAAAAGAGCTTTCTACTCTACTTATTTCAAGACATTTTCCAACACAGTAAATTGCGCTATGAATTCTTTAAACTCATCGAGCAATCTTGAATCTTGAAATAAATCAACACGCCTTCTACGCTGATTGATGGATTGCCTGAGTTGTCCTTGAAATGTTTTAAGATTACATTGTATACGATTCTAAAAATATAACAAGCATTATAAATGAAGAAGAAGAAGAAGAAGAGTGAGGTACGTAAAATCTTAAATTGCTTAACGAGAAGTCGTCGCTGATTGATGCGACGGTTCGTGAATTCAATTGCGTCTCTCGCTCTACTTCGTCTAATGTCATTGTGGATCCTTAAAGGATCAAAGTAATCATTGGGCAATTTTTGACTGGGGGACACAGCTATGCACACATGCACCTACACACACACACACACACACACATAACACTCTTATCCGTAACACAACGTGCAATCACAATTTTCAATACAAACGAGACTTGTTTCCTTTGTTGCGTTCACGTTACGTTGCATGGTCATACACACCCGCATAGCCACACACACCCGCGTGCACACACAACCAGAGACACACACACAGCCGCACACACACACACACACACACACACACGCACTCGCATCCACACGCCGCGCAGCTTTCATATTCCATTTTCAGTTTTATGCATGATTTATGCGCCATTGTCCGACGCGTCGAGTCGCCATCGCCCAATGCAGCGTACCCCCCCACACACACACACACACACACACACACACAGACGCACCTCACCACGCCTCCTTGCACTGTAACGCCTCCGGCAAGTGGCGCCGCTTGCCCTGTGGCCGAAACACACATGAAAGCGAAACGCAGAGACGCGCACCCAATGCCAAAGTCAGTTGGCAATGCACATGCGAAACCGCTGCCACGCCCACTTGCAGCATCAACACCAGCAGCCTCTGCAGCAGCAGCAGCATCAGCAGCAGCAGCATCAGCTCCTACAGGACACATTTGCGCGAGCTGTTTAGCATTCTATTTATGTCGAAGCATCGCCGGTCTGCGTTACCCGCCTCCTGCTTCTGCCACGCCCCGCCTCTTCCGCTGACCTCCGCTCCCCCCTGCTTGCTTACCTTAACGCTTTGCCCCCGTCTGCGCCTTGCGACTCCCTGCTGTTGCTTGTGTCCTGTGCAATTTCGGCTGCGCAGCCAGCGCAACGTAACACACACACATTTTTTTCGGCTGTTCGCCTGCTTATCAGTGCACACACTTTACACCGGCAACAATGCCAACGGGAGAAGGAGAGGGTGGGGGGGGGGGGTAGCCACGGAAAAGCGGTAGCGATTGGCCACACCAGCACTTGGCATTCATATGATACACACAGACATGTAACATACACACGCACACATACTTGCGCATTGAGATGAAGATACAACTGCATTTATGCATTTGTGGTCAGCAGCGTTGCCAACTTCCAACAGAGAGTGAGACGAGGAGGGGGGGAGAGGGAGGGAGAATGAGAGAGGGGAGGGGGAAGGTACCTCTGTCTTGTATGTGTAATACACTGTAGCAAACGAAGCTGAGTATTAGGTTGGAAAGGTATTTTCAAGTCAACTTAAAATAGAAGCTTAAAAAAAACTCTACACTAGTCTCCACTACAGCATTTCAGCTTTGAGTGAAGTGTAGCAAGGGGTGGCTTCTCAAATGACGCTGAGAATAACTCAACAAAGCAATTGACCTATTTTGGAAAACTCTACACAAGTCTACACTACTCCACACTAATGTATAAACAGCCTAAAGCACTGCTGTAAGTATTTTGTGATACCTTAATTAATCTAGAGGAAAGTATCAGCTGAAACAAAATTCTACACTAGTCTCCACTACAGCGTTTTAGCTTTGAGTGAAGTGGAGCAAGGGGTGGCTTCTCAAAGGACCTTTAACTCAAGCAGGCAATTGACTTATTGTGCAAAACTCTACACAAGTCTACACTTTTCTACAATTCTGTTAAAGCAGCGTGAAACACTATTTAAAGTGTTATATATTGCCTTAGGAAAATATCAGCTGATGCAAAAGTCTACACTAGTCTCCACTACAGTATTTAAGGTTTACTAAAGAAGTCTCCAGAGAAGTGGAGCCATGACAAGAGAGCAACTCGTCAAGGCAATTGACTTGTTGTGCACAATTTTACACAAGTCTACACTAGTCTACACTACAAATCGTTGGTTTACTTGTTTTATATTGACTGATAAATAAAAGTAAAAATAGCAGTTAATGGAAAACTCTACACTAGTCTCCACCACAGCATCCCATTTAGCAAGCTTATCGACTCATGCATATTTTATAAAATAGAAAAATTGTTTGACATTTTGAAGCTCTTCAATAATTTCGCTCAGTGCATCGCTTGGCTGGACACTGGCCATGCGAATGCATATACATAGATAGAGTTTTCTGCTCGGTGATTTTTCATATGCAACTATTCATGTATTCACGTGAGTTATGCCACCAGAGCCACTAGCACCCCCCACCCAAGCATGGCCAGTTCCCTTTGCTGTTCCCTTTCTCATTCCCTTCATGACCCAATCTTCTCTACTCCCCTCGTCGCACACGAGGTTCTTTGTATCTGTATCTCAATGCGGTGTCCAAGCGAAATTGTAATCTGTGATTTGTGCTTTGTGCTTTGCATTCGCAGTCAGCTACCTCTTCTTGTCCTTTACCCAATCCATGGCGAAAGTCTTCACGCCACTTCAATCCCGTTCCAATCTCGGCCAAGCCAAAGTAATGCTTTGATTTCGACTTTGTCACTGGCTTCAGATCTGTCCTTCCCTCTCCCTCTCTCTTTCTCTGAATTCGTGTTCATGCTTTGTGCTCATTGTTATTGTTATACCTGAGAGAAGAGTGTGTACTTAGTACGAGTATATGCGGCATGAATAAATGTGAATCTATGTACCTGATTTGCTGGCTCTCGCTCTCTCTCTCGCTCTCTCTCTCTCTCTAAGCGGATTTCGCATGGACTGAGTCCGATTTTCACATTCAAAGTCAAATCATAATTCGACCCATATCTACTTATCTCAGTCCAGTTTGGGATTCCATTTGAGTGGAGAGAAAGAAAAACGAAATGAAATGAAATGAATGCGAACCAATGCGAAACTCAATCGCCAAAACTAAATCAAAGCCGTCTAAATTATTCATGAATAAATACATATAGTATGTATTAAGGATTGGTTTGTTTTTTGATTTCTCTCTGGCCTCTGGCATCATTTTAAAAATAGTTCAAGGTTATTTTCTATCCTCCTCAACTTTAATGCCAAACTTTCTGTGCAATTTGTGAACTCATTTTTTGTTCTCCTCCTCCTCGTTGTTTTCCTCGTTGTTCTTGTTGTTGTTGTTGTTGTTGCACCAATTCGTCATGCGCTCAATTTAAGTTGGCGCATTCAACTTTTGCTGCACTGGGGGGAGAAAGTTGCCTGTTTGTTTAATAAATATTCCGTTGCAAATCAAATAAGCTGCATAATTTACGATAAAGCCAAGTGCAGTTGAGAGTCTACAGTGGCGGAGAGACGACGACATATATTTTTGGTTGCCACCCATTTGTATGGGGCAAGCTGCAGTTGCATGTTTTAATGATAAATAAATGAAATGGTGAAACTTTTCACCCTGCGTTTAAATTAAACTCTCCACAACTCGACTCAAGTTGTGCCTTAAAACACAAACGTTACTTAACTCTCCACAACTCTACGCTAGCTTCCGCAGTGGCAAAGTTTCTCTCATGAAAGCAACAGCAACAGCAACAGCAATTAAACTTAAACTTAATAGGCATTGATTCTGCAACTCTCCACAAGAATACACAACTCTCCACTAGTCTCAAAGCCACAGCAAGCTCGTAATTCTTATTTAACTGTAAATTCAAAGAAATTCAAGCTTAATATGTATGTTCTGCATAACTCTCCAGAAGTCTCCACAAGTCTCCACGACTTTTAATCAGCTTTTTTTGTGCAGGAGTTGCTATAATCAAAGAAATGTAAAAGGAATTCAATTGAGGCATAATAGACATGGATTGCAGAACTCTTCACAAGCATGTACAACTCTTCATTAGTCTCCAAAGTACTGCAACTTCATAATTAATTTATAAAGTGTTAATGCAATAAAATTTAAAGTTAATATGTATACTACTCACAACTCTACATAACTCTCCACAAGTCTCCACTGCTTTTGACTTAGTATATATCTCAACAAGAATGTAAACACTATCAAAATATACTTTAAAGAATGTACACTGCGCTCTACACAACTCTTCACAGCTCTATGAAACTCTCCACAAGTCTCCAATAACTTAATTCGAGTCATTGCAATGCCCAGCACAATAAACTCTACACATTAAGCGACGACACCGCAGCGAATTCAACAAATGCAACAAACGTAGCAAAATGGAGGCAGCCGTGGCCGTGCAACGAAACGGGGCATATTGCCACTCCCACAGGTGTCATTTAAGCTGCGCTGCACCACCCTTCTCCCGCCGCTGCTGCTGCACACTGGGGGCATCATAAAATTGCTGGATGCGGTTCGACAGTGAGACGTCCGGCAGCGGGCGTGCAGTCGCTGTCGCAGTCACAGCAGCGCCGGCTGCCGATGCCAGGCACGTCCCAGACGCCCCGCCTCCCCCCTTCCACCTTCCCCCACACACCCTGCCCGTGGCCTTTTTGTGTGCAATCCGCAAGCGAAGAATTCAACTTGAGTTTGGAGAAAGAAAAATGAAAAATAAAATAAGAAAAATCTGTCTACAAAAAAAAAGGAGAAAAAAAAGAATGTGAAAGGAGGAAAACACCAAATGCCACAAAGTAGAATATAAAAATCTATCCTTTTTCTTGCATGCCCGCCTGAATGCATATGCATACATATTTCTCCTTGTTATGATTGTTGTTCTTGTCCCGCTGCTGCTGCTGCTACTGCCACCGTTGTTGCGGCTGCTGCTGCTGCTGCTTCTTCTTCTTGCTTTTCTTTTTGTTGCTGCTGTGAACCATTCATGCTGTTTGCCATTGTTTGCCACCTGCCACACGCACACCGACACCCGCACACACACACACTCCAGATACTTGGGCGGACATAGAGCAGCTGCTTGAAATCGTTGGCCGTTTTCCCGTTTTGCCAGCAGTGCAGTCGTATACCCTTTTCAATGAAGGGTTACAGGAGGTAAACAAGAGATGTGTAACAATCACTTAGAATATTGAGGGAATATCTTTCTAATCGGATATGATGCGTAAGAAATAAAGAAGATTATTTATAGTTTGCAGGCTTAACTAAATTATTTAATATAAATTTCTAACTAGCAACAAGATTTGGATGATCTCAATTCAGTAAATCTAACTGATTTCGGGAGCACAAAATCTAAGTATTATTGATATGCATTTTAAAGACTTATACCCTTTCAGAAGGTTTATTAATTTTGGCCAGGAGGTTGCAAACAAACTAAGGAAATATCACTGACCCCACAAAAGTATATATATGTTATTCCGTGTCTGCATCACCAGGAGAGTCGATAAAGCCATGTTCGTCTGTCTGTTGCAAAGCAAACTAGTCTCTAAGTATTAGAATTTGAACTTAGAATTAGAACTTGATGAAATTTGAAACACAATTCCAATACCACTTAATTCCGGAGATTTATATAACTTATATAGAAACAATCGAAGAAGATATAGCCTACAAAGCACTTAAACCACTAATCTGTCGAAGCTAACCTTTCTTTCTGGTTCAACTCATTCTTTTCTCAGCTCATTTACCGACGCTGAAATTAGAAATCAATCAATTGAATTTTCATGTACCCTAGATCCTCAATTTACAATATATTCCTACATTAAGTAAGTGTATTTTTTTAGTCACCTCGTTGACAAATCATAAATTTGCACAAATTTTTTGTCGGATTTTCTTGTTTTTTTTTTTTTTTGTTTTTTTGCCTTGATTAACTCAAAAAAGTTTTGCGCTTGCAGTTGCGTTGATGGCCACTTGAGTGGGTGTGCGGCATTTTCTACACACACTCCACACACACACCAACACACACACACACACATGCGCGCAGGCAGGCACACGTGTGCAGCAAACACTCTCGCACACACTCCGACACACACACACACACACATAAATCCAATTACGTTGCATATTTGTCTGCGCGTTTCTGCATTCACGCAAAAATGTTGCATGCTTTCGTTGCAGCTGAGAAATGTTGACATTATCAAAACGCCATTAAATACCATGTGTGTGTGCGCGGGTGTGTGCGGGTGTGTGTGTGCGCGTGCTTGCAAGTGTGAGTTAGCGTTTTTCTTCTGACCTCATTTTGGGCGCGCTGTGCACGTTATCTATGAGCAGAGAAAAATATAACGCATACGCCGCGTTGCAGCTGTAAACGCATTATTCGACATGTGTAAACACAGCAAGTATATAAGTTCACAATATACACCTAATGTGTACATAAATATGTATATATATTTGTATTTGTATTTGTATTTGTATGTCTGCTTCAGCGCAAACTTTGAGCCGCAATCCTCATCTTTGGCCTCTTTGGCCTCTTTCCCCATCGCGGCCGCTTTCAATTTGCTTACTTTGTTTGCTTGGCTCAAATATTTTCAGTCAGCGGAAAGTGAAAACTTCATCGGTTCTCGCTTTTGTTGTTGCCAAAGTATTTCACTTTTCAAGCAACATGAAATTAATACACACACACACACACACACACAGAGCTACTCGATTTCCCCCGCGACTCCCTGAACTCATAACTTTGCCAGAAAAATAAGCAATAAAGAAAAAAAAACAACCTCCACTCTTCATGTATTGTAGTTGAGTATTATTTGTGCAGATTTAATGTGGCAAATCTTAAAGCATATTGCCAAAAATACTAAATAACCTCAACCTGGTATATACCAAAAGTTGTAGCTAAATAAAAAACTAATTTCCTACAAATTTTACTTGCAGAAGTTCGCCAAATTGAGAGCTTAGTTAAAGTATTTAAATCAATATTGTTTAGTATTATTTGTGCAGATTTAATGCGGCAAATCTTCAAGCATATTGCCAAAAATACTAAATAACCTCAACTTGGTATATACCAAAAGTTGTAGCTAAATAAAAAACTAATTTCCTACAAATTTTACTTGCAGAACTTTGACAAATTGAACGCTTAATTAGGGCATTAAAAGTTGTGTGAAATATATATGAAAAGTTGTATAAAATATTATGTTTCTACGATCTATATCAAAGCGAATATAACATTGCCTGTTAGTCCCCAACCAATTTTGATAAATTGATGCCATGATTGGCGTCCCACTTGATATCATTTGCCTTGATTGACTTTCCAACCTCAAAGTGCCGAATATGCAAATTAACTTCTTTTTTTGCCAAACTATTCACACGCACACACATGCACACATGCGTGTAAAATTGGTCGATGGCCGCAAAACAGAGTTGTCACCTTTTTTTGGTGTTTGGCGGTTGCGGCGCTGCGCGGCAACGTTGGCGTTTTGAGTCCGGCGTCAATCTGAATGTCATAAATCACGACCGGACGCCGGACCCCCTCCCATCCTGCCCTGCCCACCCCCCCTTAGCCGGATTCAGCGGTTAGGGTGGCAGCCACCAAAACAACAGTGAAACCGCCAAACCGGACCCGGACGCCGACCTGGGCTAATGTCGAAGATGCGTTTCCGGCGCCAACCGGAAATGAGTTGTGAAATGAGAGACGCCGTCGCCGAACGTATCAAAAGCAAAGCAAAGCGAAGCAGGCAAAGCGGAGCTGAGCAAACAGAGTGAGCAAAAAATACACGTACAGTGGCAAAGCGTAGCAAAAGAATGCGCTAAGCCAGAGGCAAAGAGCAAGAGCAGCGTGCCACAAATGATTAATTGCTCGGCATTTGTGCGGCTCGTTAGACGAGGCAGTCGGCAAACATAAACAAAACACAAGAGAAGCAAAAAAAAAAAAGAAAAAATGGAAATAATCAAAGCAAAATGTAACATATGTATATAGAGGGGAATAACCTTGAATTGAACGAAGATCGGATACGCTTTGATGGCGAGCGAGAGGGTATCTACTTGGAGTAAACTATAATGAACATATATTCTTCATTAATCTGTTCAGATATTAAAAATTCAACAAGAGAGTTTATGCACTTATCATTGAGTTCTTTCCTCTATCTCTCTCTAAAGAAGAATCCTTCCCTTGCTAAGTTTTATAATCGGAATTACAGAGTATTTGTATAATAAATATACATTCATAATTAATCTGTGCAACTATTCAGCACATCATACTAAAAGAGGCTTAACCTTTAAGGAATATAACTTAAGGAAGCTTTTTTAACTGAAGTATCTTTCCCAGATAAAAACCCTTAAGTTTCTTTTTTTGGCTCTTATTTTAGTACTAAATGTCTCGTTATATTTACATTATATATATATTCTATTATTATATGGTATTTATATACTAACTTCATTATATAAACCACCCATTCGATCGATCTTGGCACCTATTAGAGCTGTCCACACATGCCAAAAGCTAGACCAAGTATCAACTCTCTGGCTGCAACACAAGCTGAGCTCATACATATATGGCACTGCCTGTCTCGAGTGCCAGGCAACCAGACATAACCTCAAAGCTGACAAACTGTGGAATTAATCTCACTCTCAGCTTCCACACTCAATTTGTCTGCTCTCAGGCGTGACACATGCTCAACCGAAATTGCAAATGCCCCAAGCGGAGGGTATTAAACGACACAGAGAGATGGAGAGAGAGAGGGAGAGGGAGCCAGAGAGAGAGAGTGACTTAGACACACATCAGACGGCGACTGTTGCTGTGCACAGGGCTGGGGGCGGGGAGGGGGAGGGGTGGCAACAATGGGTTAATGCAACAAAACAATTTTTCAACATGCTTTCAACTTGGCCTAATTGAATTGCCAAAAACTAAAGCTGTCAGAAATGCGTTGGCCAAAAAGGACGCAGGCCAAACCGCAGTAAACACACACACACTCACACACATACACTCTGACACACTCTGGCACACACTCACATGCCCGGGCAGACAAGATTAATGAGCGTAAATCATTTCGAGCATTTTTCAAATAATTTATGAAAATTTTCTACACTCCCAACGGACTCGTCGGAGGTCGTCAGCATTTTTGGGACTCATTTCTTTGGCAGTTTGCGTTGTTTCGTTGTTCCGTTGTTTGCCGCTTTGTTTCATTTCATTTTGTTTTATGATTTCATTTTGAGCCATTTTTTTTGTTTTGTTTTGGGTTTTTTGTTTAGGTTTTTCTGCAAAACGAGGCAACGGGTATGCACGAAGTCAGCTTTGTTTTATGCGAGCTTTACTTTGTGGAACGTCTGTCATGGGAGTCGCATTTGAAGATTATTGATGAAGCTACAGAGCTGCAAAATGCAGTCATATGCTGTCATATAGTGTCATAATTTGTCATATAATATCAAAGTCTGTTTTTTTTTTCATATAAGCGTTCTTAGTGAAGAGCCTGTCAAGGGAATTAAATTTGAAGATTATAGATGGAACCTTTGGAACTGGGGGAGAGTTGAAATGAAGAAATGCAGTCGTATGCTATCATATAGTCTCAGAATTTGTCATTTCATAATCCATTTGAATTGTTTTCTTGCCTAAATGATGTCTTATATGTTCAGAGGCTGCCATATTGTGTCATAGATTTTCATAGAAATGTCAATATTGACATACTCGTATTTTATTTGTGTACTTTCTTGGATTAATTATGCCTGAATATGTTTAATATGCTCACATGCTGCCATATAGTATCATAGGGTCTCATTTAATTATAAACGTTGCCATACTTCTAATCCATTTGAATTGTTTTCTTCGTTAAAAAATGCCTTACATATTCTCATGCCGCCATATGGTGTCATTGGGTGTCATATATAAATACACTTTGCCATATTCGTATTTTATTTGCATTTTTTGTTGCTTATATGATGCTCCATAATGTCTGATAAGTACATATGCTGCCAAATAGTGTCATAGGTTGCCATATAGGTTTCATATGTTGTTACATTAATTGCCACATTTCAGACTTTCTCTTACCCATCAATAACAAAGCAAATTTCATATTCAATTCTTGGGTATTTTCTAGTCAATCACTTGCAGTTACTGTTGCATATTTTGCTTTGTCAAATTTAATTACGCGTATGCCAAATATAAACGCAACCATCTGTTTGAGATCATGTGAGTATTTAGCTAAATGGTGTGCAAACTTTGACCCCTACGGTAAGAGAGCATTGACTGACCCCACAGCACGCACTGAGGTTGCTCCTAACCTGCCATTTTCCTCCCCTTCCCCACGGCAGAACTGCACTCGAGGCGAGTTTCAGTTGCAGCTGCTAGATGAAAAAGATGGAAACTTGAAAAAGCAATTAAAGTGGGGCTGCAGAGAGAGGGATAGAGAGAGGGAGAGAGAGAGAGAGAGAGCGAGAGAGAGTTGATGAATGGACGTCAAATATAATATGGAATTTGAAGAATTTAGATCTATATACATATAATATATAAAAAATAACTATATGGTATATCTCTATATATTTACTATGGAAAACAATTCACCACTTTGCAAAACTTACGTCTGGCAAGACATCCAACAAGGTCCTCAGCCGTACCCTGTTTCTGTACTAAGTGTTATTGAATTTCCGGTACCCTAACGGCCCAGCGCAAAAAAACATACGAATGAATGGGAAATTTTTTGGACAAACAGATTCTTCGTTTATTTATAAATGCGCATATTTTGTCGACAACGTCAAACAACAAGTCTTTGAATGATATGGGAATATAAAATAATACAATACACACACACACACATACATGTATATATGTATGTATGCATGCATGTAAGCTACATATAATATGCACACACTGCAGGCCCCTCTGTGTGTGTGTGTGTGTGTTTCGTATGTATTTCATTGAAATTTGCATAAAATAATACGAGAGAGAACGACTCGAACTGGCCGAAAAAGTTGTTGAGCCCAGGCAGTTGTTGTTGTTGTTGTGCTGCTGCTGTTAGATTATGTTGTTGCTGTTGCTGTGCCTGGGCCTAGGCTGGCCGATTCATCAACACACCGAAAGCACACCCAAAATCCCAATCCCTCAATCCCCCAAGTGCCCAAATGCCCAAACTCAGTTTACGTTCTCTGTTTTTGCAAGCGAAGTGCTAAAAATTGATGCTTCCGGAAGTTTACATATGCCACAATCGAATTTGCTACCGCTCCCCACTCTCTCTCTCTTCTGCCACGCCCAACGCCCACTACTTTTCCGCTTTGCAGTTGTCTGTCAACAATTCTGGCATATTTGGTTTCAAAATGCAAATGCATCGCCAACAATTGTCCATTCGCTGCAAATTAGGGCTACTACGGGGACGGTTGGGGTCAGATATAGCACATATAAATATATATATATATGTATATGTGTATGCTATATATATTCATGTGCATGCAGACATGCGCGTGATTTCATTTCACAAATGCATATTCCATTAAATTGCTGCAAGTTTGTCAAAGTTTTGATGGGGCAAACTTTCATTGCACTCGCAATTATAATGAAAAGAAAAAAAAATAATAAAATAAATTAAATAACCAAAAAAAAATAAGGAAAATCAAAATTAAATTTCATAATGTAACTTTGTAATGATATTTTATTTTTATCCTTTGGCAAATGGGAATTGGCAACATTGTTGGTTTTTGTGAAGCTGCATATAAATTCAAATAGAGAAAGCTGATTAATTTGCATACAAACAGCTTTTACAGCTTATGAAAGCCTTAAATGTATTTTGTATTCTAAATAAATGATAGTCAGCTTATGTTGGTATTTATTTTACTGCAAAAAAAGCAATTTCAATATTTACAAAGCGCATTTAAGCTCACAGTGAGCTTTAGGCGTAGTTTAAAAGGAAAAGTTTTGGTACTTGAACAGGATGAATTCATTTAAGTTTTATTTGCTGAACATAAGCTTACGTCGAAGATGCTTTCAATGATATATAAGCAAATACAAGCAAATAATGAAAGTTGCTTAATTTGCATACAAACTGTTTGAAAGCTTCTTAAAGCCTTTAATGCATTTTATATTCTACAGAGCATAGAAGCCTTTGTTTTGATTGCAAGAGAGCAATTAAAATATTTCAAAAGCGCATTAAAGCTCTCCGTGAGCTTTAGGCGAAGAAAATTACAGAAAGCTCGTCAAAAAATAAAGTAAAATACCCCTCAGTATATTTATTCATAAACATAAGCTTAGTTAGAAGGTGCTTTCAATGAGCTTTTACTTTTAAACTAAATTCAGTATCTCTTTCTAACTGCATTGATATCAATTAAATTTAAGCCCACTCATATCAGCGAAAGGTTTCATAATTGTGCGCTTAAAACTTGCTAATTTGTGCGTTAAACAATTCATAACAGGATAATGCCATTTTGCGGCTAAATATTTGGCCAAATTAGTAGCTAAATAGCAGGAAATACGAATGAAAAATACTATTAGTTAAGTTTGGCATCCACACACACACGCACACACACACACAAACACACACTGGAAGCACAAGCCAAAACTAATCACAGGAATATCACGCAAAACAAAACAGTGAAAACTTTTGGCATTTTGTGCGTTTTGTTTGTTGCGCTTTGGTGTTTTTTTGGCTAAAAGTTGCGGGGGGCAAATTGCTAAAACCGACACGAAAAAGTGCAAAACAAAAATGGCAAAACGCGATGCTTAGCACATTGTCAACATTGTGTCTGCGTGTGTGTGTGTGTGTGTGTGTGTGTGTGTGTGTGTGTGTTAGTGTGCTTTGGTATTTTGCATAAAATTTAAATTTCATTTCTTCGATTTGGGCCAAGTCGAACGAGGCAACGAGCCGAACGAGCCGAGGGTCGCTTTAAGGCAACGATTTGTATGCACGAACGTGCAGCCCCGAATCCCATTTACAACTCAATGATTTTCCAAATCACACACACACAGAGACACACACATGGCAGCGACAGCAAGCAAGCGATAGCGAAAGTCGGTTAGCTGCTGCCACGTTGCGGATGAGCAATTTGAAGCGCATTTTGCAAATGTGGCACGACACGTACTTAAGCAGCAACATTTGCGTGGCAGCATAACGCTAATTACACCGAAATTTCAATGATTTTCGCCGATTCTCAATGGCTCCCCACTCTCTCTCTCTCTCTCTCTCTCTCTCTGGGGCCTCTCTATGTGGTTCTCATGCTCAGACAATTGACGCCTTCCTGCTTTACGACCTTCCCTTCAGTACAAGAAAGTGGCCTGAGTTGACTTCACAGCGAAAGCAAGAAAGCAAATGGGAAATTGGAAGTTGCATGTGTGTTCAGACTGACAGATACCCTTTAAGTTATGGGTTGTTAGTTTTCGAGGGGGTTTCACATATATTTTAATGGTCCTATTTTTATTATAATAAGTGTAATAAACAATGCAGCAGCGAAGCCTGAATGTAGTATAATCAAGTACATAAATAATATAATAATATAATATATGTATATATATTCCTATTCCCTATCAATGATGCTGGTGATTTAGCTTATCTGACTGTCTAAGAGCCTGTATATTTACCTGTCAATCTGTCTGCATATTTATCTACCTATATACATGCATATATATTCCTGTTCTGTATCAATGATTCTTAGATAAAGCCTCTTCTGACTGTCTTCTTGACTGTACTTATATAGTTTCTCTATCGTCTGCCTATTTATCTTCCTATATATACCTATATATTCCTGTTCCGTATCATTGCTGTTGGTGATTAAGCTTATCTGACTGTATATCTGTCTGTCTTTCATCTGTCTGCCTATTAATTTTCCTATATACAAATATATATTCATGTTCAGCAACATGATCTTTCGATTTAGCCTCTTCTGACTATCTATCTGTCTGTATACGCGTGTCTATTAGTCTGTCTATCTGCCTGTCTATTTATCTTCATACATTAAACTATATATATTCCTGTTCAGCATTGATAATCCATACGATAAAGCATATTCTGTCTATATATTTTTCTGTCTTTCTACCTGCCTGGTTAACTTCCTTTATTAACCTATATATTCCTGTTCAGCACCACTAATCTAACCGATATGGCCCATTCTGAAAGACTATTTCACTGTCTACAGGCCTGTCTATTCGTTTGTCTAACTCCCCGTCTATTTATCTTCCCATCGGTCAGCCTCACTGTCTCTCAATCTCTTTAGAGTATACCCCAACTGCCTGCATAGCCCAGCTCCGGCCTAGTTCAACTTTTGATAGACAGATTGGATTAACTCAGGCATTGATGTCATGAAAGAGCCAAACACATTGTTTTTACAGGGTATGAGTTGCCTTTGTGGAACGCGTCAAGCCCAACAATGCGATACCCTTTTTGCCAGAGGGTATGAGAGAGCGTTGTTTTTGGCTTGACCTCTGCTGTTGCTGTTGCTGCTGTTGTTGCTGCTGCTGTTGCTGCTGTTGTTCTCGTAGTGTGTTCTCCTGTCCCGACTATAGTGTTACACAAAGTGTGAGCTAGTGCGTGAGTGCGAATGTGTGTGTGTGTTTGGGTGTGTGTGTGTGTGTGTGTGTATGGGTGTGTGCGTATCTCACGCACAATCAGCATGGGCCCAACAAACAATCGAGCTGATCCCAAAAGAACCTACGCATCGCCCCCTGTTGGTCCATCTGTCGTTTTGTTGTTGCTTCTTGTGTTGTTTCTTAAAGTTTATCCGATTGTTTAATGAGCTCTGAACGAAATAGAAATCAATGATGCGAATTTTATGTGCCTTCGCCAGACCGGACAACGGCGGACAATGTTGGACAACAACGGAACGGACAGACACGGCACGGACCGTCGTGGTAGCAGACTGGACCACACCAGAGACACGTCACGTCAATATGGTTATGCTTTTCGTGTTAGTTTAGCTCCCCCTTCATCCCTTGCTCCTGCTCCAGATCCTTCTCTGGGGCTGTCCAGCTTGAACACGCATTTGTCGACAAAATAATAAACAGTTTGCCAGCAGCAGAGCAAACAAAGGGCCACAGAGAATAAGCAGAAGAAAGAACAGACGAGAGAGAGAGAGAGGAGAGTAGAAAAAAACTCCAGCTTCAGTTGTACATAGGAATCCGAATTCCCCTTGGACACTGATTTCGAGCAGCCATTGTTGTGTGTAGAACTCAATAGGGAACGGGCCAGAGAGAGGAGAGTGGCACAAGAAGGTGTCAAGAGGGTGTCGAGAGGGAGTTGCATACAAAGAAACTAAAAGAGGCGCTCGAGTGGGGAACTTAGAGGGTGTCGAGAGGGAGCTGAGCACGGTTTGAGCTGGGTCCAAGAAGGCAGCGGAGTCCAAGTGGGAACCAAGAGGGTGCTAAGCTTCCCTGGTAGGGAACCCAGTTGAACATTTGCCAACTCGATTGCTCAATGAGTTGAGAACGCGGCAAACTGTTTGCAAACATGCTGAAGGAGAAGAAAAAGAGGGAAGGAGCAGAGGCAGAGCTGGCATCAAATATCATAATAAGTACAGAGTATGTTGCAAGCGTATCGATTGTCAAACAGTTTCGAATACAAGTTGCAGTCGAATGGTCACAATAGAGTCATCATCAGAGAAGCTCATCTGCTAGGAGCACAACCTTAGGGGGCACATTGTTGTGAGCAGTGGAAAAAGATGAAGTCTTTACTTGGTTGGGGGAGTTTAGATCCAGGCGAACTATTGCAAAGTATATATTTTTTTTTTTATTTCATGTCAAATTATTTGAAGTCAACTAAAATATGAATTAAAAAATTACTTTTAAATTATGAACAGTAAAATAAATGCAAAAAAAGTATGGGAATTAAATAAACCAAAGAATAAAAAAAGTGTATATTATTTTAAAAATGATTTTAAATTAGATTAAATTAAATTAAATTAAATTAAAATTAAATTTAATACAATTAAAATAATCTTAGATCTTTTAAAACATTTATATATACTTTGTTTAAATTTTTTTATAAATTTTTCACTTATTAATTGTTCTTTTGTCAATTCAGTCGATTGCATTTAGTTGACTTTAAATTAAATAAATAAATAAATTAATAAAAAAATATCTTTAAAATATATTGAAACTTAAAAAACCCTAAAATTATAATTATATAATTTTGAATTTATATTTTAAAATAACCTTTTATTATCAAGTCCTTTTAGAGTTTAGTAAAAAAATCATATTAAGGTCTTTTTGTATAGTATTAAAATGGCATAAGGATGTACTATAAAAGCTTAAATCATCTTCAATTTTTCGCTTCCACCGAATACTATCAAAGTGCCCCTGCAAATATAAAAAAAAAATATTCTTCCAATTTAATCAAAATATTCCCTTCTTCGTTTGCTTTACCCAACATGATGTTTCTTTCAAAATTCCCCCAATCTACTAACAGATTCTACAATCCAAGCAACGTAACATAAAAGTTAAATAAAATCTCGAAAATTATAGAAATTACGCAATTCACAGCTGATTTGACGGGAAGGGAGCCTGCTTCGAGATGGGGAAACTGGGTCAGAGCCTGGCCAAATGACCGCAATATAATCTGTCTCTAATCAAGCATAAATGAATTATTTAAGACAATCCTCCACCAAATTGGCAGAAGCAGGGAGAATAGAAGCGGGGAGTCATTCCCAATATATATAAATATATATATACAATAGTTATTTTTGTTTTAAAGACATTGCCCCCGAAGTTTTATGCGATTGTTTGTTTTGTTGCCTCCATTGCTAAAGCGCCTCGAGGCGAGGCGTGGCACAATTTACCAATACAATGTATATACTATATATGTATGTACAGCATGAATTTGAACTGAGATATCAGCAAGCAGGTCAACTGGAAAAAGCGTTCAGGGTCAATTGATTCTAATTACTTTGCCAGACTTGTTCGATGCGTCGCTGGAACCTGAAACGGGAATCAGTTGGGAATGGGAATTGGGAATCGGTTTGGTCTGTCGCAGGCGTTGAAGCGTTCCATGCATTCAATTGGAAACTGCGAATACATGTTGAAAGTGCCGCTGCTGCTGCTCCAAAAAAGACTCACCTTGGGTCAACAGTCGCGCAGTGTTGCCAACTGTCACAAAATATGAAAATCAAACTGGAGGGGGAGGAGGGTGCTTCGCTTTGAGTTTGAGTTTTTTCACTGTTTTTTTTTTGTTTTTTGCTTTTGCAGAAGCGTAATCAAGTGTATCCTACTGTAATAATTGAAATACTGTTAAATCACATTCAAATCACGCATTTACTCGTATTCCTGCGGGCTGTTCATACTGCATTTCAGTTTTGTCACTTTACAATATGTTTTCATTAATATCATAATTTATTTATATTTTTCGACAATCATTGTGATTTTCAATTCATTTTGTTTGTACACTCTTCGATCAATGAAAGTTGGGTATACATGGTATATGTATATTCATGCTCTATCTGTCTGTTTGTTTTTCCGTTTCTCTGTCCGCTTGTCTGTCCGTCTGCCTGTCCGTTTGTCTGTATGAACACACTGTTTTCAAGTATTATTAAAGCTACAGACACCAAATTTGGCATGAAGTTTTCTCCTTATTCTGAGCAGTTAAAGTTTATTTCAAAGGTTGTTTGCCACGCCCACCATCTTTACAAATTAATAATTTAGGTATTCAATTCTATTTGTAAGTAATGTATAAAACTTAAAACTTTCTAACTTCGACATACACTTAGCCGACTATAATATCTACCTCTCCTTCAAATTTTAATGCGATGGAACCATAAACACTGAGAAGGGAATAGGTTGACTTTAATTTTGAATTCGTTGTTCAACACTGGACGAAGGGTAACCTGCTATCTGGTTCGACCAACTGTAGGCTTCCTTTGGTTTAATTTAAGTTCATTTATTTTTGTGTCATATGCGTAAATTGAAATTGAAATTGTGCATCAACCTTTTGAACCTTGTGAATCTGATTTTTTTTTTTAAACTGCCCTTGCTAAAATTAATTAATCTGTATTCAACTTAATAATAATTTAAATTAAATTTAATTTAAAAATTTTGCTGCGCCCTAAACTAACTGCTATCTCATTGCTTGTTAGGCTTCCCATGTTGTTGAAAAAAAGTTTCCTTTCATTTCATTCTGGATAATTAACTCAAAGAAATACAAATCTAATATTCCGTTTTATTTTTCAAGACTCCTCAACTTTTACGGGCATTAGAAGTGGAAAAAGTTCAGTTTTTCTAAAGAGCGAGGAAGAGAGGGAGAGAGAGAGGGGGGGAGCAGAAGTTCTTTAACTGCAAAATGTGCAATTATTTCGAGTAGAAACTCCTTTTCAATTCCATTTCTCTCTCTCTCGAGAGAGAGAGCGAGAGAAGTTTGTAATATTTTTCTCTGTTTTCCTTTTGGCAACTTTTGAAACTTCACTTCACTGCCACTTCGCACTGTGAGATTTGTTTGTATCTGCGGATAAATAGACAGATAACACTCACACACATACACACACACACATAAATAGAGAGATAGGTATAGAAGTGAAGATGCTCTCTCTCGCTCTCGCACATTTCTCACACTATTCGCCGCAAATGAAGGAAATGCAAATTGCGCATTTTCGCACTTCACTGTGTGCTTGTTGCCCCCCCTTCCCCCCACCACTCTTCGTTGTTAATGCCGTTGCATTTTCTTTCCTTTTCTCGCCCTCTTGTTGACCCCTGTTCCACCTCTCTCTGTCCCTCCCTCTCTCTTTTTTTTTTGCAGCTTCTGTTTCAGCTTCTGTTTCAGTTTTTGCTTCTTGCACATTATGCGGCCGCAGCGGCTGCAGTTGCAGCTGCCCTTTGCCTTCTCTGCAGCAGCCACAGCCACAAACACACAACTCGGCCCAGGCATCGAGTTGTTGCACGCACACACAAACACACACACACACAACCAAACACTCAGCGCATATAGACACTTGCAGCAAATGGGGTCAAAAGTCTGCATTTTTCAATATCACTGGCGCCGAGTTGTGGCTGCCAACATACACACAAGATACTCTTACACACTCACACACACACACGTGAACTTGGCATCGTGGGTGTGTCGAGTGTGCATTCTCTCTATCTCTCTCTTTCCCGCACCCTGCACGTTATGTTGAGCCCTCAAGGGTCGCCCATGACGCGATCGAGTGCTAGCAAAACAACAATTTCTTATGCACACACACACACACACAGACTATCATGCACAAACACACACACGCAGAGCAAGCTGAGTTGACCAGACAAATATTTAAAGTTAATTACAATTAAGCAGCTTTTATGTTGCACAAGCTGTTTAACATTTATAAGCAGGTGTTGCATTTGGGCAAGCTGTAAAGTTATCGATAGACAATATTTATTGGAGTGTGTAGCTTCTTTCCTAAATTGAGCACAAGCAGAAGCTTCAATGTGCTTTAAAAGTTGGTGAGTCAATTGAGGTTGAGCTACTGCAGAGCTTTACGCTTTAAATAAGATTTTGGTTCTGATTTGATGAGCTTTCAGTTTAAATTAAGCTTACAAAAAAGATCTTAAGGGAAAGCTCTAGTTAGCTAATTAATTTAGTGGTTAAATAATGCTGATAAAGCTCTCAGTAAAAGCTTTAATATTATTTAAGCTAAAGTCAGTTAGCAAAGAATCTCTTGTACACTATAAAGAGAAAGCTTTCAGATAATGTCAAGCTTAAAGCGTAAAGTTTGATTTTGACTCTGCTTTAATGTGCTTAAAGACTTTATTTAGCTAACAATGAAACTCTCATATTGATTGTTAGTTATTAATTTAAGTGGTTTCATGTATCTGATATTATAAGCGTTCATATTAAGTAAAGCTTTAAGCTTGAAATATGATTTATTGCCTCTTTTTAAATGTGCTTTTGGCTGAAACTATTGAAAGCTATCAAATTGAATAGCTTCATTGAGTAAATAAAGCTTTTAAATGTTTGTAAAGCTTTCAGTTTTAAGTATGGATCTGCTTAAATGTGCGCTGAGCTCACAGTCTGCTAACAAAGAAGTTCTTAAGTCTATTGTACATTTCAAAGCTGAGTGCTTTTATGAAATAGAGAAAGCTTTCAGATAAAGCAAAGGTGCAAGCTTTTCATATGATGCTGGCTTCGCTTTAATGTGCTTTTATCTTAAATTAAGCTAACAAAGAAAAGCTTTATTAAATTATAATGTTTAGTGGTTTCACTATGTAGGTGATACTTTCAAATAAAGTAAAGCTGTAAGCTTGAAGTATGCTTGAAACTCTACTTTAATGTGCTTTTAGTTTAAATTAAGCAAACCAAGAAGCTCTTAAGTCAATTGTTAGCTGTTAACATTAATGAGATTTATCAAGCAAATATAGCTTTCAGATGCACTTGAACTATTGAAGTGAATTCAAAAAGATTTTCACAAGCTTTTGTGCTACCTTTACACTCTCTGAAGTCTGCTTATGCTCAGCTAACTTAAGCTCTAAGTTCGTTTTGCCCTTAAATGCTTTGTGATCCGATTACCTTTCTCTATAAAAATGCAACACAAAGTTCAGCAGGCCATTCAATTAATCTAGGAATGAAGAAATGTAGAAAAATATTGCAATAAAAATGATTTCGATTACCCACTCAGCTCTTGGATCTCTCAACATTTTATGCGCTTCTCCCATTCCGAGCGACGTTCATTGAGTTTATATCTAGAAAGAGCGAGACGCTTTCAATTTGATTCCGTATTTATGTAAGTGCCATAAAAGTCAGAATAAAATCCAAATAATTGGCATATTCATTCAGCAATTGTTGTTCTTTCTCTGTTCGCACAATTGAGAGACACCCTTTGGGCAGTACAATGCAGAGGGGTATGATGGGAGAGTAGAAGCCTCAGCAGTAGCATGTGCCAAATGTGCAGGGTATCTGCTGGTCAGTCTATTTCGCAGGCATCTCTCGATTGCGCTGTAACACTTTTCGTATTTATTTTGTCGAATTTCTTTCATTTTCCTGTTTGTAATTTGAATATCTTTTTTGTGCTTGTGTGTGTGTGTGCGAGTTTATTTTCGTCATGTTGCATAAATTATATTGCGCCGCATCCACCTTCCCCCTTCCACACCCCTGTGCTACCCCCTCTCCCTGTTATTGTTGCTCACTTGCTCGTCGTATTCATTGCAAATTATTATTTTTTACTCATATTTGCGCACATTTTTTATTTCCATTTTATTTTTGGCACTTGCCAATGAATTGTGTGCCATGCAACAAGCTGCGCCAGAGCTGGGCGTGGCAGCCAGCCCACTCTTCTACTCCCCCCCCAACACCCCATTGGTGTCTGTTTGTGCAACTTTTGTGGCAAGTTGCGAGTCGTCTGCCCGGCGGCTGTCCTTCACCCGTTTAACCCGTTCTCATCACTCTCCCCCCACCCCCTTTGCCGTGCCCTTGTTGACCTTGGAGACGGGTGTAGCGTGAGGCATGCGGCATGTGGCAGGGCCAACCTTTATAATGGCAGCTTAAACTCATTTACATATAATGCATATCATATTTGTATAGCGACTTGAATGTGTGTTTAATTACTTCGCCATGCATACACGAGCTAACACACCAACACACCAACACACACACACATACATTCACACACTCCAACACTCACACACACTTCAACTCACACTCCGGGCACACATCCCTGCACACATGCCTCGACACGGGGCGAAAAGTTTTAAGCCCAAAAATGGCACGCGAAACGCCGCCGCCTAAAAGTAGGCAGCAAATTTGTTAAGCCGCATCTGTAAGAGCCTGAAAACCCCCGGCCAGCTTAGCTTAGCAAAGCAAACGATTTGCACACACACACACACACACACACACACACGCACACACACACTCCACGGCGCGAATTTTCGACGAATTTTCGAACATTTTCAGCTCAAAGTGTGTGCGTGGGTAGACAGCATGTTCAACACAGAGACAGGTGTAATTATTAGATGTTCTTTCGATTAGGATCGGTGAGAGTTAAGTGTGTATATCTTGAAATATGTCTAAGTAAAGAACAGAATTATAGACTAACAAAATTCAAGAGAAGTTCTAAAGTATCTCATTCATACCTCAACAAACAGACGAGCTTTGTAACTTAAACTTGTTTGATGTTTAGGTTTTATAAAGAAGAAGATGATATTTAATGAGATTAACTAAAATAATGTCCAATAAATCTCTATTCAAGCTCTCAAATTCTACCCATAGCAAATACACGCTCTATGCAAATGAAACTTGAAGAAAAGAAGAAATAAAATCATATAATGGCCTTTCCTACGTTATGTAATATGCATTCGAGGGAAATTACCCAATTTGAGCTCAACGAAACGGCGCAATTATTATTAGTTAATTATCCAACTCAGATAACTGTTTATTTTCGAAAAGTTCTCTTACATTTAGCTAACGCAAATCATCATCAGGTCTCATTGGATGCTGGCATGAAATTTTGCTGGCCATAATTGGAAATAAAAGTCCAAAGAACAACATACGCATATGTAGTGTAATGCCTAGTGGGTAGAGTGTGTGTGTATAGTAACGAAATGTGTCTGTGTAAGCACAAAATATATTGTAGAAAGCTAGAGAAGAGAGAGAGAATGATGTGCAGAGGAGATAGCCCGAACCCTATAGACTCCATCTCCAGTTCGAAGCAGGCAACTCTAATCCAAATAAATAACTTTAATGCAGATTAGTTCATTTTTGAGTAAAAACCTAAAAGCGATCAATGCCCAAATGATTTCTGAAGATTTGATTGCAATGGGATAATTAACATAGAAGTTATATGCGAATCATTTTAAAGAGATATTGAAAAAAAAGCGTTCCTTGAAGTATGCAACACAAAAATGAAAAGGTGCGAAGCGGGTATATTACATGCAGGCACACTCAACTGTAGCTTCTGTGCTTGTTTTGCTTGAGCTCATTAACATACTCGATATGAAGCAACAGAAGTCTCAGTCACACTTCGTCTACCATTGTTTTCACACGTATGTATATATACCCCACCAACACTTCAGCCAGCTTACAGGGTATCACAGTGATAATACATAGATGGAGCGGGGGGAGGGAGGCAGTGGTACAAGTCCTGCTTTGTGTGTAAGCTGCAAAATCGGTGCGAGTTTTGTGTTACCTTTGGCATCCGTTGGCATTCAGTTTTGGGGCAGTAACAAGAAGGCGGAAGCAGGAGGAAAGCGGGGGGTGGGGCAGTGGCAGGTAAGGTAAGTAGTGAGAAAGATGGGGCAGCGAAGAAAAAGGAGGGCAGTGGGTAAATAAAGCATAAACAAGACTAAACAAAAATCCCTGACGAGGTGTATTTGCATTTTGTTGATTAAGCAAATTTAAAACTTTCTCGCTCGCATGCATGCGGAGAGCAACCGACAGGTGGCGCTGCGTAGCCACTTGCAATTCATATCGCTTAGCTTGGCCAGCCCCCCCCCCCCCCTCTCCATCTCTCTCCCTCTTTGCTTCCTCTCTCTCTCTTCCTCTCGCGCGTGTTTTTATTTTGTTGGACTTTCTTTACTTTGCCGGATTCTGCTTTGGCTTAGTTTGGTTTTTGAGCTCTGCCAACCGAATTGATCCCCCCCTTCCTACCCTCTCTACCCATTTCCAGTTGAAAGTTATTGCACTCCAGCACAATTGAAAAAACGAGTGTGAGAGAGAGAGGGAGAGGGAGAGAGCGTGCGAATCCATGCGAAATGCTCTGGAGAGTGTGTGAAGAGTTTCCTCCTGACTCCCTCCCGCCCTGTCTTCCTGTGTGTGTGCTAACTTTTGTGTGTGTCCATCCAACTGTCTGCCCCTGTATGCCACGTCTGCTCGTGTGTGTGTGTGTGTGTGTGCATGTGTGTGTTTGCTGTTTGGGTTGGTCAGTGCGAGTCGAGGCGAGTCGAGTGGAGTGGAGTCGACTGTTTGCATTTGCCACTCAAGTGCGAGTTATTAAGCGAGTTAGTTTTTCGGATTTTCCTATCAAATTTATTTGTTGTTTGTAGTTACCTAGCAGGAGCAGCTACTCCACTAACCCCCCTCGCACTAACCCCTCTGCGTGTGTGTGTGGGGAGGTAGGTGGAGTGCCTGTCAGTTAGCTAGTGTGTTGTCCGCTTTGCTGCTCTGTGTCGCTGTGTCTCTCACTCTGTTCCTCTTTCCACTTCCTTTCTGTGACACTGCCACTCTCTCTCTGTCTCTCTCTTACCACCACTCTCACTTTATACTACTCTTTCTCTCCCTTCCCTTGCTCCCTCTCTTTCTTTCTCTTTCCGCTTCTGTTTTGCGCACAATTTGTTTGGCCCTAAAGCCTTTGCCTGTTTTGGTCATTTGATTGGGGACTCATCTTTGCACTCATTTGCATTCATTGCGTTTTATCCTAGTGCGATTCGTTTAATGCTTTGTGCTGTCAGCAGCACTGGCCACATACTTTTGCCACGCACTGTCGGCTTAATAGCGTGGGAATTAGTGAATTATGTGCAGTCTACAAACAGCGGGAAATTGAAATTGAAGAAATCTTTTTACTAACACTGAGAGCATTTGGCGTTGTTTGCGTTGCATATACCCTGTAATAAGTGGTGCAGGAATAAAACTAATTAGGGTGTAAACACGCACAATACAAATGCAGCCACACTAAGTCAAGTTAAGTGAGTCTGTAGTAGAGCATTCACTTGCAGTTACTTCTCACTGCAAAAGTATCTCAAAGTCTTCTCCACATATCTTTAGCTGTTTCTAACTCTATTTGCAATCGCTAAAGCATCTTCTAGTTTTCTTTGAGGTCTGGCAGCTGTTGTCCATGTAGTTTTAGACAAACCCCCCACCCTCCCCGCTCTTGTCAACTTCTTACTACCACCCCTTTCTGCAGCCTTATTCTTTATCTGCTTTTCTTCGCGCTTCTTTTTGCCAGCCTTGGCATCTTTCGCACTTTTTATTTAATGCACACGTTTTTGGCACACATACTTGCATTGATTATCTCTCTCTGCCTCTCCCCCCCTCTCTTTCTCTCTCTCTCTCTCCCTTACTCTCTTCCCCCCCCCTCTTGCACTCCCTCTCTGTGGTGTTCTACGCCGCCCAGCCTTGAAGTCATCAGTTACAACTGCTGCCGCTCCAATTACTTAACATGCTGAAGTACTTTACAAAATATGCAAAAAAGACGAAACCAGAAATAAGAAAAAAATACCAGAAAAAAGACGAAATGAAGAACGAAACTGCACTGCAAAAAAAAACTTCAGCCAAAAGTCGCTGGACGGCGGCGCAATCGGCCAAACATTGTCGCAACGCATTCAATTTAACTTTCACAATTGCAATCGCATTGGCATTGCGACATTCACTTTTCATTTTTCCCACAGCGAATGCCCCCACTCCCCCCCCTCTTTCGTCACTCTTCTCTCTCTCTCTTCTGCCTCTATGCAAAATGGGCGTGGCCAGAGTCGGAGCCGGCGAAGTTGGCGCCACATGCGCCACATGACCACAGGCTATAACTCATGCCCTTAGACCCCCCTCTCCCTTGCCCTTGCCCCTCTCTTGCCACTGCTTCTGCTTATCCTTGCACTTCTTTACCTCTCCCCCCCTCGTCCTTCTCTTTTTCGCTGTGCTTTTCTCGCTGTCCCCGGGAGCACTTGGCGTCATTTTTCGGCGTCAACTTTACTACGCCCGTTCATTCATTCAATTGTCACAGTTCGCACATGCACACGACCCCCCCCTCTTATTCCTCCCCCCTCTCTGTCACTGTTGCTGTCCTTGTCTCTCCATTTATTGGAGTCACTTTTTGTCGCATGCTGCACCGTTTTCAATGTCACTTTGTCAACTTATTGTTTCGTGTGCCAAACCAGAGCCAAAGTCCATATGAAGATATTGACGAAAAAAACGAGAGCTCGCCAAGCCGAAGAGTGAACACCCTAACCTTAATTGGAACTGGCTTCAAGTTGGTTAGATGACATGAAGTTGTTGCAAGTAATCTTATCGATAATATATCGATAAGCATGGTCAAGTCATTAATAGAAAATTAAATAGTTTTCTAAATTCGAATTAATTTTTTGTTATTATTTATTTGCAAGGAATATTATCGATAGATCAATTTATCGATACCAAATAATCATCGATAAAGGAATAAATGAATTAATTCCTAAATTCAGATTCATTGATTTTCATTATTCTTTTGCAAAGTATGTTTTACATAATTTATCGATATTTACGGTTAATTTATCGATATTAATTAATTATTGGTATAAAAATAAATTAATTAATTATTAAATTCACATATTGTGATTTCAATTATAATTGAATAATTATTTATTTGGGAAGTAACTTACAGATAATATACCGATAAGTATGGTCGATTTATTCCATTTCAATAAATTTCGGTTTTGCGAAATCAATTTAGTTATTTAGCTTCTTTCTTTAATCTACAAATTGATTAGAATATGAAAAGCAGAAAATGTATGAGAGTTTTAATTTAAGACTTCAACAAACGTGTTTATCGATCAAATTTATCGATATTTTCGGGCATTTTTTTTATCTTTTTATATATTGTACAATACAAAAGTCAAGAAAGAGTGCAAATAATAGTATTTCTATTTTTAGAGCTTTTCTATTCATAGCCAAAATCACAGCCATCGGTTTAATTTTAAAAGACAGCTAAACATCAATCAAAATTTATCGAAATTGAAAACCACAGGCAACAAATTTTATTAAGAACGGAATGAAAGGATTAGTCAAGACCAAATTTATAGCACTACAGAAACTTATTCGATGCACAATCCGCTTTTTCTCTCTCCCTTACTCACCTACAATATTTTTATACTTTTCTTAAAAGGGAATAAATTTGATTGAATCTAACATGCTGTGATTGATATGAGATTGCCGCTGTTGTTTATTAAAGTAAAATAAAAAAACACATTTCATTTGCTTCTTAATAAAATTTATAGCTTCGTTTTTCGAGAGTGTATTCTCAATGGAGTTTAGTAGTGAATTTAGAAGAAAAACCGAAGATTCATGCAAAAAGAGAGAGAGAACAATGCGGAGTGAGTGCGACTGTACACGTGGGGGGCATGTTTCTACAATATTGTTGTTTGCCCTTTTTGTCGCCACACACACACACACACACTGGCACACACACGGGTGCATACATTGTCATGGGGAACACACATGGTGCATGTTCGTTTTTGTTTGCAGCGTGGCTCGCTTGGAAGAAGCAGAGTGTAAAGTGCAAGTTGGCAGCTTGGCCGCTTCCGTTTCCGCTTTAGTTTTGCGTCACTGCCAGCGGCAACAGCAGCAGCGGCAGCAACAACAATTGCAACAGCAGTTGACACACACACACACAGGGGTTGGGGCTGGGGAAGGCAGCAGGAGAGTTGCATTCTTGTTGCCTACTTTTTGGCTCGCAAGCATGACAAAAGTTGTTGGCCACAGGTTGTTGTTGTTGTTAATGCTGTAGTTGTTATAGGGCAATAACAATAATGCCCACAGCAACAACAAGAGCAACAAACAAGCGCAATATCAATAATAAAAAAACAGAACAACAGCGAAAAGGAAAACTGAGAAATAAACAAGGGAAAACTTTCGTCTTACCTGGCGCAGTTTCAGCTGTAAAATACTTTCTGCAAGGCACTTGCAACGGCCGTTAATGCCTGCTAATTGCCAGGCGACAGTACGAGCGAGAGAGAGACTGACAGGGAGCAGGCAAGAGAGAAAGAGAGAGAGACAAAGAGGGAGATTGCAAGAGGCAAAGACAGGGCATGCAATTGCTTGCTGAAATCCGATTAAAACATGTGTTAAGCGGGCCAACAGACATGAAAAGAAGTGGGCTCTAAAAGGAAGAACAAGAGGAGGAGGAACAGGCACAAGAGCCACAAGAGAAAGAAAGAGACTGAGAGAGGTAGCGAGAGGGGGGGAGCGAGGTAGCTGGAGAAAGGCCATATGGCATTATGTGCTGAGCTCAATCAAGGCAAGCCGCACAAGCTTAGGTTTAGCTTGATAATTAGCTTGCAGATGCAAAAGTATCTTACAGATGCAAAATCGGCTTACAGATGCATACTAAATCTTGCAAATGAGGTAGCTTGTTAAGTGCCAAAGCAATTCAAGGTGCACAAAGCTACAAATAGAATATGAGTACTCGTATCTTATGGATACAAATGGTTTGTTGTGATAAGATAATATGATTTGCAATTTAAGGTTTACAGATACAAAAATATCTTGTAGTTACAAAAGTATGTTGTAGTTGCAAAAGTATCTTGTAGATACAAAGGTATCTTATTGATACAAAATTATCTAATGGATACAAAAGTATCTTATGGATACAAAAGCATCTCATAGATACAAAAGTATCTCATAGATACAACAGTATCTCATAGATACAAAAGTATCTTATAGATACAAAACTATTTCAAAAATATAAAAGTATCTTGTAGACGTATCTTATGGATACAACGATATCTAACATTAAAAAATGTACCCAAAAGATACAAAAATATCTCGCAATATTAAAAGTATTTTTGAGATACAAAAGTGTGTTACAAAACTATCAAACAAATACACTAACATCTTAAAGGTACAAAAGTATCTTATATAAAAAAAAAGTATCTTGAATATACAAAAGTATCTGGCAGCTACAAACACATCTTGTAGATACAAATGTATCTTTGCTAGCTGCTAATGCGTTGCTTTGATCGAATTGGGCCTTTTGAGCAGCACAATACAAAAAACAGCTACGTTTGGCCTATTTTTATCGAAAGGGCGGCCCCTGTAGGCGGGGCAGGCAGAGCGGGCAGGCCAAAGGTAACGTCTGGTAATTGGCTGCCTGCTTGCCAATAAAAACCAAACTTGCCGCAAGAGCTAAAGAGCCGTGTAGCTAAAGCCCAAGCCAAGCCAAGCCAAGCCGGGGCCACACTGAGGGGCAAAAGTAAATGCCTTCAAAAATGGCGTCGAAGCTCTTTGCCACAGCCGAAAAGTATGCAATGCAATTATCATAACCATTATGGCAGCCTCTTTCTTTGTGCGTAGTTCATAGACAGCACAAGAGACGGGGAGAGAGAGGGAGAGAGAGGGGGAGAGAGGAAAAGAGAAGAAGAAAGAGAGAGAGAGGGAGAAGGAGAGAGATAGGCAGGGCCAGAGAGAGGCACAAAGAGAGCGAAGCATAAAATGATTTGACTTTTGGGAATATTTAAGGCAACAAAGTTCAAGTTCTTAATAATACCCGAATGGCAGACAGACAAACAGTCAGACAGTCAGACATGCAGACAGACAGATTGGCAGGCCCTTTTTGACTGGCAATGCAACCCAGTTGGACTAGGTATTGTTTTTGGCCACTGAAAACGAAGCAGATAAAGAGAGTAAGGAATGGAAGTGAGATAATTACAACTCAAGAATATGTGATAACTAGAGCATCATCAGTTTCCATAACTGTTGCCGTTGCTTTATGAGTATGTCAGGGTCCATCATAGTTACATTTTCTCGCTCACTACATATTCATTTCCTTCGCACTTTTCACAGGCTGTCAACTCGCCTTCGTTTCGCACGCCTGCTTGCTGTCAACTTCTGCTGGGCTGCGCTTGTTACGATGCTCTCCCTTCTCCCTTTCTCTCATTCTCTTTCTCTCTCTGTTTTTTCACACATTTTACAATCATTTAACACCGCGTTGTCGTGTCCGCTGCCATCTTCGATTGAGTCCATGTGAAGTTAAATGAATTATACCCTGTTAAATGGATTTCACTCGAGGTGCCATAAATAAAGCATCGATGGCGCGGTAATTGTCATAATTAACTGTCACACAGGGCGAGCACAGCAAACACACTGAGCACACACACGCACACGCACACGCACGGGCACACGCACGGGCACAGCTCGGTGTGGCTATCGTGTTTGCTTAAGACAAAAGGCTTACGCAGCGTATACGCAATATTTGCATACGCCCCGTATTAAGCAGTTTTGTCCTAGGGAAATTTAATTATTTTTCAATCAACAAACAGCGCTCACTCTACCTGAAATACACACGCTACCCCTCACCTGCCTCTCGGCAACACTCTCCCTACCTCCTCTCTACATTGCTCCCCCTCTCTCTTCCTCTTTCGTGCAACCAAATTTAATGACAGCTTTGTGACAAAGAGCTGCAGGTGTTGCAGCAGCAGCAGCAGCAGCAGTAACAAAAAAATAGACCAAATACAGAGCAGAGTGAAGAACGGAGAGGGGGAGGGACATGAAGGGAGGGGAGGGTGCGGAGGCAAGGCAGACAGCTGACTGGAAAACTGCTGCATTTTCATTTCGTTAAGCAACAAAACTTTCCCATTGCACTGTCTCCCCTTCCTCTCTCTCTCTTCTCGCTCTCGACTGTTCCTCCGACTGACATTTTAATTAAATCCCTAAACGAGAGATACTCTCTATGCATCTGTTGAGTTCTTCTACTCTTGTTGTTGTTGTTCGTACATGTGGCACGTCATATGAGGCTGCTGCGTCTACCCCCAGTGACATTGTGCCCGATTCAATCGAGTAACTCGTCCAACTTGCCTTTAGCCCCCCTTGCGGACTGCAGACTAGAGAAATATCAACGGATTTCTGGTCAGTCGAGTGCACAAGTTAAGAGAGAGAAAAGAGAGAGAGAGAGAGAGAGAGAGGGGAGGAGAGGGAGAGGGAGAGGAAGCTGGCACCCAAATGTTTAACAATTAACACGTTCCTTCAGTTCCCCCTTGCACTCAGCTGTATAATCGACTTAAGCTCTCCCATGAGAGACTTTAATATTTCTCTTGAGTTTGTTGGCCTCATTGGGTTATCACAAGAATTGTGCCGGGCTTGCTTTGTTGTCTGCCAGCAGGGGCACAAATTCTATGGAATTATTCAAGTGAAAATCGACAGAAGACAGGTAAAAACTATGACTAACTAAAAGTATATAGTTATCAAGTATGAAGAAAGAGGAAAGAAGAAAAGATTAAAAAGTTTGCTCAATTTAAATTTTAAGTATTTATTTAACACAAGAAAAATATTTGCAAGATATTGCCAAGCTAAGATAAATATATTAAAGACTTTTCATGGGTTCCGTTCTATTTAAAAAGTATAGTTTTAACTCCTTAGTTCAATCATAATCTAGATAACAAATTCATTATATTCACTAACATATTCATTATCCAAACACAAAAAATCCCGACGCAGCCTTAAAATAACAAAGAGTGCAAAGAAACATGAAATTATTCACAGTTTTTATCTCGAATAAAGTCGCTTGACTATGCCACATTTCTTTGGGCAAGTCAGAGCAATCTAAAAAGGGGCGTTATCAGCGCCAAACTGGAGACTTTACAAGGGGTTTTCCTGCCGTGTTCACAGCGAGTTTTCGTGTGAAAATGCAACTAGTTAGCGGGAAATCATAATTTTGTGCACTTTACGATTTGAAAGCGCAGAGCAAAGAAAAAATATGATAGAGAGGGAAAAAAGAGAAAAGGAAAAGCAGAAATTGAAAGAGGGAGAAAGAGAGAGTGAGAAAGAAAGCAAGAGATAGAGAGGCAGAGAAAGGCAGAGAGAGAAGGAGAGCGCTGCATCAATTGCCGATAAAGTTGTTCACAACAACAACAAACAGAAAACATGTTTACCCAACCGTTGATGCCAAGTAATCATGGCAGAAATAATAATAGTAATAATAATAATAATAATAATGATAGTATAGAAACAATGGGGCTGGCAAAAGGGTTCGCACCACAAGACAGCTTGTGGCATAATTCATTTTGTGGCAACAACTCTTTGAAATGTTTATTTATTGGCAGCAGGCAACAGAACGGTAGCGGCTACTTTCCCTCCTCCCTTGCAGCCTTCACACTCTTTCTCTCCCTCTCTCTCTCTCTTTCTCCCGCTCTCTCTCCCTGTTTGATTTTCAGTTTTGTGTGGCTTTACAAATATTCTTATCAAAACAAGTCGCAAAACAAGAGGCACAACGTGTCGCTGCCTTTGCAAAGAGTTTCACCAAAGGAACTTCATCATCAGCATTATCATCACTGTGATCATCGTCAGACCTGGCTGTTGTCATAATTTTGTGTCTCAGTGTCTTGACATTAGCCGTGACGCATTTCCAGGTTGATTTTGTAGACTTTTAGCTGCAAATATGCTAGAAAGTAGCTATAAATAGCTGAAATTTAGCTGCATTTGTTTAGTTTCCTCTTTTGCTCTCTTTGCAGGGTATTTTCTAATTATTCTTCATAGTTACAGGGTATTTACAAGTTGTTAGGCTGCAAATTACCCAAGCAAAATACTTTTTAGCTGCAAAAATGCTAGAAAGTAGCTAAAAATAGCTGTAATCCACCTGCATTTCTTTACTTTTCTCTTCTGCTCTCTTTCCAGGGTATCTTCTAGTTGCTCCCCCACTCTGTCAGCTATTGTGTTGGCCTACATACATTTGACATATCGTTAATGCTGATCGGTGCTGTTGGCCTCGCAGCGTCGTCTATGCGTCTGAGCTGTCTGCCACGCCCAGCGCCTTAACCCATCCATCCAAGTGGGCAACTAACCATGCTGCCTGCCACTGCTGCGTGCCGCCTTGTGCGTCTGCTGTTTGTGCTACCGAGCGCACATCAATTTCTTGTCTCAGGCATTTTAGCTTCCACTTCTACCTACACCCCCCCCACTTGCCCCTGCCGCGCCCCTTTGCCACCCACTGTGTTGTTATCCCGCTTGGGGTCCTCAAATTGCTGCTGACTTGGTGTCGCCTCTCAGCGCGCCATCTCAACGAGGGCTGCATGCGTCGGTGGAATGAAAACTGAGTTCAGGAGTAAAATTTGTAGGTATTTAGAGACACCCTGTAATTAGTCACACTGTTTAAAAATATTTAAATATTCAAACAGTTGCCGAAAAGAAGCTTTCGCTTAAGGCTTGAAATGCTGGGTGAAAAAGTTCTGCTGGGTCTGGAAAAAGTTGTTAAAGTAATTTAAAAAATATTATAAAATATTTAAAAAAAGCCAATTCATATCGAACTTTTTTTAAAAAGCTTTCAAATGAGCTTTCAGCGCGCAAAACGGCGCTTTAAAGCTCCGAGAAAGCGCTTTTGCTGCGCGCCTTCTTCGGCTTGTTTTCATTGCATAATTGATTGACAGCGTTGCTGTTATTCACTTTGCATGCGCTGGAATTCGTAATACACACACACACACGCGCATACACCACATGTGCGTGTGTGCGTGTGCAGCCCTGGCAGCAGTGGCAGACATTTTGGCCTCAATCAAACCTCATGCAGCGCACCACAAGGCATCACAGTGCGTATGAGTATTTTGGCGCAATTTATATTGCTTTCAGCAAGTGCGTGTGTGTATGTGTGTGTGTGCTGCTAAGTGTACATATGTCTGTGTGTGTGTGTGTGTGTGTTGGCTGTTGTTTGACTTTGGTTGACTGCCCGTCGGGCTGAATGTGGCTGCTTTTCTCGTAACTTGGCCATTTGTTGGGCTCACTTTGTGTGCCAGTGTGCGTGTGTGTGTGCGTGTGTGTGTGCGTGTGTGTGTGCGTGTGCGTGTGCGTGTGTGTGTGTGTGTGTGTGTGTGTGTGTGTTTGCCTTGTCTGTTGGCTTGTTTGTTGGTTTGACGCCCAAAAACTCAGCTCAGCTCAGCTCAACTCAAACTCAACTCTTTTGCCGCTCAACTTGGCCAATGTCAAGACGGCACTTGCTGCAAATCAATCGTGACAGCAAGTGGATGTAACGATGCCAGGGGGGGATTAGGAAGGGGAGTATGGGGCGATATCAGCAGATTGGACTGTGTGCTGAGCACCACTCCCCTCCCCCACCCCAGCCTGATGTGATGCGGCGTTATGGGGCGTATGCGTAATATTGAAACAGTTGAAACTTTTTTGCCGCCACACAATGGATGTGAAAATTAATTACAATCTGTTGGGAAAATTTTAGAGAAAATGTTGATATTATTTGGAATAGACCGATCTATAAACTATTATATATTATATACTACTGCATACAATATACATATATACTATATAGATTAGTATATCAAAAGTTATTAAAAATGTATGTACTTTATTTTAACTATTCAATGCAATTAACAACCAGGAAGAAAGGCTACTCTCCTTGCAGGTTCTTATTTCCTCCGATTGCCCCAATTCTACTTATATGTAATGCTGTAGAATCGAAAGATATTGTAAATATGCAATATTATGTGTCTAAGTTAAGTTATTTCTTAAAGCAGAACTGCTCTTCGTGCAAAAATCTTCATTTCGACCGATTGTTCCTATGGCAGCTATATGTTATAGTAGTGCGATTGTAATGAAATTTTATATACATATTATGGATATAGAATAAGTGCGATTAAGTAAATTTTGTTACACTATCTTGACAAATAACAAAAATAGGCCGATAGTTTGTATGACAGCTATACGATATATCGATCCTATCGGGCTCGTTTCGACTTATATAGAGCGTGTAGCACTGAAAAGCATTTGTACCGAGTTTCATTAGAATATCTCTCAAACTAAGGGACTTATTTGCATTGCAACAATTAGGCGGACGGACGGAAGAACGGACAGACGAACGGACAGACAGACAGACATCGACTTGCCTGCTGATGTTTTTTCAAAATATATATACCTAATGTTATTGGAGATGTCTTCTACACTCTGCAAAGGAATAAACAATATCAAATCATTCATATTTTCTTCAACTGATATTTTATATACAATTTCCTACTGTTCGTCCCACTGTGCCTGCTCCGTGTCGACTGATGAAGGCACCGATAATGACGTTTGCTGCTGCCACACTTGACTATAATTTAGCCATCTTTGTTGTTGTTGTTGTTGTTGCCCCGGCAATATTTACGACTAAAACTTTGCACCACACTCCTTCGCTATGCCAGGCCAGAGCGTAAGAACGACCTGACCTCTGACCCCCTCCACCCCCTCTGCCACGCCTTGACCGGGGAACTGTCACCCGGCTTAACCAGTTTACAACATTTAAGTGCAAATATTTGCTTGCTTAAAGTTTTAATTTGATTTCATTGGTAATTCATGGAAACTTGTCTGCGCCTTTGGTCAACCAAAGGCTTGGCTAGCCTGTCCAGTGGGGCGTCGAGGTGAGGGGGCGTGGCCGAGTGAGAGTGTGTGCAATTATTTGACCAAAATTTATTTGCTGATTTTGCACAAAATTGATTATAATTGCATAATTTGCATACACTGCACGAAATTCAAAGTATTTTTCCAAAGGGTAGCGAAGCGTTATTAACTACATGGACATTAGCCAAGTGGCTTCGTGTCACAGTGAGTTTACTCAAGCGCACACACGCACAGACATGCAGAGACATGCACGCACACGCACGAGCGTGAAGCAAGTGCGAATTCAGCAAGAAAAGTCCTCAAGTTGCTTTCCTAACAATTGCCCAGGCTCCCCCTTCTCTTCACCAAAAAAAAGGGTGTCCGGATGAGTCAGGAATGTGTAACAGTGTGTGTGTGTCTCTCTCTCTGTGTGTGTGTGTGTGCGGTAGCCGGCTTAAGCCATAATTCTTTCTTTTCGGTGCGGCCGCTTTTGATTTGCGATGCCGCACACGTTTCATTTTTATTGACCAAGTTGGGGCCGCGTTTATTGCCGCATAATTGAGTAAATATTATGAATGAAACTGATAATCTTTGGCCATTTACCATTTGATTCCCAATGTTTATAGGGTTGCTACTCCACTCTACTCCACTCCAATCCTCCTCACTCCATTTCTATGTGTGTGCGTGCACAGTTGATTGACAATGCAAATGGTTACATGCCGAGCATGCCGAGGCAAGAAAAATATATACACGATAAAATAAATAGAAACCTCTTGACGAGCGCCCACAAATCAAGTGTTAAAGGCTGCGGTCTTAAAGTGTGTACATTATATTTGTGCTATACACATATAGGGGTACTCGAGGAAATGCTGAAAATGAATTTTTATTTTGTTTTTTCTTTATTAGAATTTCTTTACAAATATAAAAACTTTGTCTCAGGAGTAATAAATAAATGTGTTTTCTAGTGTTGATTAAGGGTGCAAACAATTTTTAAAAAAATCATACACTAAAAAAATACATTTTGTTGTGTTTTTTAGGCATTTCAGCATATCTTGCTTGTTTACTTTATTAATTTGAAGTACTTAAAACGATTTTTCACTTTTAAAAAAGTCATTTTCATTTTTAAAAAGTCATTTGCAATAAGTACAGTTTTCTAGTGTTGATTAATGTTGTCAAAGTTTTTAAGTTCGTAAGAATATATCACCCTGCAGTTATTTTTATGTATTTCAGTATTTTTAGTATTTTCTTCTATTTATCACAAATTGTTTAAAATACTAACGAAGTTTTTTTCGTTTCTAGAAAATGTTTTAAGAGTCATTTGAAAAGAATTTAGTTTTCTAGTGTTAATAAATGCCGTAAAAAATCTAATAATTTTTATGTATATCAAAATACATTTCCCTGCAATTTTAAGGTGTTTAAGTATTTTAAGTAATATTTCGAAATATTTCAAAGACTCAGAAAGTTTTTTTTTGTTCAAAAATCTATGTTAATATATTTTTTATATTTATATCAAATTAATTTAAATACTTGAAACGATTTTTACTGTAAAAACATATTTAAAAAACCAATCGATATTTTAAAGATTTAGTTTCTATATTTTCCATATGAACTTAAGCATCTTGCATGCATTTTCCATATGCTTTCATATTTTTCCTTATTCATTTGCTTTTTTTAGAGATTTTTTTTCAGAAACTCCAGTGCTTTGTCTGCTTCGAAATTGAGTCATAAATTGCTTGGCGTAGCAAGTGACAGCTTTGACGGGTTTTCGATAGCCCGATCTGTGCTACAGTTTATGGACTATGTGTGTATAGTCGCTCTATGCGCTGTGTGCGGCACATTTCGCTGCCTACTGTGTGGGGCGCCGCCGCCGTTGCCGCAACGCATATTACGCTGTTTGCACGCGAGAGAGACGTGTCCATTTCCGCTGTTTGCGGCCGAGATGGCATCAGATGGCTGAACAGCAACAACACACACATACACAAGCACTCGGCAGAGACATTAAGGCAGCACATACTCACATGATTGTGTGTGTGCCTGCGTGTGTGTGTGTGTGTGTGTATAAACAAAACAATGATGATTGAAATGCAGCGTGTAGAATGTTTTGCCAGGCGAAATGCGCCAATTTACAGGCAACACACGCAACGGTAAACAGTCAAATGACAGAGAGAGATAGCCAGAGCCATGGAGCAAGTGTGTAAGAGAGAGAGAGAGAGAGAGAGAGCGAGTCATAAGCGGCAGCTAAGGCAAGACACACGACTTGACCGAGTGCGCCATGGCATGAATGAAGCAAGGCGGCATTAGGCGGCGTGTTATCTGCTGGGCGTGGCATCCCCCCCATTTGTAGCGCCAGCGTGAGCCGTCATGCGATCCGTTACCACTTGAAAAGTGTGTGAATTATTAAATGACTTTGCCTTGCCTCCCCCTTCTGCCCTGCCCTGGCCCAGGCTGTCCGAGTCGCTTCGGCATCTCGAATTAGCCAGGCAATCAAATTATGCAGACACTTGACATTGAGCCATGGCAGGGGAGACTTTCTTAGGGAAGTTGATGATGGCATGCGCAGGGCTGTGGAAGGAAGGCTGTGGGGGGAAGAGGGGGCAGGCAACTATTTGCACCCACTTGAAGACGCGTCGGAGAGCAGCAAATGAGCCGCAAGTCGTGGCCATGGCTACAAATGCCAAAACGGGCCAAGCAAATTGACGACAAGCGAAAAAGGAAGCACAGTTATGGAAGGGGGGGGAGAGAGAGGGGGGCGGAAAGACGCCTCCTTTAAACATACTTATCAAGGCAAGTTCAGATTCGGCATGCAAATGGCCCCGGCAAGGGCGGAAGTGAAAGCAAACAGCAATAACTAAAAGCAAAGCGGCGGAGGGTGATAAAATATCCAGAAAGGGCGCGGCTTTGGCGTACAGCAAAACAACAACAACAACAATAAGGCAAACGGAAGGTTGCTTTGATTCCGCCGCTAACAATCTTTTAATATTAAAGTTACTGAAGAACGTGGGAAAATCATTCGAAAGCCTTTTAAATAGTGATGAAAGGCAGTGAAGAAAGTTTATGAATATTGATAGATAAAAAAAGGATACTAAAAGATACAGATAGATTCTTAAAGATACAGATAAATACCCAAAGATACAGAAAGATGCTTCACGGTACAGTTATATAGTGAAAGATACAGCTAAATATTGTTATATACCTCTTCTGTAGATATTGTACATCTACAACTGCATTTACACTTGGCGCCTAAAAGAATGCCACAAATATTTTATTATTTTCGTTTTTCTCTCTTTTTTTTTTTTTTTTTTTTTTTTTTTTTTTTTTTTAAAATAATAATTTTTTTTTATTTGACTAGTACACTATTACCCAATTGGGCAACTTAACCTAATCTGTATGTATAAATCTGTTATTGAGTTCTGTGGAATTCACAGAGATTATTTGGTAAGTGTATTAGGGAGGTGGAATGTTTATGGACTAATATGTGTATTATATATTTGCAAGGAACTCTGTTATGTCAAGTGCCGTTCAACTAGGTCTTGAGGGTGGTGTCGTTTTAGTCTTCTCTTTTTTCGTACATATTGTTTAAGAATTTGAAAGCATCGACAAGGCCGTCGCCCTTTCCGTTACTGGCAACTCTCTGCGATTTGTTTGCCTCGTTGCTTGCAACAACAACAGGTGCAACAACAACACTACCACAAGGCTAAAGAAACGCGTATAGAAATCTGCAAGGCAGCATAATTTGTTTTGAGTACCCAACGGCGAAGCGGCATTGCTAGACGAAGCTATGCTCATTTTGTGGTTACTTTTTATAGGGTATAAATGGAGAGTATTTTATAATTTCTTAGCAATTTGTATATATTTAATTAATATATAAAATATTACATATATCTAAACAACTGTACACATCTTTTTATATTCTTCTTTCTAGGTGAAGTTACTAAGTATATGGAAACATTATTTATAAATTAATACTACAAATTAAGCTATGAAAGTTCCTAAAAATAAAGTTAGGTTATTTTTCTTAAATTTGATAGAAATTGGAGGAGGTTCTGAAGATTTATTTGCAGTTGAAAGCTCTTGAAATAACTTAAACAAAATAATATCTAAACATGCGTTCGAAACTAATTAACCTACGCAACTTAGGTTCATAAATAAACTACACACGCAATGTATATCCAGTACAAACTACTGGGTACTTACAAGTCACTCATCTCTACTCCGCAGCCAGTGCATCAGGCTGCCACCGCGTGACACTGTTTTTGAGGTCGTCCACGCAGCTTTGCTTTGCTTTGCTTTGCTTTGGCTGCGGTTGCCGTGCTGTCTTATCAGCGTGCCATTTGCTTTGGCGATGCCGACACTGGCTGGCGCTTCCACATCAACGAGCAGCGGCTCTATGAAGTACTCAAGGCATGCGGCATGCGGCAAGCGGCATGCGGCACTCCCACAGCTCACAACTCATTACAATTGCCCAAAGACGCGCAGTGGAAATGAAGTGGGCGACGTCGGCGAAGTTGGAGTCGCTATTGGAAGTTCATGTTGCAGTTGAAGTTCGGTTTTGATGCTGCCATCTTATTGGCTCATTTAGCACACGCGCTGCGGGGGCGAGCACAGGGCACAGGGCATAGAGTGGGGAAAGGGAAGTGGAAAGGGGGAGCAGCATTGCTTTGTGGCGCCAGGGCGCGCATGACGTCAACGATTTACTCGCCAAGTTGAACTTTTGCGGCGCGCCAGCAAGAGTCAGAGAATTCTTTAGCGTTTCCTTTTTTTTTGTTGGCACACAAATCGCTGGGCACGCCCACTCCCCCACTTCGCTTTGCCCACCCACCTGGTGTGCCCCTTTCGCTTGGCTCGTTAGTGGCAAATGGATTTGCGGCACTTTTGTTTTGCCACCGAAATTTGCGTGTAAGTCGAATTTAATGCGTTTCTTGCTTTTCTACACTGCGCGAAATTTCAAACGTTTACTTGCTGTGTGTTTGTGTGCAGGAGGGGAGGTAGAGCGTAGGCGTGGCATTTGCCGCTACTAATTGTGACTTATTGTGAATTGACAGTGCGGCAAGCGAGGCATCAATTCTTGCTTGTGGCTTGGGCTGCGATTTTTATTAAAATCGAAAGGGTGTTTTCAACTAGGTAGATACGCTGTAGGTCACCTAACATAGGTTGCCTGTTTGCTAAGGTAACCCTAATGCTTGCTGCTGAATTTGAAGTAATTACGGCGCATATAACGACTAAAAGATTAACTGCAAATGTTGAAGATACAAATGGCAAGTCAAGTTTAATATTTGAAGTTAATTCAATTTTTTTTAGCTATTCTACAATCTGTGCAGCCTGACATACTCTTTCCCCTTTTGCAGGGTATTCCCTGCCAGTCCAATGAACTTGCCTTCTTGCAGTGCTTGTGCTCCTCTTACTTTATTCGACTCTCACTTTTATTACTCACAATTTGTTTTCATTCTGTGCAGCAATCAGCAGCGAAACAAAAAAAAAACACAAGTATACAAAGAGGGGTGGGGGGGCTCGGCTCTGGGTATATCAAAAAGTTAAAATGCTGCGCGAGTGAGTGAGTGAGTGAGCGGGCACAACTTCCGAAGAAGCGGCAAAAGGCTGCAGGATATGCAGAAATTAAAAAAGTACGAGGCGAAATGAAACCGAATGAAGAAAGGAATAAAGTAAGAATTGATCGACTGTACAATGCTCTGTGAAGGGGGAGAGAATGAAATCTTAAAGAGAATTTAGTACATAATGCATAAAGAATAACCTAAGGTGTTGTCAGCAATTTCCCTTTCAATCTTCCACTAATATGAAAGAAGGAACTATTTGTTTACTATTTATTAACAACACTTTCCAACACTACATGAATAATACTACAAATACTATATTATACAATACTAATAACGTCAATTTGCAGTTGAGGTTAAGTAACATATTTTATTAGAGAAATTTCTAATATAAACATTCCAAAATTAAATTTGTTTAAAAGATTCATTATAAAAATTGTTTGCTTCAATTTTAAATGTTCATCAATGCTAAATTCCAGTCCCATCACAAATTTCCCTATCAAAAAAGTAACCTAACCTTAATCTAACTCATTTACAAGGTAACTGCATTGAAATCTACCTGACACAGACATATATATACCCTTTTTCGCGAGCCTGAAGCTGTAAAGCCGAAAGACAATTGAGGCAGGCAGGAAAACAAGTTGCACTTGCTCGGTTGGGGGGGGGGGGAGGAGCAGAGTCGCAACTGGGGAGACGCCACAAGGCGTCACAGCGTGCGGAAATGGATAACGCGCAGTGTGTGTACACATGCGTGTGTGCGTGTGTGTGTGTGTTTGTTGTGCTCCTCGCGTGGCTGTCGCTCGACTTATCTGACAAAATCCAAGACTAGGCAACATTTCATTTCATAAATTTTACTCTGAGATGCTCGCAGGCATTTTTGGTAGCTCGTTTTGGGCGGCCTTGTTGCTTAATTCCTTACATATTGCTGGCACTTCTGCTTCATCTTCATCTTCTGCGCCTTGCGTCTCCTTCAATGCTGCTGTTGTTTTTTTGAAAAGCGGAAGCAAACTCGTGCAACATATACACGCAAAGACAGACAGCCTTGCACGATAAACTTTGTCATGGAGTTGGTTACGACACTCGAAGCCATTGCCATCGCCATCGCCATCGACTTTGCCATCAAACTTGGCCACCCCGAAAAATGCGTGTGCACAGAGACTGCTTGGCTGTCTGTCTTCCTGTCTGTCTCCTTGTCTGTCTGTCTGTCTGTTTCTCGGTACTATCGCATTGCGATTGTCAAGGCTTACGAGTTGGAAAGCTCTTTTGTTTTTCTCAACTCACTGCAAAAACAAAAGCAATAAAAACCGGAATCTACTTAGCTGTTAAGAATCTATTACATGGCGCAAAGACAGCAAAAGAGACAGACAGACAGACAGGCAGGAAGACAGGCAGCCAAGCAGACAGACAGGCAAACAGACAGACGAGCAAACAGAGAGACAGATAGAGAGAAAGCGAGAGAGCGCGACTTGTCAGCCCAAGTCAAATTCTCATTTTGATTTTGTCATATTTTGCTTTTTAATATGCTAATTACAAAGACAAATGAAAAGTTTGCGCTTCAAGCTTAACGGGTATACTGTGTAGGGTGTCTTTAAGCTCGAGTTTTGTTTTCGAATTTTCGAAATTAATTTGTTTTCGCTTTAAGTTTGCAATGCGAAACTTAAGAAGTGTTTGGGGATTTTAGTTGAGAGAAGTTGCTTGACATGGTAAGGAGTATATGTTGAATATGCAATAAAACATTTCTCTGTCTCCCATTTCCCATTCTCTGTCTCTTTTTGCCGTCTACTGACTTTATCTGTCTCTATCTTCAAATCTCACTTCGGCTTTCTTGCACTCTTTCTATGCAACTTTCATAATATATGTTTAACTTTAGTTCCTCAAATATTTCTTTACTTTCTTCTGCTCCTCACTAACTTAACGATAGTTTTTCGATAGTATCGTTTTCAATAAGAGTTAACATGTTTATTATATATACTCTTTAGTTGTTCAACGTTCTTTAGTTATCTACAAAAAGCAACAACTTCTTCTTCCTCTGTGAAATTACACCACAAAGCACGATAACATTTCATTACTAAACAATAATTTAATCGATATTATCGCCTGCAGCACACGATTATCGGCAAATTTCCTTTGCTTGTACATTGCTTGTCTTAAAACAATGTTTGCCCAACTTTACGACATGCCCTTACCCCTCCCCGCTTCCCTTTCGTGCTGCTGATGCTGGTGCTGGAAAAAAAAGAGAACCCAACAAGTTTCATAAGCCGCAAATGACATAAAAATGTCGCAATATTTGTTGTTCTTATCCCCAAGCCATTGTTGTCGTTGTCGCTTAACTCATTTGTATTGAAAGCGGCTCTTTGCTGCCCCCTCCCCCCCTCCACTCTCTCTTTTTCTACCCCTCTCTAAACTGGTGTTTGGCAACTTGTTGCTTCAGCCGGATCAGCGGCAAATATGTAAATAATATGAAACGTGCAACATTTGCTGCTAATCCCAAGAGCGAGGGAACAGCTTCAGTCAACCCATAACCACTTACACACACACACACGCATACACACACACACACTCAGCATACACTGTCACACCACACACCCTCCACACACGCACATTGTTTGGGTTTTATGAATATTACACACAAAATATGCCACTTGAATGAAAGTCTGTGAAATGCTTCAGTCAGCCACGCCCCCTAGCCCCGCATTTTGAATTTTGCAACGGCTTAAAAATATCACACACACAACACAGCAGCCCCAGTGTGTGTGTGTGTGTGTGTGTGTGTGTGTTTGTGTGTGTGCATATTAAAGTATTTTGAGCGGCGCCCACGCGACGTATACGCAATATGGCATCGCGCATACGCCGCGTTATTTTGACGACAACTTGTCACTCACTTTGCACAGTTTAGTGCTCCAAATACGCACTGAGCATATGCAAACATAGATTCCCCAAGGGACGAGGGGAAGAGGGGTATGGGGGCGTGGCACTTTAATAGGTTTCAGGTCGCAGGCAATAAAACGTGACTAAATGCTTAACGATTATTCGAGTGTGCCAAAGGGCTCGAATTGCTAAAGTTTTGCAGGTGGAAAACTTTTAAGTGTGTGAGTAGTTAGATGTTTGTCTGCACACACACACACATGCACAGCTAGGGCGACAGACAGTGAGGCGCACAACGATTGCAATGATTGCGCCTGACACATTGAGAAACTTGCTCCCTTTGTGTATTTTTTTTATGCTGGAATTTAAAATCCTCTACGCAGCATCGCCTATGCCCAGTGTGTGTGTGTGTGTGTGTGTGTGTGTGTGTCGTATGTGGAGTAGGACAGACAACATGGCGGCACACTGACGTTGTCATCAAGCGTCACCGTCTCTGTCTTCATCTTCGTCTCCTTCTCCTTCTCAACGCGTCAGCGCGCTGTGCGACTGTCATTTAAAGCGGCATAAAAATGATGACAACGTTGCCGGGCATCAGCTGCAAACGGCAACATCAGCTACCCCTCTCCCACCCCCTTATCCCCTTCTCCCTCTCTCTTTCCATCTGCCGCTCACTTGTTCATTGGGTGCGCCATTATTGTTAGAAACATAATAAATATGCGAACATTCTTAAATAAAGCTCATTTTTACGACTCTACTTGGTGCCTGACTTAAGATAATTAAAGCTGCGAATATAACGGTAAAAGCAGCGCTGAAATAACCTGCAAAATTGCAGCTAATTTCAGCATTTGAAAGCAGCTGAAAAAGCTTAAAATCAGTAAAGAACTTTAATTTTAGTGCAAGATTCAGCTCAAAAGCTGAGTTAACTTAATTAGCTCGAAGTCCAACTGAACTTTAAGCTCATTATTATGCATTTTTGCTGAAACCCTTATGTGCTTTTTAAGCTGCTAATGAATTAAGTCAGCACATTTAATAAGCATGAAATCTAGCAAAGCTTAAAGCTCATTCTTGTGATGTGCTGCTGAATTATTAATGTGCTTTGAAGCTACAAACGAAAAGTTTATGCATATATATAATATTCAGTCTTATTCAAAGTGACTAGCTTTTGAGCGTGGTAAAAGCTTAAATAAGCTTTTAAAGCTTTTGTACAACATAATAATTTAAGTCTTTTTATAGTGAGATATAAAACTTTCAATAAGGTGCAAAATTCGATTCCAAAGCTCAACCGATTGAACTTTTACTTAATCTACCTGAGTTTGAAGCTCATTATTATGCATTTTGAAATATTTGCTGAAATCTTAATTTAGTTTTTAAGCTAAAAATAAAGTAAATCTGTATTACTATTTAAAAGCTTCTTCTAAATGAGCTTTAAGCTCATTACATTGTTATGTTGATAATGTGTTAATGTGCTTGAAAGATATTAATAAATACGAGGGTCGTTTGATAAGTCCGTGACTTTTTGAATAAAATATATTTTTTTCGTCAAAGAAGCGTTTTATTTCTCAACATAATCTCCTTTTAGCTCTATACATTTAGTCCAGCGTTTTTCCAATTTTTTTATTCCTTCCAAATAATAGGTTTTCTCAAGGCCCTCAAAATAGTCGTTTGTTTCTGTGATGACCCGAATCTCTTACGGCCGAGCCATTTCTTCATGTTTGGAAACAAAAAATAGTCACAGGGGGCTAAATCTGGAGAATATGCTGGATGGGGTAGCAGTTCGTAGCCCAATTTATGAAATTTTGCCATGCTGACACGAAATTCACTTTTTTCCATTTTCGTTAAAATTCACGAGATCGTCTGCTTTCAATGCCTATAAAACGCAAACCAAAAAACGCAGCTTTCTCAAAATTTTACAGTCAGCTGTTAATCGATAACTGCTGACAGGAGCAGTGTTGTATTTAGAGCAGGTGCGCGGCAAATACAAAAAGTCACGGACTTATCAAACGACCCTCGTATGCTTAAAGAGCTTCTTCTCAACCTCTACCACCTGGAAGTAGGCCAATTTGCAAGAAAGCAGCTTAAAGCTCCCAGAAGTGAGTGTATATGTATGTGTTAATTGCTGCTTTAAAAGCTATGCACAAAAGCTCTACCTATCAGTTTGATACAACGTTGAGTTGTGATGTCAATTGCGTAAATTAGATTAATCTAATGCAAAAGTTACTACCACTTAATCCAGCCTGAACTAGTTCACTGAACTGAACACGCACACGCACACACACACACACACACAGCAGAGGCAGGAGCCTACCTAGTTTCATGCTTATTAGTTCACACTAAGTCCCAAAATCCAGTCACTTTTCCCGCACACTGCATGGATAATTTCCTGAATTTCAGCATATTGAAGGCTACAAACAACAACAGCAACAATAGCGACAACAACAATAAGAGCAGCAATAACAATACCAACAATAACAACAACAATAGCAACAACAACAACGAGTGTTGTCACCGCACAGGTGCCACACGTGGTTGAATGCGAGAAGAGGAAGTGAAGAATATAGAGAGAGAGGGCGGGGTCGGTCGGGTGATTCAGAAATGCGCGCTAAGGCATAAAATATCACGATTATAAAATGCAAAACACTGTGAGAGGCAACAACACAAACAATAACAGCAACAACAACAACAACAAAGGCAATAATAACAACAATATGTGACAAAACTTGCCTAGCTGCCTGACAATATCGAGTGGAAAAAGGGTATATCGATTCATTAAAGAATTACTACTGTTATCGATTATTGAATGTCTCAAAGTTCATTTTTAGATATGTGTAAAATAAACTAATTTTATTAACTTTTATTTAATAAGACTAAGTTGGAATTTCGATAAGTTATCGATTTCATAACATCGCAAAGTTATCAATTTCCAAATTGATGATTGTTAACGATAATTTACATATGTAAGTTTCCTCAAGCTTAAAATATAGTTTCGATTTCTGCATTATAGATATATAAGTTGCACTCTTCAGTTTAATATATCGATTAATATCGATAATTAATACATCGATTAATATCGATAATTAATATATCGATTAATATTGATAATCAATATATCGATTAATATCGATAATTAAATATCGATAATTTTAATAATTGAATATTATCGATACATATCGAACGTTATGTACACAAATGAATTCTTATCAGAAGTGATCTTTATATTTTTGTAATATTTTTTTCGACTATACTGAAAATTATCGAAATGTACGGTATCAAAGCTGATAAGAATCATATAAATATTTACTAAATATACTGGAACTTATTGATATCTAGGGTATCAAAACAGCTATGAATCCCACGCTACTTTCACTTATCCTTTGTAGGTTAAGGTGAAGAAAGGTAGATCTATAGGTAAATGTAGATATGTATTTAGACCTATGTGCCTATTTATATATGTGCATGTGTGTATATTTATGTGTGTGTGTGTGTTTGTGTGTGTGTGTGTGTGGGGTGTAAGTGTGTGCGGTTGTGTGCATATTTATGTGCCCGAAATTGTTGTTTCATTTAGGTGTTGATGTGGTTGCCGTTAAGTGGCTCCCACACGCTGCCACCTGCTACCAGCGACCACGCCCTCACAGTCCCCCGCCTCTATGCATAGCCCACACAACAGCTGCCTGTCCCCCTCGCCTGCCCCCTTGCCTGCCCCCCTTGGCTGTCTGTCTGTCTTTCTGTCCACGTGATGGTCCAATAAATAAGTAAAAGCGCGACCTATACACACACACACACACATAAGCTGTGACTTGTTGTGCGTGTGTGATGTGTGGTGCGGGTGAGTGTGTGTGCTTAGTATGTGGCATGTATAGTGTGTGTGTGTGTGTGTGTGTGCGCTGAAATCCTTGTGTTGATTAGAAAGTATGCAGCAGCATTGGCGGCGTAACGGCAACAACGTAAATCAATTAGTTTTCCACATGACAAGACCAGGTTAAAAGACCTTACACCTGCATAAACACCTGTATAAGCCAGCGAGAGACAGCGACAGCTAAAGAGAAGGAGAGAGAGAAAGAGTGTGACAGTCACAGAGAGAGAAAGAGAATGGGAGAGTGGGAGGAGATGGCCAGCAAGGCCGCGCAGGAACTTTGGGTAAAGTTTACGACAAGCATCTTAAAATCCGAGCAGCAACAGCAGCAGCACGACAACAACAAGCTGAGCGGCAACAGCACTGACAACAACAACAACAGCAACAGCAACGCGTGGCGCGACAAGCAACAACAAGAGCAACAACAACAACAAGAGGAACAACAAGAAGAAGAGCAATTTAAGCAGCATTATTTGGGGCATAAACACAACGTAAGCCTGGCTAAAAACAGAAAGCAAAAACGCAAATAAAACAGAAACAAATTGTAGGCGGCCAGGCAAAGGGGGCGTGTGCAGGGCACGAGAAAGTGGGCAAGGTGGGGAGGGGAGGGTCTGGCAGTAAGGCTGAAAAAATAAGGCCAGGCCGAGTCGGTGCAAAACTCATTAAAATTAACACTAATAAGCTTTGTTCCGCGGCCCAAAAACTGCAGCAGCAGCAGCAGCGATAACAAAGTTGCTGCAACAGCAGCAGCAGCAGCAGGCGGCAGCAACAAATGTCACTTGATGCAACACCTTCTCGCCCCACCCTTCTTGCCTGCCACCGTCGACACCCTCAACTTGTTTCGTTTCATTTCGTTTGGCATTCGCTGTCCATTTCCCCTTTCCCCCTGCTCCCCCGCCTCCCCATTCGTGTTGTGCACAAAAAGGATTCCGTTGTCCAGCGTCGAGTGGCAACTTTTTTGTTGCAACACGAGTAGGCGGGGCGGAGCGGGGGGCGTGCTCGGGTTACATTTGTTGTAAATGGCTCAACAAATTGTGCAAAACAAAACAAGCGCCGAAAAAAATTGTTGTTAGCCAAGAGGGACGGGGGGGTGAGTGCTGCGGAGGGGTGGCACAACTGACGCGGCACAGACAAAGAGCAACAAATGTTGTGCAACATAAGCGCCCACTTACGTGGGCGTGGCACAGAGCGCACCCAGAGTGCTGTCAATTGTTGATGGCAGCAACAGCAACAGCAGCAGCAGCGCGACAGCAACAGCAGCAGTGAAATGGCGACTAATTTAATTAATTTGCGTTTATCGATAAGCATTATCGATAACGCGCAGAGTGTTGGACATGCGGATAAAGTGTTATTTATTATATTAAGTGTAACTTGGTTAAGGGTTCAAGTGTCACCAATTTATGTCGCAATTATGTCGACTATCGATAATGATACAAATCGATAGACAATACAAACGAGCACATAATTTTAACATGTGATCCAAGGCGTGTATGCAATGTTGTGTGCCGATAAAGGAATGCAATTATCAATAACGATAACATATGTATGTCAAATAGTATTTTATTCAAATTCAATTAATCGATAACGATAACCGATAAATTCAAATGATTAAAAAGATTGCTAAGCACTTACTTCACGCATGTATGGCCGATTTTATATGCCGGTAAGGCAATCCGCTTTATCGATAACGATGACCGATAATTTTAGCCGATAACTCAGTCCACTGAGCACTTACAGCTTACAGCAAATGCCTTTAGGCACTGGTTATGCATACATAATCTGTCTATCTAATTAAACAAGCGACTTCTATCGATAAACGATAAACTGGCAAATCAAATTAAACGCACAAACAAAACTTTTAATTAAATCGCCTAAACGTTGAGGCTGAGCGCTCATTAAGCGCCATCTACTTTGTATTTGGGCCGCATTCGCGCGAATGCGTAGTGCCCTCAGGCTCCGTCGCTCTCCCTCTCTCTCTCTCTCTCTCTCTCTGTTTCACATATCGAATGACTATCGAAATTAATTCGTGGGCTATCAATAGGTTTCGTGTTCCGACTTGCTGCAGAGAGCGCTGCTTTCAAACAAATCAAGCGTCAAATTGCGAGCAGCGGGACAAGCAAAGCTGAAATGGGGCAAAAAATAGCGCAATCGGAATGAGGCAAATCGAAAAAGAGATGGCAGAAGAAAAGCACTGATGGCCGAAGAGGGGGGACGTGAAATGAGGGAAAATGTAAACTGAAAACAAGATGCAGCAACAAGAGCAGCAGCAACGGCAATGGCGACTACAAATGGCGACTATTTTGTCGCCAAACAAGGACAAATTAACGTATTGAGTTAGCTGTAGCACGTACCGAACACAATTGGCCATTAGGAAATGCCTGAGCCAACACGCACACACACACACACACACACATACACACACACGCATACACATGCACGCACACACACACATACTTCCACAACAGACAGTGAGCACCCACTCAGACTTGATATTTCTATCTGTTAGATAAGAATTAGTGATGCGTCGCATTAAGCACGCTGCGACTTGAGTCACAGCGATGGGATAGCAGATATTTACTATCGACTGGAACTATCGACGAAAGGAAGACGACTATATACAATATATTTTCGCATACAATAATAACGTATATGTTTTAGTAATACTAAATTATGCTCAAGAGCGTTGATAGTGTCGTACTATCGGCTTAAACCATTGATAGTAACTAACTTTCTAATGTTATGTTTATTATTAGAGTGCAATAAGTTGATACCCTAGTGTCGTACTATCGGTTGAAACTATTGATAGGAACCAGTTTACTAATGAAATTCCCATAAGAGAAAATCTGGCTCATACTATTGGAGTACAATCAGTTGAAACTATCAATAGAAACTAACTTAATATTGTTTATTTAATAAAAAATACTATCGGCTGAAACTATCTATAGTAACTAATTTATTTCTGTTATTCTAACAAGAGATAATCTAGTCGATGCTAGGGGAGTCAACATCAGTTGAGACTATCGGTAGAAATTAACTTACTAATGTTGCTCTTAGAAGATATCTATTGAAGTGCAATCAGTTGAAACAATAGTATCATACTATCGGCTGAAAATATCTAAAGTAACTTATTTACCAATATTATTCTAATAAGAGATGCTATTGAAGTGCCAGCAGTTGAAACTATCGATAACACTTAAAGTTCAGTTAACTTATTTGACAAACCTATATCCAAACAAGTATCTTGTCAATTGCTTATCGTGTCAAACTATCGATAGTTTCGATAGCTATCTTTAACTGCCATCTATGGAATAAAAATATCCAATACACACACACCCACACACACACACACCCCTACACTCTCAGTCACAGTGCCATGTGCCACATACTTTCGATGTCCAGTTCCAAACATCGTGACTCACTCCATACACACGCTCCTGCTCGGAACATACCAAGTAGTGCGAGGGAAGCGAGCATGTGGCCCATGGCTCGTACATTTTGCGACAAGGACAAACAAGTGACATAGTCTTAAAATGTTGAACATCATTTTTTATTGCATTTTCAGAGACTTTCGACTGGGTCGCTAAGCCAAAAACTTACACATCTCCACACACACACACATCTATATACAAGTATATAACATATATACTTATGGTTTATCTTAGTTTTTTTCTTACGAATGTTGTTCCGATGGGTCCCAGATTGGAATTCGAATTCGCTACTGTGTGTGTGGACTGAGGCGTGTGGAGAGCTCGCGCGGTCCCGACCAAAAACTTTTGTACGCCTGCTGTAGGCGTGGCCAGTGTGTCGTATGCGAAAAGTTTCCGATTTAGCTCCTAAACATGGTACTGCTAAAAGAGTTTAACTACTTCTGTGGCCAAACACAGAGCTACCAAAAATTACAAAAAAAAAAAAAAAAGTTCGAAAAGTTAACCCACTCCCCGCCATCCAGGCAGCAACATCATTGCCAGAACTCAAATGTCAGTTAGTACATGATTGTACATACTCGTCTATGTGGGATACCCCACCCCCCTGGTTTTTCCCTGTTTTCCTGTTTTGTTGTTTGCGTGTTTGTACTCTAACAAAAGGTATTATGATGATTTGATAAGATAAATTCAGCTGCAGGGCATATAAACAGAGATTAACCTCCCACAAACCTTTTGAACTCTGTGCCCTATTGAAAATTGCTATAGAGATATATCCTAACTATACTAAATCATGAATCTATATTGTTTAATGATTAAGAAAATCAATATGAATTAATTAACTAGAAAATTACCTTCAAAATTTCCCTTAGCTTTATATATCTGCAACAATCTTTCCCAATTTATATTTTTGGTTTATTATTTTTATAATATTTCCCACTAGATCACATTACTTTATTCCTAGAGTATTCAATTTTCGATCTGTTGTGAACTTTTTGTTAGCTTGTTTTCATTTTTTTTTTTTACCAAGTTTCATTGTTGTTGCTTTTGTCGTCGTCTAACCCAGTTATTACTATGTTTGTGCACCATTTGAATGAGTTAAGCTCATTTGATTTGATACTTTTAATGCGGCTTTTATTTTCGCCAGTTGCGATTTATCGTTCATATTTCTAAGCGAACAGCAACAATTTATGTAGTTTTATTTGTTCCCCTTTTATATCCCAGTTATATTTTGTTATTCTCCTTTCTTATTTTTTTTTGTGTTCCCTTCTTTATACGCAAAACGTGTGATTAATGGAAAAACATAGAACAGGCGCCGTTGGCGCTACATTATTATTGCTATGTTGGGGCTTCATATGGGTATTGCCAGGTTGCGGGAGAACTGCGAACTGGAATTGGAACAGGTGTCGCATTGGTTCGCTATTCGAGTAACCGACTGGGAACAAACTTTAAGCGTGAAACTTATCCAATTATGTAGCACATCGTATTAAAAGTGCATTATCCTAACTGGGAATATTACTCAAAATACTCAACAATTTATTTGACTAAGTTTTTGGGGGAGACCTAAAGTTGGATTGTGTTGAGAAATATCGTTTTATGCATATAAATAGATCTGTTTATTGCTTAAGAATATTTAATAAAGGTTGAATTTAATTTAAATGTGAAAATGTAAGCTATCGGCCTTACTATCGACAACTTGGTCAATGGTCTTGCTATTGCAATTGTGATATATCATTATTTATTTGTTAAAGTGTTAAAACCGAAAGACTTGACAGTAAAATAAGTAAATCATATTCCCATTTTATGGTACTTATACGATAGTACTCGCGATAGTTATATGATTTCAATGATATTCTAATTTAGTAATATCAACTTAACTATCGGCAACCAATTCAATAGTCTCCAATATTAATAAAATGGAAGTAGTGTACGTACTTTAAAGTTTTATAGAAGCCTTAATATTATTCCCTTATTGCCTACCCGATAGTATCTGCGATAGTTGTATGCATTTTTAAATTATTATAATCCAAAATTTTTTCTTTTTTTAAAACCCAAGTACTTGACAGCTTCATAATATACCCTTACTGCCAATACGATAGTACTCCCGATAGTTTCTGTCAGCCTAATTGATTCACAGATATTGCCAACTGCAGTTAACAGAGAGCTGCGAAACTTTCAATTTCGCTTGCAACACTGATACGATATGTGTGCCACTTGTGTTGTGTTACTGCAATGTTGCATGCAACATATCGTGTCGCAACCCACTCGCTCTCGCTTTCTCTTAAGCTCAAACCCAACGCTATTAAGAGAAAGAGGTGGAAGAGCCAACAAAGAGGAGAAGGGGAGAGGAGGCAAATTTATGTGCTGCAAAATGTTCGGCTTAGCAAAAATGTTTGCCACAAAAATCAGAAGATGAAAATCATTTCAAAAACCAAATTCTCAAGCTGACTAGGGAAAAAGGTGGAAGAGGGGAAGGCGATACTGGGCCCTGGGGGGGGGCGTGGATGTAGTAAAACTGTGCTGCGTAGCTGGAAAATCAGTGCGAAAATGCGGCTTAATTGTGGTTTTGTGGCCCAGAACAACATCGATTTTCGGTGCGACGGTCTAACGACATTTATAATGATGCGGCTGTGGCCGTATAACTTTGACTGCCACTGTATTCGGCCTCGGCCTCGGCATCGCCATCGCCTGCTGTGTGATAACGCCTGATAACGATGATGACGTTGCTAATGCAACGTTAATGATGATGCTGAAATATGTGACAGTCGTACCCCCCACGCCACGCCACCCTTTTACTGTCCCTGTCCCTCATCAGTTCTCTCCTTCTCTCCCTCTCTCGTCCTCGCTCAATTACCGCAAGCGGTTGCAACAATTATAAAATCTTTAACCGTATAATCAAGGCAGCCGGTACGCGCGCAAAGGGACAAAGCCGCAGGCGATACCTACCTACCTACCTGGCGCCAGGTAATGGACCATGTGATAATGTAAATCAGCGCCAGACCCAGACAACGACAGCGACAACGAGAGAGTGAGACAGAGAGGGAGAGAGAGGGAGAGCGACGGTCCGAGCGGCGTATCGAGCGAACTTTTCAAGGACCCCTAGCAAACAATTTGCTACTGGCTACCCAAATGGTGGCCCTTTGTTTGCTTGATTTCGTATACCCTGTAGGCAAAGGGTAAAGGGTTCAGCTAGAGGCGGGGCGGTGGAGTGTTGCTGGGTTTGCCCTTGTGCTATTAAAAATTTATTTTTACCATATTTAACGCAGTTTAATAGAGTTTTTTACGTGGCTCAGTCGCATAAGCTTATAATGATAGTATCATGGAAATGGAATTCTCATGTTTCACTCGCCTATTTTAAGCTGTCGGGGTCAAGTTTTTAATGAACGACAAACTTGTACGATTTTTTTTGGTATTAGTAAATTAAATTTAAGTGCACTAACAGCTTAATCTTTACAAAAGTATATATATAATAAAAAAAAAAAGACACATCTCTTCTATTCATTTTTTGTTTATATTTTGTAATATAATAAAATATTTAATTTGCTTATAAATTAAAAAGAAGAAAACCCACATTGGAACAAATATTTTTTAATTTTCTTTTTAATTTTTTATTGTATTTTCTGATTATTTTATTTATTCTATTTCATTTTTTAATTTTATTTACATCATAAATTTAATTCAATATACATTCTATTTATTTTATTAATTTAATTAATTAATTATTTATATTTTATTCATTTTATTTATTGTATATATTTTATATATTTCATTTTCTCTTATTTTCCTTTATATAATTTGATTTTATTACTTATATAATATATTTTATTTAGTTAATTTATTATATTTTTCTTTATTTATTTCATCCAATTATTTAGCTCATTTAAATTATCAGTTTTTTTTAAGGAATCTTCTATTGAATTTTACTGTAAAAGTAAGCCTAATTTGCACTACAGGGTATTAACAATTCTATTAAACTGATCATCTACTTATCATATGTGTTACAAAATATTTAAGTAGGTTTCTTTTGTTACCGAAAAATGCAATAACCGCGATGTACAAAAGGGCATTATCTGCCTAATGTCATTATGCATTCGTCATGCGACACTATCTGTCCCCATCTCCCTCATTCTCTCTCACTCTCTCCCTCTCTCGCTCTCTCTCTCTTCCTCTCGTTCTCTTTTTCACTGGTCTCTCTGTGAGGACTTTGAGATACGCGTGACATAATTACAACCTGCCGGGCAATTACTGAAATACTAGTCCGACTGTTTGATTAATTACAGGTAACATTCGTACACACACTCACACACTTACTCACTCACTCCCATACACACACAAACACAACACTTGACACCCAATGACAACAAAGAAGAGAACACACGTCTCGGGTTTAAGTTGCCAGTGTTTAATTAGTAATTTTCTTTAGCTGCTTATAACTAATTCCCCTCAAAAACACAATTCCAATTGCTCGATATATGTCTGCAGGCCCAACAAAATTGTGTGACTATGTAAGGCATCCAAAGGGGTGTTGCAAGAAAGTCACCAGCAAATTTATTTGTTTGCTCGTAATTAATTAGCATGCATAACAAATTTCAATTGGATTAATCGAGAGACAAATATATTTCTACCGAAAAAAAAAAACAATTTATACAGAATTCCTCATACAGGTAATTACTCTCTGCACAGAATTGAGTTGAGGCAAGCTTATAAGGGTTATGTGTTGTATATTTGGGGAGGATACAGTGGAAGTTTCACAACACTTGCTCGATTGGTTACTGAGTTTCATTGGTACATCTGGCTATGCACAGAGTGAGGTTGATTGGTTTGATGTGTAAAGTATTAAAGTACTTAATGGTTAAAATTTAAGAGCACTAGATCGTTTAGTAACTGAGTTCAGAAGGGCTTTCTTACTCTACATATAATTCCAACCTGTGAAGCTTTTACAGTGCCAAAGGATATTTTGTTTTTGTCTATTTTTAGTTATTTACTGAAAGTTTGATAAAAACTGAAACCGCATCCCTGTAATTCTCGCAATAAAAATCTAAAATTTGCTGAAATTTCAGTAAATATGTGTTTGCTTGGTATGTGAAGATTTCATGCGTGTGCCAAGCAGATCAAAATGGATTATATTGAAATGGTTTCATGGAATATCTTGAGCAGAAAACTTGTCAACAGATTGTTGTGCATGTTTGAATTGAGCTGAGCCGGGCAGGACTGCACTGCACTAGTCAGAAATTAGAGCAAATTATTTATTTAGCAACAAACACACACACACACTCACACACAGAGAAGGAGAGAGAATTGCCGCAAAGGGATTGCAGCAGAGGCTGAAAAACAAGAAGTCTGATAAGCCCGAGACGATTGCAACTGACATCTGGCATCAAGTCGGCTCAATTTTTGCTGCCTATTTGCATAGCCAGCAAACACACACAAACACACACACACACACAGACACATGTGAGAGGTGTGGGTCAGTGGCAGAGAGTGGTTGCAAATATATTACAACAACAAATTGAACTGAGTCGGGCATCGGTCTTTGGGAGTTGGCAGTTGTAGCCGAGAATCAACAAGAAATTCGAGAAAATTATTTGTCTGTCATGTAATTTATACATTTTCGCCATGAAATGCCAAATACCTGAGGCTGCCGAAGCCCCCGTTGGTACGGTTGGTGCTGTCAAATATGCTGGTAGTACTAATAGCCCCCTTCCCGTATCCCTCTTCATGGCTAACTTATGATTTATGCATTTGGGAGGAGCAAAGCAAATGCAATCATTTAAATATGTATTTACACATTGTGCAAGAATGCGGCTTTTCCTATTTGCGGTGGCTTTTACTTTTTAACCAAATACGCACACACACACACCCGCACATACATAGATTGGCACACACATGTGTCTGCTTACAGAGCCGGCCAACACGTACAGTAAGCTGGCCGCAGGACACGACCAACAGCAGCAGCAGCAGCAGTTGCCAACTCGAACCTGGTTCGAACCGGCTTCGAACTAGTCCTTTCTCTCCATCTCACTCTCGCTGTCTCTCTCTCTCTCTCTCTCTGTCTCTTACACCATTTCCGTTTGTAAGGCCAGCTAAGAGCGTGCTCTGGCCTTAACATAATTGCCATTAGAATGGCCCAACAATTTGTCTGCGCTTTTCCGGGCTAGTTCAGGTCTCTCGCTCTGTGTCAGTGTGCCAGACACCCCTTTCACTCAGTCTACCACACCCCTTTTGGACAGCTTGCGCTCTGTAAGCCTTTGCTTCTTTGTATCCCTAACAGCCATTCAATTCTTTGCCTTAGCCCTCTTTGAGGCTTAGTTACATTCGATCAACAGGTGCAGCAAGGCCTATTGCCACATAAAGCGCTTAAATTAACATAGTTTGGTATTGGAAAATTAGTGAAAATGAATGTTTATGTTCTAAGCTCTCCTACTTAGTAAAAATTTTAGGTTTTGAACTTTTTATAATTAGAGATTTTACACCAAAAAGAAAAAGTAACTGAATGTGCAATATTTAAATCATCTTTTCATAATCATAAATATGTTAATGGAGTTAAAAAGAGTGTAAAAATATAAAAATGTCCTGAATGTAGACATTTTAAAAAAACTACACATCTATGTAAGGGGGCAGCATAGTTGAAACTATAAAAATTTTTTCATATATTATGTTCAACAAAATTTTTTATCTAGAAATTAGTAGTGAATTTTAATAGATTTATGAATATAAAAGGGAATTAAAGACTCCACACAGCAAGAAAAATTGAAAAGCAATAATAAACTAACTCTCTAGGTCAATAAAAATGCAACACTGTTGACAGAATCCTGAAAAACAGTAAAGCAAAGCCAAATTGTCTTTGCCAGCCACATTGTAAAAGAAAACATAGCATACTTTTGTGAGTGCATTATAATCTGATTTGCTCAAAAGCATATATAGAGTTGCACAGACTGACACGCACACACAAACACACACGCACATACACACACAATCACACACGCACACTCTCACACACACACTCTCACACACACACTCGCAACCAAAGTAAAAGTCTTAAAAGTTAAAACTTTTCCCAAGCTATCAATTTAAAGTTATTTACGGCCAGCTTTCCGCAAGCTTTGGCCAATTAAATATCAAAGGATAATTGAATTGAATTGGTGAAAAAAAAAAAAAAACGAAGACTCCTACCGTGGCCAGGTGTGACAAAAGGAATTGGTATAGAGAGAGAGAGAGCCGCAGAACGGTTCTGAGGCCAAAGAGAAACTTGCAACGTGCGCCGAAAAATCAATTAAGCGTTTTTAATTCAATTTTAAGTGCTTTAAAATGCAAATCAGTATACTATCTACCATGTACATATAAATGTTTATGTATACAATATATCTTCCTATATACATACTTTATATATGTTATATAAATGTGTTCAGCATAAATCAAGCAGAAAGCAAAGGCACTTTGTGCGGCAGCCAAGCGAATTGTTGACAAAACTTTAAGCTGCTCTCAGAAACATGCCTAGCGCCCCTCACACCTGCCCCCCGCCTCCCACTGCCCCCTGTCCGCTCTCTCGACAGCAAGTCGCAAAGCCGCTTGCCACATATTGTGGCAAATTATCATCATAAACTCGTTTATTGAGACACCTTGGCCGGGCACTTATTAAATTCCATTTAAATGTAGTTTTTGTGTGCCGTTCAGCTCAGTGAACCAGAGAGAGAAAGAGAGAAAGAGAGAGAGGGGAGAGAGGGAGGGGGAAGAGGTATGGCTGAAAGGCAGAAGGTAGGCACAGCGAGAATGTTGTTCAAATCACTTGTTAATTAAGTTTATTGCGGCACAGTTCCACCGGCTCGTCTGGCAAGTTTGCTGAAGGGGGCCAGGAGTGTGCGGCAAAGGAGGGCAATGTGAGGGCCACTTGATGGGGTTGCCTGGCA